>CM046453.1:30285594-31004244 GCA_025506515.1 Flaveria trinervia | reverse complement strand
GTTTTGATTTACACTCTAAGCCCTTTTCTACTCCCATGTCCAACACCACACAATTGGATATTGATCAAAAGGTAAAGCTGTTGATGAAACGCTTTACAAATGTATGATTGGGTCCTTGATGTATTTAACAGCTTCTAGACCAGATATTATGTTTGCTACATGTTTTTGTGCTAGATTTCAGGCTGCACCTAAAGAGTCTCATCTGATTGCAGTCAAGAGGATCTTTAGATATTTGCAAGGTACACAATCTCTAGGTTTATGGTATTCCACTTGGCACTCTTGCAAATTAGTTGCTTTCTCTGATAGGACTATGCAGGGTGTAAGTTAACCATGAAATCAACTTCTGGTGGATGTCAATTCCTAGGCAACGTTTGATTTCTTGGAAGAGTAAAAACAAACATTTGTTGCTACATCCACTGCTGAAGCCGTTACATTGCTGCTGCAAGTTGTACATCCCAAGTACTCTGGCTTCAGAATCAACTTTTGGATTATTGCATTACAGAGACTAAGACTCCGTTATTAATGGATAGTGCTTCACTCTTTGCATTGTCAATAATCCAGTCCAGCACTCTAGGACCAAACATATAGAAATTAGACATCATTTTATAAGAGATTGTTTTGAAAAGGGTCTAATTAATCATATGTTTGTGCCTAGTGCTGATGAGCTTGCAGACATTTTTACTAAGCCTTTGGATAGTTCTACTTTCCACAACCTGGTGTTAAGGCTTGGTATGCTGCAGCTAGAATAAGTGACAACTACTGATGATCTCAGTAATAATACTGTTGATCATTGGTACCCTGTCCACATAAGTACTGATGAGTTCTTTTACCCTCAGTAGTTTTTATAACTACTGAAGGCTAAATGCCTCACAGTACTGAAGTACTTTATCTGTTCTAAACTACTGATGTGTTAAACTACTGATGCAGTTACAACTACTGAAATCATAAAAACAGATAAGTACTGACGTCCTATGAAACACCTGAAAAGCAGATGAAAAGTCTGATGAGTAAGTGTTGAGGACAGTATGAAACAGTTGAAAAGCTAAGAATTGACGAAAACAGCTGATGAGTAATTTCTCTTCAGTTGTTTCTACAACAGCTGTTTCTAAACAACTGAAGCAAGACCACAGTCTTCAGTAGTTTCACAACTACTGATAACTAATACCAAGTCTTCAGTTTTTACAACAACTGATGGCAAAACCACTGTCTTCAGTAGTTTCACAACTACTGATGACAAACACCAAGTCCTCAGTTGTTTACATCATATGAAGTCAAAACCACGACCTTGAGTATTCATAAATACTGATGGTTAACACCAGACTTCAGCTGTTTCAACATCTGATGGTCAAAACCAAGTCTTCAGTTGTTTTATAACACCTGATGACAACACCACCACTGTCAGTCGTTTTAAACCTCTGAAGGTTAATACCACGTCATTAGTAGTTTCAAACAGCTGATGACCACACCAAAACCTTCAGTATTTTCTTCCAGCCTTTTCCAATCCAACCATATAAATCTTGTCTTCTTCTCAAACATTCCATTAGCCATTCTTCTGACCTTCATACTCTCACAATGGCAACCATGAGTCTAAAACCAGACATAATGCGTCGCCTACCTCACGAAATCGGCCTTCTGGACAAAGTTTGATCACGCCATAGACCTAATGGCTGATTCTCAGTACAGTACTGCTCTGCTCTTAAACCGACCATCTACCCAGAGTCACTAAGTTAGTTTTGGTCCAATGCCTACGTTCACACTGATGTGCCTTCCGGCCAAATTTCTGTTTGGTCATTGGTCAACCAAAACAAGTAGAGGTTACACCTGATAGCATTCGTCGAGTGCTAAATTTACAAGATGCTACTGTTGTGACTGAGTACCCGAAGGGCACAACAATATGTCCTTCATCAACAATGGGTACGACGGAAATCTTCGAGCTGCTACATACTGAAGAAGAACTTCCCTCATGCTGAAAGACTGATATTTCATATGGTGAATGTTTGCTTAGCCTCAAAGACATCCTCATGGATCAAATGTCTTCCCGTGGCAATAGGTATTATATTCAATTCTAGAACACCAACCTTTAAATTTTTCACAAATTGTGTTTCTAGAAATCAAAGATCTGGCACAGAAACCTGTGGAGAAACAGATGGCTATTATATCCCAAGTTTCTGATGGCCATAATTTTAAATGAATTACAAACTGATGCCTTGTTGGCCTTGGAGTCCCTGCACCATCTGTTCTAGCTGAGGTATACTCCAGGCATAACTCCGACCAATCTCTCAAAGAAGCTGCCCTTTGCTCAAACCCAAGCAAAGGGAACCCAGCTTCAACTCCTGCCAGATCCAAAGTCCCCACCAACCAAAATCCAAACCCAAACAAGCTATCAGGGAGATGAGTCCCCAGATGATGCTCCTGTACCACCCAAACAGGATAAACCTACTGGTTCAAACCCTCCAGTATTGTTAAAGACTCAACCAGCAACAGCCGCACAGGTATCCTCTCAAAAGGATCCTGTTGCAACTACTTCAGGGGAAACCACATTACTAAGACCTCTCTCACTTGAGGAGTTATCATTGAAGAGCATCCCTCTCCCCGGATGCAATCAGCTTCTATCCCCTCTCCCCATGCAAATGCCCCCCAATGTCCACCATTATAATTGCTAATGTGCTGACTCAACTGCATGCCTCTCCTCCTCCCCTACAACCACCAACGAAGGGGAGAACAACAACAATTTAGGAAGAGGATACACATGCTTCTGACAACCCCTAGCACTGGGGTTTAAATGTTCTATCTATCTCCTGGTGTGGATATGGAGATCAGAACATCTGGTAAGGCTGCCACCTCTTCTGAATCAGCATATGCTCAGAATGAGGTTGGTAACATAACTAAGCCTCACCAGAGGCAACAGTGATGAAGGACATTCCTGAGGCTGGAAGTCCCCAGTTCCAAGACAAAGGGGCACATGCTACATCTGGTCTACACCCAGTGCATGTACATCCTGCTAAAAAGCAGCAGGAGGTCAGTTGATTCAGCATCTGCTGATGATGACCTGGGCTTCTTTTATGATGTTCTTACCTAGAACATAATCCTAGAGGAGGAAGTCAGTAGGCTGCAAAAACTACTTGACCAACTCTCTCAGGGAGAAAGACCATCTGCCACCACATCAACCCAACAGATGGCACCTTCCTCTGAAGGTCACTTAAACACACAGCCACTCAAAGAATCTCAGCCACCTACCTTGTTTCTGGCACCATTTCTCAGGACCAAACCCCCTGAGCAAATGGATGCTATCCCTCAAAATCCCCTATCTCTCATCACACCGCAGATAACTGAACTTGTCATTAAAACTGTTGATGAGAGACTTTCTTCTGTCTTACAACCTATGGTGGAGGATGTACTGAGCCAAAAGCTTTCTGCTGGTCAAACCCTTAAAACCAATGCACCTAAAAAGGGGGAGATTCTAGCAGTGAAAGCTAAAAGAAAGAGGATGTAGAAGGAGAAAGAGAAAGAGAAGGACAAAGTGGTGGAAATAGAGAAGGACTGTGTGTATGAGACCGAGAAAGAGAAGGAGAATGAGAATGACAAGGGAGCTGAAAAGGAGAAAGTACATGAAAGTCAAAAGGACTTTCATGTCACATATAAGAAAAAGTAGAGTGCTGAAAAAGAGAAAAACTTGAATGAAATGGTTAAAGAGGCTGATGCTGAACACAACAGATCAATGGACAATATCATTGATCAGCTGTTTAGGCAAGGTTTCAATACTGAAAAGCTGGACTCTAAATAAGAAGATTAGAGATCGAAGAGATTCAACAAAGATGGGCCAGCTACAGCACAATGGATAGAGAAGACTTGAGATCATGATCAGATTTATCAGCAAATACCTTGGGAGATCATTGATCGAAATAAAATCATGGACCAGGGACAGCATCTTGGCCATAACCTCCAAGATCTGTTCGTCTCAGGCATATACTAAAGGATTAGTAATAGAAGCTTTGAATGAAGCAGGAGCAGGGAGCAGGACTGAGCTAGCCAAACACTCAAAAGCCACACTCACCTCCAAAATGCTAACTCAGCCTGTCAAAATTCCCTCTCCAAAACAACCACAACCACAACCCACAAAACCAACTCCCTTACCCTCAAAACCAATAGCCGATGATGCACCTAAGCAGAAGAAGAGAAAGGTGTTGAGGCTGGAAGAAGAAAAAGATGATGATGAAGACAGGCTGCCGATCTCAGATGTTCTGCAGTTGCCTAAGGCCAAAGATCTCTCTCTTGCAATAAACCTGAGCAGCAAAGAGATGCAATCAAAGTGAAAATGGAAGAAGAAGAACAACACAGATTGCACGATGAAGAGTTATTGAGGAGAGTAGATAAAGCATATGCAGCCACTTCCTCCATCATTAATATGAAAAAACAAGCTCAGAGGATTTATACTCTTAGACATACTTTTCAGTATGTGAAAGAAAGAGTAAGAATTTGGCCTGATCCCAGGGGGCTCATAGAATACAAAAGAAAAATATCCCTCAGAGATACAATGGGCAAGTGAAAAAGATTGTAGATGAAGTGATCTCCTTAGCCCTTGTAGTCTCACCCTGGGAAATCCTGGAAGATTTCAAAAAGGCCTACACCTCAAACATGCCGCCACAAAAGATGCTAGAGAACAGAATGATCAAAAAGGGGCTGGTGTATAAGAGGCTGAATGAGATCAGAAAGGATGAGTTACCACTGCTGTTAGAAGGTCTTCATCCTGATGAATTTGCTTACAGACAGATTACAACAGTGGTACTAAAAAATGGAAAACAGGTCAAATTCTTTTCTGAGTACTATGGGCCAGAAGGATTCTTCGATGGTGAGGCAGAGGAGCTCACCATGGAGGAACAAATTGTATTTTTGGAGGCCTACACCAGGGAATCCTACAAGCTCATAGTTAGGAAGTGAGTCTCATGGATGGGGGAAAACTCAGTGTCCAATTCCCCAATACAGAGCTCCTATCCATACATTGCCAACCAAATCATCAGAGACTCATTCCCAGGCCAGTGCTTATATGGGTCATCTTCTCAACTGATCAAGAAGGAAAAAGACCAACCATTCTGCCAACAATAAGTGGGAAAATAAATCAATTAGAGGTTTTGGCTGCATTGGTTCAAGGGGAGTTTGTTGGACCAAAAGAACCAATGAGCCAAGATCAGAAAACCTCTAAGTCCCACATGATATCACAACAACTGCTGAAGGCTTCATCAGCAGTTCGACAAGTGCTGAAGACTTCAACAACTGAAGATCAAGTACTGAAGACTTCAACAGCTGAAGACTAAAGTGCTGAAGCTCAACAGCTGAAGAACACAAGTGTTGAAGCTGAAGACTAAAGTGCTGAAGTCCAACAGCTGAAGAACACAAGTGCTGAAGCTGAAGACCAAAGTACTGAAGGTCAACAGCTGAAGAATACAAGTGCTGAAGCTGAAGACCAAAGTACTGAAGTTCAACAGCTGAAGAGTCCACAAGGGCTGAAGATCAACCACTGAAGTACAAAGAGACAAAGACTGAAGACATCAGCTGATGACATCTACTAAAGTTATCAGCTGATGAAACGTCTGAAGTTCAAGTCTGAAGACCAAGTGCTGAAGTTTCAGTAGTTTGTCACAACAGCTGAAGAGTACTTCTTCAGTTGTTGTGTTTATCAGTAGTTTTATGTTTTTACTTTCAGTAGTTTTGTAAAACGACTGAAGAGCTTGTTCTTCAGTCGTTGTAGTTTCAGTAGTTTCTTATTAGTAGTTTTGTAATAAGTAAACACTTACCTTCTTGTAAGAAGATGTTAGCTGCTTGACATCTTCAGTACTTTTAGTGTTTCAGTATTTTTTAAAATAACGGTTAGATGTCACTATCAAGTGACATCAGCCTACGTCATCTTTCCTTATATAAGGTAGAATGACCTAAATTGTAATTTTGCGAAAGCCATGCCAAAGCGTGTGATTGAATGAAATATTCCTTTTGCAGAAACTTTCTCTCTCTATAACTAATTATGTTCATTGCTATATTTGGTATTCTTGCTCGAATTGTGCTATTTGGTACTCTATTCTGCTGCTGAAATCATTCGAATCGATCAAACTAGATGCTGAGATCCTATCATTACCTAATGGTCCGTGATGGAAATTACGCGTCCGATAAATTCATGATTACGTTGATCAAGTGTAATCATCAATTTACCCAACCCGATCATCCCAACACTTCCCACAAGGACAGTACTAGGGTATCAGGGTTATAGCCTAGGGTCTACTATGGTATTCCCGACTTCTCTACAACCTTTGGCTCTCATACCAATCCGTCACACCCCGGGCCGAGGTAAGGTGGGCGTCGCAGACTAGTAACAACATATGGCAGCGGAAACAAACCAATACAAGAGTTCAAAGGAGAGAATATCACATGGCATTAAAAGTTTTCCAAAGATACCGGGGGTAGAAATAGATCAAGCCCCCAAATGATTTACACAACCAACATAGGAATAAATTGTATTTTGCTTAACAGAAATGTAAAATTGTTCATTAAGTAAAATAGCCAATGCCATGGTCAAGGGGATAAGTCTAGGTCTTCACAATAGTTAGGATCTCTTCATAAAATACATGAAACATGCTCAAAAAGAAATTTGTGTCAACTAAAAAGTTGGTGAATTCACGTGCTTAAAGTACAAAAACAAAAAGGACTTAACAAATCCTCATTTGATAAAAAGAAATGAATCATATTTTCAACATCGTGGGAGGCTCAGTCCCGATTGGCCTCTTCTAAAGTTGTGTTTAAGCGACTATTCCCGAAGGAAGAACTAAGCCCCAAACCAGTGAACCATACCTGCCCGAATGGTTCACCATAGTTTCTTAACAAAACCTATCACATGCCACAAACGACCCCTTAGAATCTCTGTGGGGTACCCTTCCTAGAACGGAAGCCACTGTGTGTGGGGGATTCCCCAAATAGATCTATCCATATAAAACAAGCGGTTCACGAAAGAATTAATGATCATGATATAAGTATCAGCAGGTAACCATAAATCCCACATACAATCACCAAGCAAAGCACAAATATAGTTCATAAATAACAGAGCATGTTTCACCCCAAAACAGTAGTAAAAAAGGGATCACTAGAACTCACCTTAGGTGTTAAGCCAAAAATAACTCTTCGTGGGCCGGGAATGTGTCAAGTCTAGCACCCTAATCATGAATATATTAAGTTGTAAGCTGCTGCTCTAAACTTATTTAGGTGCAACAAGTGTGTCAAAAATTCAGTTGTCAGATAAGGCTTTGATTCGCGAGGGTTTGTATAAAAAGTTTCCTTTTATGGAAAGTCATGGTTTCCCACATAATTTAGGATTTTACTTCATTAAATTAAGGATATAGAGTAAATATGCTGCTCAAGTGATTATTAGTCTCATATGAGTCTGTTATAGAGTTTGGTAAAATTTTATAGTTTAGCCCCTCAAGTTTCAAAATTGACAGTTTCTACCCTCATGTTAGATTTCTTACACTTTATGAAAATTATGAACAAAAATTAGGTTTTTAGAATAAAAATTGACTTATTAGTGAGTAAGTGTTCCAAATTTCCAGAATATGGATCCGGTTTAAAACCTATGTGTTTACGCTCCCGGTTTCGGTAAAACAGGAGAGTTTTAATGGTCAATTTAGAATTCCCATAAGATTGAGTCTTGGACCAGTAGGTATCATTTTAATGATATTTTTATATGTTTTAAGTCCTTTAATTGTGAAATTTTGCCTATAATAGTTGAAAGCCTCGTTCTTACGTTTAACCTGTTAAAACGCGTTTTTAACCGAATTTGACCATTCAAAAGCTTGTTTGACCAATATTTCAAATCTTTTAGGTCTTTTAACACTTAAATTTTCTTAAATGAACTGGTTTGTATAAATCTTAACTTTTAACTCATTTTTCTTGGATTTTTCTCTAAACCGTTGCCCGGTTATTACCCGTTTCTAATTAAAATGCCATTTAATTTATTCTTTTGACCATTTAAATTACCCATTGACTCCAGAACAATTTATTAACCATTACTAAGCCTGGAATACTTTTCAAGATGGTTAAATCCATGTTTTTATTATTTGGAAGTTGTTTTTCCTATTCTTCGGGTCCCGAAAATGACTAAAGTGGGTCTAATCTTAACATGACTTTATTTCCATCGATTAACCATTTATCAGACTTAATGTTCCTCCAACTTTCTGAAGTCATGTCAAACTCATGGCTAGGTCACCCAACACAAAAATAAACCATCAACTTAGTGATTTAGCCATAACCGACCATAACACATGTGTAAATGCGTATAATTTGCGTTTAAACATTACCAAAACCTTATTTCACTTTAATATCAGATTATTAGGGGTGTTTCAAAGTCGTTCATGAGCAGATTATGAACCTTGGTTGAGAGGGTTTTCAAACAAGTAGTTAAATAGGGTTATTTCATGTAGAAAGAAGGTTTTTAAGGTGTAACTCTTGCTATAACCACATGTTCATGGTGTATACCCGTTTGTAACTTTCAAAACAGGTTATTAGAATTCTTTTGAACCATTATTAAGCAGATTACATACTTTTCTTCAAGGGGTTACAAGATAAACAAGTTGGATCATGCAAAACGCCAAAAAAAGAGGGTTTTCATGGTGGAAATCGGCATCCAACTCAAGAACGACCAATATAACATGTGAGATACCTTTTGTGAAGTTAAGAGCTCCTCAAGAACGAGATGATGGTGTCGGGTTTCTGCTACAAGAAAGAGAGGAGGTCTTTTAGAAGAGAAGTGAAGAAAACACATGAAATAACCATTTTCGGGTGACATGAAGCTTACACTTGGTATTGTTCATGTTTTGCAGGGTATAGATGGTCTTGGATGGCTCGAATCTCCTTGGACAAGGCTGGAGAATCTTCTAACAAGGCTGGATAGGTCGGTCAAGATGCAGATGTGTGTCAAAAGCTCACAAGACTTCACTTTGTTGGTTGATTTGAGCTCGGCCGATGCTAGTGATGTTGTTGATCATGATTTTGAGCTGGAGTAGAGAGGATTATAGAGAGTTTGCAAGTGTGTGGGAGTGTTTTCTGCTGAGAATTCTAGAGAAGAGAGAAGAGGGAGAGGGTTGAAAGGGATCTTGCATGTAATCAGAGTGGATGGTGAGGGTGGTGGTGTAGAAGAGTGGGGAGTGGGGGAGAGTGGGGCGGCCGCTTTTGGCCTCTTGTGGGGCAATTTTTGAATAAATTTTAGTGTTAAATAATATTATGTGTAGTATTAATTTGTAGTATTGGGTAGTGTTAGGTGGTAAGGCTTAGTAAATTGTTAAGTGTTGTGCATGCACATGCATGTCTTTGACCGAGTTATGAGTGTGTATGTACACATTTCAATTGTTTCACTTGAGATTTAGCTTTGCAAGGGTGGCTAGTTAAAATTACCGAGACACCAAGTTTTGAAAAGGTAAAACTTAATTTAACTAAAAGTCATTGAAATCACATAAAATCATAAAATTGAACAAATAGCAAAAAATGATTCCAAATTCACTAATAGAGTTAGATTGTTTCTATTATTAGTACTCATAAGATGGGTAATGATGCAAGTAGATTAGGGTTAGAGTAACGACCTGGAGGCCGGTTGTCACATTACCTTATATGGAAGTCCTATTACCACCTTTTCTACTCCTAAGGCCTTTTCACATTGGCACACCAGAGTACTTGACTTACTTTCCTCAACAGTGATAGTAGCATGAACATTTTCTTTTCTTTGCTTAGTGGATGGACTTCCTTCCTTCTTTAGTCCTTCAGATTTACCTTCTCTCATCCTCTCTTCCTTTTTTTCTTTCTCTTTCACAAACAGCCCAGCTTTATCATTGAATTCCTTGAATGGATCAATTCATCTTCACAGTCTACCTTCTCCTTTCCTTTAACAAACTCAGCCACCAAAGCATAATTAATCTCAACCCTTGTCTCTTCAACCTTTGCACTCCAATCAAAGTTAGAAATCAAGGCAGTCTCTTTTTTGTGATTCATATCTTCCTTCTCTCTCTCAGTGGTTAATCGTGGAACTCCTGAATTACTAGAATGAGTGACAATTGGTGATGGACATTCACGTTTAAAATGTCCCAATTTTTTATAGTTGAAACATCTCAGTTTGGACTTATCAAATCCCAATTTTAAATTAGAGGTTTGGCCTCTGATGTTTTTTCGCCCGGTGCGCTCCATAAATCTCCGAGCTCTAAGAGTCGACATTACCATTTCCCACTTACTGTCAGTTTGTTCTAGATCATCAGGGTCCACCTGATACATATCCTCCATTGTCATTCCTTTCCGTTTCAATTCTCCAACCACAAGGGCTTCATAACTTTGAACAAACATTCCAAAAAGAGCCATTGTTTCAGATGGAATTGAAGTTTCAACATTTGCCTTAGTATTAACTTGATCTCTCCTACCGCTAACATTTCCTCCTAAAAATCTACTTGTATTAAATCCTCCTTGAATTGATGTCTACATTTGAGTGCTTGCAGCGGATGACAGTAATGCAGCATTTTGAGTAAAACCAGATGTAGGCATCATGGTTTGGTTAATTCCCATCTTTTCATGTCCAACTCAAAGGATTTAAGCTTATTGATGATATCCATCAGCTTGTAATATGTGAAACCTCTTTCTTGCTTTAAAATTCTCACTTGAAGACTTCACTGAGGTGGAGAGTCTAGTAGCCTATTTACTTGTTCGTTGTTGGAAAGTTTTTCATCATATTTCTTTAAGGTTCTTGAAACTGACAAAAAGCTATTTGTGAGATCCGTGAGACTCTCATTCTTGTATCCTACAGGAATTGAATTCCTTCTCTGTTTGAATGCTCTTATCCTTCACCAGCTCATCATTACCGCCATAGAACTCACATAGAGCATCGTAGAGGGACTTAGCATTTTTATACTATGCAAATCGGTTGTAGATGTTTGGTGCCCGACAGTAAGTTAATGCTCCAAAAGCTTTCTAGTCATGATCGATCAACTTCAGATCCTTTTCAGTGAAAGTAGACGAGTCCTTGTTTTGAGAGACAACATCACCAACAGTGACAGTTGGTATATGAGGACCAGAACTAATCGATTCCCATTGGTTGTGGTCAGTGTAAAAGAACAAAGCTTTGAGACATCTCTTCCAATCCTTGAAATTATCCTCGTTAACGAGTCTCAGTGGCCTATTGGGAGCAACACTTTCAAGATCGGCAAGAGTGAGTGAGGTTAACTTTGACATGGTAGTTTCACCGGTAATGATGTAATTTCGGCAAGGGAAGTAACATTTTCATTGAAAATGAACTAGTTTCGCTGAAGAAAGGTAAGTTCAGAGACAATTTCGCTGAGAAAGCTAGTTTCGGTGAGTTGTTGTAATTTCGTAGACAAATTCGGCAACAGTTTCGCTAGCTGAATGTCACAAATACCTTAGTTTCACCGACAAATTGTCATGAAACAAGCTTGAACTTTCGTTCAAAATTACATTCGGCAGCAATTTTGCTTGTTAAACCATCACAAGCACCGATGAACTTTCGTTCAAAGAAACTAGTTTCACAAAACAACAAGAAACAATCTCAATAATGATAAGACCAATAGTTTCACAGAAAGAATCTCTAGTTTCACTGAATGAACAACTAATTTTGCTAGATGAAGCTTGAACCTTTTTTCAACACAAAAATCAATTTGAAATCATCAAAAGTTCAATGGATTTGAGATTTGATGATTAACAGAGCTTCCCCAACCAATATTCAGCAAAACTCAATCAAATTCCATGTCAAATACACACTAATTTTAACTGAAATTGATGAAAACTTGATATTGAACAAAAACAACCAAAAACTCATCAAATCATGAGCACTAAGGCTCTGATACCATATTGTTAGTCCATTTGATCGTTTTTTTTACAAAAGAGTTGTTGAATCGTTCAATATCAAATACAAACAATGGACAAGGTGCAAAAAGAAGATTAAGAACATAAACAATTCAATCAAGGTAAGACAATGATGACAATACAATCAATAACAAAGCACAATGACATTTCTATGAAATTCCTACTTACAAAGGTAACTTGCAACAAGGATAAACGATTAGGGTTTTTCAAGATTAGCTGACAATGATAATGATAAAAACTATATATAGCAGTCTCAGTTTCGCAAACAGTTTCACTGTCAGCGAAACTGTTCTTCCGAAACTGTAGTTTCGCCCGATAGAAACAGCAGTTTCGCCGAGCGAACTAAACAGCTGACTATGAGCGAAACTATAGTTTCGCTCACAGTTTCCCTAGACTGCAAAACTACAAAAAGCTAATTACATACAATAGAAGACTAACATAAGACCTATTACAAGCAAAAATAAACATTCTAATCTAAGGTGGTCCAACCTATGTATGATCTTCATGAAGTCTTCCAAAGCTTCAAAGACAAAGTCTTCCGAAGCCAACACCTGAAGACAGATTTCTTACGAAGACTTTTGAACACATGCTTTTAAAGACTTCTGAAGCCTGGAATGTTCTAATACCAAACGCAGGACCATTAGGAAGGGTGCAATGCACGTTTACAATATAACACATAAGTGAGGAGAGTTCTTTAGAACAGTTAACATATCGAATAGGGAACCAGAAAACCAGTTTATATGAAAGCTAAGAAACAGGAGTAATAAAGAGACAAAACTAGAACCGAACAACACAAGTAAATAGTTTTCAAGGATGATGTATATTTCTCTCTAGTTCCTTACAAGTGTTTACAAAAGCAATGACAATAAGATACAAGTAGCAGAAATACTTATACTACAACCTACAGCCAGCCATACTTTAAAGGCCAGCTGGATACATGATGTACACAACAACAAAATCAATGTAGAGTCAAAAGGCACATTGTCTTTTGATTAGTGACTATGACATGCCATAGCTCACATCCTAGTATATTACAAAAGGATAAAAGTACGTAAAGTAGAAAGTACAGACTCAAGACCTCAATGTACAGTTACCAAAAGCATGGACCTTTCACCAACTCATGTGAAGTTGGTGGCTAATTAGTGTTGCAGCGGAGAGGTGGTCCTGCTTTATGGTAAAAGTACATAAGATAATAACATGTGCTTAAAAGTCTTCGGAATAAATCAGTCTCCAAGAGTTGGCTTCGGAAGATTTTGTCTTTGAAGCTTCGGAAGACTTCATGTTTGGCTTTAGAAGATATTGGTGTTTGCTTCGGAAGATTTCAAACTTAGAAAGTTTTCTAATGAAGAGTGTGAAACTTCCAAAGCATTCTACTTCAGTACACTTATGCATGCATGCAGGAGAGACTTTAGATGTATTGGGTTGCATCAGCCTTATATGAAACCATACAATAGAGCACCCTGATTATATTGCCTATGAAGTTACATGGAGAAATCAGGGTTGTAAGGATTAAAATGTAAATACTAATGCAACCCAAACACTCAATGTCTCTCCTGCATGCATGTATAAGAGTGCTGAAGTGGAATGCTTCGGGAGTTTCACACCAGCATCAGAAATATTGTAAGTGTGAAATCTTCTGAAGCCAAGACCAATATCTTCCGAAGCCAAAGATGAAGTCTTCCGAAGCTTCAAAGACAAAATCATCCGAAGCTTCAAAGACAAAGTCATCCGAAGCCAACACTTGAAGTCAAATTTCTTCTGAAGACTTTTGAACACATGCTTTATCTCATGAACTTTTCCATAAATTTGGACTCCTTTCTGCTGCAACTCTGATAAAGTCACCAACTTACATAACTTGGTGAAAAGGTCCATGCTTTTGGTTACTGTACGTTGAGGTCTTGAGTCTGTAACTTTTTACTTTATGTACTTTATCCTTTTCGTAATATATTAGGATGTGAGCTATGGCATGTCATAGTCACTAGTCAAAAGGCAATCTGTGTTTTGACTCTATAATTGATTTTGTTAGTTGTCTAGTCAATTGTATCCACCTGGCTTTCATAGTATGGCTGGCTATAGGATGTACTATATGTATCTCAAGTACTTGTAACTTTCTGAATAAGCTTTGTAATATTTGTAATAGAAATTGAGAAGGCAATATACTACAATCTTGACAACCATCTCCTTATGTATCTTCCTATCATGTTCTGTATCATATTTACTTGTGTTCTTTGTATCGTTACTAGAGGTTAACCGGTCTCAGTTTGATTAGTTATGTAACTCTCCTTATTGTGTTGTTGTTAGGATCTGGTATTTGACCAAACACCAACTGATTAACGTGTTAAACGAAACAAAATAGTGCGGAATCCTATTTGATTGGTGATCCAATGAGTGAGAATGCACGTAGAAACATTAACGTATTGAATCTAATGTCAAGAATCGATTAGGAATCGATTTGCAGCATTCTATGAACTTGGAGTACGAACTTAAAGGCTTCTGGATGGCTAGGGTACGTCTAGAGTCGAAGTGGATTCACTGCTTAAGTTTTTCCACGAATTAGGTGGTATTTATAGGTTAGGGTTGCTCATTCGTGTGACTGAACCATTAGCATGGTTCATTCGTGCGATTGAGCTATGCGGTCGATCCATTCGCACCACTGAGTGTTCAGTCGTGCGACTGAGTTTGACGCATGAAGTTGTTCAGGCGTATGAACTATTTTGGCACATGGACACTCAGTCGCATGGCCATTCGGACGCATGACCACTGTTGCAGCGCATGGTCCAGTTGGACGCGTGAGAATTTCACTTCACAAAGTTTAAGTGTATTCAATATTATAACATTATGCATCACACTTCAAACAGTCACAAACCTATATAATTCAGTCAATATGTGTTACACAACTCATTAATGAAATATTAAACATTATAAACACAACCAACCATTTGTATTTTATTAGGTACCTAATAGTTACATAAGTGTAAGACATATTACATGCAGATCAGGATCTAGTTACATATATGTATCAACAAACTCCCCCTTGGACCTAGATCTATCTATTGTCTAACATCTTTTATGATTTCCTCAAACTTTTTGTACTTATCTTCTTTGGTAACTCCTGTGTTTATCACAAAATAATATAGAGTCTTATCACCTTTTGGAACTGTAAAGCTTGTACAATATCCTATCAGTCGTAGAACAGTGGCCACTTGTATAAAGTGTAAACATGTTGTGCTGACAAGTTGGTGAGCCACATCGGGTCAAACACCTTTATGGTTTCCATTGAGCCATTCCTGTTCAAGACTATTACAGCCTCTCCTGTTCTCCAATCGTAGTACCACCATTTGAAGTGTGGGGTGAAGTCCTGTGGCATCTCACGTAGTGGGATTTTAGACATTGTACGTGGTGGACTCCACTTCAGTACTACTCTAGATTTGCCGGTTATGGCATCAACTTCAGATCTTCTGATGTACCTCGTTAGTTGTTGAGTTTTGAAGTTGACCCATCTGGTATGGTACTCCCTCTTTAGAGCAGCTTCAAACCAGCCTGACATCTTACGAGGGTCAGCATATAGCAAGTTTAACTTAGCTAACTGGTGAGCTTAAAACCTGGAAGAGTCTTCAGATCATGTGGAAATCTGAAGTACTCTATTCCCTTCTCACGTTTAACCGTGTAAACATTAAGGTCTGCAAAATGTGCCCACGCGATGATCCTGCCTGCTACCTTTTGATGTTTCTTGACCTTATACAGTTTGGTGTAGACAGTTGATGTTGTAGCTCTGCGTTGGGCTTTGATTTCTTCAAAACATGCTACCCATTCAACCTTTTTGATTTTGACGTTGGTGTCTGAGGCTTGGGCCTTCTCTTTATCCTTTACTGACTCTTTCTCCATCCTGTCTAGAGTTTCAAAGGTGTCACTAACTAGAGTGTCTCCCAAATTGGGAATTGCAGTTCCCTCCTTGTCAGTGTACTCAGGATTGTGTTGAGCAGTGACATCTTCTATCTCAATCTCATCGACATCCTGAAGCTCATCGTCAGTCTCTATTTGCACAATTGGAGCATCTTTTACAATCTCATCAGGATTAAGCTTGAACATTTCTGCCAGTTGCTCATCAGTAACATCATGAATTATTTCCTTTCTTAAGGGGTGTAACTCACTGATCTTCTGACAATCCCTTGCAGATCAAGAATCATGGTTAGTTGAGTCTTGATCTGTTGAAGGGGAGCAATATCATGTTCATCCCTTCGATAATTTGGATCTGTTTGATTTAAACATTCAATATATCAATCATTAGTTAACATTCAAGACAGAACCATAATAATCGAAAACATACATATAAACATTACATATAAACATGTATTTAGTTAACATCATACATAATACAAATACAAAAGATATTAAATAACAATAAGGAGAAGGACCATCATGATCATTACCATCATCATCATCATCACTATCATCATCATCATCATCATCTCCATCACCTTCTCCTATCTTTAAGGGCTCGTCTTTGGACCCCTTGAGTTTTAGCTGCAGAGATTTGTTTGCAGCCTCCAGCTCCTCAATCCTTTTGGCATGTTGCTCTTGGAGCTGAGACATTCGATATGCCTGCTCATCAATCAATCGAGCCTGATGAGTGAGCTGCTGAGATTGGACAGTGGTGAGATCTACCAGCTGTCTTATTTGATTGGTCTTCTCTTCATCTGCTGCTAACAGTCTTAGCACCATTCGATTGAGTGCTGAGAGCTGTTCCTCTACCCCACTGGGAGGCAGAGGCAATCCTGATGGATATGGAGAGAAAGAGGATGGTGCTGTAGGTTGACTAATAGTGGTGGTGACTGTGGTGAAGATTGGAGGCGGTATAGATGATGGTGGTGGTGATGTAGGTGTGAATGATATGGTGGTGGATGGAAGGGTGGTAGTGGTGGTAGGTGGAATGGTGGTCGTGGTGGTAGGTGAAATGGTGGTAGTGGTGGTAGGAGGAATGGTGGCTGTGGTGGTGATAAAGGTGATTCTGCGTTTCTTCCTTTTCAAGCCATGGGGCTGAGCCATCTGCTTCTTCCTCGATCCAGTCGAGGTGGATGCTCCCTCTATAGTGCGGCCTGGCAGATCAGGAGTATAAGTAGGATCATCAGTGGTGTCTCCCAATCCACCTAGGCGTTAACCAACCACCCGGAGCCCTCGTTCTGTGGGAACTACTTTACTTCTCATAGTCCGAGTCAGCGGCTCCTCATCTGACTCATCTTCTTCCTCACCAGGCATGAAATCCTGGTGGAACCCAGCAGTCTTCGCTCCGTCTCCAGTGGGGGCAGATGCTGGAGGTGGAATATCAATAGTGGGACCCCTTTGTTGAGTGGGTCCTTCATCTCTAGCATCTCTGTTATCATCAACAGAGTCATCATCAGGGAGCTGTATCTGCTCTTCTTCAGAGTCACTATCAACGTGACACCATTTACGCCTAGCCGGCGCCACGTAGTCTTCCCGGGCCAGATGCCCAAATAGTCTCCTCATAGGGGGCTTTACCTGCTTCCCCCTATAAACCTTCATCCTGCCCAAAGTGGTATCATCCATTACCTCAAGTACCACCGCATCTTCATTCTCCTTCGGCAAGGAAGGGAGCTTCTGGTCTATAATCATCTGCATAAAGCGAGGGTACATGTAGAAGCCCTCCTTCCCTTTCCCCTCAATGTTCTTCACCAAGTAGGTGAAGATCATCCTAGAGAAGCTGAATAGATGGTTCAGCACCAGTGCAGCATATGCGTTCTGGATCTGATCGGACAGTTCATCAAAACCTCCTTTTCGAGACGCTAAGCTCTTAAGCAGTACATCTGCAAGGTACTTGAACTGGGGACATAGGTTTCTCTTGTTGAGCACCCCTACATTGATGTCCCCAGCGTACTTGGCCCGCAGGAAGCACCCTCTAACAGTGAGGGGGTGTAGTCTTGTGCGACGTTCAGCATCGTCCCCAAGCTGCAGCAGTATCTTGAGATCTTCCTTAGAGATCTCAATGGCCTCTCCAAATATCGAACTATGGATTCGATGAGGCTCTGATGTTCTATCAACTACAGCACCTTCCCAGAAGGCCTGCTGAATAGACCGGTACGGTGTGCATGGAGTTGAGATTTCGTGAGAGATCCTTGAGTGTCTAAGAAAAGAGATGATTCCAGCAAAGTCAAGTGCATGTCTGGATGACTGATCCAGATAAGCACAGGTATTGTGCTTGGTGCTCATTGTCCACCGACTCGTCATCTGTTACAAAAGAAAATGTTAGTATCCGTTGAATAAGAATATCTTGAATCACTTGGACTTGTAAATATTTCTTTTGAACTGTCGTGCGAATGAGACTATGCGACTGAGATCTAGTCGTGCGAATGAGTAGTGCGACTGAAATCCAGTCGTGCGACTTACCTCATACGTACGACTTGTCATGCAACTGAGCTCATACGTAAGTACACTCATTCGTGTATATCAGTCATGCAACTGAACTCATACGCGTGGTTCAGTCGTGCGGTTTAGCCATTCGCACTACTCAGTCGTGCGACTGAAGTTCATCAACCTGTCCATTCGCATGACAGACTACTGTTCAATTCAAATTCAAATTTTGACCAATTCTTATGATTAGATGTCGTGTTTTGGTTCATTGGACTCGCAATCATTAAACTTAGCACATAATAGCATTAGTTTTGGTTGATTGCTTGAATTAATTGGGTTATTTTGTCAAACAAGTATCGGTTCTTGGTTTGGACCGAACTTGTTGATTTTTCCGTCAAATTGAATAAGAGATGGCTGGATTGAACCGCGTTGTACTTGTATAGTCAGTGGCAATCGTCAGTGCACAATAATTATTGGTCTAGAAAGATCTAAAGAAGAATTGGCATAGTAACGACAGTCGTGCGAATTAGGGTTAATTTGGGAGTGATGATTCTCTGCGACCGACTCCCCCTCTATTTATACTAAAGTTGGACTCAATCGTACGACTGGACTCATTCGCTCATTTCATTCGGCCGAATCGACCTCAGTCGTGCGATTGGATGAGTTACTCACCTTCAGTCGTCCGACTAGAGTTCAGTCGCGCGACTTGTGCATTCCCCACTCTCAATCAGCCGAATGGGTCATTTGTATAAGTAATTCAGTTGAATGGTCCATACTCATGTCCATTCGGCTGTTTAATGCATGAGTATGGTCCATTCGCATGATTGGTCCATACTCAAGGTCCAGTCGTGCGAATGGGTCATACACTTGACATTTTCCTTACTTTATGACCATTTGACTTTTAACCCTTTTAACTTGTTAATTTAACATTATGAACATTTGATCATCTCAAACATGATCATTTAGACTTAAAACCTTTAGATCACCTCAAACATGATCTTTTTAAAACCTTTTGTCACCTCAGACGTGATCCATTTATTTGAAAGCACGTGTGGTCACCTCAGACGTGACCTTTTCGATGATAAGGTCCCTTATCAACTTCCATGACATAGACCCTTACTACACAAAACTGAAATCGACTAACTTTGTTCTTACACAAACGAAATGACACTGAAAATTACACTAATATATGTTTTTGTATTTTTGTGAGGATTAATTCCTAAGATGTAACTCTAGGGAATAATTCTTCTCAGAGGGCAGCCTCAATCTTTCAAACCATACATGGACCAATTCAAGCTGGAATCATACAGGATATTCAAATCATTTGAGACCAGTTACCTAAAACCTTTGATGCTTTATTCTTGTTTTTCATCTAGAGTCATTTAGCAAGATTAGGAAATCATACTAGTACTATTAGGTCCCCACATTGATTTGAACTTTCAAGAATTGTTGCCACAGTGATTGTCAGTCTACTTGTCCTCTTAAATCCATACATAGACTTTAAACACAGTTCGGTGATCGTTTTGTGGTTTGTTTATTTCAACAAGCATTTGTGACTCCCACACTTATATGGTAATCAACATTCCTCTGGATATTTTTGAGTGGTCTTAGGGTAGTGTTCAAGACGCGACTATTCATAGAATTTTCAAAGAGAAACTAATCCTCAAGTCAGTGCCATCGCATATCAGAGATGTGGCAAACAACAATGAGTTCTAGAATATATAGGTTATGCTTATCCTCAGGTC
This sequence comes from Flaveria trinervia, assembly GCA_025506515.1. Classification (NCBI taxonomy): domain Eukaryota; kingdom Viridiplantae; phylum Streptophyta; class Magnoliopsida; order Asterales; family Asteraceae; genus Flaveria; species Flaveria trinervia. The sequence continues at coordinate 30,984,241 of CM046453.1, read as the reverse complement.
AGTGCCACCGCACAGCGGAGAGGCACATAATCTATCTTCTTGTTTGACCAATTTTTCTTCTTTTAGCACAAATCTCACCAAAAACCTAGGTTATCAACTTGATTGTATTTTCTTCTTTTTATGTGCTTTTGCTCATGCTTTGGTCTTACGCACACTTTTGTGGTGTTTATTATGCTCGTCACCCTTTATTGGAATCTTATTGATTGTGTTAACCAGGGATAAGATGTTTCCCACAGCTAGTCAAACATTTTAGTTTAATCTTGAGATCACCAAACGGTCTAATCATCTATTGTGTTGAATCTACCGACATATCAGCTATGGTCTAGCAACCTCTAGGTCTACTTTCTATCTGTTACCTTAGTAGTCGCTAGCTTAACTATCATATTCCTTTTATATTGCTCAGATTACTCAGACTTATACTTAAACTTTGTATCTTTTTCAATTTTGATTTTCAAAGTCCCAAATGGTTTGTACCTGTGTATTATCATATTCCACACGTTAAATCGGTATCACACGTACGATATTATTTATTATCGGCTTGCCTCTCCTTTTCCCTCGTTTTTTTTCATACCTATTCTCCCCCTAAAATACTAAAACCTCTAAGGGTTTTCGTTTTAGAATTTTAATGAGCAAGAACCGACACTAAGTGTAATTAACGAAATAACGTTAAATAAAACAAGAGAATTAAACATAAAGAACACTATTATTAAAGAAATTTTAAGAGAAACTAGACGCGACGCATCAGACTATACATGGTCATCTTTAGGAATGACCTCACTTTTCTTTTTAACACCATTGACCTCTAAGAGATATAGAAAACATGGTTTATCAAAAGCCTTTGTATAGAGGTCAGCGCGTTGAAAATCAGTGTTTTTTTATCACATCGATTAAGTTCTTTTCAAAATAGTCACGTATGAAGTGATATTAGATTCTGATGTGTTTGGTCTTAGGATGTTGGATCGGGTTCTTAGTGACTGCAATCGCAGCAGAGTTATCAACAAATATAGGAGTGGAAGTGAAACGCAAACCGTAATCCCACACTTGCTGTTGAATCCATATGATTGGGAGCAGCAGCTTGCAGCAGCAATGTATTCGGCTTCACAGGTTGACAAAGCAACCGAGGTCTGCTTCTTACACTGCCAGGTTACTAATCTTCTCCCAAAGAACTGACACCCTGCTGATGTAGATTTGTAGTTCATCTTGTAGCCGCTGTAATCCAAGTCACTGTATGTTGTAAGTTCAAAGTCATCATCATGAGGATACCAGAACCCAATTGTGGGTGTGCCCTTCAGATAACGAAATATCCTTTTGACCCCAATTTGATGATTCACCTTAGGCTTTGCCTGATATCGCGAGCATAAACATGTTGCATAAATGATATCTGGTCTGGAGGCAGTGAGATACATGAGAGATCCAATCATCCCGCGATACATAGTGGCATATACCAGATCACCGTTCTCATCGGGTGCTACATCATGGTTTGTAGCCAGTGGAGTGCCAGCTATGGAACTATTCTCCATGTCAAACCGACTAGAATATCTTCTACGTACTTCGTCTGATATAAGAAGATTCCATTTGGTGTCTGATCTACTTGTAACCCGAGAAAGAATTTCATCTCCCCCATGGCGCTCATCTCAAACTCAGCCTTCATTACTGCTTCGAATTCTTTGCATAATTCTTCGTTCTTTGAACTGAAGATTATGTCATCTACATAGATCTATACTAGCAGTAAGTCTCCATCTTTTTCTTTGATAAATAGTGTGCAGTCAATGACTCCCCTGTGAAATCCGTGTTTCACAAGATGAGTCGAGAGTTTCTCATACCAAGCCCATGGAGCTTGATGAAGCCCGTATAGAGCCTTGTCGAGTTTGTAAACTCTATCCCGATGATATGGATCTTCAAATCCCTCGGGTTGACTGACATGCACTGTTTCTCTGATTTCCCCATGAAGGAATGCACTCTTCACATCAAGTTGATAAACTTTGATTTTCATATAAGATGAATAGGCTAGAAAGATACGGATATCTTCCATCCTTGCCACTGGTGTAAATACTTCATTGTACTCGATACCTTCAACTTGTCGAAAACCCTGAACAACAAGCCGAGTCTTGTTTCTGATGATCACTCCCTGATCATCTTTCTTACATTTCAAAACCCATTTGGTACCAATGACTTTAGCCCCTTTAGGTCTATCCACTAGTTTCCATACACCTAACTTCTTAAACTGAAGAAGTTCTTCCTGCATGGCACCAACCCAAGCCTTATCATTTAGTGCTTCACTAACATACTTTGGCTCAAACTGAGACACAAAGCAGCGGTATGCACCATCATGAAGGTATCTTTTTTCCATCACAGAGGCATAATCAGCAGAGTACAGCTAATTCTAGTCTGAACCCCTGATCTCACATCTCCTATAATATTATCCAAAGGATGATAGACGTTTAGATGTGAGCCAGGAGTTGTCTAACAATCGCCTTAGAGTCAAGATTATGACCATTTGGTTCTGGATCTGAGGAGATAGGAGTCTGAGTTTCTGATGGTTCAGAAGCATCACTAGCCGATGCTTGTGAACTTGTGGTAGTCGAAACCTGTACATCCTGGTTGATTTGATCATTTTCTTCATTAGAGGAGGAGTCACTCATGTCAACTGCTCCCCCTGAGTTGGTAGGATCATGACTTGTTGAATCTTGAGATGGTGTGTTCAAGACATCATACATCATCTTGTTTGCCATCTCGTCTTCTGATGAAGAAGAGATATGTTGAAGGACTTGAAGAAACCATCATAGTCGAAGAAGTAAGCAGGCCCTTTTCTAGCAGGCGTTGTGATATATCTCTGAACATCAACATTACACCACACCTCTACTTGACCCATTGAGTTGTTGTAAACTCTCTTGTTCGGTATGTTGTATCCTAAGAAGATCCCTTCATCACCTTCTCACTGAATTTTCCCTCCTGAGTCTTTTTCAACAGGGTGCACGGAGCCCCAAACGGCTCGAGATATTCCAAGTTAGGTTTACGTCACTATAATAACTCGTAGCACGTTTTTCCATGGCGTTTTACTATCAGAACTCGATTAAGAGTATAACATGCATTTGCCACTGCTTCATTCCAAGATTGTATAGGCCGTTTCGAGTCTGCAAGCATAGTCCGTGCCATCTCTATAAAGTTACGGCTCTTCCGTTCAGCAACGCCATTCATCTAAGGGGTATAAGCCGAGGTAAATTGATGTGCAATTCCCTTTTCCTTGCAATAATCCTCCATCCTCTGATTCTTGAACTCGGTTCCATTGTCTGAGCGCACCTGTCTTACCTTCAGCTTGTATAGGGATTCCAGTGTAGTTACCAATTCCTTGAAGGATTCAATGTTTTTGATTTGGATTTCAGAAACATTACCCAAGAGAACCTTGAGTAGTCATCAGTAACTACATAGCAATACAAGTCGCCTGCGATGCTTCTTGTGCTGACTGGACCAAACAGATCCATGTGAAGAAGCTCAAGTGGAAGTTCTATAGAATGAACTTTCTTTCCTATGAGATTTCTTCGTGTTTGCCCTTTTTGCATGCAACACAAAAATCCAGGAGTTGAATGTTTTTGACATTTATTCCTCTCACAATATCATTTTGAATCAAGTGATTCATTTTCCTCGGATTTATGTGCCCCATTCTCCGATGCTAGGAGATGGATTCCTTCTCAGTAGCTTTGGACAAGAAACATTGGACTTCACTATCCATTGTGGATGCCTTTGAGAGATCCAAAACATAAAGATCATTATATCTAGACGCTGACATTAGGATCTGATACTCCAAAATCACGTAGTCCTTCTGTAGAACATAACACTTCTTGTTGTCAAAAACTACCTTATATCCTTTATCGCAGATTTGAGAAATGAAAAGTAAGTTATTTTGAATTTGTTGGACATAGTTTACCTTATCAAACTTAACTTTCTCATTTCCTACTTCTCATTGGGCTGTGATGTACCCGCCTTTGTTTCCAACAAATGAAACATGCCCTCCTTTAATTTATCTGACATTTGATAAGAGAGCTTTGTTCCCTGTCATGTGCCTGGATGCTCCGCTATCAACAATCCACGTGTTAGTCTCAGAACTGTAGCGAACACCCTGCACAGTCAATGAAAACATTATTTCTTGTCAGGAACCGAAGCCTTAACCGGCCTGGGTTTCCCCGAGGCATCACATATCACAAACTCAACCCACTGACTCTTTGAGGTTATGGATTGATCAGAATTCTGAGTGTTCTTATTTTCAAGCACTGAGGAGGTTTTTTCTTTCCATAATCCACATTTGTGTAACGCCTGTTTGTGATAAACAGATGATTGGCTGATGGATTGAGCTTTGGGGTCACAATCCCTTTCAAGAGGCGTCACTGAGTTCCTCTTAAAAGATCTAGATGTAGATACAGAAAGTTCAACTTCCTTCCTCGGTGTCTGATAATAAGGACAGTGAGACGCTATGTGACCATACTCTCCACAATTATAGCATGATCTCCTTTCAACTTTATGGTTTATTTGTTTTGGTGGAGATATACTTGTCACAGGGTCAACTTTAGTGTGTTTGGACTGAGGCACTACTTTGTTAGATGTATGAGTTGGTTTTACAAAATTAATTGTTTTACCTAGTTTTACATCTTTAATCTCTTGTTTCCTTGGACTGTCACATGATGCACATGATTGAGTAGATTTTATAGTCTTTTTAGGTTCTTGTTTGACTTTGTTTGACCTTGACTTTAAACTCACCCTTTCAAATTCTTTTTCCAGGTTAACACAAGGCATCTTTCCTATTGCCTTTGAAGTGGCCTCCTTTAGTTTAGGGTCGAATTCACTAGATTTACTTACGGAATCCGGATCACTAACAAGAGGAGTAGACACCACATGATCCTTGATGGGGTTATTGTTAATTGGTTTACTTTTGGTGTTCATCAAGGTCTCAGGTGGTGGTGGAACGACTCTGTATCCCAGTCCCTCCCTATTATTTCTCTCCCTAACTAAGTGTTGGACAATGTGTGATGAGCTTGTCCAACTATGCAGTTTTTGTTTTAATGAATTCACTTCTACTTCTAAAACTGCTTTTTTCTTCTTACTGTCCTCAAGAGTGTTCAGATAGTACCTAATGTCATTTGCTTGGTTAAAGGCAACTACCTCATTTCCCTAAGCTGTTTATTTAATAGGTCTATCTTTTCTTTGTAACTGTGATCGTTTTGTTTCAGTACTCTATTAGCTTCTGTGCACAGTTCCAGATCCTTTACTAAGCTATCATTATGATCTAATAGCCCAGTAAATTTTTAATCTATAACTTCTCTAAATTTATTACATTCTAAGCAATCATGATTATTAAACAGTTGGTCAGTAGTACTTACCTGGGATGTACAAGAAGAATAAGCTATGAATATCGGCTCGGTTGTCTCTGGTTCTGATGGTTCAGATGATGATGCATTTGTAGATTTGTCTTCTTCAGGCAGGAAGTTGACCACATTTGCAGTATCTTCAGAATTTGACATTGCGAGCTCTACTACTATATCTCCTTCACTTGCAGAATCGTCATCAATATCCTCCACACTAGCTATATTTGACTCTCCTGGTGAGACAAAGCGAAAGCTCTAGTCCTGTCCTTCATCTTCGTTAGCAGTTAAGGCTTTTGGATCCTTACTTTATGAGTCAGCATTACTAGCTGTGGACTTGTCTTGACGGTTAAATGATGAGATGAGATTTCCATTACTTGTCTTCTTTGGTTTTGTACACTCCCTCTTAAAGTGTCCCTTCTCACCATAGTTGAAACATGTAACCTTTAAATTATCAAACCCAAAGGTTGTATCTTTTGTTGCAACCAGGTTCTGTCCAGTCTTTTTGACAAACTTTTTAGCTCGTCGGATAGCACTTGCCAGAGCCCACATTTTGTCCATACGTTCCAACTCCATTTCATCCACCTGCTCATAATCTTCATCTGCCAGGTGGCAGTTACCTATCTTTCCAGCAACTAATCCGTCATAGGATTGAACCACCGTGTTAGGACCTGGTATTTGACCGAAATACCTAGAGATTAACGTGTAAACCAGATCAAATAGTGCGGAATCCTATTTGATTGCGATTCAATCAGTAAGAACACACGAAGAATCAATCAAGAATTGAAACTAACATTAGAAATCGATTGGGAATCGATCTAATGTGTTCTATGAATTGGAGAACGAATTGAGAGGTTTCTGGACGGCTAGGGTACGTCTGGAATCGTAATTAATCGAGAGTCCTTCTCTTTCACGAATTGAGTTGTATTTATAGGTTGGTATTATTCAATCGTGCGACTGAACCATTAGTCTGGTTCAGTCGTGCGATTGAACCACGCGGTTGAATCATTCGTACGACTGAGTGTTCAGTCGTGCGACTGAGCCAATCTTATGGTACAATCGTACGACTGATCCAGTCTCCTGGTTCAGTCGTGCGACTGAGTCAATCGTGTGAAGTTATTCATGCGTATGGTTCATTAGCATGAGCCATTCGCATGAGATTTTTATCATGTTAAGTTTGAATGTATTATGTATTAAATAATAAACATTATGTGTAATCATTCAAGCAATCACTAACATTACGTGTGATTCAATCAAGATTGATAAAAAGTTGGTGTTTTTGCACTAAAAACGCAATCTTTTATGTCAAAAGTGATCTTGGACGTTCCCTGCTCATCAAAGTTTGGTTTCTACGGACTTAGGCAATTCAACCTTGCGAAAGTTCTAATTTTTACGGCTAAAACACGTTTAACCTAGAAATTTTTGCATAACAGCAGCTTCAGTCACACGAGTGAGCGATTCGCACGACTGGACTCATTCGCATTGCTCAGTCGCACGATTGGACATAGTCGTATCTCCATTCGTACGATTGAACCGTTCGGTCGCACGGTTCATACGCATCAGATTCATTCGCACGACTGAGCTAATCACTTAGTTCAGCCGCACGATTGAACCAGTCATAGAGTTCGTACGCACGACTGAGTGTTCATACGCACGCCTAGTCCATTGGCACCCTTCAGTCGGCCGACTCAAAATTGCTTATTAGACTTAAAGTTATTTAAAATGGAAGATCAATTGTCAGCCTTTACTGCTGGGAAGGACTCTAGGATCCAGAACCTGCTGCTACTTGAGAGTGAGGTGGGTAATCATAATAAACCACCAAAGCTTTTAACGTTAGATGAGTTTCCCCACTGGAAACAACGTTTTGAGATCTACCTCAATGGAGTCGATTCGAATCTATGGGAGGCCATCGAGATTCGATATAGTACACCGGTGGGAGCCGATAGAGTAAAGTTAACCTTAGGAGGGATGACAGACGCGCAGAAAGTCAAATATAATGCAGAGAAGAGGGTCTATGCATTGATTACACAGTCTATCCCTAAATAGATATTCCACCAGTACTCAGAAAATAAGCAGTCCAAGAAACTATGGGATGAGCTAGAGAAGAGGTACGACGGGAATGCCTCGTTGAAGGCAATCAAGGCTAAGGAGTTAAAGAAGGAATTCGACAACTTCTCATCGATGGGAAACGAGAGTTTGGACGATGTTATAGATAGATTCTACCATCTAATGAGTGAACTGCATACACATGGGGTGGCTACTACCATGGAAGAGAAAGTTAATAATTTTGCAGACGGATTGCCTGAAAAATGGGTTTCATTCGTGTCTAATCTTAGACAGAATGGAATGCTGTCAAAACTGGATATTAATGACTTCATTCTTAGTTACGAGAAGAATCACTTAGAATGAAGTACAGAGCTTAGAAGTCTACATACAATCAAAATCCAGCTTTATACAATGCCACTCCTCAAGCTAAGACATCTGGAGCACCCCTCCAGACTACATTTGTGTCTAGCTCATCGAGTCCTACACATGCACCTTCTTCAGGTTTAGAAATGTCAGGGTCTTCTTCTACCCAATACATTGAATCTGAAGCAAATTCTACTAGACTGAAGACCGAGAACCTCGGTAATGTGACTGTGGAAGTAGCTCAAGAGCACATGGATCTATTAGCAGCAATGGTCCATTCCTATGATGAACTTATTGCTGGAAAGATTGGAAATTGCCATCTGGCAGATGAGGACTACGAGCAGGTGGACGAAATGGAGCTTGAGAGAATGGACATAATGTGGGCCTTAGCAAGTGCTGTCCGGAGGGCGAAGAAGTTTGTGAAAAAGACTAGACAGAACTTGGTTGCTACTAAGGATACCACCTTTGGCTTCGACAAGAGTAAAGTGACCTGCTTTAACTGTTGTGAAAAGGGGCACTTCAAGAGAGAATGTGTGAAGCCAAAGAAGACTGGGAATGGGAACCCGTTCTCATCCTTCACTCATCTAGACAAGCAAACTAGCAGTTCTACTTCCTCAAACAAGGACTCAAAAGCCTTGACTGCTCATGATGATGAAGGACAGGATTGGAGTTTTAGGTTTGTCTCACCAGGGGAATCAAACATTGCAAATGTAGAAAATATTGACAGTGATTCCGCTAGTGAAGTAGATCTAGCAGTTGAGATAGCAATGTCACATAGTGAAGAAGCAACTGCAACCGAGGTCAGTTACAAGCCAAAAGTGGAGACTACCATGTCAGAGACAGAAAAGACAGAAGCAAAAGAATCAGAATCATCTGATACTGCATTGATGGCAAACGCTTCTTAATCTGCTCAGGTAAGTACTACTGACACAATGTTTAATAATCATGCTTGTTCTGATTGTGATGCCTTTAGGAATAGCATAGATGCTAAATTGCTAGGTTATTAGATCGTAATGATAACTTGATAAAAGATTTGCATCTATGCACTGAGCTAATAGGGTACTAAAACAAAATGAGCTCAGTTATAAAGAAAAGATAGATCTTTTGACTAAACAGCTTAAGGAAACCGAAGTAGTTGCCTTTAATCAAGCTAATGACATTAGGTATTATCTAAACTCCCTAGAAGACACTAAGAAACAAAAGGCAGTTCTAGAAGTAGAAGTAAATTCACTAAAACAGAAACTGCATAGTTGGACTAGTTCGTCGCACATAGTCCAACACTTAGTAAAAGAAAGGAACAGCGGAGAGGGACTGGGTTATAAAGTGGTTCCGCCACCACCTGAGACTTTGATGAACACTAAAACTAGACCTTTAAGTAGTAATCCCATCAAGGATCATGTGGTGTCTACTCCTCTTGTTAGTGATCCAGATTCCTTATGTTCATCTATTGACACTGGAAACAAACAAAAGGAGACCACTTCAAAGGCAAAGGGTAAATTGCCTTGTGTTAATCTGGAAAAGAAATTTGAAAAAGTTAACTTAAAGTCAGGTTCTAACAAAGTCAAATCAGAACCAAAAAGGGCTTCTAAGGATAATCTTTCACATACTTCAAGTCAAAGACCAATTAACCAAAAGAAAAGGATGTCAAACAGGTTAAATCAGTCATTTTGTTAAACCAGTAAACACATCAAAAGAACCAGAGTCAAAACCTAAAGTGAGTGATATTACTAGAGTGTCACACACGTCTCCACAAAGACAGTTTAATCATAAAGTTCATAGCAGGGCGTGCTACAACTGTGGAGAATGTGGACACATTGCTTCCTACTGTCCTTATTATCAGACACCTAGGAAGAAGATTGCACTTCAGGACTCAAAACCTAGGGATTCTAAGAGGAGCTCTTTAACTCCACCTAGACGAACTAGTGAACAGAAAGTTCAATCCGTTAGCCACTCGACTATCTATCACAAACAGGCATTGCACAAATCTGGCTTATGGAAAGAGAAGTCAACCTCTGTGGCTGATAATGATGACAAGAAGGAACTTGAGCTACCCTCACCCTCTAAGGGTCAATGGGTTGAATTTCTGATGTGTGATGCCTCTGGGAAACCCAAGCCAGTAAAAGCCTGGGTTCCTAACCTAAACTAACCCTCTACCTTGTATGTGCAGGTTGTTCACTACAGTGTTGAAACTAACACGTGGATAGTAGACAACGGAGCATCCAGGCACATGACAGGAAACATAGCTCTTTTATCAATGTCAAACAAATAAAAGGAGGGCATGTTTCGTTTGCTGGAAACAAGGGAGGATATATCACAGCTCAGGGAGAAGTTGGAAATCAGAAAGTTAAGTTTGATAGGGTGAACTATGTTCAGCAACTTCAAAACAACTTACTCTCTGTTTCTCAAATATGTGATAAGGAATTTAAAGTCATCTTCGACAACAAGAGGTGTTACGTACTGAAGAAAGACTACGTGATCCCTGAGGACCAAGTTTTGATTACTGCTTCAAGATATAAAGATCTTTATGTCTTAGATCTGTCAACAGCTTCTATAATGGATCATGAGGTTCAGTGTTTTCTATCCAAAGCTACTGAAAAAGACTCCATCTCCTGGCATAGGAGAATGGGACACATCAGTCAAAGGAAGATGAATCACTTGATTCAGAAGGATCTGGTGAGAGGTGTAAATGTCAAGAACTTTCAGCTTCCTGATTTCTGTATAGCTTGAAAGAAAGGTAAATAGACAAAGAAGTCTCATAAGGAAAATAAAGTTAATTCAATAGAACTTCCTCTTGAACTTCTACACATGGATCTGTTCGGTCCAGTCAGTACAAAGAGCATTGCAGGCGACCTGTACTGTTTTGTGGTCACCGATGACTACTCAAAGTTCATTTGGGTAATGTTTCTGAAATCCAAATCAGAAACATTTGAATCATTCAAGGAGTTGGTAACCACACTGGAATCTCCCTACAAGCTGAAAGTTAGACAAGTACGCTCAGACAACGGAACAGAATTCAAGAACCATTGGATGGAGGAATACTGCAAGGAAAAGGGGATTGTACATCAATTCACTTCTGCTTACACACCTCAGATGAATGGCGTTGCTGAGAGAAAGAACAGGAGCTTGATAGAGACAGCACAGACTATGCTGGTAGACTCGAAACTGCCTATCCAATTCTGGAATAAGGCAGTGGCAAATGCATGTTATACACTGAATCGAGTCTTGATAGTCAAGCGCCACGGAAAAACATGTTAGGAGCTACTACAAAGACGCAAACCGAACTTGGAGTATCTCGAACCATTTGGGGCGCCGTGCACACTTCTGAAGAAGACACAAGAGGGTAAATTCAGCAAGAAGGCAGATGTAGGCATCTTTCTAGGATACAACATACCTAACAAGCGAGTTTACAATAACTTAACAGGTCTAGTAGAAGTTTGGTGTAATGTTGGTGTTCAGCGATTCACCACACCGCCTACTAGCAAAGGACCCGCCTACTTCTTTGACTATGATGGATTCTTCAAGTCCTTCAACATTCCTCTCTCTCCCTTGGATGACGAATTAGCTACACGAATGATGTATGATAGCTTCAATCCACCAACATCTAGCTCACAGGGAGAATCATCTACTCATTCAGGGGGAGTAATCGACCATAGTGACACCTCCTCTGAAAATGAAGCTGAAGAAGATACCCAGAACAGTCAGTAGGAACAGGTTCCAGTTCCTGAAAGTCCACAAGCATCTACCAGTGGTGCACCTTCGACGTCAGAGCCTCAAACTCCAACTACCTCAGATGAAGAACCAAATGTTCATCATCTTGGCTCTGAGGTAGCTGTTCCTACTACTCCAGGATCACGTCTAAACGTTTATCATCCGTTAGACAATGTCATCGGGGATGTCCGATCAGGAGTACAAACCCGAAATCAGCTGTACTCAGCTGATTATGCCTCTGTTATGGAAAAGGGATATATTCATGATGGTGCCTATCGGTGTTTTGTCTCACAGGTTGAGCCAAAATATGTCAGTGAAGCACTAAATGATGAGGCATGGGTGAGTGCAATGCAAGAAGAACTTCTTCAGTTCAAGAAGTTAGGTGTATGGTCTCTGGTGGATAGACCTAAAGGTGCTAAGGTCATTGGCACCAAATGGGTTTTAAAATGCAAGAAAGATGACCAAGGGATCATTATCAGGAACAAGGCTTGACTGGTTGTTCAGGGATTTCGCCAAGTCGAGGGAATTGATTACAATGAGCTATTTGCACCCGTGGCAAGGATGGAAGCCATTCGTATCTTCCTTGCCTATGCATCGTACATGAAGATTAAAGTCTATCAATTAGATGTGAAGAGTGCATTTCTTCATGGGGAAATTAGAGAAACAGTTTATGTCAGTCAACCCGAGGGATTTGAAGATCCTTATCATCGGGATAGAGTCTACAAGCTCGACAAGGCTTTATACGAGCTTCATCAAGCTCCAAGAGCTTGGTATGAGAAACTCTCGACTCATCTTGTGAAACACGGCTTTCGCAGGGGAGTCATTGACTGCACGTTGTTCATTAAAGAAAAAGATGGCGACCTACTGCTCGTACAAATCTATGTTGATGACATAATTTTCGGTTCAAAGACGAAGAGTTATGCAATGAATTTGAAGCAGTTATGCAAAAGAGTTTGAGATGCGTGCTATGGGGGAGATGAAGTTCTTTCTCGGGCTACAGGTGGATCAAACACCAAATGGGATCTTTCTACATCAGACCAAGTACGTAAGAGACATTCTAAATCGCTTTGACATGGAGAATGCATCTGCTGCCGATACTCCACTGGCTACGAATCACGACATTGGACCTGATGAAAATGGAGATCTTGTGGATGCCACGATGTACCGAGGAATGATTGGATCCCTCATGTATCTCACTGCCTCTAGACCTGATATCATGTATGCGACATGTTTATGTTCAAGATATCAGGCTAAACCTAAGGTCAATCATCTGATCGGGGTCAAAAGGATTTTTCGCTATCTAAAGGGTACACCCACACTCGGTTGTGGTATCCTCATGATGATGATTTTGTGCTCACGGCGTATAGTGACTCGGACTACGGAGGCTGCAAGATGAACTACAAGTCTACATCAGCAGGGTGTCAATTCTTTGGGAGAAGATTAATTACCTGGCAGTGTAAGAAGCAGACATCGGTTGCATTGTCAACCTGTGAAGCCGAATATGTTGCTACTGCAAGTTGCTGTTCACAAATCATCTGGATTCAACACACAAATGCAGGATTATGGTTTAACGTTCCATTCTACTCCTATTTTTGTAGATAACTCCGCTGCAATTGCAGTAATAAAAATCCGGTCCAACATCCTAAGACCAAACATATCGGTATTAAATATCATTTCATACGATTGTTTCGAAAAGAACTAATTGATGTGGTAAAAATTAATACTGATTTTCAGCGCTGACCTCTATACTAAAGCCTTTGATAAACCACGTTTTCAATATCTGCTAGAGGTCAACGACGTTAAAAAGGGAAGTAGTCCGATGTGTTTAGTTAATTTTCCTATTTTATTTTATTTTATTTGTTTATTTTAGTCTGTTTAAATTAACTCATGTTATTCGCTGTGTTTATTAAAATCCTAAAATAATTAAACAGGTTTGATTTTAGTATTTTAGGGGGAGAATAAGTCAGCAAGCAACATTAAAAAAAGAAAAGAAAAGGAAAAACCGAGGGAGAAGGAGTGGAAAGCTGATACAAGGTAGATCGTATCTGAGATACCGATTCAAACCCTTTGGAATATGATAGTACACAGGAACAAGTCAAGAGGGACTTAAAATCCTAATTTAGAAAAGATGAAAAAATTCAAAGTATAAGTCTGTGTAGTCTAAGCAATATAAAAGGGAAGATGATAGAAAAACTGGTAACTCCTAAGGTAACACAATGAGAGTAGACCTAGAGGTTGCTAGACCACAATTGATATGTCGGTAGATTCAACACAATAGATGATTAGACCGGACTGGTGATCTCAAGATCAAACTAAGTTGTTCAACTGACTGTGGGCTTCCATCTTATCACTGGTTAACACAATCAATGATATTCCAATAAGGGGTAATGAGCATGTAAACGCCACAAATGTGTGCGGATGACCATAAATAGAGCAAAGCACGAAAAAAAATGAAAGAAAAATGCAAATGACCTATGTTGTTGGTGCATTTGGTGCAAAATAAAAGCTTCTCTAACAAGGAGATAGGTTGTGTGCATCTCTGCTGTGCGATGGCACTGACCTAAGGATAAGCATAACCTAGATATTATAGAATTCATTGTTGTTTGTCGCCTCTTTGCTGTGCGATGGCACTGACCTGAGGACCGTTTCTCTATGAAAGTTCTAAGAATAGTCTCTTCTTGTAACAATACCTGTAGACCGCTCAAAAGCTCCTGAGGGATGTTGATTACCATATAAGTGTGGGATCCACAAATGTTCGTTGAATTAAATAAACCAAAAACAATCACCGGTTTGAGTCAAGAGTCTGTGTATGGATTTAAGTGGACAAACATATTGACAATCATTGTGGCTGTAATTCTTGAAAGTTCAAATCAATGTGGTAATCTAAGAGTTCCAGTATGATTCCCTAAAGCTGCTGATGACTCTGGATGAACACCAAGAATTGAGCATCGAAAGAGTTTGATAACAAGTCCCAAATGATTTGATGTTCCTGTATGATTCCAAAATTGAATTGGTCCTGGTGTGGTCAATATAAGTTGAAGCTTTCGATTCCGGAATAAAATCCCGTAGATTTCCATCTTAGGGTTTTATCCCTCACAAAAGGTTCAAAAACAAATTTTATTTGTGTATTTAGTTTGTTTCTAGGTTAATCTTTTAGTGTGTGTGTCTGTCGGACTCCATCAGAAAATCAGAATGGAATTAACTCACCTAAAAGGGTCATGTCTGAGATGGCCACATGTTTTTCAATGTTTAAAGAGTCACGTCAGAGGTGACAACGTGTTTTTAAAAGAGTCACGTCTGAGGTGACTGATTTGGTTAAGAGGTTATAATGTTATTGTCAAAAGTTAAAAGGGTCTTAAAAGTAAAATGTTCAAAATGACTGTAAACTCACTAAGTGCAACCCATTCGCACGATTGAATCATGATTATGGACCAACTATGCGAATGGCTCCCAATCGGCCGAATGGGCATGAGAATGATCCATTCGACCGAATAGAAGGGGGAGAATGAAGCAGTCGACCGACTGAGGCTCAGTCGGTCAACTGGAGATGCGAATGAAAGAGACCGAATGAGGTAGTCGACCAACTGAGACTCAGTCGGCCGACTGAATGCGATTGACTAGGCCAATCGTACGACTGCGACTCAGTCGCCCGAATGAACTGAGCGAATGAGGCCAGTCGGCCGATTGAACTTAAGTTCAGTATTTAAGGGCCTCGGTCAATCGCATGTTCCTCATCACACCAAATCGCACTCAAATCGCATTCTTCCCGTTACTCTGCCAAAAATTGCTACAGATCCTGATTTACATTGCTGTTGAGTTTCTTACATTCGAGTGACGATTTTACAGGTACATTACTCTTGAATCTTACCAAAATCAGAAGATTACCGACCTACATAAGAGACACTCGATTGAATCAAGAACCGAACTGTGAAATGACCTAATCACCTACGTAAACTAAGCAAAATGTTAAAATTAACTTTAATAGGTTATTAGTGAGAAGTAGACGAGGCTAATGGACCATTAAACACTGTTAAATGACTTAAATTGGTCAAGATTCGACCCACAGGCGATCGAACAGTGGGGCATGCGACTCGTCGTTCGAATGAACTCCAATCGCACGATTGAACCTTGCGATTGGGTCATTCGGCCGAATGAACCACCCAAAAGAGTTCAGTCGGCCGACTGAACCAATCGAAGACTCAGTCGGCAGATTGAACTCAATCGCATGTCTCAATCAACCGAATGAACTTAGTCGTACTTAAGAACAACCGAATGACTCCAGTCGCATGATTCATTCGCATGAATGAATCAGAATGGAAGTGAAACACTACACTTAGAACTAAATTCTGATGTATTATGTACTAATGATCATGTGTTTTGTGTTTGAGGAAAAATGACTGACAGATGGTCTCTTAATCCAAAGCACAACATATGTGCCCATTTGGACCACACAACTCGGAACGGGGCCAAGTTCTCCGAGATTATGCCTTCCTCAAACGCTCACGGATACATAAGGCTATATCTACACCGTCCACGCCTTACAAATCACTACATCAGGCATTCTGGGAGAATGCCTCAGTGGATCGCTCTCGTGAGCCATACAGCATCCGAAGCACCATTATGGGTCAAGCTATCGACATTACCACTACTGACATCTAGAGAATCTTGAGTTTGGGGATGACTCCACTCACCCCACTAAGTTACATCCTTTGACAGTGAGAGGGTGTTTCCTCCGAATCAAGTATGCGGGGGACATTAACTCGGGGGTGCTAAATTAGAGCAACTGTGCCCACAATACAAATATCTGGCACATGTGATTCTTAAGTGCATTGTTTAGAAGGGGTGGTTTCGATGACCTATCAGATCAAATACAAAATGCCTTCATGCTCTGATACCACTTGTTAGGACCTGGTATTTGACCGAAATACCTAGAGATTAACGTGTAAACCATATCAAATAGTGCGGAATCCTATTTGATTGGCGATCCAATCAGGGAGAACACACGAAGAATCAATCAAGAATTGAAACTAACGTTAGAAATCGATTGGGAATCGATCTAATGTGTTCTATGAACTTGGAGAACGAATTGAGAGGTTTCTGGACGGCTAGGGTACGTCTGGAAAATATCCTTCGGAATAGACTGAGTAAGCAAGGCGTAGACTTTCTTCTCAGTGTTGTGTTTTACCTTCTATGCATCCGACATGCCACTTAGAGTAAGTTTCACTCCATCAGCTCCAACTGGCATGCTGTACCCCGACTCTATTGCCTCCCACAAATTTGTATCCACTCCATTTAAGTAGATTTCGAAATGTTGCTTCCATTGTGGGTAGTCGTCTAACGTAATAAGTTTTGGTGGTTTATTGTGAATCCCCACTTCGTTCTCCAATAGCAGTAGATTCTGAATACGTGTATCTCTACTTGTTGTGTATGCTGAAAAATGATCCTCCATTTCACTTCACTTTACTATTTAACAAGCTACTGATGGATGCGAATGAAGGTATGCGATTAAGCTTATTCGGGCGATTGAACAAGTGCGAATGGGTTAATCGTGCGACTAAGCCAATGCGGATGAGTCAGTCGTCCGAATAGACTAATGCGGTTGAGCGGTCCGAATGAAGATCTCAGTCGTACGAATGAGAGTACGAATGAGTTCAACCGTGCGGTTGAAGGACGCGTATGAACTCAGTCGTGCGATTGAGTCAATCGTGCGACTGAATCTGCTGAAGTTTGATAATTTGTAGGTTACACTTGTTTTGGCCATAAACACTCGAATTTTATCAAACCCTAATAGCCGTATGCCAGAAAAACTACAATTTTCGATGAGGAACTTCCAAGACTCCGTTAGACACAAAAAGATTGCATTTTTGATGCAGAAACACATTTGATCAAAACGATTGAATCAACACGTAATCAAGAGCCTGATGCTCTGGTACCACTTGTTAGGATATGGTATTTGACCAAACACCAACTGATTAACGTGTTAAACCAAACCATAGTGCGGAATCCTATTTGATTGGTGATCCAACTAGTGAGAATGCACGTAGAAACAATAACATATTGAATCTAACGTCAAGAATCAATTAGGTCGATCTGCAACGTTCTATGAAATTGGATGTTAGGATCAGTGATCTACGTTTGATTGATTAGAGAGTATAGCAGCGGAATTCTAACAATGAATTAGCCAATTCACAAGAACAAAGAGATATTCAATGTAAGAACAAAAACGTT
Organism: Flaveria trinervia; assembly: GCA_025506515.1. NCBI lineage: Eukaryota > Viridiplantae > Streptophyta > Magnoliopsida > Asterales > Asteraceae > Flaveria > Flaveria trinervia. The sequence goes on along the minus strand of CM046453.1, from coordinate 30,966,542 downwards.
ATAGATAGAGAGAATTCTGCAGATATATTTCATTCAATATTCGCTTTCGTGGTAACGGAATGTCACAATTACAATTAGGTCGACACCTCTTATATAAGAGATGTGACGTCTGCTGATGTCACTTGATAGTGACATCTAACAGAATTTATCACAAACTACTGATAGTTAACACAACTACTGAAGATGTCAAACAGCTGACATCTTCTTACAAAAATGCTAAGTGTTAACTATTATTACAACTACTGAAAAGAAACTACTGAAACTATAACAACTGAAGAACATACTCTTCAGTTGTTTTAAAAATACTGAAACAAAGAAAACTACTCAAAGGTAAACCATCACAACTACTGAAGAAGACCTCTTCAGCTGTTGTGACAACGTCTGACACTTTGGTCTTCAGCACTTGTGTCTTCAGACTTTGTCTTCAGCACTTGTGTCTTCAGACTTTGTCTTCAGCACTTGTGTCTTCAGACTTTGTCTTCAGCACTTGTGTCTTCAGACTTTGTCTTCAGCACTTGTGTCTTCAGACTTTGTCTTCAAACTCTTGTCTTCAGACTTTGTCTTCAGCACTTGTGTCTTCAGACTTTGTCTTCAGCACTTGTGTCTTCAGACTTTGTCTTCAGCACTGTGTCTTCAGACTTGTCTTTCAGCATTTGTGTCTTCAGACTTTGTCTTCAGCACTTGTGGTCTTTAGACTTGTCTTCAGCACTTGTGTCTTTAGACTTTGTCTTCAGCACTTGTGTTCAGACTTTGTAATCAGCTGTTGTCTCCTGTTGTGGTCTTCATGTTGTTGTACGTCTGTGGGACTAAAGGTTTTCCATGGTCAGGTTCTCGGCTTCACCATCAAACAATCCTTCATGCCCATACAGCTCTGAGATGTACTTGGCCTGTTTACCATTTTTGAGCTCAACTGTTGTAATCTGTCTGTATGCAAACTCATCAGATGAGTCCCTTCAAGTAACAGACTGAGCTCATTTTGTTTGAAGTTCTCAAGCCTCTTGTAGACTAACCCCTTTTTAATATTCTGTTCTCTAACATCTTTTGGGTGGTTGTTTAGTCTCATAGGCCTTCTTGAAGTCTTCTACAATCTCCCAGGGTGATACTACAAGGACCACTGTATCTCTTCATCTACGATCCTTTTGACTTGGCCCTTGTATCTCGAAGGAATGTCTTTCTTTACAATCCTGTGAGCCACCCTAGGATCAGGCCATACTCTCACCTTTTCCTTCTGATATTGAAATGTGTTGGCAAGGGTGTACAACCTCAGAGCTTCTTTCTTCATACTTATATTGATGACGAAGCAGCATAAGTTTTGTCAATGCTTTTCAGCATTTCATCATCATGAAGCTTTTGCTGCTGTTCTTCTTCAATCTTTACTCTCACAGCTTCCATCTGTGAGGTGGGAGTGATGGGCATGGGTTTGTCTTTAGCCAATGTTAGGACTGCAAACAGAGGCAGCCTATCTTCTTCCACATCATCCTCTCTTCTTCTTCTTCTAGCCTCAACACCCTTCTCTTCTTCTTCTTAGGTGCATCATCGGCTGTTGGTTTAGATGGTAGGGAGTTGGTTTTGGGGATGTGGTTGTGGTTGTTTTGGAGAGGGAATGTTGACAGGCTGAGTTAGCATTTTGGAGGTGAGTGTTGCTTTTGAGTATTTGGCTAGCTCAGTCCTGCTCCCTGCTCCTGCTTCATTCAAAGCTTCAATAACAAGTCCCTTAGTATATGCTTCAGATGAACAGATCTTGGTGGTGATTGCCAAGATACTGTCCCTGGACCAAGCTTTGATTTCGATCATTGATCTTCCAAGATATTTTGCAATAAATCTAATCATGATCTCAAGCCTTTCTCTTTCTAACACTTCATAACTTGCCCCTATTCTGGATTTCTTCAATCTCTAATCGTCGAATCTCAGAGTCAAGTTTATCGGTGTCATGGCCTTGCCTAAACAGCTGATCAATGATGTTGTCCATTGATCTGCTGTGTTCGGCATCAGCCTCTTTTATCAGTAATCCAAGGCTTTCTCTTTTTCCTTCTCTTTATCGGTCTCCACATTCAACTCCAACTCCTTTTCCACTACTATCCCTTCTGTTTCTTTCTCCTTTTCTTTCTCCTCTGTACTCCTCTTTCTTTTGCTTTCACTGACTTAATCTCCCCTTTTGGTTGCATTGGTTGCAAGGGTTGATTGCCAGAAAGTTGTTTGCCCACAACCTCCTCTATCAATGGTTTATTACTGAGGAAAGCCTCTCATCAATGGCTTTGATCACTATGTCAGTGATTATGGGTGTGATGAGAGGGAGGGAATTTTGAAGGATAGCAACTATTTGCTCAGGAGGGTTCTGTTCTGAGAAATAGTGCCAGAAGCAGAGGCAGGTGGCTGAGTTGTTGGGAGTGGCTCAGAGACCTTCAGATGAAGGTGCCATCTGTGAGGTGGTAGAGGCAGATGGTCTTTGTTCCTTAGAAGTTTTGGCAAGCAGCTCTTTGAGTCTGCTCACATCCTCTTCCAGGATGGTGTTTTGGGCGATTACATCGTAAAAGAAGCCCAGGTCATCATCAGTAGATACTGAATCACCTGACCTCCTGATAGGATCAGGATGAACATGCACCGAGTGTAGCTCAGTTGTAGCATGTGCCCCTTTGTCTTGGAACTGGGGACTTCCTGCCTCAGGACTTTGTCCGTCATCAGCAGTTGCCTCTGGTAAGGTCTTAGTAATGGTACCAACTACAACCTGATCATATGCTGAAGCAGGAGAAGTGGCAGCCTCACCAGAAGGTCCAATCTCCATTGCTACACTAGGAGAAGGAACATTGTAACCCCTATGCTGTGGGTTCTCAGCTGCACTTTGGTCCTCCCCCTCAATGGTAGAAGTATTCCCAGTAGTAATTGGTATCTGGGGAGGGGGTGAGGAGTGCAACTGAGTCAGCACTTGTGCAACAAGTAATGTAGGACTTTGGGGGGCGGTTGCATGGGGAAATGGGGTAAAAGCAATGTGCACCTGGGGAGAATGGTGCTCTTCAATGGCAATCTCCTCATGAGGAAGATCCCAGATTGGTGGGTACCCCTTCTGTGGTTGCTGCAGGCTCCTTTTGAGAGGAATCCTGAGCGGCTGTGGCTGGGAGAGTCCTTATATCCACTAGGGTTATAACCAGTGGATATAGCCTGCGTTTGTGTTGCAGGGGCATCCTCAGGGGACTCATTTCCCTGAGTAGCCTTTTTGGTTTTCTTTTTAGTGGGTTTGGTGGGGACTTTTGATTTGGAGGTGGTGGCTGTGGGTTCCAGCTGTGTGGGTTTGCGCAGCTTGGCAGCCATTTTGAGTGATTGGTCAGAGTTGTGCGGGAGTATACTTCAGGCAATACAGCCATAGCAGGGACTCCCAGGCCAACAAGTCCCTCAGCTTGAAGCTGGTTTGCAATTATGGCCATTATGAACCGAGGATATAATATCCAACGGTTAGCAGTTTGTTTTTGAGCCATATCCTTGAGCTCTGAAAATAGTATTTCTGAAAAATTTAAAGGTTGTTGCTCAAGGATGAGTACATTACCTGCTGCCACCTTGTAGACATTTGATCCCAAGAGGAAGTCTTAGGAGCCAAACAAACATTACCATGTGAAATATGAGACGTTCAGCATCATGGAAATGTTTCTTCAGTATGGTGGAGGCACTAAGGTTTCCCTGATATCCATGGTGGGCAAAGGATAAATCAGTTGTGCCCTTTGGATATCCAGCAGGAAAAGTGGCATCATCCAGGTGTAGGGTTTGACGAAGTATATCGGGAGTGATGACCACTTGGTGGTTGTTGATGACCGACCGAGAGACTCTGTGTTGTTCTCCCCAGTGGTGAGGGTGACGTTCATCCAAAACTGGTTAAGGGATTCGGCATGAAGGATTGGATTGAGAAGAAAGGCCGTTTTGTAGGGTGACTGGACCATAAGATCAATAGCATTATCGAACTTAGCCCAGAATGGCGATTTGGTGAGGTAAGCTACACAGTTGTGTCGCGGTTTGAGCTGCATGGACGCCATTAATGAGAGAGAAGTTTTGGAGAGATGAACGTTAGGTTTGAAGAAGATGGCTCTGAAGGATTAGGTCAGGGATATTTATAGGGTACGGGTTAGAAAACGACTGAGGGTTTGGTGTTAGTCATCAGTAGTTTTAAAACGACTGTTGACATGGTATTACCCTTTCAGACGTTGAAACAGCTGAAGTCGTGGTTTTAGGCATCAACAGTTATAAACTACTGAAGACCATGGTTTTGACTTCAGATTTGTGAAACACTGATACTTGGTATTAGTCATCAGTAGTTGTGAAACTACTGAAGACATGGTTTTGTCATCAGTTGTTGTAAACATTGAAGACTTGGTATTAGTCATCAGTAGTTGTGAAACTACTGAAGACATGGTTTTGTCATCAGTTGTTGTAAACAGCTGATGACTTGGTATTAGTCATCAGTATTGTGAACTACTGAAGACATGGTTTTGTCATCAGTTGTTGTAAACAGCTGATGACTTGGTATTAGTCATCAGTAGTTGTGAAACTACTGAAGACATGGTTTTGTCATCAGTCGTTGTAACAACTGATTTTGGTATAGTCATCAGTAGTTGTGAAACTACTGAAGACATGGTTTTGTCATCAGTTGTTGTAAATAGCTATGACTTGGTATAGTCATCAGTAGTTGTGAAACTACTGAAGACATGGTTTTGTCATCAGTTGTTTAGGATGAAACAGCATTGTAGAAACAACTGAGAGAAAGTTCTCTCAGTAGTTTTCGTCAATTGATAGCCTTTCAGTTGTTTCATACTGTCCTCACACTTACTCATCAAACTTTGCATCTGCGTTTTCAGGGTTTCATAGGACGTCAGTACTTATCTGTTTGTACTGATTTCAGTAGTTGTAACTACATCAGTAGTTGTAACTACTCAGTGGTTTAGACAGATAAAGTACTTCAGTACTTGTGAGGCATTTAGCCTTCAGTAGTTATAAAAACTACTTAAGGTGAAAGAACTCATCAGTACTTATATTGACATGGTTACCAATGATCACCAGTACTTATTACTGAGATCATCAGTAGTTGTCACTTATTATAGCTGCAGCATCCAAGCCTTAACCAAGGTTTTGGATCAATCAGACCTTTTTCAAAACAATCCCGAATAAAGTGATGTCTGATCTCTATATGTTGGTCCTAGAGTGCTGGACTGGATTTTTGACAATACACAGAGCTGAAGCACTATCCATTAATAATGGAGTCTTAGTCTCTGTAATGCCATAATCCAGAAGTTGGTTCTGAAGCCAGAGTACCTGAGAGTGCAACTTGCAGCAGCAATGTACTCGGCTTCAGCAGTTGATGTAGCAACAGATGTTTGTTTCTTACTCTGCCAAGAAATCAAACAGTTGCCTAGGAATTGACAACCACCAGAAGTTGACTTTCTAGTTAACTTGCACCCTGCATAGTCACTATCTGAAAAAGCAACTAATTTGCAAGAGTGTCCAGTGGAATACCATAAACCTAGAGATTGTGTACCTTGCAAATATCTAAAGATTCTCTTGACTGCAATCAAATGAGACTCTTTAGGAGCAGCCTGAAATCTAGCACAACACATGTAGCAAACATAATATCTGGTCTAGAAGCTGTTAAATACATCAAGGACCCAATCATACATCTGTAAAGTGTTTCATCAACACAGCTTTACCTTTCTGATCTGCATCCAGTTGTGTGTGTTTGCACATGGGAGTAGAACAGGGCTTACAGTTTTGTAAATCAAACTTATTCAAAAGATCTTTTGTATATTTTGACTGATGAATAAAGGTTCCATCAGCCTTTTGTTTAATTTGCAAGCCTAGAAAGAACTGTAATTCTCCCATTGCACTCATTTCAAACCTCTTTTTCATTAAGTTGTAAAATCATCACACAACTGGGGATCAGAGGATGCAAAAATGATATCATCAACATAAATCTGAACAAGTAGCTTATGCTGATCCACCTTCTTAATAAACAAAGTTTTATCAATGGAGCCTCTAGTGAAATTATTCTTAAGAAGAAAAGTGGAAAGTGTCTCATACCAGGCTCTAGGAGCTTGTTTCAACCCATAAAGAGCCTTATCAAGTTTATACACCCATTCAGGATGTTTATTATCCTCAAAACCTGGTGGTTGACACACATAAACTTCTTCCTTTATTTTACCATATAAAAAGGCACTTTTGACATCCATTTGAAAAACTTTAAGATTGTGGAATGCAGCATAGGCTAAAAACAATCTAATTGCCTCTAGTCTGGCTACAGGGGCAAAGGTTTCATCATAGTCAATACCTTCTTCTTGTGAAAACCCCTGTACAACCAGTCTAGCCTTGTTCTTAACAATAAGCCCATTTTCATCAGTTTTATTCCTAACCACCCATTTAGTGCCTATTGCACACTTACCTGGGGGAAGAGGAACCAGTTCCCACACTTGCTGTTTCTTGAACTGAAGTAGCTCAAGCTGCATGGCTTCAACCCATCCATTGTCTCTCAAAGCAACATGGTAGTTCTTTGGCTCTAGCTGACTGATGAAAGAGCATAGAAGCAGAAGTTAGACAATTGACTTCTTGTTGAAACTCCAGCATTGATATCACCAATAATCTGAGACATGGGTGATTCTTCAGTTCTTGATAAACAATGAGATCTGTGCAAGTGTTTGTAGGACCTTCAGCAGCAGCAGATGTTGATGCAGACTCTTGAAACCAAGAATTAGATGGTAACTCAAAAGATGTAGAGGAATCAGAGATCTCATCAGCATTTGTTGTGGATGGAACTGCTGAAGCTACAGGAACATCAAATTTAGCAGACACAGGCAGTTGGTCACTAAACTTGAATAGGTGAGTATTGATATTATCATCATCATCATCAATACCACCAGGTGGAAGACATGCTGCAGAAGATGATTTATCCACATGATCTGCAACAGCTGGAGGTTGATAAGGAACATATTGCAGTATGTCCAAATCAAACAACTCCACAGGGTTTTGTGGAATCTTGTCCATAGGAGATTCATTAAACTTCACATGCAAAGTCTCTTCAACTATCTTTGTTCTGCAGTTGAAGACTCTGTATGCCTTGCAAGTAGATGAATAACCACAAAATACCCTGCATCCACCTTAGGATCAAATTTTTGGAGTTGATCCTTTGTGTTGAGAATAAAACAGGGACACCCAATGCTTTGAAAAATGAAATTAGAGGAGCCAAGTGATGGAGAACTTCATATGGAGTCTTCATCAACCTCTGATTTACTAAGGCTCTATTCTGCACATAGCAAGCTGTGTTAACAGCTTCAGCCCAAAAGGTCAGTGGCAAACCAGAGTCAGCCACATGGACCTTGCAGCTTCAATTAGGGTCCTGTTCTTCCTCTCCACTACTCCATTTTGTTCTGGAGTCCGTGGGATGCTAAACTGCCTTTTGATTCCCTTTGAAAGATAGAAGTCATCAAGTGTATGGTTTCTGAATTCAGTTCCATTGTCACTCCTATACACTTGACTGGAAGGGAATACTGCTTCTCAACATACAACACAAAGTGAATAATCTTCTGAGCAACCTCATCCTTTGAATGTAGAAAGAAAGTCCATACAAATCTGGAGTAATCATCCACAATTACCAGACAGTATTTCTTCTTTGCCATGCTCATCACTCTCACAGGACCAAATAGATCCATATGCAGTAATTGCAAGCAGGCAGTGGACTTAGGCTCTTCAATAGGAGGGAATGAGACTTTGTGCTGTTTTCCTTTTAAACAAGCAGTGCAGGTTTCATCACAGTGGAACTCCTTTATTGGTAAGCCTCTGACTAAACTATTGTGAATCAGCTGATTCATGTTTTTGAAATTAACATGACCCAGCCTTCTGTGCCATAGTTTAGATTCTTGAGGAGAGGCTTTGGAAAATAGGCAAGGATGTGCCTCTGAGATCTATTTTCTTGGAAAGATCTAAGGCATACACTCTTCCTGTCCTGTTGGCTCTCAGAGAGTGTGATCATCCAACACCTTATCAATCAAATGCAGAACTTTGGATGACAGAATCCTACAGTTCTGACTGGTGAAAAGAGCAACATGGCCTTTATCACACATTTGACTGACACTCAAGAGATTGTACTTGAGATTTTCCACATGATTAACATCATCAAACTTTATTTCTCCATTGGAGACAAAGCCGTTTCCAATGATGTAACCCCTAGCATCATTGCCAAAAGACAAACCCCTTCTTTCCTTGAGAGTAGTCATGAAGAAGAGCTGTTTCCAGTCATGTGCATAGATCCCCCACTGTCTACATACCAGATGCTACTTTGGCATGTTGAAGAACCCTGCAATTATAAACAATCAGTTGTTTTGGAGACCCAAACCTTTTTGGTTTTGGGCCTGTTCTCATCAACAGATGGTAAACTAACAGGTTGATGGAAACACAGCCTGAGAGGAAGAAGATGGTGAAGAAGAGGAATCCTTTGGCTTGGACCTCCTTTTCTGTGGTTTCAACATAGGAACATCTAATTGGTTAACTCTTCCCAATAGATGTTGAACCATCATAACCAGCTGTGTCTGATTTTGTGATAAAGCTTTCAGCTCATCAGACACATTGGCATTGGAGTTTGATAAGTTCCTATGTTGCACCTTCTTCTTTTGAGCAATCTCAGCTGTTACCTGTTTAAACCCTTCCTTTTTGGATTTCTTTATGGACTTAAGGGTTACAGGATTTGATGTTGCTGATACAAATGTGGTCTCAAACTCAGTTTTCATTTTAACCATTTTCTCTTTAATTTCCTCTTTATGTTTGAGTTTGGATCCTCTTTTGTACCAACAATCATCTGTAAGATGATTGAACAAGCCACATACTTCACATGGTTTCTTCTTCATCTTATGTTGATCATCAACTAAAGAGGATGAAACTACTGAAGACTTGCTCTTCAGTGCTTTGAAAGCATTGTTTGCTTTCTTGACTTCCTCTTTAGTAGTCTTCAAACTCTTTCTACTGACAGTTTTCTTCTTTTCAGTACTGACAGTAGTTGGAGTTTGAACTTCAGGTGTTAAATCTTGCTCTCCAGTCCTTTCAGGACTTTCAGAATTAACTCCTGAGTTGATCAACTCTTGATCATGTGAGTGTCAGCAGTGGAACCATCAACATCAGCTGATAGGTTCTGAGAGGGCTTAGTGCTGACTTCTACTTCTGATGGTGCTGTATCAGAAAGTAGATCACATGATGAAATGGATTGGTTATTGCTCTCACCATCAGATTCTACCTCTGCTCTGGGAGTAAAATCTGTAGGTGGAGCAGTGTGATTATAACCAATGCCAAACTTCACATTGGAAGCAGATTGCTTACTAAGAAGCATTTCAAAACCCTTGCAAGAATTTACCCATCGATCACACTCTACCTGGGTAGTTGCAAGTGTATCCTTGAGATCTCTATACTTCTCTAGAAGTATCTCTTCCCTAGCCTTATCATCAGTTATTTGGCATTTAAGTTTGTAAATCTCATCATTCTTCTCATTAAGCACAGACTCAAATTCAGCTTTGCTTTTGGAAATTATTTGTTCTAGCTCAATGTTCTTGTTGATTAAAGCTACATTTGCTTCTCTAATAGATGCAAATGCGGCTATGCATGATTCAGAACATAGTTTGGCTTTTGCCTCAGAGGATACCTGTGATACCTTTGGTGTAGAGGCATTAGAGGATGAAGTATCAGCAGAATCCAAAGCCATAAGAGCTAGATTTCCAAAGGGACTGTCACCACCATGTTGACCAGCACCAGTGAACAGTTGTTCATGACCAGACAAATCATCTGGTAAACTGCTCCAGTCAACAACTCCTGGGGTGAAGAAGCTGTGTTGTTGAGGTTGAATTTGTTGATGAGATTGGGAAGGTTGAGGTTCAGGCAATGCAGGTGATTGTTGTGAAATGGGAGCTTGAACTGGATTAGACTGAGGCAAGTAATAGCAGGGAACAGGATATGACATTGGACCCTGGGGGACAAAGTATGCAGGAGATCTAGGGTGTGAATGATGACCAGAACCAGCAGGATGTTGCCCTCTGTTTTGTGGACTAGTACTAGAAAAGTCACAAAGGGTGCAGAAGAGTTAGATCCAGTTGATCTACACTCTCTTGCAAAGTGTCCCAGCCTTTGGCATTTGTGACACCTCAACTTACTCTTGTCAAAACCAACTTTGGTTTTGCCAGAGAGTCCAGGAAATTTCCTGCCAGTTCTCTTGTAGAACTTCTGAGATCTGATATTAATCAATGCCATTTGGCTCAGAATATCCATCTCTTCTAGATCATCATCAGCTATTCCTTTCAAATCATCCATGATGAAGCATAGATTGTCACTATTACTGCCAGAATGACTCTCAATACCAACAAATGCATGATCAGAACTATTTGAAGAGAAATCAATATGCTCATCATAATTGCTTTCAGATGCAGCATATTCTGACTCATGACCAACCAAGGCAGTATTCCCTGGTACAAAGTCATCAGTGAGCTTTCCTGATGAGGACAGTTTCCTTTTCTGCTCTATCTCTCTTTCGAATGTAAGCAGTTTCCCATGAAGTTGGGTGAGAGATAGGCTATCCAGATTTGCACTGGAGCGTAGGACAATAGTGTATGTGTCCCATCTCTCAGGCAGTGATCTGAGGAACCTGTTATTCATCTGGCTGTTGGTGTATTCCTGTTTCACCATTTTCAGCTCAGAGATCAAGCAGGAAAAGCTCAAACTGTTGAGTCAGTGTCTCACCCTTTCTATGAGAGAATGTCTCATATTGTTGGGCAAGGATTTCTCTGTTGTTTGCTAAGACCTCATCTGTGCCACCGAATTGTTCCTTCAGGGCATTCCAGAGATCATGAGCAGTTTCATGATGCATAAGCCCTGAATAGATTTCATTAGGCAGTGCCATGGCCAGAATTCCATGGGCTTTAGCATCAATCTCAAACAGTTTCCGATCTTCATCAGAGTATTGTTCCTTCTTCTTCGGAACCATTTGATTGGTTTCCGGATTGTTCACCATAGGCTTATGTGGTCCATGTACCACAGATGTCCAACAACCTGAACTGTTAACAGACAGTGATGAAGCATTCTTCGCTGCCATATGTTATACTCGGTCCTAACCAGCATCGGGGGCTTGGTTGAGGAACCGTATTGTGAGGATCATTAGAAGGAGTAGTCATCTCAGATTCAATCAAATTCAATTAAGCTATAACAGATTTAGAACAAAAACACAACAACCAATTGAACCAAGAGAGATCTCAAAATAAATGAACGAAAGCGTCAGAAATTCAATAATCTATAACCAGTTCTTGCAAATATGCTAATTCAATCAAACATAGATATCAATTAGCAGTTTCAATGATCAATTGTTAGATCGATCAATGATTAACCCGCTCTGATACCACTTGTTAGGATCAGTGATCTACGTTTGATTGATTAGAGAGTATAGCAGCGGAATTCTAACAATGAATTAGCCAATTCACAAGAACAAAGAGATTTCAATGTAAGAACAAAAACGTTATAGATAGAGAGAATTCTGCAGATATATTTCATTCAATATTCGCTTTCGTGGTAACGGAATGTCACAATTACAATTAGGTCGACACCTCTTATATAAGAGATGTGACGTCTGCTGATGTCACTTGATAGTGACATCTAACAGAATTTATCACAACTACTGATAGTTAACACAACTACTGAAGATGTCAAACAGCTGACATCTTCTTACAAAAATGCTAAGTGTTAACTATTATTACAACTACTGAAAAGAAACTACTGAAACTATAACAACTGAAGAACATACTCTTCAGTTGTTTTACAAATACTGAAACAAAGAAAACTACTGAAAGGTAAACCATCACAACTACTGAAGAAGACCTCTTCAGCTGTTGTGACAACGTCTGATACTTTGGTCTTCAGCACTTGTGTCTTCAGACTTTGTCTTCAGCACTTGTGTCTTCAGACTTTGTCTTCAGCACTTGTGTCTTCAGACTTTGTCTTCAGCACTTGGTCTTCAGACTTTGTCTTCAGCACTTGTGTCTTCAGACTTGTCTTCAGCACTTGTGTCTTCAGACTTTGTCTTCAGCACTTGTGTCTTTAGACTTTGTCTTCAGCACTTGTGTCTTCAGACTTTGTCTTCAGCACTTGTGTCTTCAGACTTTGTCTTCAGCACTTGTGTCTTCAGACTTTGTCTTCAGCACTTGTGTCTTCAGACTTTGTCTTCAGACTTGTGTCTTCAGACTTTGTCTTCAGATTGTGTCTCAGACTTTGTCATTCAGCACTTGTGTCTCAAGACTTGTCTTCAGCCCACTTTTGTCTTCAGACTTTGTCTTCAGACTTGTGTCTTCAGATTTTGTCTTCACCGTTGCATACTTTTTAATCAAACTGTTTCTTCAGCGGTTGTGTCTTCATTAGTTTTTTGTGACTCTGTGGGACTTAAGGTTTTTCTGATCCGCTCATAGGTTCTTTTGGTCCAACATTGGAGTACGCTTAGAGGCTCTCGATGGCTAGGGTACGTCTAAGATCGAAGTGGATTCAATTCTTATGTTTTGTCCACGAATTAGTGGATTTATAGGTTAGGGTGCTCATTCGTGCGACTGAACCATTAGCATGTTTCATTGGTGCGATTGAGCCATGTGGTTGATCCATTCCCAAACTGAGTGTTCAGACGTGCGACTAGTCAGACACATGAAGTTGTTCAGGCGTATGAACTATTTAGGCGCATGGACACTTAGTCGCATTGCCCATTCGACGCATGACCACTGTTGGGGTGCATGGTCCGTCGGATGCGTGAGAATTTCACTTCACCAAGTAAGTGTAGCATATAGAACATTATGCATAACACTTCAACACCACAAACCTATAATTTAAGTCAATATGTGTTACACAACTCATTAATGAATATAAACATTATAAACACAACCAACCATTTGTATTTCATTAAGTACCCAATAGTTTATAAGTGTAAACATATTACATTCAGATCAGGATCTAGTTACATATATGTATCAACAGTTTGTGTGTTGTAAGTGCATACCCTTCACTGGTCCTACAAGGGTCTTTTTTGTGGTTTGGATTGGCTATTTTTGAAAGCTTAATGATAAAGAAAGTGAAGAACAAAAAGCGGTTTGTGGTTTAATTTAGGTTTCGGAATAGTATAGAGGAAGAAAAGAGTGAAAGAGGGGGGAACCGTTGGGTATATACATGAAATGGATCTCAGACAAAGTTAAAAAGGAGGATAAACTTTGAAATCCGGATGTCGGTCGCACCTCTGAAAAGACAATTTTCTTTTGCCTAAGTTTTTGTTTTCTTGGAAGTTAAAATCTTCCGAAGGTAATTTATTTCGGAATTTTTGATGAAATGTTTCCTAAGCCAAAATGGCTTGGATATTCCAAAGAGTTTAGATAATTTTGCTTCGGAAGAGATTAGGACTTGGAAGTTTTATTAAAGGTTATGAGATTTAACTACACTTAGAAAAAGTTTGTTCTTCAAAACATACAACTACCTAGGAATATTGTTCAGCTTTGGAAGATATTTTGAAAAATTATTCCAAAGGTAAATTTTCTTAAGTAGTAGTTTGTTTTGAAGACTTAAATTCCTTGTGAAGGTAATGCATATCTTCCTAAGAATAAAAGATCAAAATTTTCAAAATCTAAAGAATGTTTTCTTAAAAGAATTTTGGCTTCGAGAATAAACAATGGCTTATGAAGGCGATAAAACTAGACAACTTAGGTCTTGATACATATGTACCTGGTTTAGGAGTTTAATGTAAAATGTCTATCATGTCTTACATATATGTAATTGAATGGGTATGAATGAAATATAAAGTGTGGTTGATGCTTATAATGTTTAATATTTCATTGTTTATTGTTTGATAACATATAGTGAACTAACTATATAGGTTTGTGGTTACAGTGCATGATTCTTAGTTAATAATGATTGAGAACATGTTCAACTTAATTGTGTGAAGTTCTCATGCGAATGGACCATGCTAATGGACCATACGGATGAATACTTGATGCTAATAGACCAGTCGCACGACTGAACCAGACACTGATCGGTCGCCGATTAAGACATAAATTAACTTAGTCGCATGACTGAACCTTTAGTTGTGCGGATGGATCAATCGTATGATTCAGTCGCATGACTGAACCATGATAATGGCTTATTCGTACGATTGGAAGGCTCTAACCTATAAATACCACCTAATTCGTGGAAAAACTTAACAATTCGAATACCTATGCACATAATCGTACCCTAGCTGTTTAGAGACTCACGAAAACCTGTTCAAAGTTCATAGATCACAGTTGATCGTGTTCTAATCATTCTTAACATTTCATTAATCGTTAGATTGATCTGAACTATGTTCTCCCTAATTAGATCACCAATCAAATAGGATTCAACACTATTTGAGTTGGTATACGTGCAGAATCAGTTAGTACTCCATACGAAAATGGTCCTAACAAGTTGTATCAGAGCATTGGCTCTTGATTTTGTGTGTCATTCAATCGTTTTGGTGTACAAAATCACATTTTTCATTCAAAAACACCATCTATTCGAGTAAATAAGTGTTTTTGACATTTCCAGACCTAAAAGTCACGTTTTTTCGGCTTACAGCAAATTAGGGTTTGTGAAAAATCTTATTTTTGCATCAAAGTACAAAAAACCCTCGAATTTTCAAAACGAAAAGCCTTCAGTCACACGATTGACTCAATTGCACGACTGAACTCACTCGCACCTCCCATACGCACGATTGAACTTAGTCGCCCATTCATTCATACGACTGAACAATCTCATTCGCATTGTTCATCCGCATCTGCCCAGTCGCACGACTGTTTATCCACATTTGTCCATCGCATGATTGGGTCAACCGCATTTGTTCAATCGTAAGATTGAATCATTTGGACCTCTCCATTGCACAAGTGAATAAGTTTTAGTTTGAAATTCAAAGTTAATAAAAAAGGAAGATTAGTACTTAGTGTTTACTGCGGTAGGGATTCACGGATCCAGAATCTATTGCTTCTCGAAAATGAAATTGGAAATCACAATAAGCCCCCTAAGCTCATAACGTTAGATGATTACCCACATGGAAACAAAGGTTCGAGATAAACCTAAATGGAGTTGATCCCAATCTGTGGAAATCAATCGAGACTGGTTATAGCATGTCGGTTGGTACTCATGGGGTTAAGCTTACCTTGGGTGGCATGACTGATAGCCAAAAGGTGAAATACAATATAGAGAAGAAGGTTTATGCTTTGTTCACTCAAACAATTCCTAAGGATATATTCCATAAGTTTTTCACAGAACAAACAAGCCAAGAAGTTATGGGATGCTCTGGAAAAATTGTATAACGGAAATGCGACGTTGAAAGCATAAAGGCAAAGGCTTTGAAGAAGGAGTTTGATAACTTCTCTTCAATTGGAAAAGAAAGCCTAGATGACATCATCGACACTTGATGAGTGAGTTGCACACTCATGGGGTAACCACGTCCATGGAAGACAAGGTGTCGTGTTTTGCAGATGGATTGCCAAAGGAGTGGGTTTCGTTTGTGTCAAATCTAAGACAAAATGATATGTAGGCAAAGTTGTATATTAATGACTTCATTCTGAGGCTGAGAGAGGAAGAATTGAGGATGAAGTACAGGTCTCAAAAAGGATCGTATGATTAGAACCCGTTACTTTATCACTCATCTCCCACTCCAACAAATTCAGGAGCACCACTTCAAACGACATTCGTGTCTAGTTTAGCTGCCCCTTCCAAAGCCACTACTTCATGATCTGACACGTCAGGGTCATCTTGCACCCAATTTAAGCACCTGAAGCAATTACTATGAAGTTGAAGACCGACAATCTCGGTAATATTATGGTTGAGGTTGCAAAGGAGCATCAGGACAATCTCGGTAATATTATGGTTGAGAATGAATTAGAAAGAATGGACATTATGTGGGTGTTAGCAAGTGCTGTTCGAAGAGCTAAGAAGTTTGTGAAGAAAACTAGACAGAACTTGATAGCCATAAAGGATACAACTTTTGGTTTCGACAAAACCAATGTTACCTGCTTTAACTGTGGAGAAAATGGGCACTTCAACATGAATGTGTAAAGCCCAAGAAGATAGGCAACGGGAATCCTTTCTCATCATTCAACCGTCAAGACAAATCCACTAGTGGAGTTGCTGCATCAAGCAAAGATACAAAGACATTGACTGCTCAAGATGACAAAGGTCAAGATTGGACCTTTTGTTTTGTATTTCCGGGTGAGTCAAACATTACAAATGTTGAGGTTTTGGATGATGACACTGCAGTGAAGGTGATATAGCAGTTGAACTAGTGATGTCAGATCATGACGATACTGCAAATACGTCAATCACCTGAATGAAGAAGATCATAGAACAACATGTACAAGATCTCCAACATCTGAAGAGTCAAACTCTGCAATGATGGCTGATTCAACTGAATCTTCACATGTAAGTATGAAAGAACAACTTTTAATAGTCTTGCTTGTAATGAATGTAATAAATTTAGAGAAAGCATAGACTCAAAATTTGCTAGGTTATTAGATCACAATGATTGCTTAGTAATTGACTTACAACTGTGCACAAAAGCAAACCGGATTTTAAAACAAACTGAACACAATTATAAAGAGAAAACAGAACTGTTAAATAAACAACTAAGGGAAACCGAAGTTGTTTCTTTTAACCAAGAAAATGACATAAAGTTCTATTTAAACTCACTAGAAGAAACTAAGAAAGAAAAAGTAGTTTTGGAAGTTGAATTATTCATAAAAACAAAAACTGCATAGTTGGACCAGTTCTTCTCACATAGTCCAGCACTTAGTGAAAGAACGAAACAACGGGGAGGGCTTGGATTAAAAAGTGGTTCCACCACCACATGAGACCTTGTTGAATGCTAAATGCAAACCAATAAATAACATTTCAATCAAGGATCATGTGGTGTCCACTCCCCTAGTTAGTGATCCAGATTCCACAAGTAAATCGGTGGAATCAGTCACTAAATAGAAGGAGACCACTTTAAAATCTAAAGGTAAGTTGCCTATTGTTAATTTTGATGAACAATTTGAAAAGGTTAAGGTAATGTCCGGTTCACACATGTCTAATTCGGACCCAAAAAGGCCAAACAAGTTAACCAACCACGGGTACCATGTCTTAGATCAAATAAACAAAAGGGTAAAGATGTTAAAAAAGTTCAAACAATGAATTTCGTTAAAGAAGCTAAAACATCTAAATAGGAAGTGTCAAAATCCAAACAGACTAAAGTCACACCTGTGCCATACACTTCCCCACATAAACCATTCCACTAACATGTCGAAAGTAGATCATGCTACAATTATGGAAAGTATGGACACATTGCTTCAAACTATCCTTATTATCAGACACCAAGAAAGAAAATTGAACTTCATGATCCTAAACCAAATTCTTCTAAAAGTAGTTCTATCACTCCACCAAAAAGAATTAGTGAACATAAAGTTCAAACCATAAGCCCGTCGTTTGTTTATCACAAACATGACTTATACAAAACTAGCTTATGGAAAGAAAAATCAGGTCCAGTGTCTGATAATGAGAACAAGAAGAAGAATGATCTGCCCTCACCCTCAAATGGATAATGGGTAGAATTTATGATGTGTGATTCCTCCTGGTCACCCAAGCTAGTTAAGGCTTGGGTACCTATCCTAAACTAATCATTTCCTTGAATGTGTAGGGTGTTCGCTATAGTGCTACTACAAATGCCTGGATTGTTGATAGCGGGGAATCAAGGCACATGACTTGAAACTTGTCTCTCTTGTCAAATGTCAAATAGATTAAAGGAGGACACGTTTCATTGCTGGAAATAAAGGAGGTTATATCACTACACAAGGAGAAGTGGGAAACCAGAAAGTGAAATTTGATAAGGTAAACTATGTTCAACAACTTCAAAATAATTTACTTTCTGTATCCCAGATATGTGAAAAAGAATTCAAAGTTGTATTTGACAACAAGAAGTGCTATGTTCTGAAAAAGAACTATGTCATCCCGGAGGACCAAGTTCTAATGTCAGCTTCAAGATATAACGATTGTATGTTTTGGACCTATCAAAGGCCTCCACAACCGATCATGAGTACAATGCTTCTTGTCAAAGGCAACAGAGAAAGACTCCATCTCCTGGCATAGGAGAATGGGACACATTAATCCACGGAAGATGAATCACTTGATCAAGAATGATCTAGTGCGTGGAGTAAATGTAAAGAACTTCTGATTACCGGATTTTTGTGTCGCATGTAAGAAAAGGAAATAGATGAAGAAGTGTTATAAGACAAAGAAAGTTCACTCAATTGACCAGCTTCTTGAGCTTCTTCACATGAATCTATTTGGCCTAGTTAGTATAAAGAGCATTGCAGGCGATTTGTACTGTTATGTACTTACGGATGATTACTCAAGATTTTCTTGGGTGATGTTTCTAAAATCAAAATCAGAGACATTTGAATCATTCAAAGAGCTGGTAACTACATTGGAGTCACTCTACAAGCTTAAGGTAAGGCAAGTTCGCTCAAACAATGGTACCGAGTTCAAAAACTAGTGGATAGAGGCATTCTGCAAAGAAAAAAGGAATTGTGCAGAGTTCACATCTGCCTACACTCCTCAAATGAACAAGGTTGCTGAGAGAAAGAATCGAAGCTTGATAGAGACAGCCTGGACGATGCTGGCAGACTCGAAACTGCCTATCCAATTTTGGAACGAGGCAGTGGCTAAAGCATGCTATACCCTCAATCAAGTCTTAGTGGTCAAACATCACGGTAAAACGTTCTATGAGTTGCTCCAATGACGTAAACCAATCTGGAGTACCTCAAACCATTTGGCGCACCATGTACACTGCTGAAGAAAACTCAGTTAGGAAATTCAAAGAGAAGGCTGAAGAAGGAATTTTCTTACAATGCAACATACCGAATAAGAGAGTTTACAACAACTCAACAGGACAAGTAGAAGTGTGGTGCAACGTTGATGTAAAGAGATACATCACCCCCTTGCTGGAAAGGGACCCTCATTCTTTTTCAACAATGATGGATTCTTTAACTCCTTCAATATTCCTCTCTCCTCTCCTGAGCATGAGTTATCAACCAGAATGATGTACAATGTGTTAAATACACCATCAGTGGACCCTGCGACCTCAGCGCCACAAGGTGAGTCTTCTACTGCAAGTCCACAAGCATCTGATGTTGGTGCCCCTGACACTTCGGAACCTCACACTCCCATTGCCTTGGATACTGAACCAGCTGTCCCCAATCTGAATAATGAGGTAGTTGTACCCACCACTCCTGGATCACGACTAAACATGTATCATCGATTGGAAAATGTCATTGGAGATGTTCGATCAAGAGTACAGACAAGAAATTTGCTATACTCAGCTGATGATGCCTCAGTAAAGGAAAAGGGATATCTTCACGATGGTGCATATCGATGTTTTACGTCTCAATTCGAGTCAAAATATGTTAGTGAGGCCCTAAACGACGAGGCATGGGTGAGTGCCATGTAAGAGGAACTTTTTCAATTCAAGAAGTTAGGAGTATGGACACTAGTGGATAGACCAAAAGGTGCTAAGGTCATTGGCACCAAATGGGTCTTGAAGTGCAAGAAAGATGACCAAGGGGTCATAATAAGAAGCAAAGCTCAACTTGTAGTTAAAGGATTTTGACAAGTTGAGGGTAATGATTACAATGAAGTGTTTGCACCTGTGGCGAGAATAGAAGCAATCCGTATCTTCCTAGCCTATGCATCCAATATGAAGATTAATGTTTATCAACTAGATGTGAAGAGTGCATTCCTTCATGGTGAAATCCGGGAGAAAGTGTATGTCAGTCAACCCAAAGGATTTGAGGGTCCATACCATCAGGACAGAGTTTACAAACTGGATAAGGCTCTCTACGGGCTCCACCAAGCGCTAAGAGCATGCTATGAAAGGATCTCAACTCATCTTGTGAAACACGGCTTTCGCAGAGCAGTGAATGACTATACACTATTCATCAAAGAAAAGGATAGTGACTTTCTGCTAGTTCAGATCTATGTTGATGACATAATCTTCAGTTCTAAAAATGAAGCATGATGTAAAGAATTTGAAGGAGTAATGAAAGCTGAATTTGAAATGAGTGCCATGGGAGAGATGAAGTTCTTTCTCGGGTTGCAGGTGGATCAGATACCAAAGGGGATATTTATACATCAGACCAAGTATGTAGGCGATATTCTCAGTCAGTTCGATATGGAGAATGCTTCGCCAGCTGGAACTCCACTGGATACAAACCATGATGTGGCACCCGACAAAAATGGTGATCCGGTGGATGCCACCATGTACCGAGGAATGATCAGATCCCTAATGTACCTCACTGCCTCACAACCCGATATCATGTATGTGACATGCCTCTGCTCCAGATATACGGGAGAAACCGAAAGTCAACCATCTGATATGAGTCAAAAGGATATTTTGTTATCTGAAGGGCACTCCAACACTTGGATTGTGGTATCCTCATGTACCACAGCACCCACTCTATCCCCCATTTGGGTAGAGTAACTGCTGGCTACACTTAACCGTATGATGCTGAAGCTGCTGACTGCTGATGAAGAGAAATCTGCTTAACTAAGTCAGCTTTTGGAGCTAAACGCTACCCAGCACATCAGATTGCTCAGCAAGCACAACAGATCTCTAAATTCCAAGAGCGAAACGACCAATTAGCAAAGAGAATAGAGGAGTTAGAGGCCTCTAATAAGACTATCATGCTCAAACTAAAGGGATCCAAAGATGAGCCACTGAAGATAAGAGAGGGTGATGATGATGATGATGATGATGATGATGATGATAGTGATGATGATGAGACGAGTGAAGATGAAGAGACAAAAGGAAGGTAGGATGATGATAATGACGAAGAAGGAGATGCAGTTGCATCTGCCTCAACTCAAGGTCAAGAGAGGAGGACAAGAGAAATCAAGACCAAGGAACTTCATCTTCTGCCGCGCCTGCTGAGAAGCCGGCCATTCAAGACAAAGTAATACTTAGATGTTTATGTACTTGAAACATTTGGTACTGGAATCTTGTACTAAAATTCTGTAATTAATGTTTATATACTTAGAAAATGTTTGAATGTCTTGATTAATTACTAACTATTGATGTGTTACATGTTTAAATCAAGCACATCAAACATCTCAGCAAGACAAATATGATATTGCTCCCCTTCAGCAAATCAAGTCTCTACTCACAATGATTCTTGATTTGCAAAGGATTGTTAGATGGTCTATGAGCTATACTCCTGAAGAACGAGAAATCATTCATGACCTGACTGATGAGCAACTTGCTGAGACGTTCAGGCTAACCTGGACGAGATTGTCAAGGATGCCCCTACCTTTAAGGTTACAAGTGACAATGAGCTCAACAAAATAGATGAAATCAAGATAGAGGATGTCATTGCAAAACACTATCCAGAGTACACTGACCGAGAGGATAATATAGTCCCCAACTTGGGTGATACTCTTGGCAGCGATACATTCGACAAGCTGGATCAGATGGAGAAACAAACTGAAAAGAATGAAGTCAAGCCCAAGCCTCAGATGCTGATGTTGACATCAAGAAGGCTGAACGGGTGGCTTGTTTTGCTAAGATCCGAGCTCTACGCACTGCACAAAAGCCAAATGCCTACACAAAGCTATACATGGTCAAGAAACACCTAAAGGTGTCGGGCAAGATCATTGCATGGGCAGATTTTATGGATCTGAAGGTATATGTTGTGAAGAGAGAGATGGAATTGAGTACTTCAAATTCCCACATGATCTGAAGACTTTCCCTGGTTTTGAGCTCAACTACCTGGCACGCCTAAAGTTGTTATACGTTGATCCAAAGAAAATGTCATGCTAGTTTGAGGCTGCACTGAGGAAGGAATACCATACCAGGTGGTAAACTTCAAACCTCAACAACCGAAGAGGTACATCAGAAGGTCTGAAGTTGATCCCATTACTGGAAAGCCTAAGGTAGTGTTGAAGTGGAGGCCTCCACTTCCAATGTTCCAAATACCTCTAAGGGAAATGCCACATGACTTCACTCCACACTTCAAGTGGTAGTATTACAATTGGAGAATAGGTGAAGCATCATAGTCTTACAAAAGGAGAGCCAAATGGATACTATCAGGGTGTTTGACCCTATGTGGCTAACCAACTTGTTTGCAGACGATGTGTATACCTTATAAAAGTGGTCGTTATTCTATAACTCGCAGGATATTGTACAAGCCCTGTTTTGCATTCGAGGTACATGCTAGAGTTACAAGAGAGGAAAAGTATAAGAAAGTTGAAGAGCTAATGAAGAATGTTAGACAATGATGTAAATAAACTAGGTCCAAGGGGGAGTTTGTTGATACATATGTACCTAGTTTAGGAGCTTAATGTAAAATGTCTATCATGTCTTACATATATGTAATTGAATGGGTATGAATGAAATACAAATTGTGGTTGATGCTTATAATGTTTAATATTTCATTGGTTATTGTGTGATAACATATAGTGAACGAACTATTTAGGTTTGTGGTTGTTGTGCATGAATCTTAGTTAATAATGACAGAGAAACATGTTCAAACTTAATCGTGTGAAGTTCTCATGCGAATGGACCATGCTAATGGACTATACACATGAATACTTCATGCTAATGGACTAGTCACACGACTGAACCAGGAGACTATATCAGTCGCCCGATTAAGACATAAGATTGACTCAGTCGCATGACTGAACCTTCAGTCATGCGGATGGATCAACCGTATGATTCAGTCGCACGACTGAACCATGCATCATTCGTACGATTGGAAGACCCTAACCTATAAAAACCACCTAATTCGTGAAAAAACTTAACATTTTGAATACCTACGTGTTGGATCTTGTATGCGCAAGACAAAAACAAGATTGATGTGGTTAGTACGTTATGAACCAAGTCGGGTCATACCCAATAAAAAGCTAAACAAACACCAATATATGTTTATTTGTTGATGAGATCATACAAATAAATTTTAACACCAATTTAGAAAATGGGTTTTCTAAAACGTTGCTTTTGTAATAGAACAACATTATATGGATAATTTGTTCATGAGAAATTTATTTGTTTCATTATTTAAGTTGGTTAAATAATAACAATAAAAGTGTGTTAATGTTATCAATTAAAAAAGGTTTTAATTTTATAAACTAATGGTTTTGAAGAGTGTAATTTTTATAAAATTACAAAATGGGGGGAACCCATTTTGAATCCTAATTTTCAGCCGCCCCATGTGCCTTATGAAGGGTCTTTTAGTCTTGGATACTACAAGACTTTTACTACACTTGCACTCTTCTATCATCTCTCATACTCTCTCTCTCAGCCACACAAGCAAAAACCCTCTTGAAACAAGGCTGAAATTCGGATTCAAGGCAAAAAAAGGGGCTGGAATGTTTCAGATTTTGGAGGAGCAAATGAAGAGGGTTCTTTGGTGTTGCACCCTAACAAGCTTGGTGTTTGGAAGAGCTTGTGGGTATACAAGCTTGAGTTCTTCTCTTTTGGAGGCTATTCAAGAACATCATCATCTTCATCTCATCCATCTACAACATCTTGTGCTTGAAAGGTTGTATCCATGAACACCATATGGTTGTTTTTTGGTTTTGATAGCATTCTATTTCACATATATATAAGATCCATGTTCTTGGGTTTTATTTACGGTTTAAAATGGTTCATTTTACAAACTGTTAACAACATGTTTAAACCTTATATCCGCTGCGTTTTTATAGTTTAAATGGTTAAACTAGCTTTGATTTACATGTGACAAAACCCAACAATGGCATCTAGAGCCGGATATGTGGAATATGTGCTTCAAAAGTTCTTGAAAAGTTAGTATTCATGGACTTCTTTAACCCATTAGGGGCTGCTTCATTGTGGATGTATGAATCCCTTATGTTTCAAGGTTTAATCTTACATGCTTTAGTATAAACCTTGAAAGATCAAGATCAAATGGTTGATTGTGTTGTTCGGACAAAACCCTAAACTTTTGGTTCATGTTGGCCAGAACTTTAAGGTTATTAAAAGGGGTTCATTGTTGTTCTTGGATGTTGAATATGTTTCATATTTTGGTGCATAACATAGCCTTGACCTTATGTGTTTTGGATTTGGTTGATTGTGGTTTGTCATGTTGGTTTTGATTCTTGTAAGGGTTGCAACATTCGTGTTTGTATTTTGGATTGTAATTTATTTATTCATTTGGTTATGTAATAAATAGATTATATTCATTTCTTTTATTAGAAAAAATTGTATTAGGATATGATTTTGTAATAGAAGATGCACAAGATGAACACCCAAAGAAGGTCACAAAAGACATGGACACTTGAAGCATTTGGATGTGGATTCAAGTGGGAGTTCATGGACACATTTTGATATGTCATTTTAACCCTTAGGAAAGACCTTATGACAACACTTTCGATGGCAAACAAGTGTGGTCAACTTAGTGGCTATGGTTATGCACTTATGCTTATATGATTATGCTTGTTTGGTTGTTTGTTGTATGGTTGTTGTTTGATATTTGGATATGCATAACAAACTCATTAACAAACTTAACAAGCTGAAAATTGATGGTTCTTTATCATTAAGTGATCAATAAAAGGTTATTAAAAGGATTAATGATTTTATTAAAAGGGGTTTTATTAAAAGTGAACCATAGGGTACTTGTATTTGAAAGCATGCAAATAGAAGTTACATAGAGTTTTCTAAACTTGTATTATGAAAACTCAAAATTTCTTTTATAAACAAGTTTAACACCATCCTTTTGCATAACACTTGAGTCACTTGGAAATTCTTAATGGGATAAAGGTCACCTAACCATTTTGAGGGAACTTGTAATTTGAGGTGGGGATACCATATTTGTGGGATAAAGGTCAGCTAACCACTTATGTTGGGAAACTCACATGTGTGTGCAAGTAGGGTAACTTGATTTGCAAAACATGTTAATGGATCACCTAAAATATGGTTTACAAAGGTGTTGATTGGATAAACATGCCGACTATACATATGATGTTTTAAAGTCGATCCCATACCTCTAGAAGTTGCAAAGGGTTTCAATTGTGAAAACATTGACTACCTTGTTAATTTAAATAATGGGATAAAGGTCACCTAACCACTATTTAAATGTAACGTTTGATTCTTGAAATTTAAAATTGTGTAAGACACTTAAAAGAGGCTTTAATTATTAAAATGTGAACAATATCGAAAATACTAAAATTGAACTTTGTTAAAGAGGATTACCTACGGGACCATCCTGTAGCGCACCGAAGCGCCCCTCCTGAAGGTCTTGAGGTGATCAAAGATGGCCACCAACAACAATGAAAATAATGATAACCCGTCCGCTCACTCACTATCACTAAGGACCATCTCCAAAAGGAGCGTCTAAACCCTAATAACTTTATTGATTGGTTTTAAAACTTGAGAATTGTTCTCAAGCAAGAGAAACGATCATATATTTTAAACGATCCGATTCCTGATCAACCTAATGAGGAGGATGAGGAGGCCTACAATAATTGGGTGAAATACACTAAGGACTCGGTCCAAGTGTCTTGCCTCATGTTGGCAAGTATGACTCCGGATCTCCAAAAGGAGTATGGACATCATGGAGCATACGACATGATAACCTAGTTGAAGGAAACATTCCAACAACAACCAAGGGTAGAGCGCTTCGAAACGGTTCGAGCACTCCATGTGTGTCGTATGGATGATACCCAATATGTTTCATCTTATGTACTTAATATGAAAAGCCACATCGACCACCTCGAAAGGCTGAATTGTTCCGTCTCAAAAGAGTTGGCTATGGATTGATCCTCAACTTTTTGTCAAAAAGGTTTGAGAACTTTGTCATGAATTATAACATGAACGGGTGGGACAAGAACATAAGTGAACTTCACTGTATGCTCAAAACTGCCGAGGTGGCCATGCGTAAAAGGGTTTTACCCGTTCTCACCATCAATGAAGGTGGGAACAAGAAGAGGCCTCACCCCACACCAAAGGCAAATGTTGCTAAGGGTAAGGGGCATGTTAGGGGAAAGGGAAAGGGAATGGTAAGAGCGCCACCACCAAAACCAGCGGAGAAGAAGCAGAAGGTTGCTTCGAATGACCCATGCTTTAAGTGCGGGAGATTGGACATTGGGCAAGAAATTGCCTAGTCCATCTCAAATAGTTGTAAGCTAACAAGGATGGCGGGAAAACCTCAGGTACAATTTTCATGATTCATATTGATCTAAATTTAATATCCTCTAACACATGGGTATTGGATACCAGATATGGAACTCACATTTGCAACTTATTGCTGGGGTTCAAAAGAAGTAAGGACTTCAAGAAAGGGGATGTTAGACTTTACATGGGGAACGGGGCAAAAGTTCAAGTTGAAGGCCGAGGGGACTACATCTTGAAGCTTCCAAATGGTTTGGAAGCAATTTTAAACAATATTTTGTATGCTCCTAGTTTGACTAGGAACATTATTTCTGTTGCCCAATTAAAACAATATGGTTATGTTTGGAAATTTATTGAAAATGAAATTCATGTCTCTCTAAATTGCATATTTTATTTTAAAGCTATTCCTATAATGTATCTATGAATTGGTTCATGAAAACACTTATATGATAGCTCATTGTACCAAACCACACTAAGAAACTCAAATTGGATTTGAGTGATACCTATCTTTGGCATTGCTGTCTTGGTCATATAAACAAGAAGCGCATACAAACATTTCAAAAGAATGGTCTTTTAAAAGCAAGTGAATATGATTCATTTGATGTATGTGAATCTTGTTTACAAGGTAAAATGACTAAAGCACCTTTTAGTGGCAAATCCAAAAGGGCAAAAAGTTTATTAGGGATCATACATTCGGATGTATGTGGTCCATTTAAGCCAATGACTAGGTACCATGAAAGATACTTCATTACCTTTACCGACGACCATAGTCGATATGGTTATGTGTACTTGTTAAGACACAAAGATGAAGCGTTTGAAATGTTCAAAATCTTCCAAAATGAAGTAGAAAATCAACTCAACAAGAAAACAAACATTCTTCGCACTGATAAAGGAGGTGAATACTAAGTGATGCTTTCAGAGGTTATTTTTGAAGTTGTGGTATTCTCTCACAACTATCTCCACCTGGAACACCACAACATAATGGGGTGTCCGAGAGGAGAAATCGAACTCTATTGGATATGGTTCGATCTATGATAGCTAGAAGCTCATTGCCTCTATCATTTTGGGGTTTCGCTTTGCTCTCTGTGGCCCGTATCTTGAATATGGCCCCAACTAAGAAAGTGGAAACGACACCTTTTGAAATATGGCATGGAAGGGTTCCATCACTATCATATTTAAAAGTATGGGGTTGTGAGGCTTATGTTAAGACTCCCACCTCAAAAAAGTGAGAAAGTTGTTCCACTAAGTGTATCTTCATTGGATATCTAGAGATTCTATGGGATATTATTTCTATGATTCACTAGAACAAAAAGATTGTTGCCAAGAAGGCTGAGTTCTTAGAAGCTGTGTTCCTTATGGAAAGAACTAGCGGTAGAACTATGGATCTTGAGGCGGATCAAGAACCACAAACTGATACACGTTTGGTTGACACTAGCACTCAACATGAGGATATGAGAATGAGCAAGTGGTTGATCAATACACACAAAACGTTCACAGATCAGGTAGAATTAGTAATCCACCCGAAAGATATGGATTTTTCGTAGATGGATGCTATGTGGTAGATTTCGATGAACCAACCACCGATCATAATGCAATGTCCAATTTGGATTATGACAAATGTATTGAAGCCATGAACGTTGAGATGCAATCCATGTATGACAACCAAGTATGGGACTTGGTTGAACCACCTCTTAACTCAAAGATAGTTGGAAGTAAGTGGGTTTTCAAGAAGAAAACCGATATGCATGGAAACTTGGATACTTATAAAGCTAGACTTGTAGCAAAAGGTTTCACTCAAACTCAAGGGGTTGATTATGATGAGACTTTCTCACCGGTTGCAATGCTAAAGTCTATTAGGATATTATTTGCCATAGCTGCTTATTATGATTATGGGATTTGGAAAATGGATGTCAAAACCGCTTTTCTAAACGGATATCTTAAGGAAGATGTCTATATGGTTCAGCCTGAAATTTTGTCAATCAAAAACATCCTAACAAAGTATGCAAGTTAAAGAAATCAATTTATGGATTAAACCAAGCATCAAGAAGTTGGAATCACCATTTTGATGAAGAAATAATCAAATTTGGGTTCATCAAAAACGTTGATGAAGCATGTGTATATAAAAAGCTAGTGGAGCATCATCACTTTCCTAGTATTATATGTCGATGACATTTTACTATTTGGAAATGACATTCCAACCATGGAGGGTGTAAAAGCCTGGCTTGGAAGCTGTTTCTCTATTAAAGATCTTGGTGAAGCCACCTATATTTTAGAAATAAAGATCTATAAGGATAGATCAAGGCGGTTGATAGGTTTAAATCAAAGTGCATAAATTGACAAGATCTTGAAAAGGTTCAAGATGGAAAACTCTAAGAAAGGTACCATACCTATTCAAAATGGAATGATATTGAGTACAAGTCAATGTCCAAGTTCAAAGGATGAGCAAGACAAAATGAAGGGAATCCCGTATGCGTATGCTATAGGATACATCATGTATGTAATGATATGCACTAGGCCGGGCGTGTCATGTGCTATGAGGATGACAAGTCGATACCAACAAAATCCTGGAAACAGTCATTGGATGGCTGTTAAGAACATACTTACGGACCTAAGGAGGACCAAAGATATGTTCCTAATCTATGGATCTGGTGAGGAGGAACCCGTAGTAAAGGGTTACATGGATGCAAGTGTCAAAACTGATCGGGATGATTCAAGATCATAATCAGGTTACATTTTCATCTTGAATGGAGGAGCAATCTCTTGGAAGAGCTCTAAGCAAGATGTGGTGGCATTGTCAACTATAGAGTTAGAATACATGACTGCTTCATTGGTAGGACAGGAAGTTGCATGGTTAAAGAAACTCATTGCCGATCTAGGGGTGGTCCCTTCCATTCAGGACACCCTAGAAATTCTTTGTGATAACGAGGATGTGATTGCTGAAATCAAGTAACCCCGTGCACATCAAAAGACTAGGCACCTTGAACGGAGATTCAACTACATAAGGGATGAAGTTGAAAAGGGAAAGATATGTATTCGCAAAGTTCACACGGATCAAAACAATGCGGATCCACTCACAAAGCTTCTTGAAAATGCAAAGCGTGAAAATCAGACTTGTGCCATGGGACTTCAATATTCTAGTGACTGGATATGATCCTTAATTTTGTATTTAGATATTATAACCCTTTATTACTTGAATAAATTATTTGGTTATAATGTTTCAAGTAATATTCTGATTTTGCATGTTTTAAATCCATGAGTAAAATCATTTATTTAGAACGACCGCAGTCGTTCATACTTGTGGGAACAAATATGAATGAAAGACTATTATGAACCTGGATTGGTAGATATTCATATGGATGAATATAGTGCAAAAGGTTGCTACCAAAGTTCATAGGTATTTGTGGGATACAAATGTAGGACTAACCTGCATCTCAAATATTACTACATGGAATCTTCCTGATTGATCATAAGTAATTTTGAGTAAAGGCGAATATCGTTTGGTGTCCTCTGACATGAGATACATATTGGGTCTTGATATTTACCGAATATTATACTTTGATTTAGTTCTTCACTATTTTGTAACATGGCAGTACATAAGTCTGAGTTCAGGTATGATATAAGGTAATTATGAGAGACGTATGTAGTCAAGATGGGATTTGTCCCTCTTATTCGTTGAGAGTAAGATGTCAAAGCCTGATAAAGTTAAATCAATAGAGAATAATCACTCAGTGACTCTGGGATTTAACATGACATCTGTGACAAAACGATAGATGATTGATTCACCTAAAACATTTCGAGTAAGGTACTTGAAGGGGATGATGTTATTGAATGGCACTTTGTCATACGTATTAAGGGTAGTAAACCATTGTTAGGCGGTATTTACTACTTGCATCAATCTTCTATGAATCTTGTGCAAGTGGGAGATTGTTGGATCTTGTATGCCCAAGACACAAACAAGATTGATGTGGTTAGTACGTTATGATCCAAGTCGGGTCATACCCAATAAAAAGCTAAACAACCACCAATATATGTTTATTTTTTGATGAGATCATACAAATAAATAACACCAATTTAGAAAATGGGTTTTCTAAAACATTGCTTCTGTAATTGAACAACATTATATGGATAATTTGTTCATTAGAAATTTATTTGTTTCATTATTTAAGTTGATTAAATAATAACAAATAAAAGTGTGTTAATATTATAAAATAAAATAGGTATTAATTTTATAAACTAATGGTTTTGAAGAGTGTATTTTTATAAAATTACAAAATGGGGGAACCCATTTTGAATCCTAATTTTTCGGCCGCCCGATGTGCCTCATGAAGGGTCTTTTAGTCTTGGATACTACAAGACTTTTACTACACTTGCACTCTTCAATCATCTCACACACTCTCTCACACACATAATCAAAAACCCTCTTGAAACAAGGCTGAATTCGGATTCAAGGCAAAAAAAGGGGCTGGAAAGTTTTGGATTTTGGAGGAGCAAACGAAGAAGGTTCTTTGGTGTTGCACCTTAACAAGCTTGTTGTTTGGAAGAGCTTGTGGGTATACAAGCTTGAGTTCCTCTATTTTGGTGACTAT
The DNA here is from genome assembly GCA_025506515.1 of Flaveria trinervia. Lineage (NCBI taxonomy): Eukaryota > Viridiplantae > Streptophyta > Magnoliopsida > Asterales > Asteraceae > Flaveria > Flaveria trinervia. The sequence goes on along the minus strand of CM046453.1, from coordinate 30,935,774 downwards.
ACATTCAAGAACATCATCATCTTCATCTCATCCATCTACAACATCTTGTGCTTGAATGGTTGTATCAATGAACACCCGATGGTTGTTTTTTGGTTTTGATAGCATTCTATTTCGCATATATATATGTGTGTGATACTTGTTCTTGGGTTTTGTTTATGGTTTAAAATTGTTCATTTTACAGATTGTTAACACATGTTTAAACCTTATATCCGCATCATTTTTATAGTTTAAATGGTTAAACTAGTTTTGATTTACATGTGACAAAACCCAACACTACGCACATAATCGTACCCTAGCCGTCCAGAGACCCAGGAAAACCCGTTCCAAGTTCATAGATCACAGTTGATCGTGTTCTAATTATTCTTAACATTTCATTAATCGTTAGATTTATCTGAACTGTGTTCTCCCTGATTGGATCGCCAATCAAATAGAATTCCACACTATTTGAGTTGGTATATGCGCAGAATCAGTTAGTACCCCGTACAAAAACGGTCCTAACATTAGGACACACAGATTTGATAGAAATAATATGATTAAGTTTAAAAAAAAGCTACTCAAAGTTAATTATCCCAGTAGCTTTGGTGAACAGATCAACATATTGTTCATTTGTGTTAACTTTAACTAGTTTGATTAATCCCTTTTCAAAGTTTTCTCTAATCAAAAGATGCCTGATATTGATGTGTTTTGTCATTTAGTGCTGCAACAGATTCTCTATGATAGAGATGGCACTGTTATTGTCTATGTGAATAGGAGTCTGGTTGAAGTTGATTTATAATCCAACATCCGATTCTGAATCCAAAGCACTTGAGCATAGCAGCTTGCAACAGCAATGTATTCAGCTTCAGTAGTTGATGTAAAGACATAGGATGGCTTCTTGCATTGCCATGAGACTATCCTTCCACCCAAGAACTGGCATCCCCCTAATGTGGACTTTCCAGTCATATTGCAGCCACCATAGTCACTATCTGTATATGCATACAGATTGAAGTTAGAATTCTTTGGATACCAAAGGCCAAGTGTTGAGCCACCTTTGAGATATCTTAAAATTATCTTGATAGTGACTAGGTGTGACATCTTGGGGTTGGCTTGATATCTTGCACAAATACATGTGGCAAACATGATATCATGCCTGCTAGTTATGAGGTACATAAGAGACCCAATCATAGTCATGTAGAGATGTTCATCCACACACTCTCCCTCAAGATTAGGTCCAAGAGGGTGGTTTCTTGCTATAGGTTTCTTAGAAATCTTACAATCAATCATGTTGAGTCTTTTAAGTATGTCTTGTACATTATTTGACTGACTTATGAAGATGCCACTATCAACTTGCTTTACTTGAATTCCTAGAAAGAAAATTGAGTTCCCTCATGGCACTCATTTCAAATCTATCATTCATTAGCTTCTTCAAGTCTTTGCAGAGCTTTGGATTAGTTGACCCCATGATAATGTCATCTACATATACCTGAACAGCATTAAGCCATTTCTTGTTCATTTGATGAAAAGTTTTCCATCTATAGTACCCTTTCTGTATCCATGTTGACAGAGATACTGCGATAGAGTCTAATACCGCTTCCTGGGTGCTTGGTGTGTCCCATAAAGAGCTTTATCAAGCCTGCAGATATAATAAGGATGATTAGGATCTCAAACCCAGGTGGCTGTTTGACATACACCTCTTCAAAAATCATCCCATAAAGAAAAGCACACTTGAGATCAAGTTGGTAGACCTTGAAATCCTCGGATGTAGTGTAAGCTAAGAATATTCTAATAGCTTCAAGTCTTGCAATAGGAGCAAAGACATTTGTGTAGTCAAATCCTTCTTCTTATGTGTATCCTTGAACAACTAGTCTAGCCTTGTTTTTAATAACAAGTCTTCTATTATCCTTCTTATTCCTATACATCCATTTTATTCCTATAGTATTCTTCCCTTAGGGACCATGTACTGGATGGAGTACTAACTGATTTACATGTATACCAACTCAAATAGTGTGGAGTCCTATTTGATTGGCGATCCAATCAGTGAGAACGTTAACCCGATCGATATAAGATTAAACTAAATGTTAAGGACGGATAGGAATCAATCAAGAATGATCTATGAACTTGGACTGGCTTTCTTGGACGTTCTAGATAGCTAGGGTACGTGTAGGAGTCGAATTCTTCCAAGTGTTACATTTTTCCATAAATTAAGTGGTATTTATAGGTTAGGTTTAGTCAATCGTACGACTAGACCATTAACATGGTTCAGTCGTGCGACTAAAGCATGCGACTGTGTCAATCACACGACTGAAGGTTCGGTCATGCGACTCGTCCATTAGCATGAAGTATTCATGCGTATGGTCCATTAGCATGGTCCATTCGCATGAAGACTTCATACGACTAAGTTTGAATATGTTTCTCAATCATTACTTGACTAAGATCTATTCAAACAACCACAAACCTATATAGTTGCTTCAATATGCGTTAATAAATGATAAACATTAGAACATACACTGAAATATTAAACATTAAGATCAACAACCACATAATATGTTTTATTCAACTCATTCGTTTCATTACATTTAGGACATGACAAACATATTACATTAAGACCGCAAACTAGGTACATATACATCAACAAACTCCCCCTTGGACCTAGTTTCTATCATTGTCTGGCATCCTTCATTACCTCGTCAAACTTCTTATGCCTCTCCTTGATTGTGACTCCAGCGTGTATCTCGAATGCAAAGCAGAGTCTTATCACATTCTAAAATTGGAGGGCCTGTATAATAGCCTACGGATCATAGAATAATGGCCCCTTGTATAAAGTATAAGCAACATTCGCTGACAGGTTGGTTAGCCACATTAGGTCAAATACCCAGATGGTCTCCATTTGGCGCTTTTTCAGTAATACTATTACCGCTTCTCCTGTACGCCAGTCATAATACCATCACTTGAAGTGGGGAGTGAAGTCTTGTGGCATTTCCCTCATGGGGATCTTTGACATAGTATGCGATGGACTCTACTTCAACACACATTGGGTTTCGTAGTCCTTTGGTCCACCTCCAACCTTCGAATATACCTTGTAGGTTTTTGAGGCTTGAAATTAACCCATCATGTGTTGTATTATTCTCTCTTCAACGTAGCTTCAAACCAGCCTGACATCTTCCTGGGGTCAGCAGACAGCAGGTTCAGGCATGCCAACTGGTTGAGCTGAAAACCTGGAACAGTCTTCAGATCATGTGAAAATCTGAAGTACTCAATTCCTTTTTCCTTCTTCACTGCATATACATTAAGATCCTCAAAGTAATCCCACGTGATAAGCTTGCCAGACACCTTAAGATGCTTCTTGACTTGGTAGAGCTTGGCGTATGCACTCGGCTTTGGCGTTGTGCGTTGGGCACGGATATCTGCAAAGCAAGCCGCCCATTCAGCCTTTTTGTTCTCAATATCAACGTCAGAGGCTTGGTCTTGGCTTTCTGATTTCTCGTTTTCCATCTCCATCGTATCCAATTTAACATGCATATCACTATCGAGTGTATCTCCAAAATTTGGAACCACAATTCCCTCTCGATCAGTATATTCCGGATAGTGCTATGTTGTGATGTCTTCAATTTCTATCTCATCAACATCATTGAGCTTGTCATAACTAGCAATATCGATGGTAGGGGCATCCTTAACCAATTCATCCTGGTTTAACCGAACATTTCTTCGAGTTGCTCATCAGTGTGGTTGTGAATAATTTCTCCTTCTTTGGAGTATAGCTTACTGACCTCCTGACAATCCCTTGCAAATCAAGTATCATTGTGAGTTGAGACTTGATCTGCTGAAGGGGACCAACATTGTAGTCATCTCGCTGATAATGTGGATCTGCTTGATTTAAAACAGTTAACACATCATGCACTATTAAATAATCAAGACAGTAAACATTAAATATATACATAAACATTCATGCACATAAGTTTAATACAATATTCAATTACACATGATTTAAATTACACAAACATCTATGCATTATTTTGTCCTGAATCATGTGTTCCTCTGCTGTCGGGGTTGATGTCGAGGTACCCTGATCTTGATTCTTTTTGGTCCGCCTCTCACTAGCTTCCTGTGCACCCGAAGCAGATGGATCTCTTTCTCCTTCATCGTCTCCTCCATCCTCATCATCACCTCCCTCTGTATCATCCTCTTTATCATCACCTTCATCATCACCATCATCATCATCATCATCATCACTATCATCATCCTCATCATCATCATTATCATCATCATCACCATCATCGCCATCGCCCTCTCAGATCTTCAGAGGCTTATCCTTTGTGCCCTTCAGTTTGAGCACGATGGTCCTTTTGGCATCCTCCAACTCCTCGATCTTCTTAGTAGATAGCATGTTTTGCTCCTTGAGTTGTGTAATCTCTTGACCTTGAGCAACCATATGTTGAGCCTGCTCCTCAATCTGCTGTGCCTGCTAAGAGATCTGCTTTGCCTACTGAGAGATCTACTGTGATTGTGCAGCAGTAAGCTCCACTAACTGTCGGAGCTGAGCAGTCTTCTCGTCATCGGCAGCCAACAGCTTCAGCACCATATGATTTATTGCTGAAAGCTGTTCCTCTACCCTAGTGGGAGGTAGAGATGAACCTGAAGGAAAAGATGGGTGATTTGATGGTCCTGCCTGGTGGCTAGATGTGGTGGTGGTGGCAGTGGTGAATATGGGAGGTGGTATATGTGTGGGTGGTGATGGGTAAGCTGTAGTGGTGGTGGAAGTGGTGGAGATAGGTGGTGGAGTGGCTGTAGTGGTGATAGTGGGTGAAGTAGTAGTAGTGGTGGTGGGTGGAATGATGGTAGTGGTGATGGGAGGAGTGGTAGTATTGTGGCTGTGGTGGTGGTGGTGATGAATGTCATCCTCCTTTTCTTCGTCTTCATCCCATGGGGCTGAGCCATCCTTTTTCTCCCCATGCCCCTTGAGGTGGATGCTCCCCCTGGGATGCTACAGGGCTGATCAGGTGTGTTATTGGGGTCTGTCGTAGTCTCCTCAGACTCACTAGGGCGTCCTCCAACCTTCTGAGTACCTCGGTCGGTGGCAACCACCCTGCTGCCCACTGTCCTTGTTAGTGGCTCCTCATCACTCTCTTCCTCCTCATCAGGAGGAATGAAATCCTGATGGAAATTGGCGGTGGTGGCATCTCTGTGAGTGGGTGGTGGAGGTGTAACATGTGTAGTGGTGGCCCTAGAAGTAGCGGGGCCAGACTCTCCACCAGCGCCACTGTCGTCATTATCGGAGTCATCAGGTGGAAGAGAAATATGCTCAACTTCTGAGTCACTCTCCTCATGGCGCCACTTACGCCTAGCTAGCGCCACGTACTCCTCCCAAGCCAGGTGCCCGAACAGTCTCCTCACAGGGGGCTTAACCTGCTTCCCCCTGTACACCTTCATGCGGCCCAGTGTAGTATCATCCATCACCTTAAGTGATACCGCATCATGGTTCTCCTTAGGCAGAGAGGGCAGCTTCTCGTCAATAATCATCCGAAGAAACCTCGGGTACATGCAAAATCCTTCTTTGCCTTTTGCCTCAAGATTCTTGATCAGGTATGAGAATGTCATGTTAGAGAAGCTGAAGAGGTGATTCAGCACGAGTGCCACGTAGGCATTCTTCATTTGGTCTGATAAGTCATCAAATCCACCCCTTCTCGAAGCTACGCATTTCAGTATAACGTGTGTCAAGTACTTGAACTGAGGACACAAGTTGCTTTTGTTTAGCACACCTGCATTGATGTCCCCAGAGTACTTCATCCTGAGGAAACATCCCCTCACAGTCAAAGGTGTAGCCTAGTTGGGTGACCAGCATCATCACCCATGTCCAGTACTCATCTAAGATCTGCAGCTGTCACCTCTATGTCTTGCCCAAAGATGGTACTCCTGATGCAGTAGGGTTCACTAGATTGGTTAACTGATGCACCCTCCTAGAAGGCCTATTGTATAGACCTGTAGGGGGTGCATGGTGTAGATATGGCTTGGTGTATCCGCGATCTCTTTAGAAAAGCAATGATGCCAGCAAACTCAACAGTGTTCCAAGTGGTGGCGTCTAAATGATCACATATATTGTGCTTGGTGTTTATGATCCAACGATCTGCCACTAATCTGTAACAAAAGAAGTATATACATTAGATCAGCACACAACAGATATTATTCACTCTAAACTGTTTGAGGTCAGTCTGGTTCAATCGTGTGATTGAACCAAATGACTAGGTTCAGTCGTTTGACCTAACATGTGACTGAATACAGTCGGGTGACTTGTCATGCGACTGAGTTCAATCGGGTGACTGAGCCTGCGATTGGTTCAATCGGCCGACTGAGGTCATACGTCTTATTCATTCGGTTGACTAAGTCAATCGCCCAGCTCAGTCGTGTGATTGTAGTTCATCCGGTGTCCAGTCGCATGACAGACTGTCTGTTCAATTGAAATTTAATTATGAGCAATTCTTAATATTAGACATCGTGGTTTGGCTCATTAGACTCACAATAACCCTACTTAGCACCTAATAACCTTGATTTCAACATTTTACTTAGTTTTATTCGTTTATTAATCCAACTAAGTCTCAGTTCTTTGTTAGGGCCAAATTTAGTAATCTAGGGCACAAATCGACTGCGATTTGGGTAGATTGTACCGCATTGTACCTGTATAAACACTAGCAATCGTCAGAAAAAAGAATTTTGAAGTCAAGTAGGGTCCGAGGAAAATTTGGCAGAGTAACGGTACTCTAGGCGATTTTAGGACGAATGAGGGGTGATGAGTATATGCGATCGACTATAGCCCTATTTATACTGAATCTGGTTTCAATTGGGCGACTGGATCCATTCGCTCTTTTCATTCGAACGATTGGATCTCAGTCGTGCGATTGGTTCAGTCGATCACATTGAGTCGGCCGACTGGGTTTTAGTCGGGCGACTTACTCATTCGGACAACTCCATTCAAGCGAATGGCTCAATCTTGTAAGCCATTCGTGTGAATGGTTCATACTCATGCTCCATTTGGTTGTATAGTGCATAAGTATGGTCCAATCATAACATTGGTCCATACTCATGGTCCAGTCGTGCAAATGGATCATACTCATGATTTTGACTTTATGACCATTAGACATTTCACCCCTTTTAACTTTTGATTAAGCATTTTGATCATTTGATCATCTCATACATGATCATCTTAACTTTGAATACTTTTGATCACCTCAGTCATGTTCCTTTTAAGCAAAACACATTTTGTCACCTCAAACGTGACCCATTTAACATTGAAAACATGTTTGGTCACCTGAGACGTGACCCTTTTTAAGTAATTAAATCCCAGATTGAATTCCACCACATAGTTCGACATATAAGACTAAATTGACTAAATGTTAAAACAAAACAAAAGAGCTAACATTAAAAGACAAAACTAAAGAAGTTCTGTGGTTTTGTGTGAGGTGAAAATTCTAAGATAGAAATCTAACAGATTTATTTCTTGAACAGACAGCTTCAAGTTATTTTGACCATAAGTGGAACGATTCAGTATGGAATCATACAGGTAATCAACTTATTCAGGACGTGTTACCAAAATCATTTGATGCTATATTCTTGTTTTAGTCGAGAGTCATCAGCAAATTAAGGAAATCATACTAGTATTATAAGACGCACACATTGATTTGGACTTTCAAGAATTGCCATCACGATGATTGTCAGTATACTTGTCCACTTAAATTCAGACACAGATTGTTGATGGTTTAAGGTTTAATTATTTCAACAAGCATTTGTGGATCCAAGGCTTATATGGTAATCAACATTCCTCAGGAGATTTTTGAGCGGTCTACGCGTATTTTGACAAGAAGAAACTATTTTTAGAGCTTTCAAAGAGAAGCCAAGCCTCAGGTCAGTGCCACCGCATAACAGAGAGGCGACACACAACAATGAATTCTATAATATGTAGGTTAGGCTTATCCTCAGGTCAGTGCAACCGCACACCAAAGAGGCACCTAACCTATCTTCTTGTTTGAGCAATTTTATGATTTTTGGACAGATCACACCAACAACATAGGTTATTACTTTGATTGCTTTTTGCATTTTTCATCATGTGCTTTGCTCATATTTTGGTCATCCGCACACATTTATGGTGTTTATTTTGCTCGTCACCCCTTATTGGAACTCTGTTGATTGTTTTAACGAGGGATCAGATAATAACCCACAACTTGTTAAACAACTTAGTTTGATCTTGAGATCACCAAAGAGGTCTACTTATCTATTGTGTTGAATTTACCGACACATCATCTAATGGTCTAGCACCCTCTAGGTCTACTTTCTCTGTGTTACCTTAGTAGTAGCTAGTTTTACTATCATTTTTCCTTTTATTTTTGCTTAGAGTTCTCAGACTTATACAAGGAATTCGCATCTAATTCAATTTAAATATTTTAAAGTTCCAACTACTTTGTTCCTGTGTACTATCATTTTCCATAGTCATTGAATCGATATCTCAGATACGATCTCATTTCTTTTAGCTTGCCTGTCCTCCTCCCTCTTTTTTTATTAATCCTAACTTAACTTAACCTATTCTCCCCTTAAAGTTCTAAAACCGTAAACGATTTGCGCTTTTAGGATTTTAATAGGCGAAGAAATAAAACCAATAAAATTAATTAAATGACATAAAATTAAAGAAAATAAAGGAAATTTGACTCGACGCATCGGACTAAACATGTTCATCTTCTGGAATTACATCACTTTTCTTTTTAACGCTATTGACCTCTAACAATAAAGAAAACGTGGTTTATCCAAGGCTTTGGTGTAGAGGTCTGCGTGTTGGAAATCCTATTTATCTTAACAACATCGATTAGATTCTTTTCAAAACAATCACGTATAAAGTGATATTTAATACCGATTTGTTTGGTCTTAGGATGTTGGATAGGATTTTTGGTAATGGCTATTGCAGCAGAATTATCAACAAATATAGGGGTGTTACAAAATTTCAAACCGTAGTCCTGCATCTGTTGTTGAATCCATATGATTTGAGAACAGCAGCTTGCCGCAACAACATATTCAGCTTCACAAGTTGACAACGCAACTAATGTCTGCTCCTTACACTGCCACGTGACTAATCGTCTCCCAATAATTGACAACTTGCTGAGGTGGATTTGTAGTTCATCTTGCAGCCGCCATAATCCGAGCCACTGTACGCCGTAAGCTCGAAATCATCGTCATGAGGATACCACAACCCAAGTGTTGGTGAACCCTTGAGATAACAGAATATCCTCTTGACCCATATAAGATGGTTAACTTTTGGTTTCGCCTGATATCTTGAACAAAGACATGTCGCGTACATGATATCAGGTCCTGAGGCAGTGAGGTAGATGAGGGATCCAATCATTCCTCAGTACATGGTGGCATCAACTAGATCACCAGTTTCGTCGGGTGCTGCATCATGGTTTGTAGCAAGTGGAGTCCTAGCTACGGAAACATTCCCCATGTCAAACCGACTGAGAATATCCCTACATCCCTTGTTTCATGTAGATATATCCCCTTTGGTGTTTGATCCACCTGTACCCGAGAAAGAACTTCATCTCTCCCATGGCACTCATTTAAAATTCTGCCTTCATTAGTGATTCAAATTCTTTACATAAGTCTTCGTTCTTGGGACCGAACATTATGTCATCAACATAAATATGAAGAAGCAGCAGATTACCATCCTTTTCTTTGATGAATAGTGTGCAGTCAATTACACCTCTACGAAATCCATGTTTCACAAGTGAGTTAAGAGTTTTTCATACCATGCTCTCGGGGCTTGGTGAAGCCGTATAGAACCTTATCCAGTTTGTAAACTCTGTCCCCATGATATGGATCCTCAAATCCTTCAGGTTGACTGACATACACTATTTCCTGGATTTCACCATGAAGAAATGAACTCTTTACATCCATTGATAGACTTTAATCTACATGTAAGAGGCATAGGCTAGGAAGATACGTATGGCTTCCATTCTCGCCACAGGTGCAAATAGTTCATTGTAATCAATTTCCTCGACTTGTCAAAATCCTTGAACTACAAGTCGAGCCTTGTTCCTGATGATGACACCTTGGTCATCTTCTTACATTTCCAGACCCATTTGGTGCCGATGATCTTTGCACCTTTAGGTCTATCTACCAGTGTCCATACACCTAACTTCTTGAACTGAAGAAGTTCTTCTTGCATGGCACTCACCCATGCCTCATCATTTAGGGCTTCACTCATGTATTTTGGCTCAAACTGAGACATAAAATAGCGGTATGCACCATCGTGAAGATACCCTTTTTCCATTACCGTGGCATAATCAGCTGAATACAACTGATTTGTTGTCTATACTCTTGATCTAACATCCCCAATGAAATTGTCCAAAGGATGATAGACATTTAGGCGTGATCCAGGAGTGGTGGGAACAACTACCTCAAAATCAAGATTATGAACGTTTGGTTTCGTATCTGAGGCAGTATGAGTGTGAGGTTCCAAAGACTCAAAGGCATCAATGTCAGATGCTTGTGGACTTACAGTAGTAGGAACCTGTTGCTCTTGAGTGTCCAGATCATTCTCCACGGCTTCATCGTCCGAGAAAGAGTCCCTTACCTTGAGTGCTCCCCCTGAGTGGTTAGGTGATTCACCTTGTGAACCAGATGATGTAGAGTCCTGTGATGGTGTGTTTAAGACATTATACATCATTTTGGCTGCTAACTCATTGTCAAAAGTGGAGAGAGGAATGTTGAAGGACTTGAATAATTGTCAGCATCTAGTTTGATCGTCTAGTTTGATCGATTCGAATGATTTCAGCAGCGGAATAGAGTACCAACTAGCACAATTCGAGCAAGAATACCAAAGATATTGCAATGACAGAATTAGTTATAGAGAGAGAAAGTTTCTGCAAAAAGAATATTTCATTCAATCACACGCTTTCGTGGTCGCAAAAAATGTCACACATACAATCAGGTCAATCATCCCTTATATAGGAATCTCGTGGTGGAACATTCCTTATATAGGAGATGTGACGTCTGCTGATGTCACTTGATAGTGACATCTAACAGAATTATTTAAACAACTGAAACACAACTACTGAAGATGTCAAATCAGCTGACATCTTCTTACAAAAATACTAAGGGTTATCAGTTACAACAATACAACTACTGAAAAGAAACTACTGAAACTACAACGACTGAAGAACAAGCTCTTCGGTCATTTTACAAAACTACTGAAAGTAAAAGAACATAAAACTATTGATATCACAACTACCGAAGAAGTACTCTTCAGCTGTTGTGACAAACTACTGAAACTTCAGCACTTGGTCTTCAGACATGAACTTCAGACGTTTCATCAGCTGATGACTTCAGTAGATGTCATCAGCTGATGTCTTCAGTCTTTGTCTTCAGACTTTGTACATCAGTTGTTGATCTTCAGCACTTGTGGACTCTTCAGCTTTTGTACTTCAGTACTTTGGTCTTCAGCTTCAGCACTTGTATTCTTCAGCTGTTGAGCTTCAGTACTTTGGTCTTCAGCTTCAAGACTTGTATTCTTCAGCTGTTGACCTTCAGTACTTTGGTCTTCAGCTTCAGCACTTGTGTTCTTCAGCTGTTGTACTTCAGCACTTTAGTCTTCAGCTGTTGAAGTCTTCAGTACTTGATCTTCAGCTATTGAAGTCTTCACACTTGTCGAACCGCTGATGAAGCCTTCAGTAGTTGTTTTGATATCATGTGCGACTTAGAGGTTTTCTGATCTTGGCTCATTGGTTCTTTTCGTCCAACAAACTCCCCTTGAACCAATGCAGCCAAAACCTCTAATTGATTTATTTTCCCACTTATTGTTGGCAGAATGGTTGGTCTTTTTCCTTGTTGATCAGTTGAGAAGATGACCCATATAAGCACTGGCCTGGGAATGAGTCTCTGATGATTTGGTTGGCAATGTATGGATGGGAGCTCTGTATTGGGGAATTGGACACTGAGCTGTTCCCCCATCCATGAGACTCACTTCCCAACTATGAGCCTGTAGGATTCCCTGGTGTAGGCCTCCAAAAATACAATTTGTTCCTCCATGGTGAGCTCCTCTGCCTCACCATCGAAGAATCCTTCTGGCCCATAGTACTCAGACAGGAATTTGACCTGTTTTCCATTTTTGAGTACCACTGTTGTAATCTGTCTGTAAGCAAATTCACCAGGATGATGACCTTCTAACAGCAGTGGTAACTCATCCTTTCTGATCTCATTCAGCCTCTTATACACCAGCCCCTTTTTGATCATTCTATTCTCTAGCATCTTTTGTGGAGGCATGTTTGAGGTGTAGGCCTTTTTGAAATCTTCTAGTATTTCCTAGGGTGAGACTACAAGGGCTAAGGAGATCACTTCATCTACAATCTTTTTCACTTGCCCATTGTATCTCTGAGGGATATTTTTCTTTTGTATTCTGTGAGCCACCCTAGGATCAGGCCAGATTCTTACTCTTTCTTTCACATACTGAAAAGTATGTCTAAGAGTATAATCCTCTGAGCTTGTTTTTTCATATTAATGATGGAGGAAGTGGCTGCATAGCTTTATCTACTCTCCTCAATAACTCTTCATCATGCAATCTGTGTTGTTCTTCTTCTTCTAATTTCACTTTGATTGCATCTCTTTGTTGCTCAGGAGTTATTGCAAAAGAGAGATCTTTGGCCTTAGGCAACTGCAGAACAGCTGAGATCGGCAGCCTATCTTCTTCATGATCATTTTCTTCTTCTTCCACAAGCCTCAACACCCTTCTCTTCTTCTGCTTAGGTGCATCATTGGCTATTGGTTTTGAGGGTAAGGGAGTTGGTTTTTGTGGTTGTGGTTGTGGTTGTTTTGGAGAGGGAATGTTGACAGGCTGAGTTAGCATTTTGGAGGTGAGTGTGGCTTTTGAGTGTTTGGCTAGCTCAGTCCTGCTCCCTGCTCCTGCTTCATTCAAAGCTTCGACTACTAAACCTTAGTGTATGCTTCAGACAACAGATCTTGGAGGTTATGGCCAAGATGTTGTCCCTGGTCCATGATTTTACTTTGATCAATGATCTCCCAGGTATTTGCTGATAAATCTGATCATGATCTCAAGTCTCTCTCTATCCATAGTGCTATAGCTGGCCCATCTTTGTTGGATCTCTTCGATCTCTAATCTTCTTATTTCAGAATCCAGCTTTTCAGTGTCGAAACCTTGCCTAAACAGCTGATCAATGATATTGTCCATTGATCTGCTGTGTTCAGCATCAGCCTCTTTAACCATTTCGTTCAAGTTCTTCTCTTTCTCAGCACTCTTCTTTTTCTTGTATGTGACATGAAAATATTTTTGACTTTCATGTACTTTTTTAATTTCAGCTCCCTTCTCAATCACCTTCTCCTTCTCTTTTTCAGCCTCATACACACAATCCTTCTCTTTTTCCACCTCTTTATCCTTCTCTTTCTCTCTCTCCTTCTCCATCCTCTTTCTTTTAGCTTTCACTGCTGAACTCTCCCCCTTTTTGGGTGCATTGGTTGCAAGGGATTGAGTAGCAGAAAGTTGTTGGCTCAGTACATCCTCCACCAGGGGTTGTAAGACAGAAGAAAGTCTCTCATCAATAGTTTTAATAACAAATTCGGTTAGCTGCGGTGTGTGATGAGAGATAGGGGATTTTGAGGGATAGCATCCATTTGCTCAGGGGGGTTTTGGTCCTGAGAAATGGTGCCAGAAACAGAGGCAGGTGGCTGAGAATTTTGTAGTGGCTGAGAATTTTGTAGTGGCTGTGTGTTTAAGGGACCTTCAGAGGAAGGTGCCATCTGTTGGGTTGATGTGGTGACAGATGGTCTTTCTCCTTGAGAGAGTTGGTCAAGTAGTTGTTGCAGCCTACTGACTTCCTCCTCTAGGATTGTGTTCTGGGCAAGAACATCGTAGAAAAAGCCCAGGTCATCATCAGCAGATGCTGAATCACCTGACCTCCTGCTTGTAGCAGGATGTACATGCACTGGGTGTAGACCAGTTGTAGCATGTGCCCTTTGTCTTGGAACTGGGGACTTCCAGCCTCAGGACTTTGTCCTTCATCAGTTGTTGCCTCTGGTGAGGTCTTAGTTATGTTACCAACCTCAGTCTGATCATATGTAGATTCAAAAGAGGTGGCAGCCTCACCAGATGTTCTGATCTCCATATCCACACCAGGAGATAGAACATTTAAACCCCGGTGCTGTGGTTTGTCAGAAGCATGTGTATCCTCTTCCTCAATTGCTGTTTTTCTCCCCTTTGTTGGTGGTTGTAGGGGAGGAGGAGAGGCATGCAGCTGATTCAGCACATTGGCAATTATAATAGTTGGGCTTTGAGGGGCATTTGCATTGATTGCATCCGGGGAGAGGGATGCTCTTCAATGATAACCTCCTCAAGTGAGAGAGGTCTCAGTAATGTGGTTTACCCTGAAGTGGTTGCAACAGGATCCTTTTGAGAGGATACCTGTGCGGCTGTTGCTGGTTGAGTCTTTAACACTACTGGAGGGTTTGAACCAGTAGGTTTATCCTGTTTGGGTGGTACAGGAGCATCATCAGGGGACTCATCTCCTCATTAGCTTGTTTGGGTTTGGATTTTGGCTTGGTGGGGACTTTGGATCTGGCAGTTGAAGCTGTGGGTTCCCTTTGCTTGGGTTTTAGCAACGGGCAGCTTCTTTAAGGGATTGGTCGGAGTTATGCTGGAGTATACCTCAGCTAGAACAGCTGGTGCAGGGACTCCAAGGCCAACAAGGCCATCAGTTTGTAATTCATTTAAAATTATGGCCATCAGAAACCTGGGATATATTAGCCATCTGTGTCCCACAGGTTTCTGTGCCAGATCTTTGATTTCTAGAAACACAATTTGTGAAAAATTTAAAGGTTGGTGTTCTAGAATTGAATATAATACCTGTTGCCACCGGGAAGACATTTGATCCCATGAGGATGTCTTCGAGGCTAAGCAAACATTCACCATATGAAATATTAATCGTTCAGCATCAGGGAAGTTCTTCTTCAGTATGGTAGCAACTCTAAGATTTCCGTCGTACCCATTGTTGATGAAGGACATATCAGTTGTTCCCTTCGGGTACTCAGTCTCACAAGCATCATCTTGTAAATTTAGCACTCTATGAATGCTTCAGGTGTAACCTCTACTTGTTGTTGGTTACCAATGACTAACAGTGATTTGGCCGGTAGGCACATCAGTGTGAACGTAGGCATTGGACCAAAACTGACTGAGTGACTCTGGGTAGATGGTCGGGTTTAAGAGCAGAGCAGTACTATACTGAGAATCAGCCATTAGGTCTATGGCGTGATCAAACTTTGTCCAGAAGGCCGATTTCGTGAGGTAGGCGACACAGTTATGTTGGGGTTTTAGAATCATGGTTGCCATTTTTGAAAGTATGAAGGTCAGAAGAACGGCTAATGGAATGTTTGAGAAGAAGACAGGTATTTATAGGGTTGGAGAGGAAAAGGCTGAAAGAAAACTACTGAAGTTTTGGTGGGTCATTAGCTGTTTGAAACTACTAATGACGTGGTATTAACCTTCAGAGATTTAAAACGACTGATAGTGGTGGTGTTGTCATCAGGTGTTATAAAACACTGAAGACTTGGTTTTGACCTTAAGACGTTGAAACAGCTGAAGTCTTGGTGTTAACCATCAGTATTTATGAAACTACTGAAGGTCGTGTTTTTGACTTCATATGGTGTAAACAACTGAGGACTTGGTGTTTGTCATTTGTAGTTGTAAAACTACTGAAGACAGTGGTTTTGCCATCAGTTGTTGTAAACAACTGAAGACTTGGTATTTGTTATTAGTAGTTGTGAAACTACTGAAGACTGTGGTCTTGCTTCAGTTGTTAAGAAACAGCAGTTGTAGAAACAACTGAAGAGAAATTACTCATCAGCTGTTTTCGTCAATTCTTAGCTTTTCAGCTGTTTCATACTATCCTCAACACTTACTCATTAGACTTTTCATCTGCTTTTCAGGTGTTTCATAGGACGTCAGTACTTATCTGTTTTTACTGATTTCAGTAGTTGTAACTACATCAGTAGTTGTAACTACATCAGTAGTTGTAACACTCAGTAGTTTAGAACAGATAAAGTACTTCAGTACTTGTGAGGCATTTAGCCTTCGGTAGTTATAAAAACTACTGAGGGTAAAAGAACTCCAGTACTTATAGTGACATGGTTACGAATGAGCATCAGTACTTATTACTGAGATCATCAGTAGTTGTCACTTATTCTAGCTGCAGCATACCAAGCCTTAACCCAGGTTGTGGAAAGTTGAACTATCCAAAGGCTTAGTAAAAATGTCTGCAAGCTCATCAGCACTAGGCACAAACATAGGATTAATTAGACCCTTTTCAAAACAATCTCTTATAAAATGATGTCTAATTTCTATATGTTTGGTCCTAGAGTGCTGGATGGATTTTTGACAATGCAAAGAGCTGAAGCACTATCCATTAATAACGGAGTCTTAGTCTCTGTAATGCCATAATCCAAAAGTTGATTCTGAAGCCAGTGTACTGGGGATGTACAACTTGCAGCAGCAATGTACTCGGCTTCAGCAATGGATGTAGCAACAAATGTTGTTTCTTACTGTGCCAAAAATCAAACAGTTGCCTAGGAATTGACATCCACCAGAAGTTGATTTCCTGGTCAACTTACACCCTGCATAGTCACTATCAGAGAAAGCAACTAGTTTGCAGAGTGCCCAGTGGAATACCATAAACCTAGAGATTGTGTACCTTGCAAATATCTAAAGATCCTCTTGACTGCAATCAGATGAGACTCTTTAGGTGCAGCCTGAAATCTAGCACAAACACATGTAGCAAACATAATATCTGTTCTAGAAGCTGTTAAATACATCAAGGACCCAATCATACATCTGTAAAGCGTTTCATCAATAGCTTTACCTTTCTGATCAACATCCAATTGTGTGGTGTTGCACACGGGAGTAGAACATGGCTTACAGTTTTGTAAATCAAACTTATTTAAAAGATCTTTTGTATATTTAGACTGATGAATGAAAATTCCATCAGCTTTTTGTTTGATTTGCAAGCCTAGAAAGAACTGTAATTCTCCCATTGCACTCATTTCAAACTTCCTTTGCATTAATTTTGTAAATTCATCACACAATTGGGGATCAGAAGATGCAAATATAATATCATCAACATAAATTTGAACAAGTAGCTTATGCTGATCCACCTTCTTAATAAATAAAGTTTTATTTATGGAGCCTCTAGTGAAATTATTTTGCAGAAGAAAGTTAGATAATGTGTCATACCAGGCTCTAGGACCTTGTTTCAACCCATAAAGAGCCTTATCAAGCTTGTATACCCATTCTGGGTGTTTATTATCCTCAAAACCTGGTGGTTGACACACATAAACTTCTTCTTTTATTTTACCATATAAAAATGCACTTTTAACATCCATTTGAAAAACCTTAAGATTGTGGAGTGCAGCATAGGCTAAGAACAATCTAATTGCCTCCAGTCTGGCTACAGGGGCAAAGGTTTCATCATAATCAATACCTTCTTCTTGTGCAAACCCCTGAACAACCAGTCTGGCCTTGTTCTTAACAATAAGCCCATTTTCATCTGTTTTATTCCTAAACACCCATTTAGTGCCTATTGCACACTTACCTGGGGGAAGAGGAACAAGCTCCCACACTTGCTGCTTTTTGAACTGAAGAAGCTCAAGCTGCATTGCTTCAACCCAGCCATTGTCTCTAAGTGCAACATGATAATTCTTTGGTTCTAGCTACTGATGAAGAGAGCATAGAAGCAGAAATTAGACAATTGACTTCTGGTTGAAACTCCAGCATTGATAGCACCAATGATTTGAGACATTGGGTGATTCGTCAGCTCTTGATAAGCAATGAGATCAGTGCAAGTGTTTGTAGAACCTTCAGCAACAATAGATGTTGATGTAGACTCTTGAAACCATGTAGATGGTGGCAACTCAAATGAAGTTGAAGATGCAGAAATCTCATCAGCACTTGTTGTGGATGAAGCTACTGAAGCTACAGGAGCATCAGGTTTAGAGGACACAGGCAGTTGGTCACTAAACCTGAAGAGGTGAGTACTGCTATCATCATCATCATCAGCACCAGCAGTACCACCAGGTGGTGAACTGTTGACAGGAGCAACAGCAGGAGTTTGATAAGGAACATATTGCAGTATGTCCAAATCAAATAGCTCCACAGGGCTTTGTGGAATCTTGTCCTTTGGAGATTCATTAAACTTAACATGTAGAGTCTCTTCAACCATCTTTGTTCTACAGTTGAAGACTCTGTATGCTTTGCAAGTTGATGAATAACCAACAAAGTACCCTGCATCCACCTTAGGATCAAATTTTTGGAGTTGATCCCGTGTGTTGAGAATGAAACAAGGACACCCAAAAGCTCTGAAGAATGAAATTAGAGGGGCCAAATAATGAAGAACTTCATATCGAATCTTCATCAACCTCTGATTTACTAAAACTCTATTCTGTACATAGCAAGTTGTATTGACAGCTTCAGCCCAAAAAGTCATTGGCAGTCCAGAATCAGCCAACATGGACCTTGCAGCTTCAATAAGGGTCCTGTTCTTTCTCTCTACAACTCCATTTTGTTCAGGAGTTCTTGGAATGCTAAACTGCCTCTTGATTCCCTTTGAGAGGTAGAACTCATCAAGTGTATTGTTTCTGAATTCTGTTCCATTATCACTTCTAATACACATGACTGAGAGGGAATACTGCTTCTCAACATACAACACAAAGTTGATAATCTTCTGAGCTGCCTCATCCTTTGAATGCAAGAAGAAAGTCCATACAATCTGGAGTAATCATCCACAATTACCAGACATATTTCTTCTTAGCCATACTCATCACTCTCACAGGACCAAAGAGATCCATGTGAAGAAGCTGTAAGCAGGCAGTGGACTTAGGTTCTTCTATGGAGGGAAATGAAGCTTTGTGCTGTTTTCCTTTTAAACAAGCAGTGCAGTTATCTTCACATTTGAACTCCTTCATAGGTAGTCCCCTTACTAAACCATGGTTTATCAGCTGATTTATGTTTTTGAGATTAACATGACCCAGCCTTCTATGCCATAGAGTAGATTCTTGAGGGGAAGCCTTCGAAAATAGGCAAGGATGGCCTTTGAGATCTATTTTCTTGGAAAGATCTAAGGCATACACTCTTCCTGTCCTGTTGGCCTTCAGGAGAGTGTATTCATCCAACACCTTATCAATCAAACTTAGAACTTTGGATGACAGAATCTGACAGTTCTGACTGGTGAAAAGAGCAACATGGCCTCTGTCACACATTTGACTGACACTCAAAAGGTTGTACTTGAGATTTTCCACATGGTTAACATCATCAAACTTTATTTCCCCATTGGAAACAAAGCCTTTGCTGATGATGTAACCCTTTGCATCATTGCCAAATGACACAAACCCCTTCCTTCCTTGAGAGTAGTTATTAAGAAGTGATCTGTTTCCTATCATATGCATAGATCCTCCACTGTCTACATACCAGATGCCTCTGTGGCATGTTGAAGAACCCTACAAAATACAACAAATTAGTTAGATTTTGAGACCCAAACCTTTTTGGTTTTGGGCATGTTCTCATCAACAGAAGGTAAGCTAACAGGTTTGTTGGAAACAACAGCGTGAGAGGAAGAAGATGGTGAAGAAGAGGAATCCTTTGGCTTGGACCTCCTTTTCTGTGGTTTCAACATAGGAACATCTAATTGGTTAACTCTTCCCAATAGATGTTGAACCATCTTAACCAGCTGTGTCTGATTTTGTGATAAAGCTTTCAGCTCTCCAAACACATTGGCATTGGAGTTTGATAAGTTCCTATGTTGCACCTTCTTCTTTTGAGCAATCTCAGCTGTTACATGTTTAACCCCTTCCTTTTTGGATTTCTTTTTGGACTTAAGGGTTACAGGATTTGATGTTGTTAGTACAAATGTGGCTTCAAACTCAGTTTTCATTTTAACCATTTTCTCTTTAATTTCCTCTTTATGTTTGAGTTTGGATCCTCTTTTGTACCAACAATCATCTGTAAGATGATTGAACAAACCACATATTTCACATGGTTTCTTCTTCATCTTATGTTGATCATTAACTAAAGAGAATGAAACTACTGAAGACTTGTTCTTCAGCACTTTGGAAGCACTATTTGCTTTCTTGACTTCCTCTTTAGTAGTCTTCAAACCTTTCTACTGACATTTTCTTCTCTTTAGTGTTGACAGTAGTTGGAGTTTGAACTTCAGGTGTTAAATCTTGCTCTCTAGTCCTTTCAGGACTTCCAGAAATAACTCCTGAGTTGATAAACTCTTTGATCATGTGAGTGTCAGTATTTGAACCATCAAGATGAGCTGATAGGTTCAATGAGGGAATAATACTAACTTCATCTTCTGATGGTGCTCTATCAGAAAGTGAATCACATGATGAGGTGGATTGGTTATTGCTTTCTCTATCAGATTTCACTTCTGCTCTTGAAGCAAAATCTGTAGGAGGAGCAGTGTGATTATAACCAATGCCAAACTTCACATTGGAAGCTGATTGCTTACTAAGAAGCATTTCAAAACCTTTGCATGATTGTACCCATCGATCACACTCTACTTGGGTGACTGCAAGGGTTTCTTTGAGGTCTTTGTACTTTTCTAAAAGTACCTCTTCCCTAGCCTTATCATTAGTGATTTGGCATTTAAGTTTATAAATCTCATCATTTTTCTCTTTAAGCATAGACTCAAACTCAACTTTTCTTTTGGAAATGATCTTTTCTAGCTCTATGTTCTTATTAATTAAAGCTACATTTGCTTCTCTAATAGAGGCAAATGCTGCTATGCATGTTTCAGAACATAATTTGGCCTTAGCCTCAGAGGATACCTGTAATACCTGTGATGAAGAGGCATTTGAGGATGATCGATCTGCAGACTCCAGAGCCATAAGTGCCAGATTCCCAAAAGGACTGTCACTACCATGTTGACCAGCACCTGTGAACAGTTGTTCATGACTAGACATGTCATCTGGTAAACTGCTCCAGTCAACAACTCCAGGGGTGAAGAAGCTGTGTTGTTGAGGTTGAGGAGGTTGTTGAGATTGAGATGATTGAGGCTCAGGAAGAGCATGTGGTTGTTGAGCAATGGGTGCTTGAACCTGACTGGTTTGTGGCATGTAATAATAAGGGTAAGGATATGGCATTGGACCCTGAGGAACAAAATATGCAGGAGATTGTGGTTGAGAATGATGACCAGAACTGACAGGATGTTGCCCTCTGTGTTGTTGACTATTGCCAGGAAAAGTCATAAAGGGTGCAGACGAATTAGATCCAGATGATCTACATTCTCTAGCAAAGTGTCCAAGCCTGTGGCATTTGTGACACCTCAACTTACTCTTGTCAAAACCAACTTTGGTTTTTCCAGAGAGTCCTGGGAACTTTCTTCCAGTTCTTTTATAGAACTTCTGAGATTTGATATTTATCAAGGCCATTTGGCTCAAAATATCCATCTCTTCTAAGTCATCATCAGCAATCCCCTTGAGATCATCCATGATGAAGCATAGATTGTCATTCTGACTCATGACCAACCAAGGCAGTGTTGCCTGGTACAAAGTCTTCTGTGAGCTTACCAAATGAAGCCAGTTTCCTTTTCTGCTCTATCTCTCTTTCGAATGTAAGCAGTTTCCCATGAAGTTAGGTGAGAGATAGACTATCCAGATTTGCACTGGAGCGTAGGACAATTGTATATGTGTCCCATCTCTCAGGCAGTGATCTGAGGAATCTGTGGTTCATTTGGCCTTTGGTATATTCATGTTTAACCATTTTCAACTCAGAGATTAAACATGGAAACCGCTCAAACTGCTGAGTCAGAGTCTCACCCTTTCTATGAGCAAAAGTCTCATACTGTTGGGCGAGGATTTCCCTGTTGTTTGCTAAGACCTCGTCAGTGCCACCGAATTGTTCTTTCAGCGCATTCCAAAGGTCATGAGCAGTTTCATGATGCATAAGCCCGGAATAGATTTCATTAGGCAGTGCCATGGCCAGAATTCCATGGGCTTTAGCATCAATCTCAAACAACTTCTTGTCCTCATCAGAGTATTGTTCCTTCTTCTTTGGAATCAACTAATTTGTTTCCCGATGATTCACCATTGGCTTATGTGGTCCATGTACCATGGATGTCCAACAACCTGATCTATTGACAGACAGGTGATGGAGCATTCTGCGTTGCCAAATGTTATACTCATTCCTAACCAGCATCGGAGGCTTGGTTGAGGAACCAGTATTATGTGGATCATTAGAAGGTGTAGTCATTTTCGAAAATTCAGACAAATTCAAGATAAGCAAAACAAATTTAGCTGAAAACCGCTAAGAACCTCAATTAAAATAGCCAAAAGCGACAAAACTTCAATCTCTATAACAGATTCGTGCGAATTTGCTAGTTCAATCAAAATTAGAGCAAATGAGCAGTTTCAATGATCAATTGTTAGATCGATCAATGATTAACCAACTCTGATACCATTTCATAGGATCTCAGCATGTAGTTTGATCGATTCGAATGATTTCAGCAGCAGAATAGAGTACCAACTAGCACAATTCGAGCAAGAATACCAAAGATATTGCAATCAACAGAATTAGTTATAGAGAGAGAAAGTTTCTGCAAAAAGAATATTTCATTCAATCACACGCTTCGTGGTGGCAAAAATGTCACACATACAATCAGTCAATCATCCCTTATATAGGAATGTCGTGGTGGAACATTCCTTATATAGGTGATGTGACGTCTGCTGATGTCACTTGATAGTGACATCTAACAGAATTATTTAAACAACTGAAACACAACTACTGAAGATGTCAAAACAGCTGACATCTTCTTACAAAAATATTAAGTGTTATCAGTTACTACAATACAACTACTGAAAAAAAACTACTGAAACTACAATGACTGAAGAACAAGCTCTTGAGTCATTTTACAAAACTACTCAAAGTAAAAAAAAACATAAAACTACTGATATCACAACTACTGAAGAAGTACTTTTCAGCTGTTGTGACAAACTACTGAAATTTCAGCACTTGGTCTTCAGACTTGAACTTCAGATGTTTCATCAGCTGATGACTTCAGTAGATGTCATCAGCTGATGTCTTCAGTCTTTGTCTTCAGTCTTTGTCTTCAGACTTTGTACATCAGTTGTTGATCTTCAGCACTTGTGGACTCTTCAGCTATCGTACTTCAGTACTTTGGTCTTCAGCTTCAGCACTTGTATTCTTCAGCTATTAAGCTTTAGTACTTTAGTCTTCAGCTTCAGCACTTGTATTCTTTATCTGTTGACCTTCAGTACTTTGGTCTTCAGCTTCAGCACTTGTGTTCTTCAGCTGTTGTACTTCAGCACTTTAGTCTTCAGCTGTTGAAGTCTTCAGTACTTGATCTTCAGCTGTTGAAGTCTTCAGCACTTGTCGAACTGCTGATGAAGCCTTCAGCAGTTGTTGTGATATCATGTGGGACTTAGAGGTTTTCTGATCTTGGCTCATTGGTTCTTTTGGTCCAACATTTACCACCAGAACTTGATTTAACATGTAACACGCATTCGCAACTTGCTCATTCCAAAATTGGATAGGCGGTTTCAAGTTTGCTAGCATTGTGCGTGTTATCTCTATTAAGCTGGGATTCTTTCTTTCAGCAACACCGTTCATCTGAGGAGTGTAGGCAGAAGTGAACTGGTACACAATTCCCTTTTCATTGCAGAAAGCCTTCATCCATTGGTTCTTGAACTCGGTTCCATTGTCTGAGCATACTTGTCTCACTCTCAGCTTGTAGAGAGACTCTAGTGTAGTTACCAATTCTTTGAATGACTCAAATGTTTCTAATTTTGATTTCAGAAACATCACCCAAGAAAATCTTGAGTAGTCATTTGTAACTACATAGCAATACAAGTGACCTGCGATGCTTCTTGTACTGACTGGACCAAACAGATCCATGTGAAGAAGCTCAAGAGGCAGTTCTATAGAATTAACTTTATTTGCCTTTTGAGACTTCTTTCTCTGTTTGCCTTTCTTGCAGGCGACACAAAAATCCAAGAGTTGGAAGTTCTTGACATTGACTCCTCTGGATCAAGTGGTTCATCTTTCGTGGATTGATATGCCCCATTCTCCTATGCCAAGAGATAGAATCCTTCTCGATAGCTTTTGACAAGAAGCACTAAACTTGATGATCCGTTATGGAGGCCTTTTATAGATCCAAGACGTAAAGGTCGTTATATCTTAAGGCTGACATTAAGACTTGTTCCTTCGGAATCACATAGTCCTTTTTCAGGACATAGCAGTTCTTATTGTCGAAAACTACTCTAAATCCCTTGTCATAAATTTGGGAAACAGAAAGCAAATTATTTTGAAGTTGTTGAACATAATTTACCTTGTCAAAATTCACTTTCTGGTTCCCTACTTCCCCTTGAGCTGTGATGTACCCTCCTTTGTTTCCAGCAAATGAAACATGACCTCCTTTTATTTGTTTGATGTTTGATAGGAGTGCCCGGTTTCCGGTCATGTGCCTTGACGCTGCACTATCTACAATCCAAGTGTTTGTTTCAACAATATAGTGAACACCCTGCATAGTGAGTTGAAAACATTGGTTAAGGTTAGGGACCCAAGCCTTAACCGTCTTGGGTGTCCCAGAGGCATCACACATCATAAATTCCATCCATTTTCCATTTGAAGGTGAGGGAAGATCATTTTTCTTTTTGTTCTCATTTACAGACATAGACTTTTCTTTCCATAAGCTAGCTTTGTGTAAGGCCTGTTTGTGGTAAACAGACGACTGGCTAATCGGATGAACTTTAGGTTCACTGATCCTTTTTGGCGGAGTCATGGAGCTTCTTTTGGAAGAGCTCACTTTAGTGTCATAAAGTTCAACCTTTTTCTTAGGTCTTTGATAATAAGGACAGTAAGACGCGATGGACCATACTTTCCACACTCGTAGCATGATCTGCTTTCGACTTGACGATTTAAGTGTTTTGGTGAGAAGTATGTGACTCTTGGGTGACTTTATTCAGTTTGGGCTTAGTGAATTCTTGTTTTAATGGTTTGCTTGTTTAACAAAATTAATTGTTTGAACGTTATTAGCATCTTTACTCTTTAGCATACCTGGACTTGGACATGATACGCTTGATTGGTTATGTTTGGTCTGTTAGGTTCAGAATTAAACTTCATTAAACGAGACTTTACTTTAACCTTCTCAAATTGTTCATCCAGATTTATAGAAGGCCTTTTACCTTTTGATTTTGAATTGGCATCCTTTTATTTAGTGATAGATTCATTTGGTTTACATGTGGAATCTAGATCACTTACAAGAGGAGTGGACACCACATGATCCTTGATTGGGTTATTATGTATTGGTTTACTTTTGGTATTCATCAAGGTCTCATGTGGTGGTGGTAACACTTTATATCCCAAACCCTCCCCATTGTTGTGTTCTCTCACTAAGAGTTGGACAATATGAGAAGAACTTGTCCAACTATGCAATTTTTGTTTTAATGAGTTACTTCTACTTCCAAAACTGCTTTTTGTTTCTTAGTGTCTTCTAGGGAGTTTAGATAGAACTTAATGTCATTAGCTTGGTTAAAAGCTACAATGTCTGTTTCCCTAAGTTGTTTATTCAAAATTTCTATCTTTTCTTTATAACTGTGCTCATTTTGTTTTAAGTCTATATTTGCTTCTATGCACAGTTGCAAGTCCTTTACTAAGTTATCATTATGGTATAATAACCTAGCAAATTTCAAATCAATACTTTCCCTAAATTTATTACAATCAGAACAACCATGATTATTGAAAAGTTGAGTAGTGGAGCTTACCTGAGAGGGTGAGGTTGAATCAGCCATCAAAGCAGTGTCTGACTTTTCTAGTTCTGGTGATTCTGAACTTATGGAACTTGTCCCTTCTTCAGGCAGGTGATCAACCAAAGTTGCAGTGTCTTCAACATGGGACATTGCAAGTTCCACTACAATATCACCTTCGCTTGCTGAGTCGTCATCTAGATCCTCAACACTAGCAATGTTGGATTCTCCCGGAGACACAAACCGAAAGCTCCAATCTTGTCCTTCGTCATCGTGAGCAGTCAAGGCTTTAGGATCCTTGTTTGACGAAGTAGGATTGTTTGTGGGTTTATCCTGACGATTGAAGGATGAAAACGGATTTCGATTTCCTGTCTTCTTGGGCTTCACACACTAACATTTGAAGTGCCCCTTTTCCCCATAGTTGAAGCAGGTAACTTTGGTCTTGTCAAAACCAAAAGCTGTGTCCTTAGTAGCAATCAAATTCTATCTGGTCTTCTTGAAAAACTTCTTAGCTCTCCAAACAGCACTTGCTAAGGCCCACATGATGTCCATTCTCTCCAGCTCTGTCTCGTCTACCTGCTCATAGTCCTCGTCTGCCAGATGGTAGTTCCCAATCTTCCTAGCAACTAGTCCGTCATAGGAGTGAATGACAGCTGCTAAGAGATCCAAGTGTTCCTTTGCTACCTCCACTGTCACATTCCTGAGATTCTCGGTCCTCAGTTCTGTAGCATTGGCTTCAGCTGCTATGTATTGCATACAAGACGACCCTGACGTGTCAGATCCTAACGTGGTAGCTTGACATGAACTAGCTGAACTCGACACAAACGCCACTTGAAGTGGTACTCCAGACGTTTTGGCTTGTGGAGTTGAGTTGTACAGTGTCGGATTCTGATCATATGATGATTTTTGGGCCCTGTACTTCATCCTCAACTCTTCCTCTCTTAGCTTCAGAATGAAGTCGTTGATATCTATCTTCGCTAGCAAATCATTCTATCTGAGGTTGGATACAAAGGAAACCCACTTCTCTGGCAACCATCTGCAAAGTTTGAAACTTTGTCTTCCATAGACGTGGTGACTCTATGAGTGTGCAGCTCACTCATCAAATGGTAGAACCGATCAATGACGTCGTCCAAGCTCTCCTTCCCATTGACGAGAAGTTGTCAAACTTCTTTTTCAACGCTTTAGCCTTTAGAGCTTTTAACGATGCATTTTGCTCATACCATTTTTCCAATGCATCCCACAACTTCTTAGCTTGCTTGTTCTTAGAAAATTGATGGAAGATGTCCTTCGGAATTGACTGAATCAACAACGCATATACTTTCTTCTTTGCATTCTAATTTACCTTTTGGCCGTGAGTCATAATTCTTAAGGTAAGTTTGAGCCTATCTACACCTACAGGTATGCTATATCCTGTCTCTATTGACCCCCACAGATTGGGATCTACTACATTTAAGTAAATCTCAAATCTTTGCTTCCATTATGGGTAATCATCTAACGTTATAAGCTTTGGGGCTTGTTATGATTTCTCACTTCATTTTCTAGAAGCAACAGATTTTGAATCCTAGAGTCCCTTTTGGCGGTGAACACTGAATATTGATCCTCCATTACTAATGACTTTGGTCTTTAGAACACAACTGTTTTACTTGTGCGAATGAAGGTGTGCGATTGGACAATTCATACGATTGACCAATGCGTATGGCTTAGACGTGCGAATGAATCAATGAGGATACCTAACGTGGGCGGATGGCTAACTCATGCGAATAGATAGGTGCGAGTGATCAATGCGACTAGGAAATTCAGTCGTACGTATGGATGACCGACTGAGTCCAATCGTGCATACGAGAGATGTGTATGGAATTAGTCGTGCGATTGAGTCAATCGTGCGACTGAAGCTGCTGAATCTTGAGAATGCGAAAATTTAGGGTATCTTGATGCAAAAACACAAATTTCTCAAGAACCCTAATTGCCATATGCCGGAAAAATGTTGACTATACGATTTTTATATCAAAATCGATTGAATCAGACGTAAATCAAGAGCCAAAGCTCTGATACCACTTGTTAGGGATCGTGTACTGGACGGAGTACTAATTGATTTACGTGCATACCAACTCAAATAGTGCGGAATCCTATTTGATTGGCGATCCAAACAATGAGAACGTCGATCGATATAAGATTAAACTAAACGTTAAGAACGAATAGGAATTGATCAAGAACGATCGATGAACCTGGACTGGCTTTCTTGGACGTTCTGGACGGCTAGGGTATGTGTTGGAGTCGAATTCTTCAAAGTGTTACATTTTTTCATGAATTAAGTGGTATTTATAGGTGAGGGTTAGTCAATCGTATGACTGGACCATTAGCTCGTGCGACTAAAGCATGCGATTGAGTCAATCACGAGACTGAAGGTTCAGTCGTGCGACTGAGTCATTCGTATGTCTCAGTGGTGCGACTGATCCAGTCTTCTGGTTCAGTCGTGCGACTGGTCCATTGGCATGAAGTATTCATGCGTATGGTCCATTAGCATGGTCCATTTGCATGAAGACTTCATATGATTAAGTTTGAATATGTTTCTTAATCATAATTAGACTAAGATCTATTCAAATAACCACAAACCTATATAGTTGGTTCAATATGCGTTAATAAATGATAAAAATTTGAACATACACTGAAATATTAAACATTAAGATCAACAACCACATAATATGTTTCATTCAACTCATTCGTTTCATTACATTTAGGACATGGCACACATATTACAATAAGACTGCAAACTAGGTACATATGGATCAACAGTTCCAAACCTTTTGCCATTTGAATTGAAGTAGTTCCTCTCGCATAGCTTCAACCCAACTTCCATTCTTTAAAGCCTCATCAATCTTCTTAGGCTCTATCTAAGATAGGAAACAAGAATGAAGAGAAACATTTACGTCATGGGTTTGTCCTCTTGATTTTACCTTTGAGTCAACATCTCTAGTGATGTTTGTGGAAGGATGAGACTTGTGAATTTTTAGCTGAGGGATCATAACAAGTTGCATAGATAGATCTAACTTAGGGAAATTTAGATCCAACAATGAAGTTTCTCCCACTATATTAGCACACTTTTCATAAGATACTTGATCCAATAAGTGTGTGACATCATTGATGTTGTCTTCAATGGAGTGGTTATGAACGTTAAAAAATTCTTGGTCACTTTCACCTCCACCATGACATTTTACATTTGAAGTTTCTTTATTTGATTGTTGAGCCTCTGAGCTGCAATTTGAAGGCATCTCAGATGTATCACCTGAATTTGTCATTATTATGTTGATGGAAACATCAAGTCCAGAGGTAGTTCCAACTGGAGCTGAAGTTGTATGGCTTGAAGGTCTTCTAAGCTCAAATCTTGGATCAAGATCACTTGTAAGTAGTATATATATGGATCCTGAAACATGCTCACAAGTTTTGTTAAAATAGTTGGTAACTATATCAAGACCAAATAGCCAATCAGGACCAAAACGTTTCACAAGGAGAGTGTGTTCATTGAAAGTGACATTGGCTGACTTCTCAACTGTCAGGACCGTGTACGTACGGAATACTAACAGATTCTGTGTTTATACCGAATCAAATAATGTAGAATCCTATTTGATTGGTGAACCAATGAGTGAGAACAATTATCCGATCGATATAAGATGGAAACTAAACGTTATGAACGAGTAGAGATCAATCAGGATTGATCTATGAAGTTGGACAAGCTTCCTTGGACGTTCTAGACAGCAAGGGTTCGTACGAGTATCAAGTATTTCTCCGTGTTTTTCCACAAATTAAGTGGTATTTATAGGTTATGGGTTTCCAATCATACGACTGAACCATTAGCATGGTTCAGACGTGTGACTGAATCATGCGATTGATCCATAGCCACGACTAAAGGTTCAATCGTGCGACTAAGTCAATCTTATGTCTCAATCGTGCGACTGATCCAGTCTCCTGGTTCAGTCGTGCGACTGGTCATTAGCATGCTGTATTCATGCGTATGGTCCATAATCATGGTCCATTCGCATAAAGACTCATACGACTAAGTTTGAACACTTTTCTCAATCATTATTGACGAAGAACTATGCACAACAACCTCAAACCTATATAGTAAGTTCATTATACTTTAAAACACAATAATACAATGAAATATTAAACATTAAAACCATCAACCACATATTATATTTCATTTAACCCATTCATTACACATGTGTAAGACATGAAAGACTTTTATATTAAGCACATAAACTAGGGACACATGTATTAACAAACTCCTCCTTGGACCTTGTTTACTCTATTGTCTGGCATCCTTCATATGCTCTTCAAACTTCATGTACTTCTCCTCTCTTGTGACTCCTGTGTGTATTTCAAATGCAAAACAGAGTCGTATCACGTTTTAGAATTGGAGGGCTTGTACAATATCTTGTGTGCCATAGAAGAGTGGCCACTTGTATAGAGTATAGACATCTTCAGCCGACAAGTTGGTAAGCCACATTGGGTCAATTACCCTGATAGTTTCCATTTTGCTCTTTTTGTTCAGAACTATGATCGCTTCACCCGATCTTCCAATCATAATACTACCATTTGAAATGTGGAGTGAAGTCCTAAGGCATTTCCGTAAGGGAATCTTTGACATTGTGCGTGGGGGACTCCACTTCAGCACTACTTTTGGCTTCCCAGATATAGGATCCACTTCAGACCTATGGATGTATCTCTTCGGTTGTTGAGGTCTGAAGTTTACCCACCTAGTGTGGTATTCTTTATTCAATGCAGCTTCAAACCAACCTGATATCTTCCTTTTATTAGCGTATTGCAAATCTAGGCACGCAAGTCGGTTGAGCTCAAAACCAGAAAGAGTCTTCAGATCATGTGGGTATCTGAAGTACTCAATCCCCTTCTCTTTTTTCACTGCAAAAACGTTTAAGTCCTCAAAATAAGCACATGCTATTATCTTGCCCGACACCTTCTGATGTTTCTTGACTCTGTAGAGTTTGGTGTAGGGATTTTGCTTTGGAGTCATGCGCTGGGCTCTTATCGCAGGAAAACAAGCTGCCCATTCAGCCTTCTTAATATCAACATTTGAATCCGAGGTTTGGGCTTGGTCTTCATCCTTTTCGTTTTCCTTCTCCATTTCATCCAGCTTCTCAAATGTAGCACTGCCAAAAGTATCACCCAAGTTGGGTATCACATTTCCCTTATGGTTAGTGTACTCTAGATAATGTTCTACTATAACATCCTCAATCTCAATCTCATCCACATCCTACAGCTCCTCATCACTTAATACATCAAATTCTAGAGCATCTTTAGCAATTTCGTCCGGATTGAGTCGGAACATCTCAGCAAGCTACTCGTCGGTAAGATCATGTATAATTTCTCCTTCTTCAGGGGTGTAGGTCACTGACCTTCTGATGATCCCTTTCAAATCAAGAACATGGTGAATTGAGACTTGATTTGTTGAAGGGGAGCAACATCGTATTCATCCTGCTGTGAAGTTTTATCTGCTTGATTAGAAATTAAGCACAACACACATAAGTCATCATATATAGCATTTAAACATACACAACCATAAATGATACTTAATTACAATAATGTAATAAATAATTCAAGTACAAAAGTATTTAAATACAAAGACATCTAATCTTTACTTTTGTCTTGATCAGTCATTTCCTTAGCTGGAGGAGCGGAGGATGAGGCTCCTTGATCTTGGTCCTTTTCGTTCACCTCTCCTGAGCCTGAGGATTAGCAGCTGATGCGGATGCATCACCTCCTGATCATCATCCCAATCATGATCTTTTTGGCTCGGTCCTCCCTCCATAACATTTTTTTCACTATCATCTTCCTCCTCCTCTCCTCCTTATCATCATCATATCCATCATCACCATTACCATCCTTGATCTTTAGAGGATCACTCTTTGACCTTTTAGCTTTAGCATAATCTTCTTATTTTTCTCTTCCAGCTCCTCAATCCACTTTACTGATGCCAGCATCAGCTCATTTTGACTTGTAAGTGCTTGGTGGGCTCGGCTTAGAGCTCTATCATATAGGTCACTCTTCTCACTAAGCTCCCTGATCTTTTGAGCTTGAGCTGCATTCACTTGCATCATCTTCTGTAACTAAGAAGCCCGAACCTCATCAGATGCAAGAAGTCTAAGCACTATGATGTTCAGGTTAGCTAGCTATTCCTCTAACCCTATGTGGGGTAGAGAGGTTACAGTGGCGAATGGAGTGTGTGTGGATGGACCTGCTTGGTGACTAGTGGTGGTAGATGTGGTGTATATAGGAGGTGGAATGTGTGTGGGCTATGGTGGATTGGTGGTGGTAGTTGTGGTAGGAGGTGTGGTAGTGGGTACAGTGGTGGTGGTAGTAGTAGCTATGGGTTGGAGATTGGAGGTGTGGTTATGGTGGTAGCTGTAGCTATGGGGGTGGAGATGGGAGCTGTGGTTATGGTGGTAGTTATGGTAGTGGTGGTGGGAGTAGTGATTAGGGTGATCCTCTACCTATTTCTCTTCTTCCCGTAGGGTTGGGCCATTCTTTTCTTCCTTCAGCCCTTGAAGACAGATGCTCCCCTTGAGCCAAGTGATTGGTCAGGGGTGTAGGTAGGATCAGTGTAATCTGTAGTGCCACCCTTTGACCCAGCCTGGCATCCACCAATCGCCTCTTTACCTCCCTCGCTGGCCATAACCCTACTCCCAACTGTCCTCATGAGAGGCTGCTCACCTGACACATCATCTTCATCTACCTGAAAATCGGGGTGGCGTGGAGCCTGCTCGGATCCACCAGGAGCCTTACCGTCTTGAACATCACCATGGTCTTCGTCATCGTCGTCTGTATCATCAGTGGGTAGCTCAATCGGCTTGACATCTTAATCACTCTCATCATGACACTACTTCTTGTGAGAAGGTGCCACATAATCAGCACTTGCATCTCCTGACAGGGGGCTTCATCTGCTTCCACCTGTATACCTTCATCCTACCCAAGGTGGTATCATCCATCACCTCAAGTACCATGGCATCTTCTTTCTCCTTTGGAAAAGATGGAAGCTTCTCATCAATAATAAGCTGTAAGAACTAAGGGTACATGCAAAAACCATCCTTACCCTTAGCCTCTAGGTTCTCTATCAAGTACGAGAAAATCATGTTGGAGAAGCTGAAAGGATGGTTCAGCACCAGTGCAACGTATGCATTCTAGATTTGGTCGGATAAATCATCAAATCCTCCTTTCCTTAATGCTATGCACTTCAGAATGACATGGGCCAGGTACTTGAACCGGGGACACAGGTTGCTTTTGTTGGGCACACTTGAGTTGATGTCCCCAGTGTACTCATCCATAGAAAACAACCCCTTACTGTCAAAGGATGTAACTTGGTCCGGTGGGCATCATCATCACCCAGATCCAATACCCATCTTAGATCAGCTGCAGTAACTTCAATCTCTTGGCCAAAACTACAGCTCTGTATACAGTAAGGCTCAGCAGATCTGTCAACTGAAGCACCTTCCTAGAAGGCCTACTATAGAGACCGGTAGGGTGTGCAAGGAGCAGAGATAGCTTTGTAGATCCTCAAACTCCACAGAAAAGCAATAATCCCAGTAAACTCGATAGCATTACAAGTGGTCACATCCAAGTGAGCACATATGTTGTGCTTGGTGTTGATAGTCCACCTATCAGCCATGCTGCTATAACACAAGACACATAAATATTAGATTTGTGCATAACTAAGGATAGTTGAAATTAAACTGTTTTGAGATCATTCTGGTTCAATCATGTGGTTGAGCCATACGACTGAGTTCAGTCGTGCGATTGAGCATGCGGCTGAGTTCAGTTGTGCGATTGAGCTTGCGACTGAACTTAGTCGTGTGTAAGGCCATGCGGTTGATTTAATCATGCGACTTAACTGATATGCCTGGTTCATTCGTGTGATTGAGTCTTACGCCCAGCTCAATCGTGCGATTGAAATTCATCAGCACGTCCATTCGTATAACTCTCAGTTCAACACTTTAAATTCTAATTTTGGTCAAAACTGGATGTTAAACGTTGTGTTTTGGCTCATTAGACTCGCAACCACTCAAAATAACACATATTGTTCTTTACATCAACGATTATATCAATTTAGGGGTTATTTTCAAGAGTTTGTCTAAGTTCTTGTTTTGAATGATTTCGATCATTAAGGCTTTACTAAACGGGACATTGAGGTCAATTTTGGTCTCACATTACCTGTAGACATAGAAAGTAAACGTTAGAATCACAATCAAGATGCTAAATCAATCAAACTAAATTTGGGTAGAGTCTTGGTGCTATCGGGTGACTAAGGGGGGTGATGAGAACATGCGACCGACTCCCTACTATTTATACTAAGTTAACATTCAGTCGTGCGACTAGGCCCATTCGCATGCTTCATTCGTGCGACTGGGGTTCAGTCGTGCGACTGGCTCATACATAAGGTTCAATCGTATGATTGGCTCATACTTGTGATCCAATGCGGCGACTGGCCCATACTTATGGTCTAGTGGTGCGATTGGCCCATAGTTATGGTCCAATCATGCGATTAGTCCATACTTATGAGTTTGACCTCGTACACTTTCAAACATACACGTGTAAGTATTGATAAGATGTTATGACTGATGATCATCTCAGACATGACATTTTTAATTTGAAAAACCTATTTCATCACCTCAGACGTGATCGTTTTAATTTTTAACAATTGGTAACCTGAGAAGAGACCCCTTTTGAGTGAGTGATTCATAGATTCTGACTAGTTGTAGAGTCCGACATCTACGTAACAAATTACTAGAAAACAAAAATTTGAAAACACTTTGAAATTTAAAACAAAACAGGACATATTTTTGTATTTTTGATTTGAGATGGAATTAAACCTATTAGTGTACATCTAACCAATTTTACTTCGTGGACAACACAAATTTAAGTCAATTATATCATTTCTGGTACAATTCATTATGGAATCATAGAGGTATATGAGAATCATTTGTGACATTTTAATAAACCATTTTAATACTAGATTCTTGTTTTGACCAAGAGTCAATAGCAATTTCATGAAATCATAGTAGAGCTATAAGATGCACATAATGATTTTGACTTTCAAGAACTACAACTCACATGATTGTTAGTATACTTGTCCTCTTAAATCCATACACAAATTTTTGACACACATTGGTGATGAGTTACGGTTTAATTATTTCAACGAGCATTTGTGGATCCCACACCTATATGGTAAACAACATTTCAGAGGAGATTTTTGAGCGGTCTACGGGTATCTTTCATGAAGAGACTATTCTAAGAGCTTTCAAAGAGATGTCAAGCCTCAGGTCATTGCCATCACACAGCAGAGAGGCACAACCAACAATGAATTCTAGAATATTTAGGTTATGCTAATCCTCAGGTCAGTGTCACGTACAACAGAGAGGCACACAACCTATCTTCTTGTTAGAGCATTTATTTTTCTTTTGCACATAACGCACCAACAACATAAGTTATTAGCTTGATTGCATTAGCATTTTTCCATGTGCTTCTCCCTTTTTTTATGGTCATTCGCACACATTTGTGGCATTTATTTTGCTTTTGACCCCTTATGGAACTGCTTTGATTGTGTTAACCAGGGATAAGATGGGAACCCACAGCAAGTGACCAACTTAGTTTGAATTTAAAACCACCAATGAGGTTTACTTATCTATTGTGTTGAATCTACCGACACATCATATAATGAACTAGCAACCTCTAGGTCTACTTCTCTATGTTACCTCAGTAGCATACTAGTTTTACTATCATTTTTCCTTTTATTTTGCTTAGACTTCTCGGACTTATGCTTTGAATTTTGCATCTTAATCATTTAAAATCTTTTAATGTCCCAAACAATCCGTTTCCTATGTACTATCATTTTCCATAAACACTGAATCAGAATCACTGATTTGATTTCATTTATTTTAGCTTAGCTGTCTTCCTCCCTCATTTTATAAGTAATTAAATACTGCACGAATTTAATACTAATTTAACCTATTCTCCCCCTAAAATTCAAAAACCAGAAATCTTTTTGTGTTTTTTGATTTTTAATAGACTATACAATTAGTAAAATAAAGTGAAAGAAAATAAAATGAAAAACTAACCTAGTCAGACTACAAACTTTCATCCTCTGGAATCACTTCACTTTTCTTTTTCACGCCATTAACCTCTAACAGATATAAAAACTTTGGTTTATCAAATGCTTTTGTGTAGAGGTCGGCACGTTGAAAATCCGTATTTATTTTAGCTACATCGATTAACTTCTTTTCAAAACAGTTAAGTATAAAGTGATATTAATACCGATGTGTTTAGTTTTAGGATGTTGGACCGGATTTTTTGTTACGGCTATAGAAGCAGAATTATCAACAAAAATAGGAGGTAAGAAAATTGCAAACCATAGTCGCGCATTTGAAATTGAATCCCAGTGATTTGTGAACAGCAACTTGCAGAAGCAACGTATTCAGCTTCACATGTTGATAGAGCAACAAAGGTCTGCTTCTTACACTGCCAGGTGACTAACCATCTACCAAAAAAGTGACATCCTACTGATGTTGACTTGTAATTCATTTTGCAACCGCCATAATCTGAGTCACTATACGCTGTTAGCTCAATGTAATCATCATGAGTATACCACAACCCGAGTGTTGGACTACCCTTCAGATAATGAAAAATCCTTTTGACACCTGATATCTGGAACAGAGACATGTCGCGTACATGATATCAGATTGTGAGGCTGTGAGGTACATGAGAGAGCCAATCACTCCTCTGTACATAGTGGCATCAACCAGATCACCATTTTCGTCGGGTGCCACGTCATGGTTTGTAGCAAGTGGAGTTCCAGCTACCGAAGCATTCTCCATATGAAACCGACTGGGGATATCGCCTACAGGCTTACTCTCATGTAGAAATATTCCATTTGGGGTCTGATCCACCTGTAACTAGAGAAAGAACTTCATCTATCCCATGGCACTTATCTCAAATTCTGCTTTGATTACAGATTCAATTCTTTACATAACTCTTCGTTTTGGAACCGAAGATTATGTCATCAACATAAATCTATGCCAGTAGTAAGTCACCTTCTTTTTCTTTGATGAATAGTGTGCAGCCAATAACTCCCCTACGAAAACCGTGTTTCACGAGATGAGTTGAGAGTTTCTCATACCATGCTCTCGGGGCTTGATGGAGCCTATAGAGAGCCTTATCAAGCTTGTAAACTCTGTCCCGATGATAAGGATCCTCAAGTCCTTTGGGTTGTCTAACATGCACTGTCTCATGGATTTCACCATGGAGTAACGCACTCTTGACATCTAGTTGATGGACTTTGATCTTCATGTAGGATGCATAAGCTAGAAATATACGTATTGCTTCCATCCTTGCCACTGGTGCAAACACTTAATTGTAATCTATGACTTCGACTTGTCGAAATCCTTGAACTACAAGTCGGGCCTTATTCCTGATTATTACCCCTTGGTCATCTTTCTTACATTTCAGTACCTATTAGTGCCAAACACCTTAGCACCTTTTGGTTTGCCACAAGGGTCCACACTCCTAATTTCTTGAATTGTAGGAGTTCTTCTTACATTGCACTAGCCCATGCCTCATCATTTAACGCTTTACTAATGTATTTTAGCTCAAATTGGGACACAAACATCGATATGCTCCATCGTGAAGGTATCCCTTTTCTATTACCAAGGCATAATCAGTTGTGTATAGTTGATTTTTGGTCTGTACTCCCGATCTAACATCCCCAATGACATTGTCCAAAGGATGATAAGCATTTATCCAAGTTCCTGGAGTTGTTGGAACATACACCTCATTATCCAGATTGTTAAACTCAAGTTCAGGATCTATAGCTATTGGAATGTTAGGTTCCAAAATTTCAGAGGCTTCATGATTTGATGCTTGTGTACTTTCATTTGTAGGAACCTGTTCCTCTTGATCCACCTGTTCAGTCCCCACTTCTTCGTCATCAGAGGAGGAATCGCTTACATCAAGTGCTCCCCCTAAAGGATTAGA
Source organism: Flaveria trinervia (assembly GCA_025506515.1). Classification (NCBI taxonomy): domain Eukaryota; kingdom Viridiplantae; phylum Streptophyta; class Magnoliopsida; order Asterales; family Asteraceae; genus Flaveria; species Flaveria trinervia. The sequence continues at coordinate 30,897,968 of CM046453.1, read as the reverse complement.
AGATTCACCTTGTGGAGTTGTTGTTATCGAGTCTAGTGGCTATGTGTTTAGGACATCATACATCATTCTGGTTGTTAACTCATCATCAGGACGAGAAATAGGTATGTTGAAGGACCTAAAGAATCCATCATAGTCGAAGAAGAATGAAGGTCCTTTTCTAGCATGGGGTGGTGTATCTCTGAACATCAATGTTGCATCACACTTCTACCTGACCCATTGAGTTATTGTAAGCTCTCTTGTCTGGTATATTGTATCGAGAAAGATCTCTTCTTCAGCCTTCTCACTAAATTTCCCAGACTAAGTTTTCTTCAGCAGCATACATGGTGCACCAAATGGTTCGAGATATCCATTCTCTCCAGTTCGTTCTCATCAACTTGCTCATAATCTTCATCACAAGATGACAATTCCCAATCTTCCTAGCGACTAAACAATCATAGGATTGGACAACAGCTGCAAGAAGATCCATGTGCTCCTTCGCAACCTCCACTGTGACATTACTAAGATTCTCAGTCTTTAATTTTGTAGTGTTGGCTTCAGGAACTATATATTGGGTTCGAGATGATCTTGACGTTTCTAGTCCTGAAGCATTGGTTTGTGTAGGAGTTGTGGAACTAGACACAAAAGCAGTTTGCAGTGGTGCTCCTGAAGTGGTTGGAGTGGAAATGAGTTGTAAATTGAAGGATTCTGATCATAGGATCCTATCTATGACTTGTACTTCATTCTCAGTTTCTCTTCTCCTAATTTCAGGATGAAGTCATTTATGTCTAACTTTGCAAGAATATCATTCTATCTCAAAATTAGACACAAACGAATCCCATTTATCCGGCAAACCATCTGAAAACTTGACACTTTATCTTCCATAGATGTTGTTACACCATGACTGTGCAACTCACTCATCAGATGGTAGAACTTGTCAATGATGTCATCCAAGCTCTCTTTCCCTATCGAAGAGAAGTTATCAAACTCTTTCTTGAGAGCCTTAGCCTTCAAAGCCTTGTATGGCGAAAAACATCAACTTTTCGAATTTTCAATGTGTTTGAAAATTTTCGAATTTTGACACTTTGACACGAATTATGATTACCCAGAAACCCTAATCACCTGTATGGCAAAACATAAACTTTAATGCTTGTAAACGTCAGAAAACACCCGTGGACTCAAAAAGATGACTCTTCTAAGTTAAAACGTGAGGTTTGACGTGATTCTAATTGAATCAAACGTAAAATCAAGAGCCAAAGCTATTATACCACTTGTCAGGACCGTGTACGTACGAAATACTAACAGATCCTACGTTTATACCGAAACAAATAGTATTGAATCCTATTTGATTGGCGATCCAATCAGTGAGAACAATTACCCGATCAATATAAGATTGAAACTAAACTTTATGAACGAGTAGAGACCGAACAAGATTGATCTATGAAGTTAGACAGGCTTCCTTGGACGTTCTAGACGGCTAGGGTTCATAAGAGTATCATGTATTTCTCCCGTGTTTTTTCATGATTTAAGTGGTATTTATAGGTTATGGGTTTCCAATTTTATGACTTAACCATTAGCATGGTTTAGTCATGCGACTGAATCATGCGATTGATCCATACGCACGACTGAAGGTTCAATCATGCGACTAAATCAATCTTATGTCTCAATCATGTGACTGATCCAGTCTCCTGGTTTAGTCGTGCGACTGGTCCATTAGCATGATGTATTCATGCGTATGGTCCATTCGCATGAAGACTCATACGACTAAGTTTGAACACTTTTCTCAATCATTATTGATGAAGAACTATGCATAACAACCTCAAACCTATATAGTAAGTTCATTACACTTTAACACACAATAATACTATGAAATATTTAACATTATAAACATCAACCACATCTTATATTTCATTTAACCTATTCATTACATATGTGTAAGACATGAAAGTCTTTTATATTAAGCACATAAACTAGGGACATATGTATCAACATCAACTACTCTAGTTCTGAGATTGTATAATCTATAATCCTTGGCTTGGGGAGAGTATCCAATAAAATGTCCATCATTTGACTCATAAAAGTTGTCAATTTGATGTTTGGTATTCGAGATGGTGCAAGGACATACAAATGAGTTGAGAAAACCAATGAAAGATTTCATCTTGTGCGAAAGTTCATAGGGTGTCTTACCATGTGTCTTAACTACTAAAACTCTGTTCTGCATATAGCAAGCAGTGTTAACTGCCTCTACCCAGAAGGTGATGGGCAGTTTAGAGTTTGACAACATAGTTCTTGTAGTTTCAATAAGTGTCCTATTTCTCCTCTCAACAACACCATTTTGCTAAGGAGTCCTGGGAGCACTATATTGACTTGTAATATGCTTTTCATCACAAATGTATCAAGGATTTGGTTCATGATTTCAGTTCCTTGATCATATCTTATGGTTTTGACCTTGTGACCACATTGATTCTCAATCATTAAGATGAAATCTTTAGAATCTTTGGGGTCTCATCCTTAGTTCTAAGAAAGAAGACCCAAGTGAATCTTGTAAAGTCATATGTGATCACCAAACAATAAAAGGTCCTTCCTAGACTCATACACTAGTGGGGCCAAAGAGATCTATACATAATAAGTGTAAGGGAGTAGTGATGGAGATTTTTCCTTTGGATTGTGACATACCTTGTGTTAGGCATGCAACATAGTGGTTCATCACTTGTAAACTCTTTCTTTGGCATTCCAGTTACCAAATCATTTTGAATTAATATATTCATGTTTTTAAAGTTACATGGCACATTCTTTTGTGCCAGAGAAAAGACTCATCACTATTAGGTTTAGATAGAAAGGATGAAACTTTCCTTGAAGGAGATGTTTCTTGAAAATCCATCTTTTACATGTTCCCTTCCTAGGGGCTTGGAGAAGGATATGCTCATGAGGAATGACCACCCTAGGCTTGAGAACAATGCACTCATGATTAGTAAAGAGCATGTTATGACTCTAATCACAAAATTAAGATACACTCAAAAGATTATATCTAAGCTCCTTGACAAAGTTTACTTTCTCAATGCTGAGCTTACCATTTGTGACCCTGCCCTTTCTTGTAATGTAACCACCATCATCTCCTCCAAAAGAAAGTGGCCCTCTATCAATTTTCTCAAATTTTTGAAGTAGTGACCTGTTGTCTATCATATGCCTGGAACAGCCACTACACAAAAGAGATGGTTTGTTACATTTGAAAACCCAACCCTTATTGATCTTGAGCTCATCAAAAGAAGTTGAAGACAATGAAATGGTAATAGATCCTATTGACATGTTTTGAGGATCACTTACTTATTGATGGAGAGCTTTCAGTCACTTGGTCTTTCTTTGTCTTCCACACCACCTTTCGAAGTTTAGACTTGACTTTCAACACTTTGGAAGTTTTAATGACTCTGGATGTTTTGATGACTAGACCTTCGAAAGATCTTGCTAACATTAAAGCAAACTTCAGTGCTTTGGAAGTATTCCTTTCTTCCCAGGCCAAATTTTCTTCGAAAGGAAATTTTCCACTTGTCTTCATCTTCATTTTAGAGCTTCTAAAAGGAAAATATTTTCCTTCCAAAGCTTGCTTTTTCTTCAAACTCTAAAAATCCTGTTTCTGGTCCCGTGGATAGTACCTTATGGATTGTAAAGTCAATCCTTAACAAATTAAGAGGCACTCCCACATATAACACAGTACATTTACTTCTTCCTAAGAGTGTTCCTTTGTGAACAAGGTTCAACTTGATCTTTTTCCTTCTTTATCTTCATCTTTGTAGATGCTGTGGCAATTCTTTTAGGGTGAGAACTACCTTTAGAACTGGATGGTTCATGTTATGTTGCAATGGTACATAATTGGTCAGCCTTCTTCAAGTTGCTGGGATGCGTTAGAGATAAACTAGAACTCATGGTACTAGAGTTTGAGTTTTTGTCTTCAGGCTTAACCACCTCAACACCTCCAGAGATAAAAATTTGATTCTACTTAGAGTTCAAGGTGGCCTTAATCTCTTGAACTTTCTTTCCTTTCCTCTTGTTCTTCCTGATCGACTTCTCCTCTTTGACTTTTTCATCCAACCTTTTAATCTCCTTAGAAGGATAGTAACCCTTCTTAGAATCCTCTTCTTCACTCATTTCAAAGGCATCCTTCACTATCTCTTCTTCATCCTCTTTAGTCATGGGATCTATGAGGGGAAGCTCATCTTCACAAGTTCCACACCTAGGAGATCTTACATACAAGATTTTGTGTGGAGAGCTATCTCACTAGATCCCAGTCCCTACTTATTTTGATAACAAACTTTCACATGCAAGGATGAGTATATGATGTTCTTGAAGGTCTCTTCTTCAAGAATACATTTTTCTGGCTTGGCTTTGCAGATCACAAGCTCAGCCTAGCATTCAGTCAACTTAGTTATAAGATCTTTGATCTAAGTTCTATAGTTGGTATGTTCATCTATAAGAGTTGAAATGGTTTTCTTTAAGTCCTCTATCTTTAGTTTATAATCATTTTTAGCTCTTTTAAAATCAGATTTGAAGATATTTAAGGAGTCAAGATCAGATCTCATCTTTAAGTTGTAGGACCTGTATCTATTCGCTTTAGCAATGCATTCAAGTGTACAGAGATGTCCAATACCCTTGCTTCATCAGGGTCAGCCATTAGTGCTTGGTTTGGAGATGCATCTTCCACCTGAAAGCTCTGGTCAAAGCCTCCTTCTTTAATAGCAACTGCAGGTTGCTACTTTGGCTTCTCATTCTGGATGGCTCTCTCAATGTATTTTGGCCTGGCTTGTGCTTGGCCACCATTAGTCCTTGGGTGCTTGCACTCCCTTGCAAAGTAACCATTTGGTTGCAGTTGTTACACTTTACTTTGCTTTTGTCCACCCAAACTTTCTACTAGCTACATTGCTTGGAAACTTCCTCCTTGTCCTCTTGTAGAACTTCTTGCCCTATGAGTGAGGAGAGCCTTTTGTTGAACTATCTCAATGTATTCTAGGTCATCCGGATGGATACAGTCCAGATCTTTAAGGGTGAAAAGAAGTTTCATATGCATTCATTAGAAGACACAAAGGCTTGTAAAGAGCCTGTCTATTAGAAAGGGCTTCCTTGAGTGTAGCTTTGTCTTGATGTCTCCGGGAAGGTGATGAAAGGACCGTTTTGTGAGTTGTCAAGGTAGCATATAAGATGGAGGGTTAAACTTAGTTTGTTGCTGGAGTTACCAAATGAACCTTGCATGTTCATCTCCATCTAGTATCCACAAAGAATACCATACAACTCTATAAAAGTAAGAATCTTAAGGTTCTCAGTTCTCTTGATAACAACACAATAATGTCTCCATTGTCTGGGAAGAGAGGACATGAACTTCCTTATCATGTCCCTGTTCTCAAGAGTCACTCTAACATCCATTAGATTGTCCATAATCTCAACATACTAAGGTATTTTTGAGTCATGGTTTCACTTGATTTGAAGGTGAAGTTTTCAAACTGTTGTTGCAAGAGATCCTTCTTGTTCTCATTGGCCTCATTTGACCCCTCATACATCAGCTTCAGTGCATCCCATAGCTGTTTAGCTATTTTGCACTTCTTGAAGCCTCTGTATATGGAGTTTGGATGAGTAGTTTGAAGGGCTATCATGGCTTTCTGATCAATCTCTATTCTCTTCTGGTCTTCTTTAGAATAGCCAGCCATAGCTTTTGGAATCATAACACCCCAAGCAACAGCTGAAGAGGCGCTTGGTATGTGATTCCCACATCCTTGAGTCTTGTCACTTGATGAACCCTTCCATCCGTTGGCACCAAGTGTCAAAGTCTTCAAGAGTGATTAGTGGGGACTTTGTCATGGTTCTAGTTTCCATATCAACTTTAGTGAGAGCTTCCATTTGAGATGTTAAGTATTGTGTGTGTGAGAGGGATCTTAAGATGGTGAGATCTTATAATCAAGAGCTTGTAATACTCTAATACCAATTGCAGGATTGTTTAGAGGAGTTGGTTATTACAACATAAACACCCAATGATGAGAGTTGTTTTAGAACACTTAACAGATCAAATAGGGAACTGGTAACACCCTAGATTGATACTTAGAACACAAGCAAAATATGAGATAGAACCAAGAACAAACAACATAAGTATATGGTTTTCAAGAATGTTGTATCTTGCTCTAAAGTTTTTTACAAGTCTTAAAGCATAAATCTAATGTTACAAGGATCTGAGATACTTTATACTACATCCTACAACCATCCATACTTGGAAGGCAAGCTAGAAACATTTGAACTAGACAAGAAAATCAAATGTAGAGTCAAAAGGCAGATTGCCTTTTGACTAGTGACTATGACTTGTCATAACTCATATCCTAATATATTACAAAAAGGATGTACATAAAGTAGAAAGCACATACTCAAGAACTCAATGTATAGTTACCAAAAGCATGGACCTTTTCACCAACTTGTGAAATTGGTGAGTCAACAGAGTTGCAACAGAAAGTGGTCTAGCTTTATTCTAAAGTACATACGATAAAGCATGTGTTCAAAAGTCTTCGGAAGAAATATGTCTTCACTTCTTGGCTTCGGAATACTTTGTCTTTGAAGCTTCGAAGACTTCACTTTAGGCTTCAAAAGATGTGTCTTGGCTTCGGAAGATTTTACACTAAGAATATTTCTAGTGAATGGTGTAAAACTTTTGATGCATATCTACTTAAATACTTTAGTGCATGCATTTAGGAAAGACATTGGATGTTTTTGGTGCATCAGCCTTAGATAAAACCTTACACAATTAACTTTATAAAGACTCCTATCCACATAGATCACAACAGTGATATCTCAATTACAGAGAATCTTGTGCAACACTCAAAGACAATGCACAACAACATTAGATATCATTTGATTAGAGATAATTTTGAAAAGGGATTGATAAAACTAGTAAAAGTTCTCATGAATAGAGATTAAGTATCTTGTCTCAACTATTGGGATGATTAAATTCTAGATTGTTTTTTAATATGTGTGTCTAAAGTTGTCTATATTATCATCTATATAAGCTCTGTTTACTCTATGTATTTTTCTTCCGAATCAAATTTTGTTCAAGCTAAGGAATATCATCCAAAGTCAAATCCAAAAACAAATTACCTTTGAAAGATTTTAGACTTCCAAGAAAACTACCTTTTAGGCACTTTTTCAAAGGTGAGACTAGCAACCGGATTTCAAAATTTATCTTTCTGCATTAACTTTGTCTCAAATCCAATCATATAAATATACATGTAACGGTTCACCCTTTCTCCTTTCTCTTCATCTTCAAAATTTCAAACCCTAAATTCACCCACAATCTAACTTTGTTCTTAGATTTCTTCATGTCTATGCTTATAAAAATAGCCAACCCTAAACCTTGAAACCAACCTGATTTTCCTATGCACCTTCACATGCAACATAATCTAGTTGCTTTGTTCTCATCCGAGGAGGATCTAGGTTTCTCAGATTTTTGTCATTTTCTTTCTCAATCAAACTACTTCATCGTACTCACAATAGAACCTCCACTATATGCAGAATAACTCCTTCAGTTTTGGAGGACCTGCCAAGAGGTGATCTTGGATAATGAGAAGGTAGTATCTATCATAATGCAGATGAAGACAGTTTCATTACCCCATCCACAATCAACACTCATCTCAGGCCAGATGATAAAGAAGGTGAGTTATCCTTTCCCAAATCTACTGTAAATGAGTCATTCTAATGGATGCCTATGAAAAGTACTACTTTGTCAGAACCTTCAAGAATGTTAACGTTTCCTCTCAACGGAAGTACCTCCTCCATGTTGTGATCCACTTTCCATCCAACAAACATGTAGGTTAGGACTAGATTCCTGAGGACTTATCCTGTATAATCCATAGGATGGTTCAAGAAGTCAAGTTCAAGTACTCATAGTTTGTCTATACAAACTTGCTACTAACTTGGACTCCTTAGAGTACTATATGTTCCATAGATATGTTCAACACATTTATAATTGTGAATTAGGCTCATAGTTAAGGGGAACTAAAAATACTCTTATATAGGGACAAATGAAGCCCAACATCTTTAAAACAATGGGAAAGTCCATTGTTGGCTTATTAAGACTAGAACAACCCTAGTCCCAAAAATGTTAAAGGTTATTGCTCAAGGTGATAACTTGGTGTCACCAACTAATATTGAACCCACACCTTCTACTTCTACTCCACCCACACAACCACAAATAACCATCACCTACACCAAAAAATCCAAATGAACCCCCACTTAGTCTACTAAGGTTGAGCAAGCCTCCATGCAGTAGAAAGTAGAAAGACGAGCTCCAACCTCCTCTGGGAAGTAGACCACTCTTATTACTTCTTTTATCAGTGTTGAGGTTCCTGATACTCGGACTGATGAACTCATTGCTCAAGCTTTAAGGTATCACTCTGAGTCTCAAAACTCAAGTAATCAACCTTCAGAATGAGCTACCTTCCCCAACCGTTAGACTTAAACCAACCCATCCGTGGCCTTTAATTCAATGACAATGAAGATATGGGATTTAGTGAGTACCATGAGTCTCTTTTCTCCACCCCTACTCAAGCAGAGATGAGTGCTCCTAAATCCCCATATCATGTAACCCCAACTTAGGTGGACCTGCTTGAACATATTCAGGACGTCCATAAGGAAAGGACTCTCACTTTTGAAAGTGATTACATCATTATACATCAAGAATGGCAACCCAACCCATTGACACTTCTTTTGAAGTTGTCATGGTGCAGGAAAAATCCAACAGCCATAAGCCCCAAGCCAGTGGTGAGGAAGACGACTTTGGTCCTATTCTCTCATCTCTCATGATTATTTTGATAAAAATGAGGGGAGTATGCAACTAAAGGTGTAAAACTATCTAAAATCTGCACCTATTTAGTTCGAACGTAGGACACTAGAATCTTAGGTCACTACCTTACAAAGATAGGTCATTTATCAGCAACTTGAGATCACTAATCTCAAGGTCAAGTTATCTTGGAGACCTGTTAAACAAACTCAACCAGGTTCACAAGAACATGTGGATGTGGTGGACCTAACCCTTATCTCCCCTATGCAAGAGGGTGATGCTATCAAAAAGGGGGAGAAACTCCTAGATACAATTATAGAACCTAAGAGTTTTACGCAAAGCATGGGCATAGAGGACTCACTACCCTCACTTGCAATTGTCCATACTCAACAACCTCCTCAGGCCCACATTGATGTGGATGCCCTAATTCAAAGCCTATTTGAGAAGGGTATACCAAAGGCCATGTCTATCCCATCCTACCCTGTTAAAAATCCAATAGTGGGTGGGAGGTATGATACTAATAGAAGATACATGGTAATCTGTAGTTCTTAAGGACAACAAGAAGTCTTCAACTTTCAAAACTTGAGGTAATATGAGAGCACCTATTTAGTTGACTTGCCACTTGCTAACCTAAGTCAAAATAGGCACGCTACAAGGTAAGCTGAAAGGAATTAAGATAGGGTGCTTGAAGTGTTCAAAAGAAGAACCAAATAATATAGACACATGCTAGCAGGTAAGACTATTGGTTAATTGGATGCTGAGGTGGACCCTAAGATCACCTTCGAAGGGGAAACCTTGGCTGAAGGCCCAGTAGTTGAACTTGTGAACCTTGAGACAGGAAAATGCTTCAACACCAGTGCCCTAGTGAGGTACCAGTTTATGAAGGTGTCTCACACCCTTTCTCAGGCTAGAGACCAAGCAATAAAGGCCAAAGCTCTATCCACCTTGAGTCACACATACCAATGATTGAAAAAAGGGAATCAAAAGACGACCTCTAAGGAGATTGAGGATGAGAAGAGAGAGATGACGAGGAAGACAATAGTGTCACCCAGATTGGGCACTACATTTCCCTCGTTGTTAGCATACTCTGGATAATGCTGGGCTGTGACGTCTTCAATCTCTATCTCGTCCACATCATTAAGCTCATCATCACTATCCATGTCAACTGTACGAGCATCCTTCACTATTCCATCTAGATTCAGTCAGAATATCTTAGCTAGTTGCTCATCAGTAAGGTCATTAACTATTTCTCCTTCTTCAGGAGTATAACTCACTGACCTCCTGACAATCCCTTTCAAATAAAGTATCATTGTCAGTTGAGAATTTATTTGCTAAAGGGAAGCGACACCGTACTCATCTTTTTGAGATGAATGATTTGCTTTATTTAAACACATAAATACATCAACCATGAGTCACTAATCAAGACATTAAAAACATTAACTAAATATAAACATTATGTACATGAGTTTGATGCATTATTCAATTACACATGATTTAATTTACATAACATCTAGCCATTACGTTTGTGCTGAATCATGTGCTCCTCTGTAGTCGGGGTTGAGGTCGAGGCACCCTGATCTTGATTCTTCTTGGTCCGCCTCTCACTTGTTTGTGTGGCACCCGATGCAGATGCATCACCTTCTTCTTCATCATCTTCTCCATCTTCTGCACCTTAATCATCTCCTCCCTCTGTTTCATCCTCATCATCATCCTCTTCATCATCATACTCATCATTATCACCATCACCATCATCATCCCCATCCCCATCCCTTTCTCTTATCTTCAAAGGCTCATCCTTTCTTCCTTTAAGCTTGAGGATGATAGTCTTCTTGGCAGCCTCCAACTCCTCTATATTCTTTGTTGATAGAACTTTATGCTCCTGGAGTTGGGCAATCTCTTGACTTTGAGCAGCCATTTGCTGAGCCTGATCCTCTATGAGTTGGGCCTACTGAGCGATCTGTTGTGCTTGGGCAGCGTAGTGCTCCACAAGCTGTCTGATTTGTGCAGCTTTCCTCGTTAGCAGCCCATAGCTTTAGACCATCCTATTAAGTGTTGCCAGTTGATCCTCTACCCCAATAGAAGGTAGGGAGGATCCTGTAGTGAATGGCTAGTGGGATGATGGTCTGGGTTGGTGGCTGGTGGTAGTGGTGGTGGCTGTGGTGTAGATAGGTGGTGGAGTGGCTGGGTTAGTGATGGTGGGTGAGGTGGTAGTAGTGGTGGTGGTAGTTGTGGTGGAGGTGGATGGGGGGTGTGGTAGTAATAGGTGGTATGGTAGTGGTGGTAGCAGTAATGGCTGAGGTGGTGGTTGTGGCTGTAGCAGAGGTCAATGTAAACTTTAGTCTCTTCCCCTTCATGCCATAGGGGGAGCCATTCTCTTCTTCCTTGGGCCTTTAGGCATTGTGGGTCCACCTTGGCTGCTGGGCGAGTCCGGGGTATATGATGGATATGTATCTACAGCAACAGCATCCCTGGACCCCCTTTGGCATCCACTAACCGCTCTTATACCTCTCTTTGTGGCTACGACCCGGCTCCCCATCATTCGCACCAGAGACTCTTCCTTAGACTCCTCCTCCTCCATCTGAAAGTTAGGGTGAATAGGAGCTGGTTTGGTTCCTCCCTGACCATCTCCTCCCTGATCAACATCATGATCATCACCATCGGGGTCATCGGAGGGTAGAGAAATCTGCTCTACATCCGAGTCACTGTCCTCGTGACGCCACTTTCGCTGGGCTGGTGCCATATATTCTTCTCTAGCCAAATGCCCAAATAGCCTCTTTACTGGGGGCTTTACCTGCTTGCCCCTGTATAGCTTCATTCTTCTTAAAGTGGTATCATCCATGATCTCGAGAGATACAACATCACAGCTCTCCTTAGGCAACGAAGGAAGCTTCTCGTCAATGATCATCTGCAGAATTCTCGGTACATGCAGAAGCCCTCGTACCTTTTTCCTTTATATTCTCGATCAAGTAGGAGAAAATCATGTTGGAGAAGCTGAAGGGGTGATTTAGCACTAGTGCCACATAGGCATTATGGATTTGGTCAGATAAACCATGAAATCCACCCCTTTGAGAAACGATGCACTTTAGGATGGCGTGAGCTAGGTACTTGAACGTGGGAAACAGGTTGCTATTATTGAGCACACCTGCATTGATGTCCCCAGTGTACCTCATCCGTAGGAAGCATCCCCTTACAGTAAGAGGATGTAATCTGGTGGGGTAAGCAGCATCATCTCCCAAATCAAGAACACGTCTCAGATCGGCTGATGTGACCTCAATCTCCTGGCCAAAGATGGTGCTACGTGTACGTGGGGCTTGGTCGATCGGTCAATGGAAGCACCTTCCCAGAAGGCTTGCTGTATCGACCTATAGGGTGTGCAGGGTGTAGATATCGCTCGATCTCCTTAGGAATGCAATAATACCAGCAAACTCGGCAGGATTCCGAGTGTTGGCATCCAAGTGAGCACAAATATTGTGCTTGGTGTTTTTGATCCACTGATCTACCATGAATATGTAACATAAGACACATACATATTAGATCAGCACATAGTAGAGGCCATTTCACTTTAAACTATTTGAGATCAGTCTGGTTCATTATGCGATTGAACTATACGACTGAGTTCAGTCTGTTGATTTGGTATGCGACTGACTTCAAACGGGCGCCTTAGCATGCGACTGAGTTTAGTCAGGCGACTGAGCCTGTGACTGAGTTCAGTTGGGCGACTAAGCCTGCGACTGAGTTCAGTCGGGTGATTGAGCCTATGACTAAGTTCAGTCGAGCGACTGAGCTCATATGCCTAGTTCATTCGGCCGACTGAGTCATTCGTCAAACTCATTCGTGCGATTGAAGTTCATCAGGGTGTCCATTCGAATAACAGACTGTCTGTTCAATTCAAATTAAAATTTTGAGCAAAACATAATGTTAGAGGTCGTGGTTTGGGTCATTAGTCGCAAGTGAACGATACAACACCTAATAAACTTTCCATTTCACAATATACTTAGTTTTATTAGTTTATTTGACAAACTAAGTCTCGATTCTATTTATGGCTGAATTCAGTCATTTAGGGCACAAATCGATTGACATTTGAGTAGATTGCACTGCACTGTACCTGAATAATCACTGGCGATCGTCAGAACACAACAATTTGTAGTCTAGAAAGGTCAAATGAAAATAGGCAGGGTAACGACACTATCGAGCGATTTTAGGGCGAATGAGGAGTGATGAACATATGCGACTGACTTTAGCCCTATTTATACTAAATTTGGTTTCAATAGGATGACTGGATCACTTCGCTCTTTTCATTCGCGCGATTGGATCTCAGTCGTGCGATTGGTTCAGTCGGTCACATTTAGTCGGGCGACTGGGTTTCAGTCGGGCGACTAACTCATTCGATCAATCCCAGTCAAGTGACTGGTTCATTCTTTTAAGCCAGTTGCGTGAATGGTTCATACTCATGCTCCATTCGGTTGACTGGTTCATAAGTATGGTCCAATCGTACGACTGGTTCATACTCATGGTCCAGTCGTGCGAATAGCCTCTACTTCTGATTTTGACTTAATGACCATTCGATACTTAACCCTTTTAACTATAGATAAAACATTTTGAGCATTCTATAGTCACAAACATGACCATTTCACTTTCGAAAACTTTTGATCACCTCAAACGTGATCCTTTTAACATTAGAAAACCTGTTTTGGTCACCTCAGACGTGACCCTTTTTAGTGATTAAGTTCCAGACATAATTTCAATACGTAGTCTGACTTTTAATGACTAAACTGACAAAGTTAAACAAATAAAACTACTAGAACTAAAAAATAGAAGTAAAACATCTTTTTGTAAATTTTGTGTGAGGTGGAAATCCTAAGATAGATATCTAATAGATTTATTTCTAGAACAGGCAGCTTCAGGATATTTTGACCATAAGTGGAAAGATTCATTATGGAATCATACAGGTAACTCAAATTATTCAGGACATCTTATCAAAACCTTTTGATGCTCGATTCTTGTTTTCATCGAGAGTCATTTGCAAGTCTAGGAAATCATACTAGTACCACAAGATGCACACATTGGTGTTGACTTTCAAGAGTTGCAGCTATCATGATTGTCAAGATACTTGTCCTCTTAAATCCATACACAGACTTTTGACACAGATTGGTGATGGTTTAAGGTTTAATTATTTCAACAAGCATTTGTGGATCCCATGATTATATGGTGAAAAACATTTCTCAGGAGATATTTGAGAGGTTTACGGGTAGTATTCAAGAAGAAACTATTCTAGAGCTTTCAACGAGTTGCAAAGCCTCAGGTCAGTGCCACCGAACAGCAGAGTGGCGCAAACACCAATGAATTCTAGAATATTTAGGTTATTCTTATCCTTAGGTTAGTGCCACCCAGCACAGCAGAGAGCACACACACAACCTATCTTCTTGTTTGATCAATTTTATTCTTTTTGCATAGATCGCAACAACCACATAAGTTGTTAGTTTGATTGCTTTTTTGCATTTTTCATCATGTGCCTTGCTCATTTTGTGGTCATCCGCACACATTTATGGCGTTTATTATGCTCGTCACCCCTTATTGGAACTTTGTTGATTGTGTTAACCAGGGATAAGATGATAACCCACAACTTGTTGAACAACTTAGTTTGAGCTTGACATCACCAAGAGGTCTACTTATCTTTTGTGTTGAATCTACAAACACATCATCAAATGGTCTAGCAACCTCTAGGTCTACTTTTCCCGTGTTACCTTAGTGGTAGCTAGTTTTACTATCATTTTTCCATTTATTTTTTTTGCACTTCTCAGACTTATACTTTGAATTGTGCATTTTAAACAAATTCTTCTTTTAAAGTCCCAACTATTTGTTCATGTGTACTATCATTTTCCATAATCATTGAATCAGTATCACAGATACAAATCATTTCTTTTAGCATGCATGTCCTCCTCCCTCTTTTTTTATGTACCGAAATTAAATACTAACTTAACTTGTTTAACTTAACCTATTCTCCCCCTAAAATTTTAAAACCGAAAAAGTTTTGCTTTTAGGATTTTAATAGGCGAAGAAACTAAATAAAAAAATAAATAAATAAAAAATGAAAAGTAAAATGAAATCTACTTGTCGGACTAAGTACTGTCATCGTCGGAATTCACATCACTTTTTCATTTTAACACTGTTGACCTCTAACAGATATTGAAAACGTGGTTTATCAAAGGCTTTTATGTAGAGGTCAGCGCGTTGAAAATCCGTATTAATTTTAACAACGTCGATTAAGTTATTTTCAAAACAATCACGTATAAAGTGATATTTAATGCCGATGTGTTTAGTCTTAGGATGTTGGACTGGATTTTTAGTTACGGCTATAGCAGCAAAATTATCAACAAATATAGGAGTGTTAGAGAAATTCAAACCATAGTGCCGCATTTGATGTTGAATCTAGATGATTTGAGAACAGCAGCTTGCCGCAACAACATGTTCAGCTTCACTAGTTGACAGAGCAACTGATGTCTGCTTCTTACACTGCCACCTGACTAATCTTCTCCCAAAGAATTAACATCCCACTCATGTTGACTTGTAGTTCATTTTGCAACCGCCATAATCCGAGTCACTATACGCAGTAAGCTCGAAATCGTCATCATGAGGATACCACAACCCGAGTGTTGGGGTACCTTTTAGATAACAAAATATCCGTTTGACTCCAATTAGATGGTTGACTTCAGTTTCGCCTAATATCTTGAGCACAGACACGTTGCGTACATGATGTCAGGTCATGAGACAGTGAGATACATGAGAGATTCAATCATGCCTCGGTACATGGTTTCATCCACCAGATCACCATTTTGGTCGGACGCTATATCATGGTTTGTAGTAAGTGGAGTCCCAGCTGCGGAAGCATTCTCCATATCAAACCGACTGAGAATATAGCCTACATACTTTGTCTGATGTAGAAATATCCCCTGTGGTGTTTGATCCACCTGTAACCCCAGAAAGAATTTCATCTCTCCCAAGGCACTCATCTCAAATTCAGCCTTCATTACTGCTTCAAATTCTTTACATAAATCTTTGTTCTTGGAACCGAAGATTAT
Organism: Flaveria trinervia; assembly: GCA_025506515.1. Lineage (NCBI taxonomy): Eukaryota > Viridiplantae > Streptophyta > Magnoliopsida > Asterales > Asteraceae > Flaveria > Flaveria trinervia. Next base: position 30,882,110 of record CM046453.1, on the reverse strand, counting down.
GTCATGAACATAGATCTGTACAAGCAGTAAGTCACTATCCTTCTCATTGATAAACAATGTACAATCAATCACTCCTCTTCGAAACCCATGTTTCACAAGATGAGTCGAGAGTTTCTCATACCAGGCTCTGGGGGCTTGATGAAGCCCATATAGAGCCTTGTCCAGTTTGTAAACTCTGTCTCGATGATGCGGATCCTCAAATCCCTCGGGTTGACTGATGTACACCGTTTAGTAATATACGAATGGCTTCCATTCTTGCCACGGGTGCAAACACTTCGTTGTAATTGATTCCCTCGACTTGTCAAAATCCTTGAACTACAAGTCGAGCCTTGTTTCTGATAATGACACCTTGGTCATCCTTTTTCATTTTAAGACCCATTTAGTGCCAATGACCTTGGCACCTTTAGGTCTATCCACTGGAGTCCACACACCTAACTTCTTGAATTGAAGAAGCTCTTCTTGCCTGGCACTCACCCAAGCCTCATCGTTTAAGGCATCAGTTACATATTTTGGCTCAAATTGAGACACAAAACATCGATAAGCACCATCATGATGGTAGCCTTTTTCCATGACTGATGCATAATCAGCTGAATATAGCTTATTTCTTGTCTGTACTCCCGATTGTACATCCCCTATGACATTGTCCAGAGGATGATAAACATTTAGACGAGATCAAGCAGTGGTGGGTACAACTACCTCATTATCCAGATTGTGAACCACAGGTTTAGTATCTGAGGCAGTGGGAGTATGGGGTTCTGAAGTGTTAGAGGAATCAACATCTAATGCGTGTGTACTTGTAGTAGTTAGAACATGTTCGTCCTGATCCACGTGAACATTTTCCACTTCTTCATCATCAGAAGATGAGTCACTTACTTCCAATGCTCCCCCTGAGTTACTAGAAGACTGACCTTGGGAGCCAGATGTTGTTGAGTCTAGGGGCGGTGGTTTAAGACCAAATACATCATCTTGGTTGCTAACTCGACTTCAGAAGTTGAGAGAGGGATGTTGAAGGACTAAAAGAATCCATCATAATTGAAAAAGAATGCGGGTCCTTTTCCAGCTAGGGGGTGGTGTATCTCTAAATATCCCCACATTACACCACTTCTACTTGACCTGTTGAGTTATTATAAACTCTCTTATTCGGTATGTTGTATCCTAAGAAAATTCCCTCTTCAGCCTTCTCACTGAACTTTCCTTCCTGAGTTTTCTTCAAAATGGTGAAAGGAGCACTAAATGGTTCGAGGTACTCTAGATTTGGCTTATGTCGTTGGAGTTGCTCGTAACATGTCTTACCATGACGTTTTACCACCAGGACTCGATTTAAAGTGTAACATGCATTGGCAACTGCCTCATTCCAAAATTGGATGGGCAATTTCGAGTCTGCTAGCATTGTCCTTGCTATCTCTATCAAGCTGCAATTCTTTCTCTCAGCAACCCCGTTCATTTATGGAGTGTAGGCAGAAGTGAAATGGTGCACAACTCCATTTTCTTTGTAGAAAGCTTCCATCCAATGATTCTTGAACTCGGTACCATTGTCTGAGCATACTTGTCTTACCTTCAACTTGTAGAGAGACTCTAAAGGAGTTACTAACTCTTTGAATGACTCAAATGTCTTAGATTTAGATTTTAGAAATGTTACCAAGAGAATCTTGAGTATTCATCTGTAACTACATAACATTACAAGTCATCGGCAATGCTCCTTGTACTGACTGGACCAAACAGATCCATGTGAAGAACCTCAAGAGGCAGTTCTATGGAATGAACTTTCTTTGCCTTATGAGACTTCTTAGTCTGTTTGCCTTTCTTGTAGGCGACAAAGAAATCCAGTAGTTGGAAGTTTTGATGTTTACTCCTCGCACTAGATCATTCTGGATCAAGTGGTTTATCTTCCATGGATTGATGTGACCCATTCTCCTATGCTAGGAGATTGAATCCTTCTCAATATCCTTTGACAAGAAGCACTGAACTTGATGATCCATTGTGGAGGCCTTTAAAAGATCCAAGACATAAAGGTTGTAATATCTTGAAGCTGACATTAAGACTTGGTCCTCCGGGATCACGTAGTCCATTTTCAGAACATAGCATTTCTTGTTGTCGAATACTACTTTAAATCCTTTGTCACAGATTTGGGAGACAGAAAGCAAATTATTTTAAAGTTGTTGAACATAGTTTACCTTGTCAAACTTCATTTTCTGATTCCCCACTTCCCTTTGAGTTGTGATATAACCTCCTTTGTTTCCAGCAAATGAAACATGACCTCCTTTTATTTGTTTGACATTTGACAGGAGTGCCTGGTTCCCTGTCATGTGCCTAGATGCTCCGTTATCTACAATCCAAGTGTTTGTATCAGCACTATAGCGAACACCCTACACATTCAATGGAAAACATTAGCTAAGGTTAGGGACCCAAGCCTTAACCGGCTTGGGTGTCCCAGAGGCATCACACATCATAAATTCCACCCATTGTCCATTAGAGGGTGAGGGAAGATCATTCGTCTTCTTGTTCTCATTACCAGACATTGAACTAGACTTTTCTTTCCATAAGCCAGTTTTGTGTAAGGCCTGTTTGTGATAAACAGATTATTGGCTTATGGTTTGAACTTTATGTTCACTAACTCTTCTTGGTGGAATTATAGAACTCCTTTTAGAAGAACAGGGTTTAGGATCATGAAGTTCAACTTTCTTCCTAGGTGTCTGATAGTAAGGACAGTTAGACGCGATGTGTCTATACTTTCCATAGTTGTAGCAAGATCTACTTTCAACATGCTGGTATGGTTGTTTCTATTGAGAAGTGTGTGACACTCGTGTGACTTTGACTTGGTTGATTTTCGACACTTCTTGTTTAGATGTTTTACCTTGTTTAACAAAATTAATTGTTTGAACCTTCTTAACATATTTTCTCTTTTGTTTATCTGGACTTAGACATAACGCATGTGTTTGGTTAACTTGTTTGGTCTTTTTAGAATTAGGCATGTTTGAACCAGACTTTACCTTAACCTTCTCAAGTTGTTCATCCAGATTAACAATAGGCATTTTACCTTTTGACTTTAAAGTGGCCTTCTTTTGTTTAGTGACAATTCATTTGTTTACTTGTGGAATCTAGATCACTTACAAGAGGAGTGGACACCACATGATCCTTGATTGGGTTGTTATTAATTGCTTTGCTTTTAGCATTCAACAAGGTCTCATGTGGTGGTGGTACCACTTTGTAATCCAAACCCTCCCTGTTGTTTCGTTCTCTCACAAAGTGCTGGACTATGTGAGAAGAACTAGTCCAACTGTGCGGTTTTTGTTTTAAGGAATTTACTTTGACTTTCAAAACTGCTTCTTGTTTCTTAGCTTCTTCTAGGGAGCTTAGATAGAACTTAATGTCATTAGTTGGTTAAAAGCCACAACTTCAGTTTCCCTAAGTCGTTTATTTAACAATTCTATTTTCTCTTTGTAACTATGCTCATTTAATTTTAAAATACGATTTGCTTCGGTGCACAATTGCAAGTCCTTTACTAGGCTATCATTGTGACCTAATAACCTAGCAAATTTCAAATCTATGCTTTCCCTAAATTTATTACAATCAAAACAAGCATGATTATTGAAAAGTTGGTTTGTGGAACATACCTGAAAAGGTTCTGTTGGATCAGCCATCATAGTAGAGTTTGACTTTTTTGGTGTAGGTGATTCTGGACATGTTGAACTTTGGCCTTCATCATTCAGGTGATTTACAACATTTGCAGTTTCTTCTTTATTTCACATCGCGAGTTCCATTGCTATATCTCCTTCGCTTGCAGAATCGTCATCCAAATCCTCAACGCATGCAATGTTGGATTCTCCCGGAGAAACAAACCGAAAGCTCCAATCTTGCCCTTCATCATCGTGAGAAGTCAAGGCTTTAGGATCCTTGCTTGATGATGCAGGACTTGTGGGTTTAGCTTGATGATTGAAGGATGAGAACGGATTACCATTTTCTGTCTTCTTGGGCTTCACACACTCACTCTTGAAATCCCCCTTCTCTCCATAGTTAAAAAAGGTCACTTTGGTTTTATCAAAACCAAAGGTTGTATCCTTTGTGGCAATAAAGTTCTGTCTAGTCTTTTTCACAAACTTCTTAGCCCTCCGGACAGCACTCGCCAATGCCCACATGATATCCATTCTTTCCAGCTCAGTCTCATCTACTTGTTCGTAGTTTTCATCTGCCAGATGGCAGTTTCTAATCTTCCCCGTGACTAGACCGTCATAGGAATGAACGACAGCTGCTAGGAGATCCATATGCTCCTTTGCTACCTCTACAGTCACATTACTAAGATTCTCAATGTTCAATCTGGTAGCATTGGTTTTAGGTGCTATGTGTTGGGTGCACGATGACCCTAACGTGTCAGCTCCTGAAGTCGTATCTTGAGACGGAGCAGCTGAACTAGATACAAACGCCGTTTGAAGTGGTGTTCCAGACGTTTTTGCTTGAGGAGTGGAGTTTTATAGTGACGGGTTTTGATCATATGATGCCTCTTGAGACTTGTACTTCATCCTCAACTCTTCCTCTCTCAGCTTCAAAATGAAATTGTTGATATCCAACTTTGCCAGCATATCATTCTTCCTGACATTTAACACAAAAGAAACCCACTTTTTTTAGCAATCCATCGGCAAAATTCGATACCTTCTCTTCCATGGACGTAACAACTCCATGAGTGTGTAGCTCACTCATCAAGTGGTAGAAACGGTCGATAACGTCATCCAAGCCTTTAGAGCTTTTAATGAGGCATTCCCTTCATACTATTTTTCTAGAGTATCCCATAGCTTCTTTGCTTGCTTGTTCTCAAAGAACTGGTGGAATATATCCTTTGGAATAGACTGAGTTAACAAAGCATACACCTTCTTCTCTGCATTGTACTTAACCTTTTGTCCATCAGTCATCCCCCCTAAGGCAAGTTGAACTCCATCTGCACCGACCGACATGCTATACCCTATCTCTATTGATTCCCATAGATTTGGGTCTACACCATTTAGGTAAATCTCGAACCTTTGCTTCCATTATGGGTAATCATCTAACGTTATGAGCTTAGGGGGCTTATTGTGATTCCCCACTTCATTTTCCAGAAGCAATAGATTCTGGATCCGTGAATCTTTACCCGCGGTTAATGCTGAATACTGATCTTCCACTTTTAATAACTTTTGATTTTAGAACAAACTTTTGTACTTGTGCGAATGGAAGAATATGATTGGGCTATTCATGCGATTGAACAATGCTAATGGCTCAATCGTGCGATTGAACAAATGCAAATGGCTCAATCGTGCGATTGGACCGGTATGGATGAACAATGAATAGGGTGTTCAGTCGCATGAATGGATGAACGACTGAGTGCAATCGTACATATGGGAGGTGCGTATGAGTCCAGTCATGCGATTGAGTCAATCGTGCGACTGAAGCTGCTGGTTATTTGAAAACTCGAGGGTTTTAGGTAGTATGACGCAAAAACACGAATTTGTCACTAACCTAATTGTCGTATGCTGAAAAAAACGTTAACTTTTTGACTTGGAGACGTGGAAAACAGTGTTTGTCACAAAAAGATTATGTTTTTGAGTGAAAAATACGATTTTTATATCAAAATTGATTGAATCGCACGCAAATCAAGAGCCAAAGCTCTGATACCACTTGTTAGGACCGTTTTTGGTACGGAGTACTAACTGATTTACGTGTGTACCAAACCAAATAGTGCGGAACTCTATTTGATTGGTGATCCAATGAGTGAGAACGCAAGAATAATCAATCCAAGAATGAAACTAAATGTTAAGAACGATAGTAGGATGATTTACTGCGATCTATGAACTTGGAACAGGTGTTCTAGGGTCTTTGGACGGCAAGGGTACGATTTAGTGAATAGGGATTCGAATTGTTACGTTTTTCTATGAATTAAGTGGTATTTATAGGTTAGGGTTTTCCATTCGTGCGACTGAGCCATTTGCATGCTTCAGTCGTGCGATTGAAGCAAGCGGTTGATCCATCCACATGACTGAAGGTCCAGTCGTGCGATTGAGTCAATCTCATGTCACATTCGTGCGACTGATCTAGTCTCCTGGTTCAGTCATGCGACTGGTTCATTAGCATTAAGTATTCATGCGTATGGTCCATTAACATGGTCCATTCATATGACAACTGCACACGATTAAGTTTAAGCATGTCTCTCAATTATTATTGACTAAGAGCTATGTAAACAACCACAAACCTATATAGTTAGTTCAATATGTGTTAACACACAATAATCAATGAAATATTAAACATTATAAGCATCACAAACACATTATATTTCATTCATACCCATTCTGTTACATATATGTAAGACATGAAAGACATTTTACATTAACCTCATAAACTAGGTACATATGCATCTACAATTACGTTGGAACAATGACTATTATTTCTTACTAACCATCAATTATATATTTATTAAAACATGTGAGTATTTCTATACCCCTTTTTCATATTTTCACACTTTGGGGTGAAACATGTTACCTTATGATCATTGCACTTGTAATTTCATTTGATTCTTGCAAACTCTTGGCAATTCACTTTATATGTTATGGTTAGTTGATCTTTGTACTTACCATGTATTGACAATTATATGTACAATCATTAACTATTTCTAGCCTGGTGACGTCATAGATCTATGGGCCTGACAAGCCTGCTTGGTTAATCCAAGTACACTTAGCTAATCATATAAACTTGTAAACGTGAGAACTTGTAAAGTGTCAAGCTTTGATTGTGCATCTGTCTTACAACCCTAGTTACTTTGTTCACTAATTTCATAATATGAATTGCGACCTTTTATATACTTATATATTGAAACCTATGGAAATCTCACCAACTCTGTGTTGATCTTTTATTTTTAACATGTTTCAGGAAATACGCAAGTTTGATTGTCATCTTGAAGTTCTTACACATCTAGGATTCGACCTAGCTAAATTAATGAAATGACTTGGTTTGTTTACATTTTTTGTTATGTCTATTTTCATATTTGATACTTATGCTTGTTGTAGAGATTATATGAAGACACTGAAGCAACCAAACACCCAAAGTCTTTTTGCATGCATGCACACAAGTACTGAAGAAGAATGCTTCGGAAGTTTTACACAAGCAACTAAAGTATTTTAAGTGTGAAATCTTCCGAAGCCAAGACCAATATCTTCCAAAGCCAAAGATGAAGTCTTCTGAAGCTTCAGAGAAAATCCTTCGAAGCTCAACTCTTGAAGACAGATTTCTTCCGAAGACTTTTAACGACATGCTTTTTCTGATGTACTTTTCCATAAAGCTGGACCCCTTTCCGCTGCAACTCTGTAAAGTCACCAACTTACATGAGTTGGTGAAAAGGTCCATGCTTTTGGTAATTATACATTGAGGTCTTGAGTCTGTAAACTTTCTACTTCATGTACTTTATCCTTTTTGTAATAGATAAGGATGTGAGCTATGGCATGTCATAGTCACTAGTGAAACGGCAATCTGTCTTTTGACTCTACAATTGATTTTGTGTTATGTCTAGTCAAATGTATCTAGCTGACCTTCAAAGTATGGCCGGTTGTAGGATGTAGTATATGTATCTCATGTTCTTGTCACTTTCTTTTATGCTTTGTAACACTTGTAATACAACATTAAGAAAGCAATATACTGTAATATTGAAAACCATCTCCTTGTGTATCTTGCTCTTTTGTTATGTCTCTTAATTACTTGTGTTCTTAGTGTCTTTATTTGTGGTTAATCTAGTTCATTGTTTGATTAAGTTAAGTTACTCTCCTCTTTGTGTTTTTGTGTTGTAAGTGACCACCCTTCACCGGTCCTGTATTTGGTATCAGAGATTTCTAGGCTCTTGATATAAGATCTCACCGTCTTAAGATCCCTCACACACACAAATACTCAACTTATCAAATGGCAGCCATTTCCAAAAATAATATTGAAACTAGAACCATGAACAAGTCCCCACTGATCACTCTTGATGACTTTGACACCTCGTGCCTGTGCATGGAAGGTTTCATTAGGTCTCTAGACTCAAGAATTTAGGAGTCTGTTGAGAATGGACCTTACATACCAAGCACCTCTTCTGCTACTGGTGGTAGTATGATCCCCAAGGTTGTGGCAAACTACTCTGATGAAGACAGGAAGATAGTAGAGATTGATAGAAAAGCCATGACAACCCTTCAAACTACTCTTCCAAAATATGTATACAGAGGTTTCAAGAAATGCAAAACAGCTAAGCAGCTGTGGGATGCATTGAAACTGATGTATGAGGGTTCCTCTAAAGCTAAGGAGAACAAGAAGGATCTTCTGAAGTAGTAGTTTGAAAATTTCACCTTCAAAGTAGGTGAAACCATGACTCAGCAATACTTTAGGTATGTTGAGATTATGGATACCCATATGGATGGAGGAGTTGCTCTTGAAAACAAAGACATTGTAAGGAAGCTCATAATCTCACTTCCTAGGCAATGGACACACTTCTGTGTGGTTATCAAGAGAACTGAGAACCTTAAAACTCTTACTTTGACAGAGTTGTATGGGATTTTCAATGGCTACCAGATGGAGATGAACATGTAAGGTTCATCTGGAAACTCCTACAATCAAATGGGTTCAGCCCTTCATGTGGTTGAAAGGGATAGCATAGAACTCCAACATCATCTCATATGCTACCCTGACAACTCACCAAAGGGTCCTTTCATCACCTTCCTAGAGACACCAAATAAGAACTACACTTAAGGAAGCCCATTCCAAGAGACAAGCTCTTCTCAAGCTTTTGTGTCTTCTGATGCATGCTATGGCAGCTTTCTTTTCACCCTTGAAGACCTGGACTGTATCCATCTAAATGATCTGGAGTACATGGAGATAGTCCAGCAGATGGCTCTTCTCACTCACACAACCAAGAAGTTCTACAAGCAGACTGGAAGGAAGTTCCCTAGCAATGCAACTAGTGAAATTTGAGCTGGAGAAAAGGCAATGTCAAGTGTTACAACTATTACTTGATAGGCCACTTTGCTAGGGAGTGTAAGGCACCAAGAACAAATGGTGGCCAAACACAGTCCAGACCAAACTACATTGATAAAGCCACCTAGAATAAGAAGCCAAAGCAGCAAGCTGCTGTTGCTGTTGAAGAAGGAGGCTTTGTCTGGAGCTCTTAGGTGGAAGATGCTTCTCCAAAGCAAGCACTTATGGCAGATCATGATGAAGCCAACGTATTGGAACATATTTGTACCCCTGAATGCATTGCTAAAGTAAACAGATACAGGTCCTACAACTTAGAAATGAGATCTGATCTTGAGTCCTTAAACATCTTAAAAGCTGATTTTAGAAAGTCTGAAAATGATTATAAACTGAAGATAAATGACTTAGAGAAAACTATTTCAGTTCTAAAACATAAGCATACAAACTTTAAGACTCCGATCAAGGATCTCATAACTAAGCCGACTGAGTGCCAGGCTGAGCTTGTGATCAGCAAAGCCAGGGAAGAAAAGTGTATTCTTGAAGAAGAGACCTTCAAGAACATGATATCCTCATCCCTGCATAACAAAATATGCTATCAAAATAAGCAGGGGCTGGGATCAAATCAGATAACTCCTCCACACACAATCTTGTCTATAAGATCACCTAGGTGTGGAACTTGTGAAGATGAGCTTCCTCTCATAGATCCTTTGAGTGAAGAGGATGATGAATTGATGTAATGCCCGGTTATTTTTTAAGACAAATAAAGAAGAATAAAATGAAGGAAAAAAAGGAAAAGAAATAAAACCCAGGTCTAGGGGTTAAAAGTGACAAAAAGGACAAAATCTTTGAAAAGTTGGTGAATAAAGGTGATGGCTGCCCATCACCCTCTCTTCACTCATAATCATCGTTTTTAGAGAGAGAGAGTAGCAAGGGCAGCAGAAAGCTCTCGGCTCTGAAGAGAAACAAGAAGAAAATTCGAACTCAAGGTAAGAATTCATGTTTTTACGGTGTTCTTAACGGTTATGTCCTCGGGTCTATGCTTATGTGTCACACGCTCAAAATCCACGTGCAGAGTTATACCGCCAAGCGTGTGAACAACTAGGATCACAGTCAATAGTTACCCAGAACGACTCTATATGCCAACGTTAGAATAAAATCAACCAAAGTTCAAACTCCAAAACTATGCAGAAGTGTTTTGTAAATAAGACAAATCCAAAGTATAAAAAATGCATAATATGACAAAACACATGCCATCCCAATGTTTAAAAACCCATGAATAAAAGACAACAAATGTATCTACGAATTAACGCCTTAAGATGCATGCTGGACCCGTGTTGTGCTCCTAATGGCGAGCCGAGTTAATGACATGAGAATAGCATATTAAAAATGTCAACACAATGGTTGGTGAGTTCAAGAGTTGACGTTCAAATATAAACAATTAACAGTTGTGATATATAAGTAGTGTATTGTAACAGATAGCTAATCTATTAACAATAAATATTAATTCATAGTGATTTCGCAATTGAAGCTGACTGTGATAAGTTGTTGCCTCCTGTCACCACTTGTCAGGTCGTGACAATATTCATTATGATAAATTGCACTCGGTTGACCTCGAGTCACACAGGTGGGGCTCGTCAGACCCAGTAGTATTACCCAAGTTTCCCCGCTATTCAATATTAACAATTCGAAAGTGAGAGGACTTTTACATGATAAACAACACTATATTCATATTATACACAACTTAAATATATAAAGCATTTGTAATTTACCAGTATGCTATCTCCCCCAAAAGAGATCAAGTAAAGAGTGGGGCATGAACTCACCTGATATGCGTAACAAATACTTAGGGTTTACTTGGAAGAAAGAGTGGACAGACAACCTTCAGAGGTTACCTAGATCATGTAAGTACATAAGTACGTGTAAACAGAGAACATGTGGAACCCTAAGCACACCACAACCAAAGACTCAAGGTTTCAGAAACAGACACGTTTGACCCAGTTGACCCGTTTGACCCATTGGTGACATCATGAGTTATAATTCAATTAAGCAAACGTGAACATATAACATACATGGTTAACATTCAAATGGATCACATGAGGTGCTACATTACCCAATGCATTACTTAGATCATCATACCACTAAATGTCATACAAGTCATGCGAATCTAAATATTAACATGCCCACTAGTTATAACATAACTAACACGCCACACAAAGATCAAATCACGCGTTACATGCCATGTGAAGCCACTCACGACTTCACATCCTAAACCCTGCCAATCCTACTAAGTAGAGGCCTCAGATTCGCACGCGTGTATGATGATCACAATCATATTCATTACATTCAACACACACCACAATGATCAATTTCCATACAACTCAAATAACACGTTCTATCACATTAGACAACCATAATAAACACTCTAGCCTGATCTTAACACCAAAAAACATGTCCAACTCATAATATCCAACGTACCTCAAAAGTAAAGTTTCCCTTTTGGGAAAGTAATAATCAAAAGTGATCTACTATCCATAACAATCACAAATTCATCAATTACATACCTAATCAAGTTCATAACATAACTAGGCATGATCAACAACACCAAACTAATATAATTCATCAATTCATATCCCAAAAAGTTACTATCTTTAGTAATGTATGGATTCTAACATGTGTTCTTGAACTCCCATAGTTCACAACAACAATCTAGTATCTAAACATCATCATAAACATATCCATAACATCCATTCATCCCTAATTCAACATTCTTGACCAAATAAAGTTACTATTATTAGTAACCTATGAACACAACCTTCAATTCTTTAATTTCTTGCAAGATCAATGTAATATAGCACTCACCCAACCAAAATAACACCATATAACCATCTAAAAATCATCATCTTCATATAACCAACATCAATTTTCGAATTAGGGTTCATCTTGAATCAAAGTTCATGAACAATTCATAAAAAACGTATCATTCTTGCATAATCGATGTTAACAACATGTATATGATCTAACTAACATACTAGCATCATCAAACAACAAGAAATTCAACATTTTTGAACCCAAATCCGAATTAGAGTTCGGCCATATCAAGAAAACCCATAAAACTTCTAAAAATCTAACCTTTTCACGTGTATTATCTTGCAATTTATGGTTTTAACGTGTTCTATAGCTTGAGATCGACCAAAACCGTAGCAAAATGATTGTTGAAGGCTGAAATTCGAAGGTGAGGGGACGTGGAATGGATGTTGGGGTCGAAATGGGGTTTGGGGGGATTAGGGCTGTTAATTTTGTTAAGTCTTAGTTTTAGGTAATTACACTTAGCCCCCTTTATTTATATTTTATAAAAACTATTCTTTTAAACACTTTTTAAAAGGTTTTAACTTAAAAATACCAACATTATTAGTCAATAATAATAACATTTACATTATTTACACTAGTCACAAGATAGGCAATTTAAATATACGAGTTTCCATGTTACGTGATAAAATTCACGGTTAACATTTAAATCGCGTAAACACATAAGTATAACACAATAATCATCTAATCCATTAGATTATCATTAGTGTAACGTTAAACGACAACTAGTGCGTGCTCATGACACGTGTATGCAAGATGTAACGGAACTAACGGAGTTTGTTAACGTAAAATTACAGGATGTCACATTATCCCCATGTTGAAAGAATTTTCGTCCCGAAAATTTCATTACATGGTGAGTGTTCCATCACTGGTCTACTGCATTGGCAAATAGAAATCAAAATCGAGTGAATTTTGGATGAGCTGTCATATCATCCCTATGTTGAATGAAATTTCGACCCGAAATTTATATCAATACCTTTGTTTGCTGGCATCGTCTTTTCAAATAGTTGAGGGTACTTAAGCTTCATTTGATCTTCTCGTTCCCACGTGAATTCCAATCCACATCACGAATTCCACCGGATTTTGACTATGGGTATCTTGCTTTTCTTAAGTGTTTTCACCTCACAGTCCATCACCTCGATTGGTTCTTCAATAAAGCATAATTGTTCATCCACTTGAACTTCTTCTAGTGGTACAACCATTGTTTCATCAGTTTGACACTTCTTTAGGTTTGACACGTGAAATACATCGTGGTTTCCACTTAGCGAATCAGGTAGGGCTAGTCGATAGGCCACTGATTCTTTCCATTATTTCAAATGGTCCAACGTACCTTGGATTTAGCTTTCCTCGCATGCCAAACCGAACTACGCCTTTCCATGGTGAGACCTTCAATAAAACCTTTTCACCAACCTGAAACTCTAAAGGTTTTCGTCTCTTGTCAGCATAACTCTTCTGTCTGTCTCGTGCTGCAGCCATACGGTTTCATATCTGCACAATCTTCCTGGTTGTCTCATGAATTAACTCGGGACCCGTCAGTTGACTATCACCAATTTACGCCCAGCAAACTGGTGAGCTACATTTTCTCCCATACAACGCCTCGAAAGGTGCTACTTGTATGTTAGTATGATAACTGTTGTTATTAGAAAACTCCGCCAATGGCAGGTGAATTTCTCAGTTATTCTCAAAGTCAATCACACAAGCACGTAGCATATCCTCCAACCTCTGTATGGTACGCTCACTCTGGCCATCCGTCTGTGGATGATAAGCAGTACTCATATCCAATTGTGTACCCAAAATTTCTGTAGTGATTTTTAGAAATGTGATGTGAAACGAGCATCCCGGTCAGAAATAATTGAGATCGGTACACCGTGTCTCAAAACGGTCTCTTTAAGGTATAGTCGGGTTAATTTCCCCATCTTGTTAGTTTCCTTAATTGCAAGGAAATGAGCAGACTTTGTCAATCGATCCACGATAACCCATATCGTGTCATAACTAGTATTAGTCCAGGGTAACTTGGTAATAAAATCCATGGAGATTTGTTCCCATTTCCACATTGGTATCTAGGGTTGTTGCAATAGTCTGGATGGTTTTTGGTATTCCACCTTTACTTTTGAGCTGGTCAAACACTTGCTCACATACGTAGTTACATCCGCCTTCATGTTAGGCCACTAGTAGTGTGCCTTTAGGTCATGGTACATCTTGTCAGATCTAGGATGATTAGAATACTTACATTTCTGTGCCTCACTCATTACTAAATCCCTTAGATTTCTATAGACAGGCACCCAAAGTCTATACATGAATTGCCAAATTCCATCCTCTTTCATCACTAGTTATTTATCCATTCCCCTTAGCGACTCAGAACCAATATTTTTCACTTTTACGGCTTCTATCTGTGCCTTCTTAACTTGTTCAGGCAGTTGAGTACTGATAGTAAGCTGTAAAGCTCGCACCCGTCTGGGTTTAGCTGTTTCCTTCCGGCTTAAGGCATCGGCAACCATGTCCGCCTTTCACGGATGATACTTGACATCGCAATCATAGTCATTTAGTAGCTCCACCCAACGTCGTTACCTCATATTCAACTCTTTGCTCGAAGATGTGTTGAAGACTCTTGTGATCGGTGTAGATAGTGCACTTGGTACCGTACAAGTATTGTCTCCAAATCTTTAAGGCAAAAACCACTGCACCCAATTTTAAGTCATGGGTGGTATAGTTCTTCTCATGAACCTTTAGTTGTCTCGAGGCGTAGGCTATCACCTTTTCTCGTTGCATCAAGACACAACCCAATCCTTGAATGGATGCATCATAATACACCACGAAATCATTTGTTTCCTCTGGCAGTGCCAATATCGGTGCACTACAGAGTTTCTGTTTTAACAATTGAAAACCCGATTCTTGGCTCTCACTCCATTTGTATGTTGTTTCTTTGTGAGTCAAGGCTGTGAGAGGTTGTGCGATCTTGGAGAATCCCTCTATGAATCGTCGGTAATATCCTGCTAATCCTAGAAATTACCTTATCTTGCTTGGCATTTTGGGTATAGTCCAACTCTTATCGCCTCAATCTTGGCAGGATCAACATGCATTCCCTTCTCATTAACAATATGATCAACATGCATTCCCTTCTCATTAACAATATGACCTAGAAATCGCACTTCTCATATCCAAAAGTCACACTTAGAGAATTTGGCATACAACTGCTCATTCTTCAATAGTTCTAAGATCATTCGTAAGTGCTCGTCATGATCCTCCTTGGTCCTAGAATATATCAGTATATCATCGATAAACACAATGATGAACTGATGGAGATAGGGTTTGCACACACGGTTCATGAGGTCCGTGAACACAGCAGGTGCATTAGTCAACCCAAAAGGCATGACCAAGAACACATAATGACCATAACGAGTACAAAACATAGTTTTGGGGATGTCTTCTTCTCGGATTCTAAGTTGATGATAACCGGATCTTAAGTCAATCTTCGAATAATAGCTTGATCCCTGAAGCTGATCAAACAAGACGTCCATACAAGGTAAAGGGTATCGGTTCTTGATTGTTACTTTGTTTAACTCCCTATAATCGATGCACATCCTGAATGTGCCATCCTTCTTCTTACCAAAAAGAACAGGGGCACCCCAAGGTGATGTGCTAGGTCGAATAAAACCCTTATCTAAAAGCTACTGAAGTTGTGATGACAAATCTTGTAGTTCGTTTGGTGCTAATCGATAAGGTGCCCTAGCAATCGGGGCTGCGCCGGGAGTCAACTCGATTTGAAATTCCACTTGCCGGTGAGGTGGTAATCCAGAAAGATCCTCTGGAAACACCTCTGGAAAGTCACGCACTATGGGAATGTCCTCCATTCTCCTTTCTTCCGCTTGTTTATCGGTGACGAGTGCTAGAATAGCCAAACGACCTTTTCGCAACAACTTTTGGGCTTTCATGTATGAGATGATGCCTATAATAAAACAACTCCTATCACCTCTGACTCTAAGGATTTCATTACCAACATGAATTCGTATGATCTTCTCATGAAATATGACTTCCGCTTGCTAACTAGAGAGCCAATCCATGCCTATCACTACATCAAAACTCCCCGGCGTAACAGGCATAAGATATATAGTGAAAGTATGACCAGCAAGCTCTATCGTACAATCTCTAAGGATATGCGTTACATGGATCTGTTTACCGTCGGCCAATTCTACGGTGTCTTTAGATTTTAAGGCGGAGGGTATATCACATAAAAGACTACAGAACTTTAAGGACACGAAGCTCCTATCGGCTCCAGTATTGAATAGTACCGTAGCAAAACACCCATTAACAGAAAACCTGCCAGTAACAGTTGTGGGGTCGTTTAAAGCCTCACCTGAGCCAATGAAGAAGGCTCTCCCTTTGGCTCCATCATTGTTGCCACCATTACCAGTACCATTGCCATCACTGTTGTTGTTACCGTGGTTGTTGTTGTTGTCGCCATTGCCGTTATTGCCATTACCATTTTTCCACAGTTGTGGGCAGTTCCGCCTGTAATGCCCTTCCTTCCCACATTCAAAACAACCTTTGGGAATCTTCTGAGGTTGTTGTGGCTTCTTTAACAGTTCACCACGACAATTCTTAGCAGCGTGTCCAATCTTACCACAGCATTGACACTTGAAATTATCACACCTTCCCACATGCTGGTAATTACACCGAGTGCACTTCGAATGTTTACCACCATAACCACTGGGTCCTTGACTATTTGAAGCCGTCTGGTTGAAGTTGCGGTTATTATCGAACCTCCATTGTTGTTGCTGAACTGCCTGTTGTTGTTGTTGAGATTGGGGTTGACCGCTGGATGATAATGATTTATTGTTGTTGGAAGTATCCCACTTCCTCTTGTTTTCGAGCATGCTCGCCACCACGCCCCGCTTAGGTAAACGTCCTTGCTCCACTGCTTGATCAGTTAGCTTATGAGCTAACCGGATGGCTTGCTAAATCGTGGCCGGTTTGGAAGTAGTCACCATGCTTTGAATTTCGGGTACTAATCCCCATATGTAATGCTCAACCCTCTTGTGCACTTTGTTCACCATCCCCGGGCATAGGGTGGCTAGTTCATGGGTTGGGTGGTGTAGGCCTTGATTTCCGAGCCCTGCATCTTAAGTTGCCAGAACTCCAACTCCAGCTTTTGTACTTCATTTGAAGGACACTACTCCTTAGTCATCATCTCCTTGAATTGAGTCCAGGGAAGCCCATTTGCCATCGCTTGGCCTGGCTTCTGAACTTGCGCTGGCAGTTGCATTTGGAGAAAACAGACTCTGTCTTCTCAAACCATAGTACCAGTCCTACAGCCCCTTCAGTACCGTTGTCGGTGTGTGGTTTACAGTCCATAAAGGACTTATAAGTACACACCGGTGGTCCTGTTTTAACACAACAAACATTGATGAGATATCCTATATAGTTATTCAGGATATTTGATTTAGCTTTCTATCATCGTTTACCTGCTGGCTATCCCTTCTGGGCAGCAGTCACCACTGCCTGAACATGCTTGTTTATCAAGGAAGCTAATTCAGCGGGGGTCATGTTTATAGCACCACCGCCATGGTCTCCTACGCCACGTCCATGTCTGCGCCCACGCCCACGTCCACGTCCACGTCCACGGGCGTCCATTTTTGCACTTAATATTCACAAAGACAATAATGAGTAACATCAAGCACATTTATCCCATTGAAGTACAGCAAATAGTAAGGAATAATGAATCATCACAACCACAGCATTCATAACAGAAATGATAAACATGATAAATAAATTGTAAATGAGTCACAATGTATTCACCAATATCATAATTTAAGTTTGTCGTTCAGGTGGGGAAACAACCCTTCCCATATAGGATTCAAAAGAGAGAAACACTACATAGTCCAAGTCATATAAAGGAAATCAATTGAAGACATCTGACCCATCACTGTCATCTTCCGTCTCCACCGGTTCCTCCTCCCTAGGTTCCTCCTCGGGATCCTCATCCCCAGGTTCCTCTGCATGAGTAGGAGCTATGGCAATCTGAAGCGCTACCAATTGGGCTTCTAAGGAAGCAATTCTGTTATTGGCTACTGTATCCCGCTATTCACGAGCAGTTATGCATCCTCTAAGTGTTATAAAACCATCTTCCATGTGGTGACACCCATTTAGGGTCTTCCCGTGTCGCTCCTCGAGTTCATCCATTTGATTTCGTAGTTTGTACACCTCATGCTGTAGTGTACAAACATCACCCGTGAGTCGTCTAATTCGTTGCTGCTTAGTATCCAATGCAGCCACCAGTGCAGCAACCATTTGCTCATTGGACTGCATCGTCTGTGAGAGTGAAGGCATTTGCTGATCAGCGTTGCTCCTAGTCCTGGGCCTCGGGACAGGTACGTGCTCCCTATGCATTATATGATCAACGAACTTGGGGTAGAAACTCCAGTCTCATGGAGGGTCACGCTCCATCAATGCAAAAGGTTGATCCCAATCAATCTTCCCTTCAGGATAAGCTAGACGGGGCCAGTCGGGTCCATTGTCGGGTACAGGTGCAGGAGGTGGGGACTCAGATCGTGTAGGTGATGCTGGTCGCTTACCCAGAGTTCTCGATGACAATGCCATGCTGCAGAGAGTGTGATGTGTATGCCAATGAGTATGCAGTAGAGGAAATAAGGAATGTTGCACCCTGAAAGGATCATACATGCCAACTCAATTGGTGATTTGATGATTGCTCTGCTGGAATCCCTTAAGTCCAAGAAGAAATGCGGATGAAAATCTTGCTAAAGAAAAGAATAAGTGTTGTCTTCCACATTTGTCAATGCTAAAGACATAATGCAAATACGGACAAGTATTTGCTCTTCCGCATTGACAAATGCGGAAGACTAAAAGTTAATGCGGACAATTACTCATCCGCATTAGACAAATATGGATGATCAAACAAATGCGCATAAGTATTTGTTCATCCGCATTAACCGATGCGGATGACCAACATACTAACGCGGATGATCAAGTGAAGAAATGCTGATCAAGTTAACTCATCCGCATTTGTCAATGCGGATGAACAAGCAAAGATGCGGATGTAGACTTAGACTAGTTCTGATGTAATAGTTCAGGGGTACTTTAGTCATTTTGTAAAAGGCATCTGGTCTGCCTATAAATAGAATAGATAACCTCGTACTTGAGATGACAGCCGATAGATATAGAGAATTTTTGTTGTAATTATTCTCTGTAACTCATCAACTTTCATAAATACAATACAAAAGCATTTGTGAGTGATTTTTTTCTTGCATTGAATGTTCTATGATTCTTTGTTTCCGCCATTCAATCACTGACTTGATTACCATATTCGATTCACAGTAAGAATCTCAATCTTACTCAACCCAAGTCAATTGGTATCAGAGCTTTGGCTCTCGATTCTCTTTCAAATCTGCGCAAGAACTGACTAGAAGTCGATTGATCTGGTAATCGAGTTTCTAGTAGAGTATATCATCTTCTCTACTTAGTAGACAGCAGAAAATACTCTTGTCAACACATAGTCACCAAAATACTCATAACAACAAGAAATTCAATACCATCACAGATCTGGTTCTGAAATTCGTTTGAACTGTTGGGACTAGTTGGACTAATCAATCCTAAAAATCATCTAAATCTATATTATACCAGTAAAACACATAGTGAAAATGGATTCTAAACTTGGTCATACACCTAAACCTCTTATGCTTAAACATAAATCTGAGTTTACACAGTGGAAAATCAGGTTCAGGAATTATATCACAAGTGTAGATCCTAATTTCTTGATCTCAATATGCAAGGGGCCACACATCCCTGTTACTCTGTCTGCAGATCAAGCTGCAATATACAGAACTGCTAGAATACCCATTGAAGATCTGACCTTAGATGAAAAAGACTACAAGAAAATCAAGATAGACCTCAAAGCCTACTCAATTCTGACTTAGGCACTCAATATGGATGTGCTAAAAAGATTGGAGAAGTATGGAACTGCAAAAGTTGTGTGGGATGCACTCAAAATCATGTGTGAAGAAAGCAGTGAGGTGGCTGAAATCAACAAGGACAAGCTTGTTAATCAGTATGAAACATTCCCCCACACCAAGGGAGAATCAATATCTGAAAAACTGCACAGATTTGTACAGTTAGTAATGATAGGAAATCATGGGAGTCACTTACAAGATTAAACAATTAACAAAAAGATGCTTCACAGTCTCCCTGAAAGCTAGAAACAGAATTTAACCATGCTGAAAAATACTCTTGATCTTGAGAATACTACTTTAGACATCATGATAGCCAAAATTGAAGCTTTAGAACTTGATGAAAGAAGCAGAAATCTTGGTGGACCAAGAGTGATTGAGGCTTACAAATTTCCATTAGAAACTCATTCTGTGGAAAATGCCTTCATCACTAAGGAAGATGATTTTATCTTATCAAGAGATCAAATGAACAACACTGGGTTCATTGCAACTCCACCAATAAATCATCCTTCAACCTCATCTCAAACACCTAGAGTCACTACTGCTCCTCAAACTTCCAGAGTCACTGCTGCTCCTCAAACCACTCCTGAAGCCTCAAGATCAGAAGAACAAAAGGCAACTTACATTGCATTTGTTGCAAGCTTTGAAGCCTACTTGGGAGGAAGATTCACTTCTACTCATCTAATTCAAGAAGATCTGGAGGAAATGGATCCAGATGATATGAAAGAAATGGATCTACAATGGCAAATGGCCATGATTGCAATGAGAGCTAAGAAATTCTTCAGAAAAGGAAGAAAGCTGAGCCTGAATGAAAATACAAAACTTGGATATGATAAATCCAAGGTGAAATTCTTCAACTGTGGCATGGCTGGCCACTTCTCAAGGGGGTGCAATACCCCCAATAGAAACAACTATCAAAGAAACTCTCCAGGCGAATCATCCTCACATCCTAACTCAAGCTTTCACTCAAACAACCAACAGCAACAGTATCATCAACACCAATCATATCAAAATCCACCCCAACTGACAAATCAAGCTCATGGAAGCAGTCAGTCTTTAGCCAGTGCTCTAGTGATAAAGCAAGATGGAATATGTGACTGGAGTGTGTATGCAGAGGAAGTCAAGCCTTAATTTCAAAATCATGATCTTTTGTCTCACATCAATGATGGACCATCTCCAATCCTACTGAGGTAAAATCTAACCTTTGTAGTGAAAAATGCATTAATGAATTACAAGGGTATAGGGTGCATAACCCTAACTGGCTGATAAAATCAAAGAAGAAAAGGTAAAGTTAGAGATGATGAAGAGAGAACTAAAAAACTTTGAAATCAAAATTAAATCTCTCATCTCTGACATAGAAAAACTGCATGGTGAGAAGTACACTCTTGCAGCTGAGAATGAGCTACTTACTGAAAAGTTAGGTCAATCTAAGGCTCAACAATCTATGACTGAAGTGAAACTTGAAAAGTTTCAAATGTCTTCGGTCAAGCTGCAAGAGATGCTTGATTCTCAAAAGGATCCAAAGCACATGTCAGGGATTGGGTAAAATTCATGTCCTCCACCATACAATGACAACTACACTATCATGTCTGAATCTGTCTCACTCACTAAAGCAATTGAAACTAAAACTATGGAACCTAAATCTGTAGTAAAACAGGTGACCAATCCTCAAAACAAACCTGATGTTTATATTGAAACCAATGAGGATAAAATCAAGTTAGGTCACCCAATCAAAATCAAAGAGTGTTCAGACAAGACAGTGAGTATCATGAAACCATCAAGCCCTATAAAAGCAATTGTCCCTTTTATAAAATTCATACCATATGTTTTACAAGGTGAAAAAAAATGTGAAGACAGTGAAACCCACTACTAAGAGTAGTTCTGATAATGAGATTATATCTCCACAAAATTCAAGCAAATCAGAAAAGGTTTCACTACAAAAGAAACAAACATTAACTCTAAGTTCAACACATAAACCATCATCAGACCCTCAGTCTTCAAGATTATGACAATGAGTTGGGTTTGATATCTACAACAAGGAACATGTTGACCAGCTTGAGAAAGAAGTAAGAAATAGGTTGAAGAAACAGAAACAGCCCAGACAACTAAACCAAGGTAGTGTTGTGAAGTAAACTACTAAAAGGGCTGATTTTGTTTCATCACCTAAAGAAAAGAAAGTGACTGATCAAAAGAAAATATCAGTTGAGTCACAAAAAGAAAAATCTAATTCAAGAAACAAACAAATGTATTGTGACATTTGTGAAATGTTCAATCAGAAGACAGATAAATGCTTCTTTAACCAATATTGCTCCATTTGTGATATGTGTTGAATTCTTTATGCCCAAGACACATAGAACATTGATGTGGTTAGTACGTTGTGATCCAAGTCGAGTCATACCCAATAACAAGGTTAGCAAACACCAAATAATATTTAATTGATGATATGATCATACAATTAAATAAATATACCAATTTAGAAAATGGGTTTTCTAAATAAGTTGCATATGAGATTGAACAATTTATATGGATATTTTGTTTATAGATATTGTTTGCAATGTTATTTAAGTTACTTAAATAACATCAAATAATAAGAGAGTGTGTATGAGTTATTCAATTAAAAGGTTAATTATATGAATAACTTATATTAATGACTTGTTAATGTGTTTGATTTTGTGTTAAGTTTTGGGGGGAAAACCCATTGTGAAATGGGTATTCGGCCGCCCCCTTTGGGGTTGGCTTCTTTTCCTTCCCTAGTTGTCTTGAAACAAAGACAATAGAAAAGTAATTCACTTAACTCTCCTCTCTCTCTTACATGCAAAAACCACAAGAAAGAAAAGTTTTCTCTCCTCTTGTTGAAGAGTCTCTCGGCTGAAAGATCTCCAGCAACTCTTCTTTCGGTTTTCTTTGGGTGTTCAACTCTAGCAACAAGGTGTTTGTCATATAGCTTGGGTATGCAAGCTTGAGAGGACCTCCTTTGGTGCCTTAGTCGTTTTCTTGGAGCTCATCCTCTTCAATCTCAACACTTTTGCTGCTGAAAAGGTAGTTTATGGCAGCCTCTTTATGGTTGTCCATAATGTATGTTTGTGTTTACATAGCTAGTCTTATTCACATAAAAAGGTCGTTTGTTCTTGGGTTTGTTTATAACTTTGTAATATCAAGATGAAACCTGAAATTTTCAGTTCATTAACAAAGTTATAAAGCTTGTTTCCGCTGCGTTTACACAAAGTTTAAATTGTTAAACCATGAATCTTGTTCTAACAAACCCCAACAATATGAAAAATCACCCCACCAAAAACTGTTATTTCAACAAGTAATGTTCAATCTATGACATGAACAATCACAATACATCTGATTGTTACTTCAATAAGAAGGGTTTGAGAATTCCCCAACACAAGCCCATCTCAAAAACATCCACTGTGATGCATTCTATCATACCTCATTTTCACAATACTCAATCTAGGACACCTCGATTAACAAATGACAAGAATAATTTGAAGGAATTAAGGAATGGTCAAAGAAATCATCTCATAATGAAACACAAACTTGACCTTCCAAAACAAAAACCTACTTTTGATAATGAAAAACGGGCTAAATTTTTACAATGAAACAGATTCCGACGATTTCATTACTCATCTGAAGCCTCAGTATATGTTGATGAGATGACTCAACCCATTCATCACCAAAAATCTCCCAGGACACCTCCATCTAAACCACAATTTAAAGGGAAATACCAGGAGGTCACCATCATGAATAGGAACAGGAAACCCAAGACCATCATGGCTTGGGTTCCTTATTCTAATTAGTTCTTTTTGCTTGTAGGTTCATCCACACAGGTCTAATAGCCTATGGTACGTAGACAGTGGATGTTCCCAACACATGACTGGAGATCGTTCCCTCTTTCATGACTTCAAGCACATACAAGGAAACACTGTGGCATTTGGTGGAGATTGAGAAGGTGGTAGAATTACAGGAGAAGGATTTGTGACAAACGGGATGCTGAGCTTTGACAGAGTGAACAATTGTGAACAATTGAATTTCAATCTGCTAAGCGTGTCTCAGATCTGTGACAAGAAATATTCCACTAACTTTACACTCATTGCTACATTCGGAAACCTGGATTTCAGATCTCTGAAGAATGGGTTGTCTTAAAGACACCGAGGAAGAATAACACATATGTCTTAAACCTGTGTTCTGCATCACCTAAGGAAGAAACATGTCTTTTGTCTAAAGCATCATTTGATGAGTCACAGCTTTGGAATAGACGTTTGGGGCACACCAACTTTAAAAATATGAACAAGTTAGTCAAAGGAAACCATGTCATTGGTCTTCCTCAAAAAGAATTCAATTTTATTGATCAATGTTCAGCGTGCCTCAAAGGAAAATAACACAAATCATCTCACAAAACCAGGCTTGTGAACACTAACAATACTCCATTGAAGCTACTTCACATGGATCTATTTGGACCAACTCATGTAATGAGTATGGGAAAGAAACAGTATTTTTAGTGATCATTGATGACTTTTCACGATTCACATGGGTGTTCTTTCTACTTCATAAAAATGAGGCATCCCAAATCATACAAGAATTTATCACTAAAATTGAAAATCAACTTGATCTTAAGGTCCAAATTATAAGAAGTGATAATGGTACTGAGTTCAAAAATGAAAGTATGAGTTCCTTTTGTACAACCAAAGGCATTGCTCATCAATTCAGTGCAGCTAGAACTCCTCAACAAAATGGGGTAGCTGAAAGGCGAAATAGAACACTGATTGAAGCAGCAATAATGATGCTAACCGATGCTAAACTGCCAATCACCTTCTGGGCAGAAGCAGTTAATACATCGTGCTTTGTACAAAATCGAACCCTGATTGTTAAAGAAAGTAACATGGCACCTTATGAACTGCTCTTTCATAGGAAACCATTTATTGGATTCCTCGAATCATTTGGTTGTCCTGTCTCAATATTAAACACCCGAGACCATTTGGGAAAATTTTCATCCAAGTCTAATGAAGGATTCTTTATAGGTTATTCTTCTGTTTCAAAGGCTTATAGAGTGTTCAATCCTAGATTGAACATTATTGATGAATCTACAAGTGTACAATTCAAGGAACATTCGTTTTCCAAATCCACATATGGTCCTGACTGGTTGTTTGATATTGACACGTTTACAAAATCATTTGACTAATTTCACATGTCTGGTGCAGGAAATATACATTCAAGTGATACTTCCTCAGCTGTAGAAAGAAGAGATAATTATCCATTGATTCCACCTACATTTGATGAACACATGAATGAAGATGTTTCTCTTCAAGATGATCACATCAAACAACTATCACAAAACCTTAGTGTTCTTCTGAAAAAGGTCCCAGCCTGGTACCATGTCACTCAGGTGACTTGTCAATGAGATCAGAATCAAAAAAAAGGCTTCTCCTCCAGTTGAAACACAAGGTACATCAAATGATGCAAGCAATCTCAGTGCTGCTGAAGATGTAGCAGTAACTGAAACAGAAGTTGACAATGTTCATAATTCAGCAACAGTACTAGATGAAAGTGCCTCTGACCATAATGAACTGAATGTCTCCAATCTTGATGTAACCATTGCTGGTGACACCATTCCAACCACAAGAATACACACGAATCATCCAGTTGAAACCATTATTGGTGATCTTAATGAGAGGGTGACAAGAAGCAAGTCCAGTATTGCAAACAGCTGTTTGTTCTCATGCTTATTATGTCAAACAGTACCCAAAAACATCAAAGAGGCTCTTCAAGACGATAGCTGGATTGAAGCAATGCAGGAAGAATTGCTCCAATTCAAGAAGGAAGAAGTATGGCAACTGGTAGATCTTCCCGAAGGACAATACCCTATCGGTACCACATGGCTGTACAGGAACAAGACTGATCATAGAGGGATCGTCATCAGAAACAAAGCAAGGCTAGTGGCATAGGGATACACTCAAGAAGAAGGAATCGACTACGACGAAGTGTTTGCACCTATTTCCAGACTAGAAGCAATCAAAATATTTCTTGCATATTCTGCGTCCATAAAATTTACTTTTTATCAAATGGATGTAAAGTGTGCCTTCCTGTATGGAAAGATTGTTGAGGAGGTCTATCTGAGTCAACCACCTGGCTTTGAAGATCCAGATTTCCCTCACAGAGTGTACAAGCTGGACAAAGCTCTGTATGGTCTTCATCAAGAACCAAGAAAGTGGTATGAGACTCTATCATCCTTTCTTCTTAAACATGGGTATGAAAATGGAAAGATTGAACAGACACTCTTCAGAAGAAAAAGAGGAAAAGATATGTTGTTAGTTCAGATCTACGTGGATGACATTATATTTGGCTCGACAAACAAGCAACTCTGCAAAAAATTTGAAGACCTTATGCACTCAAAGTTCCAAATGAGTGCTATGGGGGAACTAACCTTCTTTCTAGGGGTGCAAGTCCAACAGACAGCAGATGGAATCTTCATCAATCAATCAAAATATGTAAAAACCATGTGGAAGAAATTTCACTTTGCTGACTGTTAGTCTATCAGAACTCATGTGGATACTAAAGTGAAGATTGGACCTGAAGGCAAATCAGTGGATTAGACTCACTATCGATCAATGACCAGTTCACTTATGTAGCTAACAGCCAATAGGCCTGATTATGATTGGTGTTTGTGTGTGTGTCAGATATCAAGCTGATCCAAAAGAATCACATGTGAATGCAGTCAAGAGGATATTCAATTATCTAAAGGGCAAACCAGTTCTTGGGTTATGGTATCCAAAGGAAGGAGAATTTAATCTCTATGCCTTCACAGATAGTGATTATGGAGGATGCAACTTCAACAGAAAATCCACCTCTGGCGGTTGTCAATTTCTTGGTCCCGGACTAGTATCCTGGCAATGCAAAAAGCAGACAAATGTATCTGTGTCCACAACAGAAGCTGAGTATATTGCTGCATCAGTATGTTGCTCTCAAGTACTCTGGATTCAAAACCAGATGCTTGATTATGGTTTTAACTTCTTGCACACACCAATTTCTATTGATAACACCGTAGTTGTTTTTATAACTAATAATCTAGTTTAGCACTCAAAATCAAAACATATTGAGATTAGATATCACTTTTTGAGAGACTGTGCTGAAAAAGGTTTAATCAAATTGATTCAAGTACCAACTAAAAATCAATTAGCTGATTTGTTTAACAAGGCATTTGAACCTAGTAGGTTTGAATTCCTGGTTCAGTCAATTGACATGATTAACCTTGAGTAAAAACCATGAAAAACAATTAAAAACATCAGAAAACCACATAAAGAAATCATGTTTGATGAAGAAAAGAATTCTTTGGGAAATGATATAATTACAGTCGTTATATCATTCACTGTGCTTAAATTTCAAAATGTGAAAGACTGAAATGACTTACCAGATATGTTGGTAGGCTCAACTTGGAAGAAATGATACAAGCAGTGATGAATTAAAGACTTATTCAATTGTGAAACACTCATCACAAAGTACAAGTATGTATTGGCTTATCTGAATGCATGTGTGTGTAGTAGCCTAAACACACCAGGTAATGATACTTTATGAATCTCTTTCACCACATCATGTTCCATCTTTGATTTGTTGAGCAAAGACCAGATGAAACTTGCACATAATGCAGATGTTATGCTCCAAAAGATTACCAATGTGGAACACATCCAAAATTTGATGAATCAACAAAAGTATTACATTCCAAGTGAATGAACAAAAGAATCCTAACATGGATCACCTTCCAAAGTGAAGTGAAAAGAATCCCAATGTGGATCATCATGAAAAAGGATCAAACTAAAAGAATCCTAATGAGGATCAGTGAAAATGAGATTTCATAACTTAAGTGACCTGGTAAGAAAAGCTGTGAAAAAGTTCTACCATGCATTGTATAAGGAGGGTAGATCATTCCATGCTTATGTGTCTGAGGTACACATTGAATAACTAAATCAACCAAAACATGATAAAAGTCATTTGCATCAAAATATCAACCAGGTATGAGTTTTAGAGGACAAACATACCTTCAATATTCAAGTTCATGATTATGTCCATTTAATCATAAAGGATGCACAAGTGTAATGTAAGACTGATATGATCCGAACAAAGAGATAATTCTCTTCATTATTAATAATCAAAATAATATTCAAAAGGTTTTAAATCTTTAAAGTTTCTATCCAAATGTGGATATAAACTTTAGGGGGAGTATTTAAAATTTTTGAGTAAGTCCAAATTTTTGTTTATTAACTTAAGCTTGAAAACAAAACAAAAAGAATTTTGGTTGGTGTTGTTGCAAAAAATCATACCATTATATCTCAGCTCATGCAAATTCTTAGAAGCATGATAAGTCCAAGATCTGTCAAAATTGGGAAACTTGTATCACTTGTGACATATAAGTCAATCCAAGCAAGAATTGACAACTTCAACACTCAACTTCATAAGAAAAATCAATCAAGGACAAATCTTCATAAGATGAATAATCAAGTCAATCATGTTAACTTTTGATTAAATTCAAAATTAATGCAGGTAAGTGCATTGGTTAATGCGGGTGAAGGTAACCCATGCATGTAACTAATAGGGGTAACAGTATATTTCCAAGTGCAACTAATGCGGACAATGATTTTACTCTACGGCATTAGTGTGTTAAGTAAATGTGGATTTTACTCTATCGCATTGCTACAATAGTCAAATGTAGATGAATATCTCTCTCTCACATTTGCTACAGTGCAATGTTGACCAAGTGTTGTCAACCGCATTTGGTTTAGTCGCACAAATGCTGATTGAATTTGTTCTATCGCATTTGCTACATGAAGGGATTTAACAAGTTTATCAAAGTTCATATATTGTTGTATATATGAAAAACGTAGCGGATAATAAGTTTTAAAACATATTAGTATATAGATTATTGAAAGTATTGATCTGCCCAAGATTCATATTAAATTGATGTGGCTAGTGTAATTGATCCAAGTCGGGTCATACCCAATAACAAGCCAAACGAACACCAAAAGGTAATTTAATTGTTGATAAGATCACACAAATAAATAATGACACCAATTTAGAAAATTGGATTTTCTAAATATTGCTTTTGTAGATCAACATCATTATATAGATAATTTGTTCATAAAAGATTATTTGTACATTATTTAAATTAGTTAAGCAATGGCAAATAATAGTGTGTGTTAGTGATATAAAATTAAAATGGTTTTAATTTTATAAAACAAGGGGTGTGATTGTAAATTTTTTATAAAAATTTGAAATGAGAGGGAAACAAAAGGGGGCCATTTTCGGCCGCCCCTTTTGTTCTTGAAAGCCCCAAATCTATTAGTCCAAGACATGCAAGTCTTGGACACAACCACACTCATTTCATTCTATCATCCAAGAACACACACAAAAACAAAAGCTCTCTCTCTACTCTCTCCTCTATCTCTCGGTTAAGGCAGAAAGGAAGCTTATTTTTCAGCCAACAAAAGTGTTTTGTAGCTGGAAATTGGTGTCAAAGATCCTAGCATTCAAGGTGATTCGTTGGATTGGCTTGGGGTATGCTATCTTGAGAACTTCTACCTTGAAGTTTAGCCACAAGAACACCTACTTTTCATCTCTTATTTCGGTTCTTTGCAGCTCCAAAGGTTGTGATTCTTCTTTTATGTTTCTTTCATTGTATGCATTGTGTATAAAGATCCATGGTTGGGGTTCTTTGTTAAATGGGTTTAACAACTATCTTCTTAACATGTTTTAAAATATAATATCCGCTGCGTTTTTCATTCAATCTATGATATATGAGCTTTGATAAACATGTTGGAACCCCTTACAATGGCATCAAGAGCCACTTATACATATGCATACATATATTTCTTCACTAGTTCACGGTTTTTGGGTGCTTAACACCTCAAATCCGTGAGTTAGTGGGCTGTTTTGTGCCCCCCTTTTTTGATGTTTAAAGATCTTACTTTATGCATATAATGATCTTTAAAAATCTAGATCATAAGATGTTTATTAGTTTGGACTAAACCCATGTGTTCTTGGTTAATGTTGGCCAAGAAAATGGGTTAAAAAGGGGCTGCCAAAACCGTGTCTTATGATATGTTTTAATATGTTGTTTGTTGTTTATGCATAACAAAGCCTTGACCATATTGATGATTGTTTGATTGGTTGTTTAGTTATATTCATTTGGGCATGTAATGTTTTATTTTTGGGTTTCAAGTTTTGTTTTGTAATCTATTCATTCATATGATTTGTAATAAATAGATTAGGAGTTTTTCTTTACTAGAAACATGTATTAGGATACATAATTTTGTAAAGGATGCTCAAGATCAAGACTTGAAGAAAAGATAAGACAAAGAGGATGCTTGAAGATGTGGATTCAAGTGGGAGTCCCTTGATCAACCATGTGTCATGATTCTTAACCCTTAGGACAAGACCATTTGACACACTTGTTTTGGCTAAACAAGTGTGCTCAACTTAGTATGCTTTGTTATGCATATATGGATGTTTTGTTTATGTTTGGTTGATTGCATATGATGATGTTGTTTTGATTATTTGGATGTGATTAACAAACCGTCTACTAAAACAAACTATAAACAAGAAAATTGGTTCTCAAATCATTAAGCAAAATAGAATGGTTCTATAAAAGGAATTAATGGTTTGTAAAATAAAATGAGTTTTATTTAAAAGAATCGATAGAGTACCATATGGTTGAATGCATACAATCATATGATACATAGACTTTTCTAAAACTAGAATTGTATCATTTTAAATCCTTTTGAAAACAAGTTAAGCACCATCCTTTTACACAACACTTAGGTTACTTGCAAACTCTTAGTGGGATAAAGGTCACCTAACCACTTTGAGGGAACTTGTGACTTGAGGTGAGAATACCATGTTTGTGGGATAAAGGTCACCTAACCACTCATGTAGTAAACTCACACGTGTGTGTAAGTAGGACGACTTGATTTATAAAATATATTGAATGGATCACCTAAAATGTGTTTTATAAAAGGTGTTGATGGGGTAAACATGCCGTTATAAACAAAAGATGTTCAAACGATCCCATACCTCTAGAAGTTGCAATAGGTTGCAATTGTCATTTATGACTACCTTGTTTATTTAAATAAAGGGATAAAGGTCACCTAACCAATATTTAAATATAACGTTGGATTCTAAAATATTATTTATTAATAAGTCTATGAGACATAAAGGTGTTAATAAATAAATATAATTATACCAACGATTACTAAAATGGAACTTTGTAAAATCTTGTAGATGGCCGACCACACCAACGCTAATACGATGTACCAAACCAAAACAACCAATCTCTTAGGGCGATCCTTCAAAGGGATCGTCTAACACCTAACAACTTCATGGATTGGTACCGCAACTTGAGAATTGTTCTCAAGCAAGAAAAGCGGGCCTACATTCTTGATGATCCCATCCCTGATGAACCTAGGGAGGAGGATGTGGAGGCCTATAATAATTGGGTAAAGTATGTAGAGGACTCCGTCCAAGTCTCTTGCCTTATGTTGGCAAGTATGACACCTAAACTCCAAAAGGAGTATGAGCTCCATGGAGCCTATGACATGATCACTCAGTTGCGGGAACGTTCCAGCAACAAGCTAGAGTGGAGCGCTTTGAAACGGTTCGAGCGCTTCATGCATGTCGGATGGAGGAAACCCAATCAGTTTCATCTTATGTTCTTAAGATGAAAAGCCACATCGACCGCCTTCAAAGGCTAAATTGTCCTATCTCAAAGAATTGGCCACGGATTTGATCCTTAATGGCCTAACTAAAAGGTTGAGGCATTCGTCATGAATTACAACATGAACGGATGGGACAAGAGCATAAATGAACTTCATTCGATGCTCAAATCAGCTGAGGCAGGAATGGGTAAAAGGGTTTTACCCGTTCTCACCATTAATGAAGGTGGGAGAAGAAAAAGGTCTCTACCCCCTCCTAAGGCAAATGTTGCCAAAGGAAAGGGGCACGTTAAAGGGAAGGGGAAGATGGTTTTTAGGGCGGAACCTCCGAAGCCCAAGGAGAAGAAGCAAAAGGTTGCTGTAAACGACCCATGCTTCAAATGTGGTGAGATAGGACATTGGATGAGAATTGTCCAGTCTATCTCAAAGAGTTGAGAGAGAAGAGGGATGCGGGGCAAACCTCAGGTATAATTTATATGATACATGTTGAGCTAAATGTTATTTCTTCTAACACATGGGTATTAGATACCGGATGTGGAACTCACATTTGCAATTTGTTGCAGGGGTTCAAAAGAAATGAACATTATGCAAAAGGGGAAATAAGTCTCTTCATGGGCAATGGTGCAAAGGTTCACGTGGAAGCCCAGGAGACTACATTTTGAAGCTTCCAAGTGGTTTGGAAGTTATTTTATATAATGTATTATATGCTCCTAGTTTGACTAGGAACATAATTTCTGTTTCCCGTTTAGAGACATATGATTATGATTTCAAGTTTGTTGACAATGATATTCATGTTTCTTTAAATCATGTATTTTATTTTAAGGCTATACCTTGTAATGGTATTTATGAATTGGTTCATGAAACACAACATATGATAGCTCAATATACCAAGCAACCACCAAAAGACTCAAACAAGATTTGAGTGATACCTACCTTTGGCATTGTCGTCTGGTCATATAAACAAGAAACGTATACAAACACTTCAAAAGAATGGTCTTTTAAAAACAAATGAATGTGATTCATTTGATGTATGTGAATCTTGTTTACAAGGTAAATTGACTAAGGCACCCTTTAGTGGAACTAACGAAAGGGCAAAAGATTTATTAAGTATCATACATTCGGATGTATGTGGTCCTTTTAAGCCAGTGGCTAGGAATGGTGAAAGATACTTCATTACCTTTACCGACGATTACAGTCGCTATGGGTATGTGTACTTATTAAGGCACAAAGATGAAGCTTTTGAAATGTTCAAAATCTTCAAAAATGAAGTAGAAAATCAACTCAACAGGTCAATTAAAATTCTCCGCACGATAGAGGTGGCGAATACCTAAGTGATGTTTTTCAAGATCATCTTAGGAGTTGTGGGATTGTCTCACAACTCACTCCACCTGGAACACCACAACATAATGGTGTGTCTGAGAGGAGGAATCGAACCTTATTGGATATGGTCCGATCTATGATGGCTAGAAGCACATTACCTCTATCATTTTGGGGTTTCGCTTTGCTCTCCGCAGCCCGTATTCTGAATATGGCTCCAACCAAAAAGGTGGAAAAGACACCTTTTGAGATATGGCATGGAAGAGTTCCATCCTTATCGTACTTAAGGGTCTGGGGTTGTGAGGCTTATGTTAAGACACCCCCAAACAAATTAGATGTCCGATCCACCAAGTGTATCTTTGTTGGATATCCTAGAGATTCTATGGGATATTATTTCTATAATCCACTGGAACAAAAGGTATTTGTTGCCAGAAGGGTGAGTTCTTAGAAGCCAAGTTCCTTATGGAAGGAGCTAGCAGTAGAACAGTGGATCTTGAAGAGGATCAAAAACTGCAAGAACCACAGCCCGATGCACGTTTGGTTGAAACTAGCACTCAACATGAGGATGTTGAGGATGATCAAGCGGTTGATCGATACACACAAAACGTTCGCAGAAGTGGTAGAACTAGTAATCCACCTGACAGATACGGATTTTTCATGGATGGATGCTATGTGGTGGATTCAGATGAACCAACCACATATCATGATGCAATGTCCAATTTGGATTGTGACAATGGCTTGAGGCCATGAACGTTGAGATGCAATCCATGTATGACAATCAAGTTTGGGAACTTGTTGTGCCACCTCTTAATTCCAAAATAGTTGGAAGTAAGTGGGTTTTCAAGAAGAAAACCGATATGCATGGAAACTTGGATACTTACAAAGCTAGACTTGTAGCAAAAGGTTTCACTCAAACTCAAGGGGTTGATTATGATGAAACCTTCTCACCTGTTGCAATGCTTAAGTCTATAAGGATATTATTTGCCATAGCAGCTCATTATGATTATGAGATTTGGCAAATGGATGTCAAAACCGCTTTCCTAAATGGATATCTTGAGGAAGATGTCTATATGGTACAGCCTGAAGGTTTTATCGATCCAAAACATCCTAACAAAGTATGCAAGTTAAAGAAATCAATCTATGGATTGAAACAAGCATCGAGAAGTTGGAATCACCGTTTTGATGATGAAGTAAAGAAATTTGGCTTCATCAAAAACGCTGACGAGGCATGTGTGTATAAAAGGCTAGTGGGAGCACAATAACCTTCCTAGTATTGTATGTGATGACATACTACTATTTGGAAACGACATTCCAACCATGGAAGGTGTAAAAACCTGGCTTGGGAGTTGTTTTTCCATCAAGGATCTTGGTGAAGCTGCCTATATTCTGGGAATAAAGATCTATAGGGATAGATCAAAACGGCTAATTGGTTTGAATCAAAGTGCATACATTGACAAAATCTGAAAAGGTTCAAGATGGAAAACTCTAAGAAAGGTACCGTACCTATTCAAAGAGGGACAATATTGAGTACGACTCAATGTCCAAGCTCCAAGGAGGAGCAAACTAGGATGAAGGTGATCCCATATGCATCTGCTATAGGATCCATCATGTATGCAATGATATGCACTAGACCAGACGTGTCATGCGCTTTAAGCATGACAAGTAGATACCAGCAAAATCCTGGTGATAGTCATTGGATGGCTGTCAAAAACATTCTGAAGTACCTAAGGAGGACTAAGGACATGTTCTTGATCTACGGATCTGGTGAAGAGGAACTCGTTGTAAGAGGTTACACGGACGCGAGTTTCCAAACCGATCGAGATGATTCACGATCTCAATCGGGGTACATCTTTATTCTGAATGGGGGAGCTATTTCTTGGAAAAGCTCAAAGCAAGAAGTCGTAGCGTTGTCCACTACAGAGTCAGAATACGTCGCCGCTTCAATGGCAGCACAGGAAGCTGCATGGCTGAAGAAATTCATAGCCGATCTAGGGGTAGTCCCTTCCATTCAGGATCCCTAGAGATCTTTTGTGACAACGAGGGTGCGATTGCTCAAATCAAGGAACCTCGTGCTCATCAAAAGACTCGGCACATTGAACGGAGATTCAACTACATAAGGGATGAAGTTGAAAAGGGAAAGATATGTATTCGCAAAGTCCACACTGATAAAAACGTTGCGGATCCACTCACAAAGCTCCTTGAAAAGGCAAAGCATGAGGGTCATGTTTGTGCCATGGGACTTAGATATTCTAGTGACTGGGTTTGATGTTGTACTTTGCATATAGATATTGGAACTAATGTTATTTGACTTAATTATATAGTTATAATTTCATTTGTTCTTCTATTTTAGCATGTTTAAATCCATGAATAAATAAGTTATTCTAAACGTCCGTAGTCGATCATACTTGTGGGAACAACTATGAATGCAAGACTATAATGAACTTGGATTGGTTGATGTTCATAAGGTATGAATATAAAGCAAGAGGTTGCTACCAAGGTTCATTGATATCTATGGGATATAGATATTGGACAGACCCGCTCTCAATTATTTCTGCATGGAATCTTGCTGATTAGTCATAAGAGATATGAGTAAAGGCGAATATCATTGTATCCTCAGACCTGAGATACATATTGGATCTTGATATTCACCAAGTGTTGTACTTTGACTTAGTTCTTTGCTGTTCTGAAAAATTGGCAGTACATAAGGCTGAATTCAGGTATAATATGAGGTGATTGTGAGAGACGTATGTAGTCAAGATGGAATTTGTTCCTCTTATTCGTTGAGAGTTAGATGTCTAAGGCCTGCTAAAGTTAAATCATCAGAGAATGACAATTCTGTGTCTCTTGGATTTAACATGACATCTGCAACAAAAGGATAGATGAATAATTCACCTAAGACATATTCAAGTAAGTCACTTGAAAAGGATGATGTTATTGAATGGCACTTAGTCATATACATTAGGGGTAGCAAACCGTTGCTAGGCGTTATTTGCTGCTTGCATCAATCTTCTATAAATCTTGTGCAAGTGGGAGATTGAAAGTATTGATCTGCCCAAGATTCATATTAAATTGATGTGGCTAGTGTAATATGATCCAAGTCGGGTCATACCCAATAACAAGCCAAACGAACACCAAAAGGTAATTTAATTGTTGATAAGATCACACAAATAAATAATGACACCGATTTAGAAAATTGGATTTTCTAAATTATTGCTTTTGTAGATGAACATCATTATATAGATTTGTTCATAAAAGATTATTTGTACATTATTTAAATTAGTTAAGCAATGGCAAACATAGTGTGTGTTAGTGATATAAAATTAAAATGGTTTTAATTTTATAAAACAAGGGGTGTGATTGTAAATTTTTTATAAAAATTTGAAATGAGAGGGAAACAAAAGGGGGCCATTTTCGGCCGCCCCTTTTGTTCTTGAAAGCCCCAAATCTATTAGTCCAAGACATGCAAGTCTTGGACACAACCACACTCATTTCATTCTATCATCCAAGAACACACACAAAAACAAAAGCTCTCTCTCTACTCTCTCCTCTATCTCTCGGTTAGGCAGAAAGGAAGCTGATTTTTCAGCCAACAAAAGTGTTTTGTAGCTGGAAATTGATGTCAAAGATCCTAGCATTCAAGGTGATTCGTTGGATTGGCTTGGGGTATGCTATCTTGAGAACTTCTACCTTGAAGTTTAGCCACAAGAACACCTACTTTTCATCTCCTTATTTCGGTTCTTTGCAGCTCCAAAGGTTGTGATTCTTCTTTTTATGTTTCTTTCATTGTATGCATTGTGTATAAAGATCCATGGGTGGGGTTCTTTGTTAAATGGTTTAACAACTATCTTCTTAACATGTTTAAAATATAATATCCGCTGCGTTTTTCATTCAATCTATGATATATGAGCTTTGATAAACATGTTGGAACCCCTACAATTATCAAACTCATTTGTAAGCTAAACCCAAACCATGGATCCGAATACGAAATGCATACAAGATAACAACCAAAGGAGGTTAAGAAGACAACCTTTCAAGGTGCTAGAAAACGGGTTTGATAGGGGCAAAGGATGAACTTTATGGCTGAATCTTCAACCAATAAGACCTCAAGAAGGCTATACCCGAAACCACCAACAATACACCTTTAGAACCGTGGTTCGAGAACAAGATGATGATGTTAGATGGTCAAGACTTAAATGTAGAACTCCTCAAGAGATGATACCCCAAGCTTGTACAAACACCCCTTTGCTAGGACTTGCAACACCAACTTGTAGAACCCTCTTCGAGCTTGATTTTGCAGCCAAGAACCCTTCTTTGATAGCTGAAAATCTTGTTTTAGAGCTCTAAAATTCGAAATTGAAGAGAGAGATTTGAGTGGATTCTTGCTCTTGTGTGTGTGTGTGAGAGAGATATATCTTGGTGGAAGAGAGTTAGGTTCTCTATGTTGCATGCAACAACAACAAATCAAAGCCCTTTCAACCCCAAAGGGGCGGCTGAAGTTGGGACCCACAAGGTGGGTTTCCCTCCCATTTGCAATGTTTTATAAAATTAACTCTTGCACTCCAATTTTATAAAATTAAAACCCTTGTAATTTTATAAAACCCAACATACTTTTGTTTGATATTATTAACTAACTTAACTATTATTAAAACAAACAATTTCTCAGGAACAAATTATCCATATAATGTTGTTCATTTTCAAAAGAAATGTTTTAGGAAACCCGGTTTCAATGTTGGTGCTTATATTTATTTGTTTGATCTCATCAATAAACAATATTTATCGGTGTTTGTTTGGCTTGTTATTGGGTATAATCCGACTTGGATCATATCACACTAGCCACATCAATTTAATATGTATCTTGGGCAGATCAAATCCTTCAATCTCCCACTTGCACAAGATTCATAGAAGATTGATACAAGCAGCAAATAACGCCTAGCAATGGTTTGCTACCCCTAATGTATATGACTAAGTGTCATTCAATAACATCATCCTTTTCAAGTACCTCACTTGAATATGATTTAGGTGAATCAATCATTTTTCCTTTTGTTACAGATGTCATGTTAAATCCCAGAGACACAGAATTGTCATTCTCCCCGGGTTAACTTTAACAGGCCTTAGACATCTAACTCTCAACGAATAAGAGGAACAAATTCCATCTTCACTACATACGTCTCTCACAACCACCTTATATCATGCCTGAACTCAGCCTTATGTACTGCCAATCTTTCATAACAGCAAAGAACTAAGTCAAAGTACAATACTTGATGAATATCAAGACCCAATATGCATCTCAGGTCTGAGGATACAATGATATTCACCGTTAATCAATATCTCTTATGACTAATCACAAAGATTCCATGCAGAAATAATTGAGAGCGGGTCGGTCCAATATCTAAATCTTATAGATATCAATGAACCTTGGTAGCAACGACTTGCTCTATATTCATACCTTATGAATATCAACCAATCCAAGTTCATTATAGTCTTACATTCATAGTTGTTCCCACAAGTATGATCGACCACGTACGTTTACAATAACTTACTTATTCACGGATTTAAACATGCTAAAATGGAAGGACAAATGAAAATTATAACCATAGAATGAGGCAAATAACATAAGTTCCAATATCCAAATACAAAATTGATCACACTAGAATATCAAGTCCTAAAGCACAAGTATGACTTTCATGTTTTGACCTATCTAGGAGCTTCGTGAATGGATCCGCAATGTTTTGATCGGTGTGTGAACTTTGCGAATACATATTTTTCCCTTTTCAACTTCATCCCTTATGTAGTTGAATCTCCGTTAAATGTGCCGAGTCTTTTGATGAGCACGAGGTTCCTTGATTTGAGCAATCGCACCCTCGTTGTCACAAAAGATCTCTAGGGGGTCTTGAATGGTAGCAACTACCCCTAGATCAGCAATGAACTTCCTAAGCCACGCAGCTTCTTGAGCTGCCAATGAAGCGGCGATGTATTCTGATTCTGTTGTAGATAGTGCCACTACATCTTGCTTTGAGCTCTTCCAAGAGACTGCTCCTCCATTGATAATGAAGACATATCCCGACTGTGATCGAGAATCATCTCGATCAGTTTGGAAACTCGCATCCGTGTAACCCTTTACAACGAGCTCCTCCTCACCTGATCCATATATAAAGAACATATCCTTAGTGTTCCTAACGTATTTCAAAATACTCTTAACAACCATCCAATGACTATTACCAAGATTCTGCTAATATCTACTTGTCATGCTTAGAGCACATGACACGTCCGGCCTAGTACATATCATTGCATACATGATGGATCCTATAGCAAATGCATATGGGACTCCATTCATTCTTTCTTGTTCAACCTTTGAACTGGGGCATTGAGATGAGCTCAATATAGTTCCCTTTTCAATAGGCACAAAACCTTTCTTATAATTCTCCATCTTGAACCTCTTCAAGATCTTTTCAATGTATGCACTTTGGTTAAACCTATCAACCGCCTTGATCTATCCCTATAGATCTTTATTCCCAAAATATAGGTGACTTCACCAAGATCCTTAATGGAAAAACAGCTTCCAAGCCAGGTTTTTACACCTTCCAATGTTGGAATGTCGTTTCCAAAAAGTAGAATGTCATCGACATATAATACAAGGAAAGTAATAATGCTCCCACTAGATTTCTTATACACACAAGCTTCATCAGCGTTTTTGATGAAGCCAAATTTCTTTACTTCATCATCAAAAAGGTGATTCCAACTTCTTGACGCTTGTTTCAATCCGTAGATTGATTTCTTTAACTTGCATACCTTGTTAGGATGTTTTGGATCGACAAAACCTTCAGGCTGTTCCATGTGGACATCTTCCTCAAGATATCCATTTAGGAAAGCAGTTTTGACATCCATTTGTCAAATCTCATAGTCATAATATGCAGCTATGGCAATAATATCCTAATAGACTTTAGCATTGCCACAGGGGAGAAAGTTTCATCATAATCAATCCCTTGAGTTTGAGTGAAACCTTTCGCTACGAGTCTAGCTTTATAAGTATCCAAGTTTCCATGCATATCGGTTTTCTTCTTGAAAACCCACTTACTTCAAACTATCTTGGACTTAAGAGGTGGTGTAACCAATTCCCAAACTTGGTTATCATACATGGATTGCATCTCAACGTTCATGGCATCTTGCCATTTGTCAAAATCAGGTTTTGACATTGCATCATGGTATGTGGTTGGTTCATCCGAATCTACCACATAGCATCCATCCATGAAAAATCCATATCTCTCAGGAGGAACACTAATTCTACCAGATCTATGAACGTTTTATGTATCTTGATCATCCATATGATCATTTTCAACATCCTCATGTTGATTGTTAGTATCAACCAATGGTGTATCGTCTTGTGAATCTTGAACCTCTTCAAGTTCCACTGCTCTTCCACCAGTTTCTTCCAAAAGAAACTTAGTTTCCAAGAACTCTGCCTTTCGAGCAATAAACACTTTCTGCTCTGTCGAATCATAGAAATAATATCCAATACAATCTCTAGGATATCCAATGAAGACACACTTTGTGGATCAGGCTTCCAGTTTGTTTTGAGTATATTGCTTAGGATAAGCATCACACCCCAAACTTTTAATATGACAATGATGGAACCCTTCCATGCCATACTTTGAAAGGTGTCCTTTCCACTTTCTTGGTTGGGGCCATATATAAAATACGGGCCACGGAGAGCAATGCGAAACCCCAAAATGATAGAGGTAGCGTACTTCTAGCCATCATAGATCAAACCATATCCAATAGAGTCTGATTCCTCCTCTCAGACACACCATTATGTTGTGGTGTTCCAGGTGGAGTAAGTTGTGAGACAATCCCACAACTTCTAAGATATTCTTGAATTCACTACTAAGGTATTCACCTCCTCTATCTGTACGAAGAATCTTGACCGTTTTGTTGAGTTGATTTTCTACTTCATTCTTGAAGATTTTGAACATTTCAAAAGATTCATGTTTGCGTCTTAACAAGTACACATACCCATATCGACTATAGTCATCGGTAAAGGTAATGAAGTATCTTTCACCATTCCTAGTTGTTGGTTTAAAAGGTCCACATACATCTGAATGTATGATCCCTAATAAATCTTTTGCCCTTTCATTAGTCCCACTAAAAAGGGCCTTTGTCATTTTACCTTGTAAACAAGACTCACATACATCAAACGAATCATTTTCATTGGTTTTCAAAAGACAATTCTTTTGAAGTTTTTGCATACATTCTTGTTTATGTGACCAAGGCGACAATGCCAAAGATAGGAATCACTCAAATTAAGTTTGAGCTTCTTGGTGGTTGCTTGGTACATAGAGCTATCATATGTTGTGTTATTATGAACCATTCATAAATACCATTACAAGGTATTGCTTTAAAATAAAACACATGATTTAAAGAAACATGAATATCATTGTCAACAAACTTGAAATCATAATCATATTGTCTTAAACGGGAAACAGAAATAATGTTCCTACTCAAGCTAGGAGCATACAATACATTCTTCAAAATGACTTCCAACCCACTTGGAAGCTTCAAAATGTAGTCTCCTTGGGCTTCCACGTGAACCTTTGCACCATTGCCCATAAAGAGACTTATTTCCCCTTTTGCATAATGTTCACTTCTTGTGAACCCCTGCAACAAATTGCAAATATGAGTTCCACATCCTGTATCTAATACCCATGTGTTAGAAGAAATAACATTAAGCTCAACATGTATCATAAACATTGTACCTGAAGTTTGCCCCGCGTCCTTCTTCGATCTCAATGCTTTGAGATAGACCGGACAATTGCGTTTCCAATGGCCTACTTCACGACACTCAAAACACGGGTCATCTTGAGCAACCTTTTGCTTCTTTTCTTTCGGTTTGGGCCGCTGCATTTTTGCTTTACCCTTACCCTTTCCTTTGACGTGTCCCATCCCTTTGGCAACACTTACCCTAGGGTCGGGGAGGTGCCTTTTCCTACTACCACCTTCATTGATCGTAAGGACCGGTAGAACCTTTCTACCCATGCCTACCTAGGCCGTTTTGAGCATTGAGTGAAGCTCACCAATGCTCTTGTCCCATCCATTCATGTTATAGTTCATAACGAAGCTATCAAACTTCTTGGATAGGGAGTTGAGGATCAAATCCATTGCCAACTCGTTGGACACACGACAGTTAAGCCTTTCAAGGCGATCAATGTGGCTCTTCATCTTGAGAACGTAAGATGGTACCGATTGGGTCTCGTCCATTCGACATGCATGAAGTGCTCGAACGGTTTCGAAGCGCTCCACCCTTGATTGTTGTTGGAACATTTCCTTCAACTGGTGATCATGTCATAGGCATTGTGGTTCTCAAAGTCCTTTTGCAAATCGGGTATCATACTCGCCAGCATGAGACACGAGACTTGCACAGAGTCTTCGGTGTACTTGACCCATTCGGCAAAGGCCTCAACGTCATTTTCATCGGGTTGATTGGGAATGGGATCGTCTAACACATAGGACTTCTTTTCTTGTTTGAGAACAATTCTCAAATTTCGGTACCAATCCATGAAGTTCCCATGGTTTAGATG
Source organism: Flaveria trinervia (assembly GCA_025506515.1). NCBI lineage: Eukaryota > Viridiplantae > Streptophyta > Magnoliopsida > Asterales > Asteraceae > Flaveria > Flaveria trinervia. The sequence goes on along the minus strand of CM046453.1, from coordinate 30,839,741 downwards.
TTCCTTTTCAAGGATGGTCCTTAGTGATAGGTTATGGACGGTCGGGATTGCATTGTTGTTGTTAGCCATCTACAATATTACAAAGTTAAATTTTAGTACTTTTAATATCAATGTATTTTGATTATTAATACCCTTTTTTTTGTCTCATAGACAATTAATAGTCAAAATTTTAGAATCCAACGTTACATTTAAATATTGGTTAGGTGACCTTTATCCCTTTATTTAAATTAATAAGGTAGTCAACGTTGACAATTATAACCTATTACAATTTCTAGTGTATGGGATCGGTTAAACATCTAATGTTTGTTAGGCATGTTTATCCCATCAACACCCTTTGTAAGTCATGCTTCGGTGATCCTAATGCATGATTTCCAAATTAAGTCATCCTACTTAGACACACGTGTGGATTTGCTAATATTAGTGGTTAGGTGACCTTTATCCCATAAATATGGCAAACCCACCTCAAAACCATAAGTTCCTTTTAATGTGGTTAGGTGACCTTTATCCCACATTAAATTCTCAAATGATTTGAGTGTTGTATAATAGGATGGTGTTTGAGTTGATTAAAAGGGATTTTCGTTTCACAAAATTCTAGTTTGGAAAACAATTCTCATACCTTGCATTTGTATGCATTCAAATACATGGTAGTTTATTTGAAAACTTATTTCAAAATTCCTTTTAATAGCCCATTTAATTATGAAATCAATAAACTTTGGTAAAACCCTTTTTATTACTTATTGATTTCTAAGGAACCAATTTTATGCGTGTTGTTGATTTCAAGTTGTTAACTATCCAATTCCATAATAAGATAAGAAGAACATAAATCAACGATACATGCATAATAAAACAACCACAAGTCCATAACCATAGCCAATGGATTTGGCAACACTTGTTGGCCAAAACAAGTGTGCCAAGAAGGTCAATAATAAAGCATAAACATGACACAAGGCATTGAGATAGTGTGCTCCCACTTGATCCCGTATCCTAATGCATCAAGTGTCCATTTTGTGTTGTCACTGATTTGCTTTATTTGGGCTCCAACTTCAGCTCCTAGCTTTCTTGGGCCTTCATGCTTTGGGCTTTGGTTATTGGGCTTAAAACCAATCTTGGGCTATGAGGCCCATTTGGGCCTAAAATGGCCCAAACCAAAAACCAAAGTCTTCTTGAACTTCTTTTACAAAATATATCCTAATACATTTTTACTAGTAAAAGAAGTACAACTAATCTACTTATTATTACAAACCAACATAAATAATAAATAGATTACAAACCCAAATAAATAATTATTACAACCCAATGGAATAATCAAACAACATCACAACACAAAACTCATCCAAATACAAGGTATTGGCTAGGTTATGAACATCCATATACACATCCAAATATGCACATAACAATCGATTTTGGCAGCCCCTTTTCAACCATATTCTTGGCCAACATAAACCAAGAACAAATGGGTTTGGTCCAAACAAACAAACAAACATGACCTAAATTTTAAAGATCCTATCATGCATATGAGATAATATCTTTAACATCAGAGAAAGGGCAACCATTTCAGCCCTCTAACTCTCGGCCATATGGTGTCACACACCACAAAACCGTGAGCTAGAATGTCATATACATGTATGCATTCGTATAAGTGGCTCTTGATGCCATTGAAGGGATTTAACAAGTGTATCAAAGTTCATATAATGTTGTATATATGAAAAACGCAGTGGATAATAAGTTTTAAAACTTGTTAATATATAGATTATCAAACTCATTTGTTAAGCTAAACCCAAACCATGGATCCAAATACGAAATGCATACAAGATAACAACCAAAGGAGGTTGAGAAGACAACCTTTCAAGGTGCTAGAAAACGGGTTTGACAGGGGCAAAGGATGAACTTTATGGCTGAATCTTCAACCAAGAAGACCTCAAGAAGGCTATACCCGAAACCACCAACAATACACCTTTAGAACCGTGGTTGGAGAACAAGATGATGATGTTAGATGGTCAAGAATTCAATGCAGAAGTCCTCAAGAGATGATACCCCAAGCTTGTACAAACACCCCTTTGCTAGGACTTGCAACACCAACTTGTAGAACCCTCTTCGAGCTTGATTTTGCAGCCAAGAACCCTTCTTTGATAGCTAAAAATCTTGTGTTTTAGAGCTCTAAAATTCGAAATTGAAGAGAGAGATTTGAGAGGATTCTTGCTCTTGTGTGTGTGTGAGAGAGAGAGATATCTTGGTGGAAGAGAGTTAGGTTCTCTATGTTCCATGAAACAACAACAAATCAAAGCCCTTTCAACCCCAAAGGGGAGGCCGAAGTTGGGACCCACAAGGTGGGTTTCCCTCCCATTTGAAATGTTTTATAAAAATTAACTCTTGCACTCCAATTTTATAAAATTAAAACCCTTGTAATTTTATAAAACCCAACATACTTTAGTTTGATATTATTTAACTAACTTAAATAATAAAACAAACAATTTCTCAGGAACAAATTATCCATATAATGTTGTTCATTTTCAAAAGCAATGTTTTAGGAAACCCGGTTTCAATGTTGGTGCTTATATTTATTTGTTTGATCTCATCAATAAACAAATATTTATCGGTGTTTGTTTGGCTTGTTATTGGGTATGACCCGACTTGGATCATATCACACTAGCCATATCAATTTAATATGTATCTTGGGCAGATCAAATACTTCACTACATTATACAAGTACGGATAGGATGAAACAAGTAACAACACTACTGCATTTGCTACAGTGTGTCAATGCTCATGAACAAAATCACAAGTTATCCTTCCGCATTTACTACAGCACAAATGCACATAGTCAAAGGTTTCAAGTTTTAACTTCCGCATTTGCAACATTACACAAATGCGGAAAGAATAAATAATAAGTAACAAAACTTCCGCATTTAGAACAGTAGCCAAATGTGGACAATCAAAGTCCAAAGTTTGTCTTCCGTATTTGCTACAGTTTACAAATGCAGATGACCAAAAGTCAAAAAAATAATAATTTAACCCTTCCGCATTTGCTACAGTGGTGACCAAATTTGCTCTTAAACTTGTAAAATCTTGTAAAAACCGTTATTTGACTATTTAAAGGAATTTAAATGGGTCATTTAACACTTTTCAAATTTAAGAGACTTTATAGTGAGATGAGCACAAATGCACAGTACACCATCTTCGATCATCTATATCATAAACAATCAAAGATTTTCATGTGATTCTACTCAATCGGATCTTGTTATCGATTCTGAAACCATATCTGTATCGGAAACAAGTTGAAATTTGCATGAAATATTTTAATCAAGATCTAAATTTCAAACGGGAAACCCTAAATCAAACAATGAACCAGCTGATAATGAAGAACACAAAAACATGTCTTATTGACGTAACATAATACACCTTTTCGACTTCAATGAGCATGCAAACCAACAAAAATTCTTCTCATCATGAAAACCATAACATTCATGTTTATTGTAAGAACATAGCATGATGAAAAATAAAAAAATGTTTATCAAATCAATGAAAAAATTTCCATTAATGGTTCAAACATAGAAACTATGATTGTTGAATAACAAACTCACCATTTGCTATGACAACAATGCAACATAAATGACAAGCATTCATCCTTGACCATTTAAAGTCAAACTGATAACTGACACACATGTCTCTTGTTCAGATTACATGGCAAATCTTACATGGAGCAAGCCCCATAATGTCAGCGGTTATTTAAACCATGGTGTGCCTGAAGCTGAAGGACTTAGAGATATGATCAGATTCTTATCAACCACAATGGTAGCCTATGCTATCACTATGAGACCCACAATCTATGAGAATCTCATCAGCTCCTTCTAGAACTCAGGAGAGGTAGTTGAAGCTGATGGTGTTAGAACATTAACTGGGAGAATCAACAATGATCACACTCTGAGCATCACTGAAGATTATGTTAGAAGATGCTTACAATTTGGTGATGATGCTAATACACCACTGGAGCTAGATGTTGAAGAAATAACCACATTTTTTGTTGAAATTGGTTATGAAGGAGGATATCAAGCAAAACAAATTATTACACGATTGGTTAATCTACCTTGGAGATTCCTAATTCATATGTTTCAACACTATCTATCCAAGAGAAAGACAGGATGGAATGGCATTCCAGTCATCACATCCTGAGCAATCTGTGCTCTCTGCACTAACAGGCCATTCAATATGTCTGCATATGTTTTCAATGGCCTGATATCAAACATTCAAGAAGGGAGAAGATACAAGTTCTTGATGTATCCATGACTTCTTCAATGCCTGATCAATGAATTATTCCCTAATATGCTAATGACGGACCAGTGCTTGATATTCCTCACTATGATGCAAGATCCTACAAATACATTAAGAAGAAGGACCCAAGAAACTTGTACTGTGGTGCTCACTCACCTCTTCTTCCATGTATGATTAAGCAAATAAATCAAGAAGGTCAAGCATAAGAACAAGCTGCACACAACCATCACCACAACCAACACCACAACCATCACCACAACCATCACCACAATCAACACCACAACCATCACCACAACCAACACCACAACCATCACCACAACCATTACCACAACCAACACCACAAACAACCCCTCAACCATCACCAATGTCACCTCATCATCACTCTCCAAAATCACCACCTCATCAATCACCTATATCACCATACCAACCTTTGCCATCCCATGATTACCTTGCTGAAGTTGGAGGATCAACTAGTGCCTCTAAAACATCCAAATCATCTTTGATGAGTAGGATCATCATACTCAAATGCTTGCAAAGAGAGCAACTTCTGAGACTACTCCCTCGGAGAGCTTTGCTAAATCAAATGTAAATAGGCCTGATGAAAGATGACTTGATATCTGAACTATTGCAAAAGGTTGAAATAATGGAGAGAATACTGAATAGGAGGGCTAGAATAAGTGATGATAGAATTCTAGAGCTTGATGAAAATGAACAGGAGCTAAAAGATCCCAAAGAAAACCATGAAGTTGAAATGAAGGAGAAAGAAAAAGAAATTGAAACTTTAAAAGCTGCACTCAATCATTCAAGAGAAGAAGTCAGTGGCCATGTTGACACTCTTGCCATTCAAACTATAGAATGGAAGAACAAGAGAACATTATAGAAGAACAAGCTAAAATCATCTCTAATCTTGAAAAAGAAATTCATAGCAAAAACAAAAGGATCTCTGAACTTGAGTTAATAATTGAGATTCAAAGAAGTGAAGTGGCTGATGATAAGAAAGATGAACAAGAAAAGATTGATGATAAAGAATAAGAAAAGGTTGATAATGATGAGAACAAGTCTGTTTCTGACAATGAAGAACAAGAAGGTGATACAAGTCAAACAAAGCATGAGGAACAAAGTCTAGAGATGGTGATATACTATGGAAAAAACAGATGCTGCTCACACTGAGAAAGCTGAATTTGAGGAACTTTTTAGTGCTTTAGACAGCTTTACATCTGAAGAATTCAGTGTAGATGATGACTTTTGGGGATTTGTGAACAATCAAATGACTGATTCTGACCCTATTGTACTCATCCCCAAATCTCCAGTTCCTTTGGAGAAAGAGCTGAGCATTCAGATTCTCCCTACCGTGTCATTGACTGAAGAACAAAAAGAAAAGATAAGAGAAATATGTGAAAAGGAAAATGAAAAAGAAAAGGAAACAGAAAAGGAGGAGGAAATAGAAGTGAATGATCAAGAACAAACCACACCTAAGAAAATGTCTAAAGTGATTGAAAAGGCTGAAACTTCAAGTCCACAACTTCAAACATATTCAAGAAAGAGAAAATATCTAGCTGAAAAGGCTAAGGGTAAAAGACCAGTGATTGAAGAAGAAAGTGTTAAGAAGCAGAAAGATGATCCAAGAAGCCAGGCAGCAATTGCTGAATTTCTTGAAGAACATGAGCAGGCTGAAGCTCAATTAAAGAAAAAATCTATTATCATTGATCTAGAAGAAGGAGAGATAGCGGGTGGATATGATGCTGAAAAGGATGTTCATATGGAAAGTCCTATGAAAACAGAACAAGTAGTGGAAGAAATGGTGTCAAAAGCCAAAACTGATGACTTAATGATCAAAGCAATGTTTCCGATCAATCAATGGTATGATCCAGATGAAGTATTTGGGATGACATATGAAGGAATGAAGGAAGAGGAAGATAAAGTGAAAAATCTTCTAGATCCAAATGTTGAAACAGAATATGAAAAAGAAATCACCAAAGATGCTCCAATGCATAAAGAGTCTTCTATGAAGAAACCAACCGGGTATGAAAGACCATTGTCAAGGAAGGTTCCCCTACCAAATCTGTCTTCAATGAAGAAATCATCCCCAACTCATGAACCACTATTTCCTGGTCCTTATAGTATGTCAGATAAGGAAATGAAGGATTACCTCACCAGTCAAGGTTTCACCAAAAGAAAATTGGCAAACATGAAGACTAATTCACTAAAAGCTGCAACACTTTGGTTGATAAATTATATGAAAGAAAAGTTAAAGCAGTTAGAAGAAGTGCCCAATAAGAAACCAAGATCAAGAGTTTCTGCACATGACATGAATCTTACTCATAAAGATCAAGACTATCTTGCACCTATTATTCATAAATATCCAGAGTGGTTTGCTGAGCCCTTCCAACTGAAACTTCAGGAAGGGTTGACCACTGCTAAGATGATCAAAGGAGTATCTACTCCAAAAGGCAAAATAGACTAGAATATTATTGCTTGGAAGTATGATAGTTCATGGAATATGTTTATGGTTAAAAGGATCTCTGGTCTAGTGTAATTTTTTACTGAGTACTCTACTGTGGTCTAGTGCAATTTTTTACAGAGTACTCTGCTCTGGTAAATGCACTTGAGATTCATGACCTGAAAGAACTGGTTAATCTAGAGCTGGTCAACCATAATGCCATGTTTAGAGGATATGAATTTGAAGGAATACTCAAAATGTTCAAGAGAACCAACAACTTCAATTCATTGAACGCAACATGTATGATAAAAGACAAAATATTCAAGAAACCTCTGGAAATGAAACAGACAAAACCAGCAGAAGAAGTATTGTTTCCAGAACTTAGAGTGAAACCTACTGAATCATTGAAAAGAAAAATGGTAGCTGGTACACATTCCTCAACACCAATCTCAAATGCTATTATGATGAGAAGACCTATGAATTAGTGATTGAGAGGAAGTGGGGAGGCAAAGAAGGTGCTAAAATCAGATTGTTTAGTTGCTATGAAGTGAGACTTTGGATCAATCATACATTCAATACATATACACAAGGCACTTCAGAGAGATATCAAACAAATTGGGTCAAGAAGATCTACATTTCTTTTTGAAGTGTATCAAAATATTGAAGATGGCTTATGATCAGATTAGTGCTAAGAGGGAGAAAAGGAAGAAGAAGAAGACACCTTTACAGTTGGGCAACATTGTCAAACTTAAAGTTGATGTAGATGGTTCTCTTTTGATTCACAGGGATGGGCTATCAACAGTGTCTATTTGGGAACCAATTTCTCTAAAGAAACTTCCATTTGAAGCCATTCATGATATGAGAAGAATGAAGATTCATGTACTAAGCAAGGACAAAATGTCAGATGCTCAAGATTTTGTCAACATGATCAAGGCAATTTTGGATTCAAGACAGGCAGCACCTTTTACACACCAGAAGACCTAGCTGAATCATCACAACATTAATCACCTCCCAAACATTGAGGAAAACTAGGCTGTATAATCCTTAGGGAAAGTATTGTTGCACCCTGAAAGAATCACACATGCCAACTCAATGGGTGATTTGATGATTGCTCTACTGGAATCCCTTAAGTCCAAGAAGAAATGCGGATGAAAATCCTGCTAAGGAAAAGAACAAGTGTTGTCTTCTGCATTTGTCAATGCGAAAGACATAATGCAAATACAGACAAGTATTTGCTCTTCCGCATTGAAAAATGCGGAAGACTAAAAGTTAATGCGGGCAAGACTTTGCTCATCTGCATTAGACAAATGCGGATGACCGAACAAATAAGCATAACTATTTGTTCATCCGCATTAACCAATGCGGATGACCAACATACTAACTCGGATGATCAAGTGAAGGAATGCTCATCAAGTTAACTCATCCGTATTTGTCAATGCGGATGAACAAGCAAAGATGCGGATGAAGACTTAGACTAGTACTGATGTAATAGTTCAGGAGTAGTTTAGTCATTTTGTAAAAGTTATCTTGTCTACCTAAAAATAGAATAGATAACCTCGTACTTGAGGTGACGACTGATAGATATAGAGAATTTTTGTTGTAATTATTCTCTGTAACTCATCAACTTTCATATATACAATACAAAAGAATTTTTGAGTGATTTTTCTTGCATTGAATGTTCTGTGATTGTTTGTTTCCACCATTCATCACTGACTTGATTACCATATTCGATTCACAGTAAGAATATCAATCTTACTCAACCCCAGTCAAGGAACAGGTAACTAACTAACTATGTGCGGTTATAGTCTAGTGTGTATGTAACCTAGTTCCCTATAACTAATGGCTCTGATACCAATCTGTCACACCCTCAAAATCCACATGCGGAGTTTTACCGCGAGGCGTGTAAGGCCCCGTTCCCGGGATGCTTACAGCTGGTCATTCATCGCACTCAAAACATAATTTTCATCACATCATCATCATCATCAGCTCATCATCATACGTCATTTTATACCTTCCATGCCCATCATATCATCAAGGAAATCCATCTCGACCATCACCTCTCAAAGTCCCTTAAAACTCCTAGGTACATAAACCCTATTCGGGTGCACCAACACTTAGGCGTATGGAGCTCCAGCCGCATGACCTCCATGCGTATGAATGCTCCAATCGCATGATCTCCATGCGTATGAACGCTCCAGTCGCATAATCTCCATGTGTTCGATTTGAGTAGAGCTTTGATTTGACCCACTATTCTAGGCGCATGACCTCCAATCGCATACTTTCATGCGTATGGACCTCAATCGCATGACATCCGGGCGTATGGACCTCAGTCGCATGACCTTCAAGCGAATGGCCCTCAGTCGCACCACTTTCATGCGAATGACCTCAGTCACCTTCCTTTCATGCGTATGAACCCAATCGCCTCCAATCGGTCGTCTGCACCTCCAGTCGGTTGCATAGCCCTAGCTGGTGTAGAATGCAGTTCATCCCGAACTGCAGCCGCACCTTTTGGCCTCCAAACTCTTCCAAACCACGTTTGAGCTCAAATCAACCCTTCTAAACCTTAGTGAAGCATACCACGACATCATTCAAGCATACCCAAGCCTGAAATCAAGCCCCAAATGAATCATACACATACATATTCATACATAAATGGTTATTCACCCAAAAACCTGAAAAATAGCTTTCAGATGTGTTCCAGGCCCAAAATCATTCAAAATGTGTAAAAGAGGGGTCTTAGAACTCACCTTAACGATCCCGTTGAGTAGAGCTTCGATTTGACCCGCTACACATCGATTTTCATGCTCGGATCAACACGAACCAAGCTTTTCTCCTCTTTTTCTCCTTTTCTCTCTTCTCTTTGGCTGAAAATGGCATGTATGGGGTGTCTTCCCCCTTTATACTCCCATTCATCAAAGTTTCTCTCGTTGGCGAGTTTGGTCCCTTGACTTTGGACTTTATTTCTTTTTCTTCTTTCATCGCCTTCAAAGCAAATTTCCGGTTGTTACAAGTCCACCCCACTTAAATAGGTTTCGTCCCCGAAACCTGTTGTTCCTTGAACCATTGCGGGCAATATTGTCTCGTCTCTTTCCAGTCTCTCACCTGGAATTCAACCAGTCTACGTCGTTTATCAACATACGACTTCTGGCCTATCTTTGCCTACTTCCATCAGGGCTTTGATCCTTTCGAGCTTCTCAGTCGTAGCCTTAGTCACCTCAATATTTCCCATACGTCATTTGGTGCTCGGCCTCACTTGTAGACAAGTAAGGCATTTACTCAGTTACTCCATCATATCACGCTTCATACCTGGCCACCAATAATCTTTACTCGTCTCTCGATACATCTGACGGTTGAGATATTAGTATATCCACATACCTTACATCGGCCAAATAGGCGATACGTCCACGCCTCATGGATTACTAACCCATTCAGCTTATGGTGTACGCCTATCCACCCAAGTATGTCCTGAATGGTCTAGCAGGAACAAACGCTTTCTTAATTCTATCCCGTAGTCCTCTAGGGCATCTAGGTAACCTAGTGGATTCATTAATAGCAATCTCTACATCTAAGGGCTCATCGATGTTCCTTCCCCTAACATGCCACTTACAACAGAAAGCAGTAGGAACGAGACTACTACTAGCATCACATTCAAATCATAGATGCACAAATTTTAAATTACCAGAAACGATCCTGACGTCAAGTCGAAGTCCGCTCTAGCCTCCTCTCGGTCATGGCAAAAGCTCTAGCCTTCACCCTCTGTTCCCTTTCCTCGCACCGGAGCTTCCTGCCTTCGACTTCTTATAATCCCTGCTCAGGTGTCCAGTCTCGCCATAGTCGTAGCACTTAGCCATGCAGCAATCCTCTCACTGTGGCCTTCCTTCCCACTCTGGAAATAGACGTTCAATCCCCACTTGCATTCCCCCTCATGGCCTCTACCACACTTTTTGCATACTTCTCCTTTTCTTTCTATTCTCTTCCGATCATCGTCCCTCGACGCCGTACCTTCATACACAAATCCACCATCATTGTCTCGCCTTCCTTTCCCCTTCTTAACATAGGCTCGCTCATCCCCATCGTCTGTCATCGCCATCGCCCCCGCTCGTCAAACAACTTTCCCGCCAGGTCAACTGCCGACCTAAATATGCTCGGTCGAGCAGCGATCATGTGCCTACGGATGTCTGCCGGCAAGCCCCGAATATACCTCTTGATCTTCCGTGAAAGAGGTGTCACCTGATCCGGCACCAGACATGCCATCTCGTTGAACTTCGTGGTGTACTATTGATGTGTCAGGGTTTCTGCCTCCACTTGCAGGAACTCCCTCTCAACCTTATCCATCTCTCGGCGAGGACAGAACTCTTCAATAACCAAATTCTTTAGCTCCAACCATCTCATTCTCCTAATAGCCCTGCTACCCTCAGTTTGGATTATATTGTCCCACCAGCAAAGAGCCGAGTCCATAAAAGAATGGGCAGCAAACTTTACTTTCTGATGCTCCCGGCACTCGCTGATATTCAATACAGCTTCCATCACTCTCACCTATTGGTGAGCAGTAGCAGCAGTGCCATTTCCATCAAAAGTTGAGGGCTTGCATCGTGAAACGCTCCATAGTTACAGCCTCATGTGGCCTCCGGCGCAGCGTCTTCCTCTTCTTTCTCTTTGTCATCGAAGAAAACAGTTTCAGTCTTGGGTCGTCTCCTTTCGCCCGAAGGTCTACCCCTTTCCTGTCTCTCCCCATCTCTAACAGCCTTTATCACTTCTATCACTACAAACGGTAGGATTGTCTGCATGGCCTGATGCACTTCCTCCGTACCCGCCTCTCTCATCGAGGCTCACAAATTAGCACTCTCCTCACCTCCCTCCGGATGAGAGGTCTCGGGTTCTTCATGAACTACTCTTTCAACCCTAGACCTTCCCCTTGTGACCCGTGGTTCAGCACCACGTCCACCGCCACCTCCACCTCATGAAGCTTTCAAAGATCTAGCACCAGCCATCTTCTAACACACCGAAAGATTCAAACACCAACACGGTCATTCAAGGGAACAACTCAGTTTATGTCAAGTATAGTAAGTCCCTAATTACAGAGGCCAGTTGTGATTAGCCACTTACTTTACTCTTCATACCCCAAGCATTACCTGTCTTGACTACATCAGTATCTAAATCTATCAGCAACACATAAACCACATAACATGCGCACGTAATACCGGTTAACTTTACAAAAAATACCTGATGGCATGCATCTACTCAGATTGGCATCCCTTCCCTTTTTGTCCCATTCTCAGTTTAAGATTAGGTTTTTGAAAATGTTTACCCAATTCACTTAACTTTTGCTCTGATACCAATTTGTAAGGCCTCGTTCCTGGGAAGCTTACAACTTGTCATTCATCGCACTCAAAACATAATTTTCGTCACATCATCATCATCAGGTCATCATCATACGTCATCTTATACCGTCCATGCCCATCACATCATCGAGGAAATCCATCTCGACTATCACCTCTCAAAGTCCCTCAAAACTCCTGGGTGCTTAAACCCTATTCGGACGCACCAACACTTAGGCATATGGAGCTCCAGCCGCATGACCTCCATGCGTATGAGCGCTCCAGTCACATGATCTCCATGCGTATGAACGCTCCAGTCGTGTGACTTCAGGCGTATAAGAACTATTTAGACGCATCACCTCTTAGGCACATGGGAACACTTAGTCGAATGCATTCTAGGCTCATGACCTCCAATCGCATACTTTCATGCGTATGGACCTCAATCGCATGACATCCGGGCGTATTGACCTGAGTAGCATGACCTTCATGCGAATGGCCCTCAGTCGCACCACTTTCATGCAAATGAACTCAGTCGCCTTCTTTTCGTGCGTATCAACCCAATCGCGTTCCAATCGGTCGTCTGGACCCCCAGTCGATCGCATAGCCCTAGCTGGTGCAGAATGCAGTTCATCCCAAACTGTAGCCGCACCTTTTGGCCTCCAAACTCTTCCAAACCATGTTTGAGCTCAGATCAACCCTTCTAAACCTTAGGGAAGCATACCATGACATCATTCAAGCATACCCAAGCCCGAAATCAAGCCCCAAACGAATCATACACATACATATACATACATAAACGGGTATTCACCCAAAAACCCGAAAAATAGCTTTCAGATGTGTTCCAACCCTAAAATCATTCAAAAACGTGTAAAAGAGGGGTCCAGTCACTTAGGCATATGGAGCTCCAGCCGCATGACCTCCATGCGTATGAGCGCTCCAGTAACATGATCTCCATGCGTATGAACGCTCCAGTCGTGTGACTTCAGGCGTATAAGAACTATTTAGACGCATCACCTCTTAGGCACATGGGAACACTTAGTCGAATGCATTCTAGGCTCATGACCTCCAATCGCATACTTTCATGCGTATGGACCTCAATCGCATGACATCCGGGCGTATTGACCTGAGTAGCATGACCTTCATGCGAATGGCCCTCAGTCGCACCACTTTCATGCAAATGAACCTCAGTCGCCTTCTTTTCGTGCGTATCAACCCAATCGCGTTCCAATCGGTCGTCTGGACCCCCAGTCGATCGCATAGCCCTAGCTGGTGCAGAATGCAGTTCATCCCAAACTGTAGCCGCACCTTTTGGCCTCCAAACTCTTCCAAACCATGTTTGAGCTCAGATCAACCCTTCTAAACCTTAGGGAAGCATACCATGACATCATTCAAGCATACCCAAGCCCGAAATCAAGCCCCAAACGAATCATACACATACATATACATACATAAACGGGTATTCACCCAAAAACCGAAAAATAGCTTTCAGATGTGTTCCAACCCTAAAATCATTCAAAAACGTGTAAAAGAGGGGTCCTAGAACTCACCTTTACGATCCCGTTGAGTAGAGCTTCGATTTGACCTACTACATGTCAATTTTCACGCTCAGATCAACCCGAACCAAGCTTTTCTCCTTTTTTTCTCCTTTTCTCTCTTCTCTTTGGCTGAAAATGGCAAGTATGGGGTGTCTTCCCCCTTTTATACTCCCATTCATCAAAGTTTCTCTCGTTGGCGAGTTTGGTCCCTCGACTTTGGACTTTATTTCTTTTCTTCTTCGTCGCCTTCAAAGAAAATTTTCGGGCGTTACAAGGCATGTGAACAAACCAGGATCACAGTCAATAGTTACCCAGAATGACTCTATATGCAACGTTTGAATAAAATCAACCAAAGTACAAACTTGAAAACAAAGCGTTTTGTAAATACGACAAATCCAAAGTATAAAAAAATGCAATATGGCAAAACACACGCCATCCAATGTTTAAAAACCCATGAATAAAAGACAACAAATGTATCTACGAATTAAAGCCTTAGATGCATGTTGCACCCGTGTTGTGCTCCTAATCGCGAGCCGAGTTAACGACCAAAGAATAGCATACTAAAAATGTCAACACAATGGTTCGTGAGTTCAAGAGTTGACGTTCAAATATAAACAATTTAACAGTTGTGATATATAAGTAGTGCATTGTAACAGATAGCTAATCTATTAACAATATATATTAATTCATAGTGATTTCACAATTGAAGCTGACTGTGATACGTTGCTACCTCCTATCATGACTTATCAGGTCGTGACAATGTTCATTAGGACAAATTGCACCCGGTTGACCTCGAGTCACACAGGTGGGGCTCGTCAGACCCAGTAGTACTACACAAGTTTCCCCGCTATTCAATATCAACAATTCGAAAGTGTGAGGACTTTTCCATGATAAACAGCACTATATTAATATTATACACAACTTAAATATATAAAGCGTTTGTAAATTACCAGTATGCTATCTCCCCCGAAAGAGATCAAGTAAAGAGTGGGGCATGAACTCACCTGATATGCGTAACAAATACTTAGGGTTTACTCGAAAGAAACAGTGGACAGACAACCTTCAGAGGTTACCTAGATCATGTAAGTACATAAGTACGTGTAAACAGAGAACATATGGAACCTAAGCACACCACAACCAAAGACTCAAGGTTTCAGAAAACAGACAGGTTTGACCCTGTCGACCTATTTGACCCGTTGGTGACATCATGAGTTATAATTCAATTAAGCAAACATGAACATAAAACATACATGGTTAACATTCAAATAGATCACATGAGGTGCTACATTACCCAATGCATTACTTAGATTATCATACCACTAAATATCATACAAGTCATGCGAATCTAAAACATTAACATGCCCACCAGTTATAACATAACTAACACGCCACACAAAGATCAAATCACGTACTACATGCCATGTGAAGCCACTCACGAGTTCACATCCTAAACCCTGCCAATCCTACTAAGTAGGGTCCTCAGATTCGCACGCGTGTATGATGATCACAATCATATTCATTACATTCAACACACACCCCAATGATCAATTTCCATACAACTCAAATAACACATTCTATCACATTAGACAACCACAATAAACACTCTAGCCTGATCTTAACACCAAAAAACATGTCCAACTCATAATATCCAACGTACCTTGAAAATAAAGTTTCCCTTTTGGGAAAGTAATACTCAAAAGTGATCTACCATCCATAACAATCACAAATTCATCAATTACATACCTAATCAAGTTCATAACATAACTAGGCATGATCAACAACACCAAACTAATATAATTCATCAATTCATATCCCAAAAAGTTACTATCTTTAGTAATGTATGGATTCTAACATGTGTTCTTGAACTCCCATAGTTCACAATTACAATCTAGTATCTAAACATCATCATAGACATATCCATAACATCCATTCATCCCTAATTCAACATTCTTGACCAAATAAAGTTACTAATATTAGTAACCTATGAACACAACCTTCAATTCATCAATTTCTTGCAAGATCAATGTAATCTAGCACTCACCCAACCAAAATAACACCATATAATCATCTAACAATCATCAACTTCATATAATCAACATCAATTTTCGAATTGGGGTTCATCTTGAATCAAAGTTCATGAAGAATTCATCAAAAACATATCATTCTTGCATAATCGACGTTAAACAACATGTATACTATCTAACTAACATACTAGCATCATCAAACAACAACAACTTCAACATTTTTGAACCCAAATCCAAATTAGGGTTCGGCCATATCAAGAAAACCCATAATACTTGTAAAATTCTAACATTTTCACGTGCATTATCTTGCAAAATGATTGTTGAAGGCTAAAATTCAAAGGTGAGGGGGCTTGGAATCGATGTTGCTGCCGAAATGGGGTTTGGGGGAACTAGGGTTATTAATTTTGTTAAGTCTTAGTTTTAGGTAATTACACTTAACCCCCTTTATTTATATTTTCTAAAAACTATTATTTTAAACACTTTTTAAAAGGTTTTAACTTAACAATACCAACATTATTAATCAACAATACTAATATTTACATTATTTCCACTAGTCACAAGATAGGCAATTTAAATATACGCGTTTCCATGTTACGCGATAAAAATCACCATTAACATTTAAATCGCGTAAACACATAAGCATAACACAATAATCATCTAATCAATTAGATTATCATTAATGAAACATTATTAATTATTATCAGGTTACCAACGTTAAACAACAACTAGTGTGCGCTCATGACACGTGTATGCAAGACGTAATGGAATTAACGGAGTTTGGTAACGTAAAATTATCGGATGTCACATTATGTGTGTTTGTATGTGTTTGAGTATGTTTTTAGTGGGTTTATAGGTGGTTGAACTCAATTCAAATGAGTTTGGAAGAAGCCATACTCAAGAGCTGCAAAGGTGAGTTCTAGGACCCCTCTTGTACTGGTTTTTAACTGTTTTAGGGCTGGAAATGAATGAATTTTATGTTTTCATTAAACTGGGTTATGAACTCGTATGTATGAATGTGTGTATGCTGTGATTATGATGTGGTGTTGGTCTATGTTCATGCTTGTTTATGTTATGGTTGTGTTTCAAAGGCTTAGAATGTAAGATTTAAGCTTAGAACATGATAGATGGTGCTTGGGAATTGAGATATGATGTTTAGGACTCATATGTTTAAGGTTTAGAATCTGCCTAAGTATGCAGAAGCAATGCGAATGAGTATTGTAAGTCAATGCGGATGAACAGTTAATACCGATGAGCAATAACCACTATGTAAGCCAATGCGGATGAGTATTGGAAGTTAATGCGGATGAACAGTTAATGTGGATGAGCATTAACCACTAAGTAAGACAATATGGATGAGTATTGGAAGTCAATGGGGATGAACAGTAAATGTGGATGAGCATTAACCACTAAGTAAGCCAATGCGGATGAGTATGGGAAGTCAATGCGGATGAACAGTTAATCCGGATGAGCATTAACCACTAATTAAGCCAATGCGGATAAGTATGGAAGTCAATGCGGATGAACAGTTAATGCGGATAAGCATGAACCATTAAGTAAGTCAATGCAGATGAGAAATGGAAAGTCAATGCGGATGAATAGTTAATGCGGATGAACATTACCACTAAGTAAGAGAAATGCGGATGAGTAGTGGGAAATGCAGATGAAGTAAAAGAAATGCGGATGAAGTAAAAAAAAATGCGGATGAAGTAAAAGAAATGCGGATGAAGTAAAAGAAATGCAGATGAACTAAAATAAATGTGGATGAACTAAAAAAATGTGGATGAACAAAAGGCAAATGCGGATGAACACTTAGAATGTTTTCTGACTTTTAGGGGAAAAAGTTGAAATGTAGTCTTTGACTTGGGAGGTTCCCGGGGGCTATGTAAGTTGACTTTTTGAGGTCATAGATATTATGATGGACATGTTATGATGTATGTTTGATGCTTATGCATGATGGTATGCATG
Source organism: Flaveria trinervia (assembly GCA_025506515.1). Classification (NCBI taxonomy): domain Eukaryota; kingdom Viridiplantae; phylum Streptophyta; class Magnoliopsida; order Asterales; family Asteraceae; genus Flaveria; species Flaveria trinervia. Next base: position 30,822,190 of record CM046453.1, on the reverse strand, counting down.
ATTTATATTATGTACGTATGATGCACTATATGATGATGTTGTTTGTTTATGTCTATGTTCCTTGTTGTATGATTATTCTCCCATGGCTTTACGTTGAATGACAATGAATGAAATGAAAGAATGATCTAACATAAAGTGGAAGATAATGAAAAGAGGAACATAATGAAAGAATGCATGCATTAGCAAATGAATGAAAGTAAGAAAAGCTTGCAAGCAAATGTATGGAGGTTCACACCCAATGAAGGGTGTTAGCTCAACGGTGTGCGGGTTAACTACCCAAAAGAATGCACACTAGGGTCCAATCTTTGTGATTGACCATATGTATGGGATTCTTGCCACTTGCCCTAGGTACTGGAGTCAGCCTCGTGGACAATGTTCGAGGTCTATGAAAGACCTTAGGCCCAGTAACCAGCTTCATGCACAATGTTCGGGGTATATCATATGGTATTGATCCGGAATGAAAGAGAAAAGATAAGTGGTGAATGTACTTGCCTTTAGTACTGGAGTCAGCTTCTTGCGTAATGTTTGAGGTCTATGAAAGACCTCAGGTCCAGTAACCAGCTTCGTGCACAATGTTCGGGGTACTATACATGTCATCGAATGTAATGAACATATGAAAGAAAGTAAGAAAGTATGAATGAATGTGAATAATAATGACGTACGATGAACGAAAGAAAGTTAAATGAATGAATGATGAATATAATAATGATATTATCTATTTGTATGTATGATGTGTGTGCTTTGCTGAGGATGGCGCGGGGCAGCTACTTGGCATTTTGGATGGCATTCTTTTGTTAATGTTTTTGCGTTGTAATGCGAACAAATGAAAGTGTGTAATGAATGATTGTATTAACTTGCAAAAGTAGTTATTATGAAATGAAAAGTTATTTTAACGTTCTGTTTTGATGTTTTTATGAAAGTTTAATGTAATTATATGTTTTATGTACAATGATTGACTAGCTGTAAGTGTCCCAGGAACGGGCCCTTACAAGTTGGTATGAGAGCCAAATTTATGTGAAACGGATAAATTTTCAAAATAAACTAAACTTAAACTTGAAATGGGACGAAAAGGGAAGGGATGCTAGTCCGAGTAGCTACGTGTCATCAGGTATTTTCTTAATGTTAACTTGTATTACATGCACTTGCTATGTGGTTATGTGTTGATGGTAGATTTAGATACTGATGTAGTCAGGACAGGTAATGCTTGGGGTATGAAGAGTAAAGTAAGTGGCTAATCATAACTGGCCACTATAATTAGGGACTTACTATACCTGACATAAACTAAGTTGTTCCCTTGAATGACTGTGTTGGTGTTTGGATCTTCAGCGTGTGTGTGAGGATGGGCGGTGGTATATCATCTAAAGCTTCACGTGGTGGAGGACGTGGTGCTGAAGCATGGGTCATTTTAGGAAAGCCTAGAGCCAAAAAGGTGGTTCATGAAGAACCAGAGACCCCTCATCCAAAGGGCGTGATAAGAGTGCTAACTTAAGAGCCTAAGTGAAGAAGGCGGTTGTGGAGGAAGTGCATCAGGTCATGCAGACAATCCTACCGTCTATGGTTACCAAACTAATAAAGGTTGTTCGAGGTGGCACGAGGCTGTAAGTACAGGGCATTTCAAAGGTGCAAGCCCCCAACTTTTGATGGTAATGGCACTACTGTTGCTGCTCCCCGATGGGTGAGAGAAATGGAAGTTGTTCTGAATATCCGCAAGTGCCGAGAAGACTAGAAGGTGAAATTCGCTTCCCACTCATTTGTGGACTCGGCTCTGTGTTGGTGGGACAATATAGTCCAAGCCGAGGGTAGTCTGGCAATTGGGAGGATGAGATGGTCTGAACAAAAGAAGTTGGTGATTGAGGAGTTCTGTCCTCACAGATAAATGGACAAAGTTGAGAGAGAGTTCCTGTAGTTGGAGGCGGGGACGATGACACATCAGTAGTACACCACCAAATTCAATGAGATGGCACGCTGGTGCCAGATCAAGTAACACCTCTGTCACAAAAGATTAAGAGGTACATTCAAGGCTTGCCAGTGGATATCCGCAGGCACATGATTGCCGCCCGGCCAAGCACGTTTAGGTTGGCGGTTAATTTGGCAGGGAGGTTGTATGATGAGAGAACCTTGGTGGTGGCTGAAGGCAACAAGAAAGGTGGTGATGATCGGAATTGGAATGGAAAAAGGTTTGGTCGGGTGGTGCCCCGACGGGTAACAAGAAGGCACGAATAGATGACCGTCGTGTGGTCACATCCGGGATGGAAGCAAAGAGATGCAACAAATGTGGGAAGCAGCATAGTGGCGAGTGTAGGTGGGATTGAACGAGTGCTTCAAATATGGGAAGCCTGGTCATATGGAAAGAGAATGCAAAGTAGGGAAATGTTTCAACTGTGGCGCGGAGGGCCATATGAGTACAGACTGTAAGGAGCCAATGGCTGAGGGTTCTGGAGTGAAGAAGACTGGAGGTGAAGGACCGAGGGTGAGTGCCAGGGCATTTACAATGACGTAGGAGGAGGCTAGGACGGGCCCTGATATTGTGTCAGGTATGTTTCTAGTAAACTAAATTTTAGCCTCTGTGTTATTCGATTCTGGTGCTAGTAAATTTTATATCTGCTGCTTTCTGTTCTAAGCTGCCTGTTAGTAGTAGGAGTGTTGATGTGCCATTGGATGTATAAACTGCCATAGGTAAGTCTACCAGGATTTTTGAGGTGATAGAAGGATGTGATGTGGAATTAGAAGATCATAAGTTTCCGGTTAGACCATTCATGATGACTTTAGTTGGTTTTGATGTGGTTCTTGGGATGCATTGGTTGGCGGATTACGAGGCGAACATTGTGTGTCGCAAGAAGATGATTCGTTTGACAGCGCCTGACGGGAGTTTGGTAACGGTTTATGGTGATCGAGTCATTATAATTCTGAAAGTGATTTCGATGGCGGTGGCGGGAAAGTGCATGAGGCGTGGATGTAGTGCCTACTTGGCTTATGTGAAGGATGTAGAAACACCAACACCACAACTGTCTAATGTACCGGTTGTGTGTGATTTCCCAGATGTGTTTCCCGAAGACTTACCAGGAGTGCCACCTGACCGAGAGATCAAGCTTCAGATTGATTTGATACCAGGTGCTCAACCTGTTGCCAAGGCCATCGGTTGCTCCTACTGAGATGAAAGAATTGATGGAGCAATTGCAAGAGCTGCTTGATAAGGGATTTATTAGACTGAGTATCTCTCCTTGGGGTGCTCCGGTCTTATTCATGAAGAAGAAAGATGGTAGTATGAGGATGTGTATTGACTACAGTGAGTTGGACAAGTTAACAATAAAGAACCGATACCCTTACGAGAATTGATGACTTGTATGATCAGCTTCAAGGTGCCAGTTGGTTCTCCAGGATAGATCTTTGATCGAGCTACCATCAGTTAAAGGTGAAAGAGTAGGATGACCCTAAAATAGCTTTTCGCACGCGTTATAGTCACTACCAGTTCCTCGTTATGTCATTTGGTTTGACCGACGTGCGAGCTGCTTTTATGTACTTGATAAATTGAGTGTGTCGGCCGATGTTGGATAAATCAGTGATTGTGTTTATTGATGATATCCTAATTTATTCGAAGAGCGAGATAGAGCATGTCGGTCACATTCGGGAGGTTCTAGAGAAGTTGAGAAACGAGAAGCTGTATGCCAAGTTCTCCAAGTGCACACTTTGGTTGTGCGAAGTTCAGTTCTTGGGTCGCGTGGTGAATCCCAAGGGGATATTGGTGGATCCGGAAAAGGTGGAGGCAGTGGTGTAATGGAAGTCTCCAAAGACGCCATCCGAGATTCGTAGTTTCTTGGGTTTGGCGGGCTACTATAGAAGATTCATTCAAGACTTATCCAAGATCGCCTCTCCACTAACCAAGTTGACCGAAAAGATGTAAAGTTTGTATGGGGTCAAGCTCAAGAGAAGGCCTTCAAGGAATTGAAGGCGAGGTTGACTCAAGCTCCTTTTCTGTCATTACCCGATGGAAGTGATGATCTGATGGTTTATTCTAATGCTTCCTACTTGGGGTTGGGGTGGTGTGTAAGGCCTCGTTGCAGGGACGCTCACAGCTGGTAAATCATCACACATAAAACATATACTTTACATTTAATCATTCATAAAACATTGCAGCGGAAGTCTAAAGAAATAACTTTTCATATCATTACAAATGCTTTTGCATGTTAATACAAGCGTTCATTTCAAAACATCAATCGTTCGCATTATAATGCAAAAACATTAACAAAAGAATGTCGTTCAACATGCCAAGTAGCTGCTCCGGGCCATCCTCAGCAATGCTCACCTGCCAACTGGAAAATGCATAAAAGTCAGCATTGCTGAGTGTGTTCTAGTTTAATAATAAAACATATTTTTTCCTTCATTTAAAACTGTTCATTTCTATTGCATGTGATCATACATCATACATATATACAGATAATATCATTATTATCTTCGTCATTCTTTCGTTCATACTTTCATTCATTCATTCATTAGTTCCAGTGACATGTACATTACCACGAACATTGTGCACGAAGTGGGTAATTGGGCCTGAGGTCTTTCATAGACCTCGAACATTGTGCACGAAGCTGACTCTAGTACCTAGGGTAAGTACATTCATCCTTTATCTTGTCTCTTTCATTCCGGATCAAGGCCATATGCTATAACCCGAACATTGGGCACGAAGCGGGTAACTAGGCCTGACGTCATTCATAGACCTCGAACATTGTGCACGAAGCTGACTCCAGTACCTAGGGCAAGCGGCAAGGATCCCATTCATATGGTCAATCACAGAGATTGGACCCCAATATGCATCCTTTGGGGTAGCTAACCCGCACACCGTTGAGCTAACACCTACATAGGGTGTGCACCTCCATACATTTGCTTGCAAGCCTTTCTTACATTCATTCATTCGTTCATTAATGCATGCATTCACCATCATGTTCCTCTTTCATTATCTTTCACTTTACGTTACATAATACTTCGTTCATTCATTATCATAACATGCAAAGTCATAGGAAAGATAATCATACATCATCATAAGAAACATAAACAAATCATTCATACATCATCATGCAGGGCATCATACATACATAACATACATCATGCATAACCATGCAACATCATCATCATCATGCATAAGCATCAATCACAATATATTACATGCCCAACATACCATCTATGACCTCAAAAGTCAACTTTCATAACCCCGGGAATCTCCTAGGTCAAAGCCTACATTACCCTTTTTCTCCCAAAAAGTCAGAATTTTACTAAGTGTTCGTCCGCATTGACACTACTGCTCATCCACATTTGATATCCTTCATCTGCATTAACTTACTCTATGCACATTCGTTTCCTTCATCCGCATTAACTTACTCTATCCGCATTTGCCATCCGCATTTTCCTAACTCCTCCGCATTTCCATACTTAGCCAATGCTCTTCCGCATTGACCTCATCCACATTGACCTCATCGACATTGACCTCATCCGCATTGACTTACTTTGCTCATCCGCATTTCCACACTTGTTCAATGCTCATCCATATTGACCTCATCTGCATTGACTTACTTTGCTCATCCGCATTTCCACACTTGGTCAATGCTCATCCGCATTGACCTCATCTGTATTTCCTGTTTTCTCACTTATGCAGATTCTAAAACTCAACTTATGAGCCTTAAACATCAGATTTCAATTCACCATTCATCATGTTCTAAGCTTAAATCTTACCTCTAAGTCTTAGAAACATCATCGTACATCAACAAACATGAACATAATCACATCATAACATCACAACATCATCATATTACACATTCAAGCATATGGGTCCGAACCCAGTTAAATCAAAACATACATTCATGCCATTCCAGCCCCCAAATTAGTTAAAACAGGTAAAAGAGGGGTCCTACAACTCACCTTTGCAGCTCTTGAGTATGGCTTCCTCCAAACTAATTTCAAATGGAATTCAACCGCTTAGAACCCACTAAAAACATACCCGAACACACACAAACACACATAAGCATAAACCCGAGGATAAGACCAGTCAAGAACACCATAAAAGCATGAATTCTTACCTTGAATTCAAATTATTTCTTCTTGTTCTTCTTCAAAGCCGAGAATTTGCTGCTCCAGCTACTCTCTCTCTCTAAAACCCGAAAATCAGTGGTGTATGTGACATATGGGCGGCCATACCACCTTTTACACCCACTTTTCAAACATTTTGTCCCTTTTGGACACTTTTTACCCCTAGACTTGGGTTTATTTCTTTTCTTTCTTTTCATTCACTTTATTCATTCTTTTCTTTGACTTTAAAATAACCGGGTGTTACAAGTCCACCCCCCTTAAATAGGTTTCGTCCTCAAAACCTGTTATTCCTTGAAGAATTGTGGGTAATGTTGTCTCATCTCTTCTTCAGTCTCCCACGTAGACTCGGATCCCTCCTGTGCTTCCACTGTACAGGCACAAGGGGAACCACTTTATTCCTCAGCCTCTTTTCCTTTTTATCAATGATTTCCACTGGTTGCTCCACATAATTGAGCCGTTCATCCACTTCGATATCCTCCAATGGAACAATCATCTCTTCATCAGTTAAGCACTTTCTCAAATGAGATACATGAAATGTCGGGTGAATTCGACTTAACTCATCGAGTAACTCTAATCTATAGGCTACCTCTCCTACTCGAGCAATGATTCGGAAAGGGCCTATGTATCTCGGGCTCAACTTGCCCCGCTTTCGGAAACAAATGATACCCTTCCAATGTGAGACCTTCAACATAGCCCGGTCACCCACCTGGAACTCAATCAGTCTACGTCGTTTATTGGTGTACCACTTCTATCTATCTTTGGCTGCCTTCATGAAGGCCTTGATCTTCTCAAGCTTCTCAGTCGTAGCCTCGATTACCTCGACGCTCCCTAACTCCTTTTGACCATATCACCCCACAGACGGGTGTTCTGCATCTTCTACCGTATAGCATCTCATATGGTGGCATACCAATGCTGGCATGATAGCTATTGTTGTAGAGAATTCGGCTAACGGTAGGTGGTCATCCCAACTTCCACCAAAAATCAATCACACATGCCCAAAGCATGTCCTCCAACGTCTGAATGGTCCTTTCTGACTGACCATCAGTTTGGGGATGATAAGCTGTACTAATATGTAACCTCGTCCCCATAGCACCGTGGAATTTCTTCTACAGTTCAGATGTAACCGGGTGTCACAATTAGACACAATGGACAGCGGCATGCCATGACGAGTTACAATCTCCTTGATGAACATGTCAGCCAACCTCTCAGATGAATATGTCTCGCGGATCGGTAGGAAGTGAGCACTCTTTGTCAAACGGTCAACAATCACCCATATGGCATCGTACCCTTTCGGAGTACCTGGCAGCTTCGTAATGAATCCATGGTGATGTGCCCCACTTCCATTCCGGTATATCCAAAGGTTGAATCTTCCCAGACGGCTTTTGATGCTCGGCCTTCACTTGCAAACAAGTAAGGCATTTACTCACATACCCACCACATCGCGCTTCATACCCCCCAATAATCTTTCTTCATGTCTTGATACATTTCCGTGGCACCTGGATGTTTGGAAAATCTAGTCTTATGAGCTTCATCCATGATCTTCCCCCGTAGATCACCAAATCGAGGAATCCACACACACGTCCAAATCGGGTTTTAACCCCAAGTGTGTTCTCACCCACTTCCCCAACCAGACCTCTCATCCTTTCAGAGTTAAGATGATCTTCTTTCAGTGCCTCATTTTCATACTCTTTGACTTGCTTCTTACATCAGAGGTCATGATCTGTTGGTATGCTTTCACCCGAATCGGCTCGGGCCTCTCCTTTCGGCTAAGAGCATCAGCCACCACGTTGGCCTTGCCCGGATGGTAATGGATCTCACAATCATAATCCTTTATAAGCTCCAACCACCTTATCTACCTCATGTTCACATCTTTTTGCTCGAAGAAGTACTTCAAGCTCTTGTGGTCGGTGAAAATGGTGCACTTCGTATCGTAAAGATAGTGCCTCCAAATCTTTAATGCAAAGACCACGACTGCCAGCTCCAAGTCATGAGTAGGGTAATTCACCTCATGAACCTTCAACTATCAGGACACATAGGCTATAACCTTCCCTCTCTGCATTAATACGCACCCCAAACCCGACTAGGAAGCATCAAAATAAACCACCAGATCTTCGCTCCCATCAAGTAATGACAGAACAGGAGCTTGAGTCAACCTTGCCTTCAATTCTTCAAACGCCTTCTCTTGAGCTTGACCCCATACGAACTTCACATCTTTTCGAGTCAACTTGGTTAATGGAGAAGCGATCTTGGAGAATTCTTGAATGAATCTCCTGTAGTAACCCGCCAAACCCAAGAAACTGCAAATCTCGGATGGCGTGTGTGGAGATTTCCATTGCATCACTGCCTTCACCTTAGCCGGGTCCACCACGATCCTATCGCGATTCCCCACATGACCCAAGAACTGAACTTTACACAACTAGAATGCACACTTGGGGAATTTGGCAAACAACTTCTCCCTTCTCAGCGTCTCCAGAACCTCCCGAATATGACCGGCATGCTCAATCTCGCTCTTCGAATAAATCAGGATATCATCGATGAACACAATCACTGATTTATCCAGCATCGGTCGACACACACGGTTTATCAAATCCATAAAAGCACCAGCGCATTGGTCAAACCAAAAGACATGATAGGAAACTCATAGTCACCATAGCGCGTGCGAAAAGCTGTTTTAGGGATATCTTGCTCCTTCACCTTCAACTGATGGTAACCAGATCGAAGATCTATCCTTGAAAACCAACTGTTACCCTGGAGCTGATCAAACAAATCTTCAATTATCGGTAAAGGGTAGTGGTTCTTCACTGTCAACTTATTCAGCTCATGGTAGTCAATACAGATCCTCATAATACTGTCCTTCTTCATTACAAATAGGACCGGAGCACCCCAAGGAGAGATACTTGGTCTAATGAACCCCTTATCAAGCATCTCTTGCAACTGCTACATCAACTCTTTAATCTCTGTTGGAGCCAAACGATACGGTGCCTTGGCAATGGGTTGGGCACCCGGTATCAGGTGAATCTGGAACTCGATCTCACGGTCAGGTGGCACTCCTGATAAGTCTTCTGGGAATACGTCTAGAAAGTCACACACCACGGGTAAATCGAATAGCTATGGTGTTGGCGTATCCACATCCTTTACATACGCCAAGTAGGCACTACATCCACACCTCATACACTTTCCCACCACCGCTATTGAAATTACCTTCGGAATTGTAGTCACCCGATCACCATCCGGGCAAACCCAATGTGGTGGTGGATGCCCGTAGCCGGAAGGAGAGACCCGAACCGATTCGGGTGAAAGCTTACCAGTTGATCATGACCTCTAATGTGATGAAACAAGTCAAATAGTTTCAAGATGAGGCATTGAAAGAAGATCATCTTAACTCCGAAAGAATGAGAGGTCTGGTCGGTGAGTTGGGTGAAAACACACTTGATGCTAAGACCCTATTTGGGCGGATGTGGATTCCTCGTTATAGGGAACTACGCATGAGGATCATGGATGAAACTAATAAGAGTTGATACTTTGTTCATCCTAGTGCTACAACGATGTACCAAGACATGAAGAAAAACTATTGGTGGCCGGGTATGAAGTGTGATGTGGTGGAGTATGTGAGTAAATGCCTTACTTGTTTACAAGTGAAGGCCGAGCACGAAAAGCCATATGGGAAGATCCAACTTTTGGATATACCAGAGTGGAAGTGGGAATATATCACTATGAACTTTATTACGAAGCTACCGCGTACCCCGAAAGGGTATGATGCTATATGGGTGATAGTTGACCGTTTAATAAAGAGTGCTCACTTCCTACTGATCCACGAGACATATTCATCCAAGAGGTTGGTAGATCTATTCATCAAGGAAATTTTAACTCGTCATGGTGTGCCGGTGATTATTGTGTCTGATCGTGACACTCGATTTACATCTAAATTTTGGAAGAAATTCCATGATGCGATGGGGACGAGGTTACATATTAACATGGCTTATCACCCCCAAACAGATGGTCAGTCAGAAAAACCATTCAAGCATTAGAGGATATGCTTCGTGCATGTGTTATTGATTTCGGAGGAAGTTGGGATGACCACTTACCGTTAGTTGAGTTCTTAAATAACAACAGTTATCATGCCAGGATTGTATGCCCCCTTATGAGATGCAATACGATAGGAGATGTCAAACACCCGTGTGCTAGGGTGATATTGGTCAGAAAGAGTTAGGGAACGTCGAGGTGATTGAGGCTACGATTTAGAAGCTTGAAAAGATCAAGGCCTTGATGAAGGCAACCAAAGATAGACAGAAGTCGTATGCCGATAAACGACGTAGACCGATTGAGTTCCAGGTGGATGACAGGGTTATGTTGAAATTCTCACCGTGGAAGGGTATCATTAGGTTCAGAAAGCAGGGCAAGTTGAGCTCGAGATACATAGGGCCTTTCCGAATCATTGCTAGAGTATGTGGAGCAACCAGTGGCGATCATTGATCAAAAAGAGAAGAGGCTGAGGAAAAAAGTGGTTCCTCTTGTGCCTATATAGTGGAAGCACAGGAAGGGATCCAAGTCTACATGGGAGACTGAAGAAGAGATAAGACAGCATTACCCACGATTGTTTGAGCAATAACAGGTTTCGGGGACGAAACCTAAATAAGGGGGTGGACTTGTAACGCCCGGTTATTTTTTTAAGACAAAGAAAGAAGAATAAAGTGAAGGAAAGGAAATAAAACCAGAGTCTAGGGGTTAAAAGTGACAAAAAGGACAAAATCTATGAAAATTTGGTGAATAAAGGTGATGGCTACCCATCACCCTCTCTTCACTCATAATCATCGGTTTTTAGAGAGAGAAAGTAGCAAGAGCAGCAGAAAGCTCTTGGCTCTAAAGAGAAACAAGAAGAAAGTTTGAATTCAAGGTAAGAATTCATGTTTTTATGATGTTCTTAACCAGTTATGTCCTCGGGTGTATGCTTATGTGTGTTTGTATGTCTTCGGGTATGTTTTTAGTGGGTTTCTAGGCGGTTGAACTCAATTTCAAGCGAGTTTGGAAGAAGCCATACTCAAGAGCTGCAATGATGAGTTCTAGGACCCCTCTTTTACTGGTTTTTAACTGTTTTGGGGCTGGAAATGCATGAATGTATGTTTTCATTAAACTGGGTTTTAAACTCGTATGTATGAATGTGTGTATGTTGTGATTATGATGTGATGTTGGGTTATGTTCATGATTTTTTATGTTATGGTTGTGTTTCTAAGGCTTAGAATGTAAGATTTAAGCTTAGAACATGATAGATGGGGCTTGGGAACTGAGATATGATGTTTAGGGCTCATATGTTTAAGCTTTAGAATCTGCCTAAGTATGCAGAAGCAATGCAGATGAGTATTGTAAGTTAATGTGGATGAACAATTGATGCGGATGAGCATTAACCACTAAGTAAGCCAATGAGGATGAGTATTGGAAGTCAATGCGGATGAACACTTAATGCGGATGAGCACTAACCACTAAGTAAGTCAATGCAGATGAGTATTAGAAGTCAATGTGGATGAACAGTTAATGCAAATGCGCATTAACCACTAAGTAAGCCAATGCGGATGAGTATTGGAAGTCAATGCGGATGAGTATTAGAAGTCAATGCGGATGAACAGTTAAGGCGGATGAACATTAAACACTAAGTAAGCCAATGAGGATGAGTATTGGAAGTCAATGCGGATGAGCATTAACCATTAAGTAAGTCAATGCGGATGAGAAAGGGAAAGTCAATGCGGATGAACAATTAATGCGGATGAACATTTACCACTAAGTAAGAGAAATGCGGATGAGTAGTGGGAAATGCGGATGAAGTAAAAGAAATGCGGATGAAATAAAAGAAATGAAGAAGAAGTAAAAGAAATGTGGATGAAGTAAAAGAAACACGAATGAAGTAACAGAAATGCGGATGAAGTAACAGAAATGCCGTGAACTAAAACAAATGCGGATGAACTAAAACAAATGCGGATGAACACTTAGAATATATTCTGAGTTTTTGGGGAAAAAGTTGAAATGTAGGCTTTGACTTGGGAGGTTCCCTGGGGCTATGTAAGTTGATTTTTTGAGGTCATAGATGGTATGATGCGCATCTTATGATGTATGTTTGATGCTTATGCATGATGGTATGTATGATGTATATTATGTACGTATCATGCCCTGTATGATGATGTTGTCTGTTTATGTATATGTTCCTTGTTGTATGATTATTTTCCCATGGCTTTATGTTGAATGATAATGAATGAAATGAAAGTGATGTAACGTAAAGTGGAAGATAATGAAAAGAGGAACGTAATGAAAGAATGCATGCATTAACGAATGAATGAAAGTAAGAAAGGCTTGCAAGCAATTGTATGGAGGTTCACACCCAATGAAGGGTGTTAGCTCAACGGTGTGCGGGTTAGCTACCCCAGAAGGAAGCACACTGGGGTCCAATCTTTGTGATTGACCATATGTATGGGATCCTTGCCGCTTTCCCTAGGTACTGGAGTCAGCATCGTGCACAATGTTCGAGGTTTATGAAAGACCTTAGGCCAGTAACCAGCTTCGTGCACAATGTTTGGGGTATAGCGTATGGTATTGATCCAGAAAGAAAGAGAAAAGATAAGTGGTGAATGTACTTGGCCTAGGTACTCGAGTCAGCTTCGTGCACAATTTTCGAGCTCTATGAAAGACCTCAGGCCCAGTAACCAGCTTCATGGACAATGTTCGGGGTACTATACATGTCATCAAATGTAATGAACGTATGAAAGAAAGTAAGAAAGTATGATTGAATGTGAATGATAATGACGTACGATGAATGAAACAAAGTTCATGAACGAATGATGAAGATAATAATGATATCATCTATTTGTACGTATGATGTGTGATCACATGCAAAAGTAAAGAACGGTTTTAATGAATGTACATTATGTTTTATTATAAAACTAGAACTCACTCAACAATGTTGACTTTTTATGTATTTTCCAGTTGGCATGTGAGCTTTGTTGAGGATGGCGTGGGGCAGCTACTTGGCATTTTGGATGGCATTCTTTTGTTAATGTTTTTGCATTGTAATGCAAACAAATGAAAATGTGTAATGAATGATTGTATTAACTTGCCAAAGCAGTTATCATGAAATGAAAATTTATTTTAATGTTCCGCTGCGATGTTTTTATGAAAGTTAAATGTAATTTTATGTTTATGTGCAATGATTGACCAGCTATAAGTGCCCCGGGAACGGGGCCTTACAAGTTGGTATAAGAGCCCAAGTTTATATGAAACGGGTAAATTTTAAGAAAAAACCTAAACTTAAACTGAAAATGGGACGAAAAGGGAAGGGATGCTAGTCCGAGTAGCTATGTGCCATTAGGTATTTTCTTAATATTTACCGGTATTACGTGCATTTGTTATGTGGTTATGTGTTGCTGGTAGATTTAGATACTGATGTAGTCAGGACAGGTAATGCTTGGGGTATGAAGAGTAAATTAAGTGGCTAATCACAACTAGCAACTATAATTAGGGACTTACTATACCTGACATAACTGAGTTGTTCCCTTGAACGACCATGTTGATGTTTGAATCTTTCAGCATGTGTGTGAGGATGGCCTGCGGTAGTTCATCGAAAGCTTCACGTAGTGGAGGACATGGTGCTGAACCACGGGTGACGAGAGGAAGGCCTAGAGCCGAAAAGGTGGTTCATGAAGAACCAGAGACCCCTCATCTGGACGGCGGTGATGAGAGTGCTAACTTAAGAGCCTCGGTGAAGGAGGCAGTTGTGGAGGAAGTGCATCAGGTCATGCAGACGATCTACCGTCTGTGGTGACCGAAGTAATAAAGGCTGTTAGAGATGGGGAAATAAGGGAAAGGAGTAGACCTACGGGTGAAAGTAGACAGCCCGAGACTGTGATGGTTCTATTTGATGATGAAGAAGAAGACCCTACATCGGAAACGGCACGAGGCTGTAACTACGGGGCATTTCAAAGGTGCAAGCCCCTACTTTTGATGGTAATGGCACCGCTGCTACTGCTCACTGATCGGTGAGAGATATGGAAGTTGTTCTAAATATCAGCGAGTGCCAAGAATACCAGAAGGTGAAATTTGCTGCCCACTCATTTGTGGACTCGGCTCTGTGTTGGTGGGACAATGTAGTCCATGCCGAGGGTAGTCGGGCAAATTGGGAGGATGAGATGGTCTGAACTAAAGAAGTTGGTGATTGAGGAGTTCTGTCCATATAGAGAAATGGACAAAGTTGAGAGAAAGTTCCTACAGTTGGAGGCGAGGACGATGACACATCAGGAATACACCACCAAATTCAATGACATGGCATGGTTGGTGCCAGATCAGGTGACGCCTCTATCACGAAAAATTAAGAGGTACATTCAAGGCTTGCCAGCAGATATCCGTAGGCACATGGTTGCCGCTCGGCTGAGCATGTTTAGGTCAGCGGTTAATTTGGCAGGGAGGTTATATGATGAGAGAATCGTGGTGGTGGCTGAAGGCAGCAAGAAAGGTGGTAGTGACTGGAATTGGAATGGAAAAAGGTTGGTCGGGGTGATGCCCCGACAGATAACAAGAAGGCACGGGTAGATGACTGTTGTGTGGTCACATGTAGGGTGGAAGTAAAGAGACGCGACAAATGTAGGAAGGAGCATAGCGGCGAGTGTAGGTGGGGATTGAACGTGTGCTTCAAATGTGGGAAGCCTGGTCATATGGCAAGGGAATGCAAAGCAGGGACATGTTTCAACTGTGGTGCGGAGGGCCACATGAGTAGAGACTGTAAGAAGCCAAGGACTGAGGGTTCTAGGGTGAAGAATACTGGAGGTGAAGGACCGAGGGCGAGCGCTAGGGCGTTTACGATGACACAGGAGGAGGCTAGGACGGACCCTCATGTTCTGTCAGGTACGTTTCTTGTAAACCAAACTTTAGCCTCTGTGTTATTCGATTCTGGTGCTAGTAAAAGTTTTGTTTCTGCTGCTTTCTGTTCTAAGCTGCCTGTTAGTAGTAGGAGTGTTGATGTGCCCTTGGGTGTAGAAACTACCATAGGTAATTCTACCAGGATTTTTGAGGTGATAGAAGGATGTGATGTGGAATTAGAAGGTCATAAGTTTCCGGTTAGACCATTCATGATGACTTTAGTTGGTTTTGATGTGGTTCTTGGGATGCATTGGTTGGCAGATTACGAGGCGAACATTGTGTGTTGCAAGAAGATGATTTGTTTGAGAGCGCCTGACGGGAGTTCGCTACCATCAGTTAAAGGTGAAAGAGCAGGATGTCCCTAAAACAGCTTTTCGCACGCATTATGGTCACTACAAGTTCCTCGTTATGTCATTTGGTTTGACCAACATGCCAGCTTCTTTTATGGACTTGATGAATCAAGTGTGTTGGCTGATGTTGGATAAATCAGTGATTGTGTTTAATGATGATATCCTAATTTATTCGAAGAGCGAGATAGAGCATGCCGGTCACATTTGGGAAGTTCTGCAGACGTTGAGAAAGGAGAAGTTGTACACCAAGTTCTCCAAGTGCGCATTTTGGTTGCGCGAAGTTCAGTTCTTGGGTCACGTGGTGAATCCCGAGGGGATTATGGTGGATCCGGAAAAGGTGGAGGCAGTGGTGCAATGCAAGTCTCCAAAGACGCCATCCGAGATATGTAGTTTCTTGGGTTTGGCGGGCTACTACAGAAGATTCATTCAAGACTTCTCAAAGATCGCCTCTCCACTAACCAAGTTAACCTGGAAATATTTAGAGTTTGTATGGGGTCAAGCTCAAGAGAACGCGTTCGAGGAATTGAAGGCGAGGTTGACTCGAGCTCCTGTTCTGTCATTACGTGACGGAAGTGAAGATCTGGTGGTTTATTCTGATGCTTCCTACTCGGGGTTGGGGTGTGTGTTAATGTAGAGAGGAAAGGTTATAGCCTATGCATCCTGACAGTTGAAGGTTCATGAGGTTAATTATCCTACTCATGACTTGGAGCTAGCAGTCGTGGTCTTTGCATTAAAGATTTGGAGGCACTACCTTTACAGGACGAAGTGCACCATATTCACTGACCACAAGAGCTTGAAGTACTTCTTCAAGCAGAAGGACCTGAACATGAGGCAGAGGAGATGGTTGGAGCTCATAAAAGACTACAATTGCGAGATCTATTACCATCCGGGCAAAGCCAACGCGGTGGCGGATGCCCTTAGCCAAAAGGAAAGACCCGAACCAATTTGGGTGAAAGCTTAGCAGTTGATCTTGACCTCTGATGTGATGAAGCAAGTCAAAGAGTTTCAAGATGAGGCATTGAAAGAAGATCATATTAACTCTGAAAGAATGAGAGGTCTGGTCACGGAGTTAGGTGAAAACACACTTGGTGCTAAGACCCGATTCCAGTGGATATGGATTCCTCATTATGGGGATCTACCCATGAAGATCATGGATGAAGTTCATAAGACTCGATACTCTATTCATCCTAGTGCTACAAAGATGTACCAAGACATGAAGAAAGACTATTGGTGGCCGGGTATGAAGCATGATGTGGTGGAGTATGTGAGTAAATGCCTTACTTGTTTACAAGTGAAGGCCAAGCACCAAAAGCCATATGGGAAGATCTAACCTTTGGATATATCGGAGTGGAAGTGGGAACATATCAACATTGACTTTATTACGAAGCTACCGCCGAAAGGGTATGATGCATATGGGTGATAGTTGACCGTTTAACGAAGAGTGCTCACTTCCTACGGATCCGCGAGACATATTCATCCGAGAGGTTGGCGGATCTATTCATCAAGGAAATTGTAACTTGTCATGGTGTGTCGGTGTCTATTGTGTCTGATCGTGACACCCAGTTTAGATCTAAATTTTGGAAGAAATTCCACGACGCGATGGGGATGAGGTTACATATTAGCACGGCTTATCACCCCGAAAGGGATGGTCAGTCAGAAAGGACCATTCAGACATTGGAGGATATGCTTCGTGCATGTGTTATTGATTTTGGAGGAAGTTGGGATCACCACTTACCGTTAGCTGAGTTATCATATAACTACAATTATCATGCCAGCATTGGTATGCCCCTTATGAGATGTTATACGGTAGGAGATGCCAAACACCCGTGTGTTGGGGTGATATTGGTCAGAAAGAGTTAGGGAGCATCAAGGTGATTGAGGCTACGATTGAGAAGCTTGAAAAGATCAAGGCCTTCATGAAGGCAGCCAAAGATAGACAACAGTCGTATGCCGATAAACGACAGAGACCGATTGAGTTCCAGGTGGGTGACAGGGTTATGTTGAAAGTCTCACCTTGGAAGGGTATCATTCGGTTCAGAAAGCGGGGCAAGTTGAGCCCGAGATACATAGGGCCTTTCCGAATCATTGCTAGAGTAGGAAAGGTAGCCTATAGATTGGAGTTACGAGATAAGTTAAGTGGAATTCACCCGACATTCCATGTATCTCATATGAGAAAGTGTCTAGCAGATGAAGATGTAGTTGTGCCACTGGAGGATATCGAAGTAGACGACCGGGTCAATTATGTGGAGCAACCAGTGGCGATCATTGATTGAAAAGAGAGGAGGCTGAGGAATAAATTGGTTCCTCTTGTGCGTGTACAGTGGAAGCACAGGAAGGGATCCGAGTCTACGTGGGAAACTGAAGAAGAGATGAGACAGCATTACCCACGATTGTTTGAGCAATAACAGGTTTTGGGGACAAAACCTAAATAAGGGGGGGTGGACTTGTAATGCCTGGTTATTTTTTAAGACAAAGAAAGAAGAATAAAGTGCAGGAAAAAGAAGGAAAAGAAATAAAACCCAAGTCTAGTGGTTACAAGTGACAAAAAGGACAAAATCTTTGAAAAGTTGGTGAATAAAGGTGATGGCCGCCCATCACCCTCTCTTCACTCATAATCATTGGTTTTTAGAGAGAAAAAGTAGCAAGAGCAGTAGAAAGCTCTCGGCTCTGAAGAGACACAAGAAGAAAATTTGAATTCAAGGTAAGAATTCATGTTTTTATGGTGTTCTTAACCGGTTATGTCCTCGGGTGTATGCTTATGTGTGTTTGTATGTGCTCGGGTATGTTTTTAGTGGGTTTCTAGGCAGTTTAACTCAATTTCAAACAAGTTTGGAAGAAGCCATACTCAAGAGCTACAAAGGTGAGTTCTAGGACCCCTCTTTTACTAGTTTTTAACTGTTTTGGGCTAGAAATGCATGAATGTATGTTTTCATTAAACTGGGTTTTAAACCCATATGTATGAATGTGTGTATGCTGTGATTATGATGTTATGTTGGGTTATGTTCATGCTTGTTTATGTTGTGGTTGTGTTTCTAAGGCTTAGAATGTGAGATTTAAACTTAGAACATGATAAATGGTGCTTAGGAACTGAGATATGATTTTTAGGGCTCATATGTTTAAGTTTTAGAATCTGCCTAAGTACGCAGAAGCAATGCGGATGAGTATTGTAAGTCAATGTGGATGAATAGTTAATGCGGATTTGCATTAACGACTAAGTAAGCAATGAGGTCGAGTATTGGAAGTCAATGCGGATGAACAGTTAATGTGGATAAGCATTAACCACTATGTAAGCCAATGCGGATGAGTATTGGAAGTCAATGCGGATGAACAGTTAATGCGGATGAGCATTAACCACTAAGTAAGCCAATGCGGATGAGTATTGGAAGTCAATGCGGATGAACAGTTTATCCGGATGAGCATTAACCACTAAGTAAGCCAATGTGGATGAGTATTGGAAGTCAATGCGGATGAACAGTTAATGTGGATTAGCATTAACCATTAAGTAAGTCAATGCGGATGAGAAATGGAAAGTCAATGCGGATGAACAGTTAATGCGGAAGAACAATTAATGCATATGAACATTTACCACTAAGTAAGAGAAATATGGATGAGTAGTGGGAAATGCGGATGAAGTAAAATAAATGTGGATGAAGTAAAAGAAATGTGGATGGATTAAAAGAAATGCGGATGAAGTAAAAGAAATGCGGATGAACTAAAACAAATGCGGATGAACAAAAGGCAAATGCGGATGAACACTTAAAATGTTTTCTGACTTTTTGGGGAAAAAGTTGAAATGTAGGCTTTGACTTGGGAGGTTCCCGGGGGCTATGTAAGTTGACTTTTTGAGGTCTTAGATATTATGATGGGCATGTTATGATGTATGTTTGATGCTTATGCATGATGCTATGTATGATGTATACTATGTACGTATGATGCCCTGTATGATGATGTTGTCTATTTATTGTATATGTTCCTTGTTGTATGATTATTTTCCCGTGGCTTTATGTTGAATGATAATGAATGAAATGAAAGTATGAAGTAATGTAAAGTGGAAGATAATGAAAAGAGTAATGTAATGAAAGAATGCATGCATTAACGAAAGAATGAAAGTAAGAAAGGCTTTCAAGCAAATGTATGGAGGTTCACACCCAATGAATGGTGTTAGCTCAACGGTGTGCGGGTTAGCTACCCCAGAAGGATGCACACTGGGTCCAATCTTTGTGATTAACCATATGTATGGAATCCTTGCTGCTTGCCCTAGGTACTGCAGTCAGCTTCGTGCATAATGTTCGAGGTCTATGAAAGACTTCAGGCCTATTAACCAGCTTCTTGCACAATGTTCAGGGTATAGCGTATGGCATTGATCCAGAATGAAAGAGAAAAGATAAGTGGTGAATGTACTTGCCCTAGGTACTTGTGTCAGCTTCATGCATAATGTTCGAGGTCTATGAAAGACCTCAGGCCCAGTAACCCTGCTTCGTGCACAATGTTCGAGGTACTGTACATGTCATCGATTGTAATGAACGTACGAATGAAAGTGAGAAAGTATGAATGAATGTGAATGATAATGACGTACGATGAATGGTAGAAAGTTAATGAATGAATGATGAAGATAATAATGATATTATCTATTTGTACGTATGATGTGTGATCACATGCAAAAGTAAAGAACGGTTTTAATGAATGTACAGTATGTTTTATTATAAAACTAGAACTCACTCAGCAATGCTAACTTTTTATGCATTTTCCAATTGGCAGGTGAGCTTTGCTGAGGATGGTGCGGGGCAGCTACTTGGCATTTTGGATGGCATTCTTTTGTTAATTCTTTTGAATTGTAATGCCAACAAATGAAAATGTGTAATGAATGATTGTATTAACTTGCAAAAGCAGTTATTATGAAATGAAAAGTTATTTTAATGTTCCGCTATGATGTTTTAATAAAAGTTAAATGTAATTACATGTTTTATGTGCAATGATTGACCAGTTGTAAGTGTACTTGGAACGGGACCTTACAAGTCACAGTGAAGAATTCCTCTGAGAAGAGTGAAGAGGAGGATTCTAAGAAGGGCCACTACCTTTCTAAGGAGAAGAAGAAGATTGTGATGACCAAGTCTATGAGGAAGAACTTGATCAGAAATACCAAAAGAAAAGCTAGGAAGGCTCAAGAGATCAAGGCTACTTTTGACTCCAAGCATAAACAAGTTTTTATCTATACAGGGTTTGAAGTGGTAAAGACTGAAGAAATCAATCTCAACTCTTCTACTAAGAGTTCTAGTTCATGTTCGAATCATCTCAGTACCAAGAAGAAGACTGATCTGTTGTGTACCACTGCTACACAGCCTGGAGCATCCAACTTCAAGAACAGTCCTCAACCCAAAAGGACTATCTTGGCATCTGCAAAGATGAGGGTCTAGAAGGGATGTGACCAAAGTTAGTCTTCTTCCCAATAGAAGGCTCTTGGGAAGAAGAAAATAGAGTGTGTTATGTGTGAAAGTACAGCTCGTCTTGCTAAGGATTATCCATACAATCCTAAAGGTACTCTTCACATGACCAAAACAAAGACTTCCAAAAGTTCCAAGAAGATTCAAGCTTCAGAAGGAAAATTTGTTTCATTCGGAAGCTCCAAACCTAAGAAGAAGGCAAGTGGAAAATTGCCTTTGGAAGAAAAGTTGGTCTCAGAAAGAAGGAATACTTCCGAAGCACTGAAGTCTGTTGCAGTGTTTGCAGAATCTTCCGAAGGTCAAGTCATCAAAACTTCCAAAGTCTCAAACACTTCCGAAGAATTGAAGGTCAAGTCCAAGCTTCCAAAGGTGGTGTGGAAGTCTAAGAAAGACCAAGTGACTGAAAATTTTCCATCAAAAACAGCTCAAGATCCTCAAAGCACAACAATAGGATCTATTACTGTTGCATTACCTTCTGTTTCTCTTAGTGAGCCCAAGTCAAATAAGGCTTACGTTTCCAAATGTAACTAATCGTGTTCTCTATGCAGGGACAACTTAAGACAAACAAGAATGTTTGGATCATTGACAGTGGCTGTTCCAGGCACATGACATGCAATAGGTCACTACTCTAGAATTTTGAAAGGATTGATGGAGGGCCAGTTGTCTTTGGAGAAGATAAAGGTGGTTACATTTCTGGAAGGGGCAAGGTCACAAATGGTAAGCTCAGAATTGAAAAGGTAAACTTTGTCAAGGAGTTTGGTACAATCTTTTGAGTTTATCCCAATTTTGTGATTAGAGTCATAACATGCCTTTTACTGAGCATGAGTGCATTTTTCTCAATCCCAGGGTGGTCATTCCTCATGAGCATATCCTGCTTAGAGCCCCCAGGAAAGGGAACATGTACAAGATGGATCTGCAAGAAACATCTCGCTCTGGAGAAGTTTCATACTTTCTGTCTAAAGCCAATAGTGATGAGTCTTTCCTATGGCATTAAATAATGTGCCATGTAAACTTTAAGAACATGAATAAACTGATTAGGAATGATTTGGTTATTGGAATGCCAAAGAAAGAGTTTGCAAGTGATGACTATTGTGTTGCATGCCTGAAAGGGAAGCAACATAAGGTATCTCACAAGCCTAAGGAAAGAAACTCCATCACTACTCCCGTACACTTATTACATATGGATCTCTTTGGCCCCACCAGTGTAATGAGTCTAGGAAGGACCTCTTATTGTTTGGTGATCACGGATGACTTTACAAGATTCACTTGGGTCTTCTTCCTTAGAACTAAGGATGAGACTCCTGAGACTCTAAAGAATTTCATCTTGAAGATTGAGAATTAATCTGATCACAAGCTCAAAATCATATGATGTGATTAGGGAACTGGATTCAAGAGCCAAATCCTTAATGCATTTTGTGATAAAAAAGGTATTACAAGACAATATAGTGCTCCCATGACTCCTCAGCAAAATGGTGTTGCTGAGAGGAGAAACAGGACACTAATTGAAGTTGCAAGAACCATGCTGTCTGACTCGAAGCTGCCCATCACCTTCTGGGTAGAGGCAGGCAACACTACCTGCTATGTGCAGAACAGAGTTTTAGTGGTTAAGACTCATGGCAAGACTCCTTATGATCTTTGGCACAAGTGGGAACCTTTCATTGGTTTTGTCAAGTCATTTGGTTGTCCTTGCACCATCTTGAATACCAAAGATCAAATTGCCAAATTTGCTGAGAAATCAGATGATAGACACTTTACTGGATACTCTTCCCAAGCTAAGGCTTATAGAGTATACAATCTCAGAACTAGAATTATTGAGGAGTCAGCCAATGTGACTTTCAATGAACACACACCCCGTGTGGCTGGTTCTGGTCTTGATTGGTTGTTTAATCTTGATTTAGTTACCAACAGTTTTAACAAATCTTGTGAGATTGTTTCAGGATGTGTAGAAAACTTAAATACAGGTGATCCTGATCCAAAATTTGAGCTAAGAAGACCTTCATGTAACACATCTTCAGCTCCAGTTGGGACTACTTCTGCAAATGAGGTTTCTATCAGCACCACAATGACAAACTCAGTTGATACATCTAGGATGCCTTCAAATTCTAGCCCAGAGGCTTTACAACCAAATAAAGAGGCTTCAAATGCAGAAGAAAACAATGGTGGTGGTGACAGTGATCAAGAATTTCTTGATGCTGATAACCACACCATAGATGACAACATCAATGATGTCACACACTCATTGGATCAAGTTTCTCTGGATAAGTGTTCTGATGTAGTGGGAGAAATAACTATGCCAGATCGAAATTTCTCTAATTTAGATCTTTCTCAGCAACTTGTTGTGATCCCTCAGCTAAGGATCCACATGTCTCACCCCACCACAAACATCATTGGATATGTTGTCACAGGGGTAGGAACAAGAGGACAAACCCATGAAGCAAATGTTTGTCTTCACTCTTGTTTCTTATCCCAGATAGAGTCAAAGAAAGTTGATGAGGCTCTAAAGGATGGAAGTGGGGTTGAAGCTATGCAAGAGGAGTTGCTTCAATTCAAAAGACCGAAAGTTTGGAACCTTTGTCCTCTTCCTCATAGGAAGACTACCATTGGAACCAAATGGGTGTTTAGGAACAAGGAGGATGATAGAGGCATTATCATTAAGAACAAAGCTAGACTAGTTGTTCAAGGATACACACAAGAAGAAGGGACTGACTACACTGATGTCTTTGCTCTTGTAGCAAGACTGCAAGCTGTTAGGATATTCCTGGCATTTGTTGCATCCAAGAACTTCATGGTCTATCAACTTGATGTAAAGTGTGCTTTTCTGTATGGAGTGATTGATGAAGAGGTGTATGTCAAACAGCCACCTGGTTTTGCAGATCCTGATTATCCTGATTATGTCTGGAAGCTTGAGAAAGCTCTTTATGGACTGCATCAGACACCCAGGAAGTGGTATGAGACTCTATCTCAGTATCTCTGCAAACATGGATACAGGAGGGGTACCATAGATGGAACTCTCTTCATTAAAGGACAGGGAAATGACATATTGCTAGTTCAAGTGTATGTAGATGACATCATCTTTGGTTCAACTAATCCAAAGCTCTGCAAAGAGTTTAGGAAGCTGATGAAGGACAGATTTGAACTAAGTGCCATGGGGAACTCAATTTCTTTCTGGGAATTCAAGTGAAGCAAGTTGAAGATGGCATCTTCATTAGTCAGTCAAAGTATGTTCAGGACATACTCAAAAGGTTTAACATGACTGAGTGTAAGATTGCTGAGACACCCATAGCTAGAAACCACTCCGTTGAACCTGATCTTTAGGGGGAGTGTGTAGATGAACACTTATACAGGGCTATGATTGGGTCTTTTATGTATCTTACAGCTAGCAGGCCTGATATTATGTTCGCCACTTGCATCTGTGCAAGATATCAAGCCAACCCTAAGATGTCTTACCTTATCACTATCAAAAGGATTCTAAGATACCTTAAAGATGCTTCAACACTTGGTCTATGGTATCTAAGAATTCTGACTTTAATCTGTATGCATATACATATAGTGATTATGGTGGTTGCAACATGACTGCAAAGTCTACATCTGGGGGATGTCAATTTCTTGGTGGAAGGGTTGTCTCATGGCAATGCAAGAAACAATCCCGTGTCTCTGCATCAACTGCTGAAGTTGAATACATTGCCGTTGCAAGCTGTTGTGCTCAAGTGCTTTGGATTCAGAATCAAATGCTTCACTATGGATTAAACTTCAAGGAGACTCCCATTCACATAGACAAAAATAGTGATATCTCTATCATAGAGAATCATGTGCAGCACTCAAGGACTAAACACATCAACATCAGGTATCATTTAATAAGAGATAACTATGAAAACAGATTAATTAAACTAGTCAAAGTTCACACAGCTGAATAATATGTTGATCTGTTTACAAAGGCTTTTGATGAATAGTGACTTAAATATCTAATATCAGCCATTGGGATGATCAATGTTGAGTAGGTTTTTCTTTAACTAATTCTTGTCATTTCTTAAAATATGTGTGTCCTAAGTTGACTAGTTCATCATTTTCATAAGCTCTTGTTTTCTTTGGATAAAACTTTTTGAAGACTTTCCTTAAAATTCTAATAATTTTGATACTTCAAAAGTTATGTTTTTAACTTCGGAAGAAACTTATGTCTTTAAAACAACTAACTGCCCAAGTATTTTACCTTGGGAAGAAATTTCTGAAATATCTTCCGAAGCTTAAAATCTTCTATGGCACTTATATGTTTTCAAGGACAATCTTCTTCAGAAGCAAATTAACTCTCCGAAGTTTTGTCCTTTTGAACAAAACTCTCAAGTCTTGATTTTCTTCCGAAGTCGAAATTCTCAGAATCCTTAGGAAAATCTTCCGAAGTCATTTTAGCTTCGGAAGCTTTTTGACTTCCAAGAAAACTACTTTTTGAGCAAAAGTAAACTACTTTTTCATAGGTGGAACCGACACTCGGATTTCAAAGTTTATCCTTTTTCATTTAACTTTATCTGAAATCCTATTTCACCTATAAACCCAATGGTTTCCCCCTCTTTTTATCATCTGCTTCTTTCCTCCAAACCTAAAACCCCAAATTTCTCTATGAAATCACTTGAAAGGATAGAGATCTAGTTTGATCAATTAGATTAAGATTTGCAGCAGAATAGAAGAAGAATTAGATGAAATTTAAGCAAGAATAATATGGATATTCAATCAAACAGTGACGGTTATAGAGAGAGAGTTTTCTACAAAGAGAATATTTTCATTCACGCACACGCTTCAGCTTTCCAAGAAACTAGGTCAACATTCCTTTTATAAAGGAATGTGACGCCAGTTGATGTCACTTGATAGTGATAGCTAACTGATTTATACAAACAACTGAAAGTAAACTAAACTACTGAAGATGTTCAAAACAACTGAGGACACCTTCACAAAAAGCTAAGTACAAGCTAACATTAAACTACAGAAGTTATAATATCTGAAGTGTAAGAACTGTTGGGTTTGTTGGACCTTTAACAAACTAGTTTAACCATTTAAACTGAGAAAACGCAGCGGAATAATAGATTAATATCATGTTGTAATCAGAAAATTAAAAGTTCATAACTTTGTTTCAACAAACCCAAAACATAAGGATCATTCATATGTGTTTGAACTAACTATCAAGAGAAGGAAACAACCAAAACAACATCAACAAACTACCTTTGTAGGCTGCTGAAAATGTGAATGAAACACCTTCCATAAGGGCTGCTAAAAACGTGATTTGGGTGAAGAAAAGTCTGCTCTTGAATGGCCAAAACACCAAAGTAGATGTCCTCAAGTGTCCATACCCACAAGCCTCTAAGAAAACACCATCTTTGCTAGGATTTAAAGCACCAAAACGAACAACAATGCTGCTGGAACCTTGTTTCCAGCTAAGTTCTTCAATGGGTGGAAGAAAGAAAACCATTTCTACTTCATACCAATGAAGGAGCATATCTTGGATCATTAGAATACCCAAGAAAACGACCAAAAGGAATTCAAAACCCCTTGTTTCAGCCATGAATGAGGAGAGAAGGAGAAGCTTTTCTCTAGTTGTTCATCTTGTGAAAAGAGAGAGAGAGATAGGAGGATCATGCTTGCACTCTTCACTCAACCACACTCTTAATGAGTGTTCTATTTTCAAGACAAATAAAAATGGGGAAGACCAAGGGGGGGCCGAATTCAGCCCTTTTTAAAACCCAAGTTCACCTATTTTTTTTTAAATACTTGTAACACATTAAAAGTTGAGTGGACTTGTTACATAATTAACCTTTTAATTATGTAACATATGGCACATTATTAATGTTCATTAGTTAGATGATAAGATATATATATAATTAACCTTTTAATTATATAACTTATACACCCTAAAATATAAAACCAACTAATTACATTAAGATGTTGATATGTTATATGATTAAAGCCTTTTAATGTATAACATAAGAACATATACTATTGTTGTTATTTAACCATTTAAATAACAATGTAAATAATAATAGTTCATGAACAAATTATCCATATAATTTGTTCTATCTCTCATTTCTTTAAATTAGAAAACCTATTTTCTAATTAGGTGCTCATATTAATTGCATGATCATATCATCAAATAAATATTTATTGGTGTTTGCTAAGCTTGTTATTGGGTATGACCCGACTTGGATCATGACGTACTAACCACATCAATGTTCTATGTGTCTTGGGCATACAGGATCCAACAAGAACTTCAAATGTTTTACATAAAACAAAACTACTTATTACAAACTACTGAAAAGTAAACCATCACAACTACTGAAAAGAATTACTTCAGCTGTTGTGACAACTTCTGAGAACTTGGTCTTCAGACTTTATCTTCAGCAGTTGTCTTCAGACTTTGTCTTCAGACTTTGTCTTCAGCTGTTGTCTTCAGTTGTTGTCTTCAGACTTTGTCTTAAGACTTTGTCTTCAGACATTGTCTTCAACTGTAGTCTTCAGACTTTGTCTTCAGCTGTTGTAGACCACTTCAGTTGTTATGATGTCTATGGGACTTAAAGGTTTTTCTGATCTGGCTCATTGGTTCTTTTGGTCCAACAAACTCCCCCTGAACCAATGCAGCCAAAACCTTTAAGATTATTGAAGTCCCACTTATTGGCAGAAACATTTTCTGGATCAGCTTAGAAATCACCAAATTAAGCTCAGGCCAGGAAGAGGTTTCAGAAAGTTTGATTGGAAAAGGATGAATGGGAACTCTATCTTGGGGAATTGGACACAGAGCTGTTACCCCATCCATGAGACCTACTTCCCAATGATGAGTCTGTAAGACTCTCTAACATAGGCCTCAAGAAATACAACTTGTTCTTCCATTGTGAGTTCTTCAGCTTCACTTTCAAAGAAGAACTCATGCCCATAGTACTTTGATAAGTATTTAACATTCTTTCCATTCTTTAGCTCCACAGTAGTTATTTCTCTATATGCAAACTAATCAGGATGAGTACCTTCAAGTAACAACTGGAGCTCATTTCTTCTTATTTCTTCAAGCTTCTTGTAGATCAACCCCTTCTTCACCATTTTGTTTTCTAGTAAAGTTTGTGGAGTCATCTTAGACTTGTAAGCTCTCTTGAAGTCTTCAAGGATTTCCCAGGGTGACACTACAATGGCCAGCATTATCACAGCATCTATAGTCTTTTTTACTTGGCCATTGTATCGACTTGGAATATTCTTTTTATGAATTCTGTCACTTACTCTGGGGTCAGGCCAAATTCTCACTCTCTCTTTTTGATATTGAAATGTGAATTGGAGAACATACAACCTCTGAGCATGTTTCTTCATAGCTTGTATGGATGAAGACTTAGGAAACTCTTTATCAACCATCCTTAACAGCTGCTCATCATCTTGTTTGTGTTGTTCTTCTTCTTCAAGTTTGACTTTTACCATTTGGCTTTGGATGTCAGGTGTGATTGTTGATTGTTGACTCCTGGGCTCAGGCATCTTTGTTTTAAGAACAGCAGAGATTGGCAGACTATCATCCTCATCATCATCTTCTTCTTCTTCCATCCTCAACACCCTTCTCTTCCTCTTGGGTGCATCATTGGTAGTGGTTGAGTAGGTTTCTTGGGTAAAGGAGTTGGTTTTGAGGGTTGTGAAGTTGGTTGTTTTGGTGTGGGAGATTGTACAGGCTGCTCTAGCATCTTGGTGTGAGTAAGTCTTTGGATAACTTTGCCATATCAGACCTTTTCCCAGCACCAGCTTCATCAAGAGCTTCTATGATCAATCCTTTGTTGAATACTTCAAAAGAACGGATTCTGGTGGTTATCTCCAAAATACTATCTCTGGACCATGATTTCACTTCAATGATTGATCTTCCCAAATGCTTTGATATGAATCTTATCATAGCTTCCAGCCTTTCCCTTTCTTTCTCACTACAACTTGCCCATCTATGCTCAATCTCTTGAATCTCTAGCCTTCTAATTTCAGAGTCAAGTTTGGCTGTGTCAAAACCTTGTCTGAAGAGTTGATCAATGATCTTATCCATAGATCTGCTATGTTGCTCATCAGTTTCTTTGATCAGTTCTTCTAACTTTTTCTCATCTTTAGTCTGTTTAGCACTCTTCTTTCTCTTGTATGTGATCATCTCCTTTTCTTTCTTCTCTTTTTCTTCTTCCTCTTCAACTCTCTTTCTTTTGTCTACTTTCACTGACTTAGACTCCCGCTTTTTGGTTGCATTGGGTTCAGGGGTTTGAATGTCAGAAAGTCTCTTAGAAACAGCATCATCAACTAAGGTTTGAAAATTTGACGAAAGCCTCTCATCAATGGCTTGATACATAATGTTAGTGATGATGGAACTGATGAGAGGTAAGGAGGATTGAAAGGCAGCAACCATTTTCTCAGAGGGGTTCTGTCCCTGAGAAATGGTGCCTGAATCAGAGGCTGGTGGCACAGTTGTTTGGAGTGGCTTAGTGTTTGGGAGAGATTCTGAAGAAGCTGCCATCTGTGGGTGAATTTGAGCAGATGGACTTGATTCTTGTGACATTTTGGCAAGCAGTTCTTGTAGTCTGCATACCTTAGCCTCAAGAATGGTATTGTGGGCTAGAACATCAAAGAAAAAGCCCAGGTCATCATCAGTCATTGCTGAATCATCTGACCTCCTGATTAAATCAGGATGAACATGTGCTGAGTGTAGATCAGTATTCACATGTGCCCCTATTTCTTGGAACTGGGCACTTCCTGCCTCAGGATTATGTCCTTCATTGGCAGTTGCCTCTAGTGAGGTCTTAGAGATGATACCACCTTCATCCTGTTCATGTGCTGAAACAGGAGAAGAGGCAGCCTCCCCAGATGTTTGAATCTCCTCCTCTACACAGGGAGATTGAACTCTGTAATCCCTGTGTTGTGGGTTATCAGCCACATTATAATCCTCTCCCTCAACTATTGTGTTTTCCCAGTGGTAATAGGTTTCTGGGGAGGGGTAGAGGAATGTAGTTGAGTCAGCATTTGTGCAATAACCACAGTTGGGCTTGTAGGTGTGGCTTCAGTGGGAGATAAGAGTGAAGAAGATTGCATCTGGGGTGAATGGTGCTCTTCAATGGCAATCTTCTCAATTGAGAGAGATTCTAGTAATGTGGTTTCCCTATTTTTGGTTGCATCAAGATCCTGTTGAGAGGATACCAGAGCGGTTTCAGCTGGTAGAGTCTTGGAAACTACAGGGGATTACTACCAGTAGTTTCATCCTGCCTTCGTGTTGCAGGGGTATCATCAGGGGACTCAACTCCCTGAGTAGCCTTTTTGGTTTGTTTGGATTGTGGTTTGGAGGGGACTTTGGATCTGGAGGATGAGGCTGTGGGTTCCCTTTGCTTGGGTTTTAGCAGTTTGGCAGCCTTTTTGAGTTGTGGGTCAGAGTTGTGCCTGGAGTATACCTCAGGCAAAACTACCACAGTAGGGACTCCAAGGCCAACAGGGCCATCAGATTTTATCTAATTCATGATTATGTCCATAAGAAACCTTGGATATAATAGTCATCTGTTAGCCACAGGTTTCATTGCTAGATCTTTTAATTCTAAAAATATAATTTTAGAAAAATTTTGGTTTTGGCGTTCAAGGATAGAATACAATACCTGCTGGCACCTGGATGACATTTGATCCCATGAAGAGGATTTGGGGGCAAGGCAGACATTGATCATATGAAAGATTAGGCGTTCAGCATCATGGAAGTGCTTCTTCAGAATGGTGGTAGCACTTAGGTCGCCCTCATACCCATGGTTGATGAATGATAGATCCGTGGTGCTCTTCGGGTATTCGATGACAAAGGTGGCATCATTCAGATCTAGGGTTTGTCAAAAGATAGCAGGAGTGATGACCACCTTCTTCTGGTTTACAAACGACTGGAGAGTGATCACGACATCATTCTCACCAGTATGGACAGTGACATTTGTCCAGAATTGGCGAAGGGTATCGGGATAGATGGTTGGATTCAGAAGAAAAGCAGTTTGATACGGGGAATCATCCATCAGATCAATGGCAGCATCAAACTTAGTCCAGAAGGCCGATTTTGTGAGGTAGGCAACACAGTTGTGTCCTGGTTTGATTTGCATGGTCGCCATTAATGGAAGATGAAAGTTCTGAAAACGACTTATGAAAAGTTTGAAGTTAGGGTTAGGTATTTATAGGTTATAAAACGGCTGAAAGAAAACAACTAAAAGTTTTGGTGTTAGTCAGCAGTTGTTAGAAAACGACTGAGGACATGGTTTTAACTTTCAGATGTTGTAAACAACTGAAGACTTGGTGTTAGTCATCAGTAGTTTGAAACTACTGAAGACTTGGTTTTGGCTTTAGTTGTTTTGAAATGAAATAGCAGTTGTTTGAAACAATTGAAGAGTAAAATTTCTCATCAGTTGTTATCCTCAATTCACAGATCTCAGTTGTTTCATTGACCTTAACACTTAATCAGCAGACTAACTGATTTTCACATGTTTCATTGGTCATCAGTACTTATCTGTTAGAACAGACATCAGTAGTTGTAACCACATCAGTAGTTGTAACTACATCAGTACTTTTCAACAAATAAAGTACTTCAGTACTTTTAAGTAATTTAGTCTTCAGTAGTTATGAAAACTGCTAAAGATAAAATAAGTTATCAGTACTTATTTTTGACAGCTGTATACTAATGCTCATCAGTACTTGTGAACTGAGATCATCAGTAGTTGTCAAATCATTCAAGTTGCAGCATACCAAGCCTTAGCACAAGATTTTGGAAAGTTGCACTGTCCAAAGGCTTAGTAAATATATCTGCAAGCTCATCAGCACTAGGAACAAACTTTGGATCAATCAGACCTTTTTCATAACAATCCTTGATAAAATGATGTATGATCTCAATATGTTTGGTCCTAGAATGTTGGACAGGATTCTTAACAATACAAAGAGCTGAAGCACTGTCCATCAATAAAGGAGTCTTGGTCTCTGTAATGTCATAATCTAGTAATTGATTCTAAAGCCAGAGTACCTGAGATGTACAACTTGTAGCAGCAATGTACTCTGCTTTAGCAGTGGATGTACAACTGTCAATCATTCTCAAAACATTGAAAGACAGAATCTGACAGTTCTGGCTGGTGAAAAATGCAACATGCCCTTTATCACACATTTGACTGACACATAACAAGTTGTACTTGAGATTCTCCACATGGTTAACATCATCAAATCTTATCTCACCATTTGACACAAAGCCTTTGCCGATGATGTAACCCTTAGCATCATTACCAAAAGATAAAAATCCCTTCTTTCCTTGAGAGTAGTGATGAAGAAGAGAACTACTCCCTGTCATATGCATAGATCCTCCACTGTCCACATACCAGATGCTTCTATGGCATGATGAAGAACCCTGCATTTGTCACAAGAAACTAGTTAGCTTTTGAGACCCAAACCATTTTGATTTTGGGTCTGTTCTCATCAATAGATTTTATACTAACTGATTTGTCATGATTAACAGGCTTTGAAGGTGGAGATGGTGCTGAAAAGGATTCCTTTGATTTTGGCTTAGTTTTCCTTTTCAGTGGTTTAATCACAGGTACATCTATTTGGTTAACTCTCCCCAACAGATGTTGAACCATCATAACAAGTTGTGTCTGATTGGTTGTTAAAGCCTTCAGTTCAGTAGACACATCAGTACTTATTTTTGATTGGTTCCTGTGACTCACCATGTCCTCCTTTTTGAAAGACACAGACTTAGTCTGGTGTTTTGATATTCCATGAGGAATACTTTCAGCTATTTTATGATAAACCCCTTCCTTCTTTTTAGATTTTTGTAAGAACTTTGGGTTATCAGTTTGAGATGTTTGTGGTACAAACTTGGTCTCAAATTCATCTTTCATTTTATTAAAAAAATTTTAATGATTTTATCTTTGTTGAATTTGGAACCCTTTTGTACCAACATTCATCAGTGAGATGATTGAATAAACCACATATTTCACATGGCTTTTTCTTCATCTTCTATTGTTCAACTGCTGAAGAAGATGAAACTACTGAAGGTGTGTTCTTCAGTAATTTCTTCCTCTCAGTACTTATGTTAAGTACTAAAGGATTTGTAACAACTGAAGATTTGTTCTTCGGAAGTTTTCTATCAGTACTTTTGGATTTCCTGATAGACTCTTCAGCAGTTGTCAAACCATGTTTGTTTTCATTTGGTTTGAAATGCTCTTCAGGTGCTGTTACTTGCCCTTCAGTACTTTGAATACTTTGTGAGACAACACCTGAAGTGCTCAATTTTTCTTTGATCATGTGTTTATCAGCAGTGAGACCATCAGCACATTGATTAGCTGAGGTACTAATACTGACTTCATCCTCTGATTTTGGATTATCACTTGAGGATGAGACACATGATGATGTGGTTTGCGAATTGCTTTCACCTTCAGATTTTACTTCTATCTTGGGAGTAATATCTATAGGAGGTACGGTGTGATTATACCCAATCCCAAACTTCACATTTGAAGCTGTTTGCTTGCTGAGAAGCATTTCAAACCCCTTGCAGGATGTTACCCAACATTCACACTCTACTTGAGTAGCTGGAAGTGTTTCTTTGTGATTCTTATGATTCTCTAAAATACCTCTACCTTTGCCTTTTCATCAGTGATTTGGCATTTTAATTTGTAAATCTCAACATCTTTTTCATTTAAGACAGACTCAAACTCAGCTTTTCTTTTGGAAATCACTTTCTCTAGGTCAAGATTTTGATTATTTAAAGCTACATTTTCTTCTCTAATTGAGAAAAAGTAGCTATGCATGACTCAGAACACAACTTGGCCTTAGCCTCAAAAGATACCTATGGAACCTGTGATGATGAAGCATTTGAGCATGAACCATCAGTAGACTCCAGGGCCATAAGAGCAAGATTTCCAAAAGTGTTTTCACCACTATGTTGACCAGCACCAGAAAACAATTGTTCAGGATAACCAGAAAGATCATCTAGTAAGCTACTCAGTCAACAACTCCAGGTGTGAAAAAGCATTGATGTGATTGAGATTGAGATTGTTGATTTGATTGAGATGGTTGAGGCTTAGGTAGGGCATCTGGTTGTTGAGCTATGGGTACTTGAACCTGACTGGACTGAGGCATGTAAAATAAGGATAAGGATATGGCATTGGACCTTGAGGGACAAAATATGCAGGAGATGATTGAATTTGTGAATGATGACCAGAACTGGTAGAATGTTGCCCTTGTTTTGTGAGCTATTGCATGGAAAGGTCATAAAGGATGCAGAAGAGTTAGATCCAGATGATCTACACTCTCTTGCAAAATGTCCAAGTCTATGGCACTTGTGACACCTCAACTTGCTCTTGTCAAAACCAACTTTGGTTTTTCCAGAGAGACCAGGAAATTTTCTACCTGTCCTTTTGTAAACTTTTTGAGATCTAATATTGATTAATGTCATTTGGCTCAGAATATCTATCTCTTCAGATCATCATTAGCAATTCCTTTCAAATCATCCATCAAAAAGCACAAATTATCACTACTACACCCTGAATTACTATCAACACCAACAAAAGCAGGATCTCCACTGTTTGAAGAGAAATCTATATGCTCATCATAAGAACTTTCTGATGTAGCATATTCTGACTCATGACTGACCAAAGCAGTATTCCCTAGTAAAAAATCATCAATGAGCTTCCCAGATGAAGCCAGTTTCCTTTTCTGTTCTATCTCTCTTTCAAATGTTAACAGTTTCCCATGAAGTGGGTGAGAGATAGATTGTCCAGATTTGCACTGGAGCGTAGGACAATAGTATATGTGTCCCATCACTCAGGCAGGGATCTGAGGAATCTGTTGTTCATTTGACTATTTGTATATTCATGTTTAACCATTTTCAGCTCAGATATCAAACAGGAAAATCGCTTAAACTCTCGAGTCAGTGACTCACCCTTTCTATGAGAGAATGTCTCATATTGCTGGACAAGGATCTCTTTATTGTTGCCAAGACCTCATCAGTTCCTCCAAATTGTTCTTTCAGATCAACCTTGAGGTCATGAGCAGTTTCATGATGCATAAGTCCAAAATAGATTTCATTAGGCAGTGCCATGGCCAGAATTCCATGGGCTTTAGCATCAATTTCAAACACTTTCAGATCTTCATCTGAGTATTGCTCTTTCTTCTTCGGAACCATCTCATTGGTTTCCAAATTACTCACCATAGGCTTATACGGTCCATGAACCACAGATTTCCAACAACCTGAACTGTTGACAGACAGGTGATGGAGCATTCGGCGTTGCCATACGTTATACTCACTCCTAACAGCATTGGAGGCTTTGTTGAGGAGCAGTATTGTGAGGATCATTGAATGATGTAGCCATTTTCACTGATTCAAACAGGTTCAATAAAATTTTAACAGATCTAGCTCAAAAACTCAACAAGTCAATTTGAAACAAGACGAATCTCAAATTAATTCACGGAAGCAACAGGAAATCAAACTCTATAACCAGTTCTTGCAAATTAGCTAATTCGATCAAACTTAGATATCAACAGAGCAGTTTCAATGATCAATTGTTAAATCGATCAATGATTAATCCAGCTCTGATACCATTTGAAAGGATCAGGATCTAGTTTGATTAATTAGATTAAGATTTGCAGTGGAATAGAACAAGAATTAGACGAAATTTAAGCAAGAATAATATGGATATTCAATCAAACAGTGATGGTTATAGAGAGAGAGTTTTCTGCAAGAGAATATTTTCATTCACGCACACGCTTCAGCTTTCCAAGAAATTAGGTCAACATTCCTTTTATAAAGGAATGTGACGTCGGCTGATGTCACTTGACAGTGACAGCTAACTGATTTATACAAACAACTAAAAGTAAACTAAGCTACTGAAGATGTCCACAACAACTGAGGACACCTTCACAAAAAGCTAAGTACAAGCTAACTTTACAACTACTAAAGTTATAGCATCTGAAGTGTAAGAACTTCAGATGTTTTACATAAAATAAAACTACCGATTACAAACTACTGAAAAGTAAACCATCACAACTACTGAAAAGAACTACTTCAGCTGTTATGACAACTTTTGAGAACTTGGTCTTCAGACTTTATCTTCAGCAGTTGTCTTCAGACTTTGTCTTCAGCAGTTGTCTTCAGACTTTGTCTTTAGCTGTTGTCTTCATGATAGGATCAGCGATCACAAGTTTGATGTATTAGAGTTTAAAGCAGCGGAATAAGAACAGGAATTAGACAAATTGTAGCAAGAAATCGATACTTGTATGCATTAAGAGCACATACGGTTATAGTGAGAGAGTATATTTCTGATTCAAGGAATGTTTATAGATATGGAATATTTCTAATCAAATCATTCAAATCATTCAATTATTACAATAGGTTGACACTCCTTATATAGAGTGCAACAACCACTACCGTTATCACGGAAAGTGACAACTGGCAGATCTATTACAAAAATAACTAAATCTTAACAAACTACTGAAATGTTCACAACTACTGAGAACATATCAGAGTGTTAAGTACAAAATATAAAACTACTGATTAGAAACTACTGAAAATACAACGACTGAAGAACAAGCTCTTCAGTCGTTTTACAAAACTACTGATAAATATAAAACAACTGATGAGCACAACAACTGAAGAAGTATTCTTCAGCTGTTGTGTCAAACTACTGAAAAGATGAAACATAAAATTACTGAAAAGATAAACCGTCACAACTACTGAAGAAGACCTCTTCAGCTGTTGTGACAACGTCTGATACTTTGGTCTTCAGCACTTGTGTCTTCAGACTTTGTCTTCAGCACTTGTCTTCAGACATTGTCTTCAGCACTTGTCTTCAGACTTTGTCTTCAGCACTTGTCTTCAGACTTTTTTCTTCAGCACTTGTCTTCAGACTTTGTCTTCAGCACTAGTCTTCAGACTTTGTCTTCAGCACTTGTCTTCAGACTTTGTCTTCAGCGCTTGTCTTCAGACATTGTCTTCAGCACTTGTCTTTAGACTTTGTAGTCAGCTGTTGTCTTCAGCTGTTGTGGTCTTCAGTAGTTGTTGTGACGTCTGTGGGACTTAAGGTTTTTCTGATCCGGCTCATTGGTTCTTTTGGTCCAACAAACTCCCCCTAAACCAATGCAGCCAAAACCTTTAACTTTATTGAGGTCCCACTTATTGTTGGCAGAATGGTTGGTCTTTTTCCTTCTTGATCAGTTGAGAAGATGACCCATATAAGCACTGGCCTAGAAATGAGTCTCTGATGATTTGGTTGGCAAAGTATGGATGGGAACTCTATATTGGGGACTTGGATACTGAGCTGTTCCCCATCCATGAGACTCACTTCCCTATGATGAGTCTGTACGACTCTCTTGTGTAGGCCTCAAGGAAGGTGATTTGTTCCTCCATGGTTAGCTCTTCAGCACCTCCTTCAAACAATGATTCAGGCCCATAATACTCAGACAGGTATTTGGTCTGTTTCCCATTCTTTAGCTCCACAGTTGTTATTATTTTGTAAGCAAACTCATCCGGTGATTACCCTCTAGGAACAACTGGAGCTCATTTTTCCTGACTTCCTCAAGCCTCTTGTAAACTAACCCTTTTTTCACTATTTTGTTTTCCAGCATCTTCTGAGGGGTTAGATTAGCTTTGTAGGCTTTCTTGAAGTCCTCTAGGATTTCCCAGGGTGAAACTACAAAGACTAGAGAGATCACTTCATCTACGATCTTTTTCACCTGGCCAATGTATCTCTGAGGTATGTTTTTCTTATGAATTATGTGAGAGACCCTGGGATCAGGCCAAATCCTCACTCTTTCCTTTTGATATTGAAAGGTATGCTTGAGAGTGTAAAGTCTGAGGGCTTGCTTCTTCATATTGATGATAGAAGATGTGGCTGCATAAGCTTTGTCAACTCTCTTCAGCAATTCCTCATCATGCTGTTTATGAAGCTCTTCTTCTTCTAGCTTCACTTTAACCATTTGTCTTTGAATTCAGGATAATTGCTGAGGAGTGACTTGTGGCCTTAGGCAACTAAATCACAACTGAGAGTGGCAGCCTATCTTCATCATCTTCTTCATCATCTTCTAGCCTCAATACCCTTCTCTTCTTCTTCAAGGGTATATCATCGGCTATGGTTTTGAGGGTAAGGGAGTTGATTTGGTGGGTTGTGATTTGGGTGGTTTTGGTGTGGGAATGTTGACAGGCTGTTCTAGCATTCTTGAGGTGAGTGTGGCTTTTGATTGCTTGGCTAGCTCAGTCCTGCTCCCAGCACCCGCTTCATTCAAAGCTTCAATAACAAGTCCCTTAGTATATGCTTCAGACGAACAGATCTTGGTGGTGATTGCCAAGATACTGTCCCTGGACCAAGCTTTGATTTAGATCATTGATCTTCCAAGATATTTTGCAATAAATCTAATCATGATCTCAAGCCTTTCTCTTTCTAACACATCATAACTTGCCCATCTATTCTGGATTTCTTCAATCTCTAATCGTCGAATCTCAGAGTCAAGTTTATCGGTGTCATGGCCTTGCCTAAACAGCTGATCAATGATGTTGTCCATTGATCTGCTGTGTTCGGCATCAACCTCTTTTATCAGTAGCTCCAAGGCTTTGTCTTCAGCAATATGATCATCAGCACTTTTCTTTCGCTTGTAGGTGAGCAGTGGTTGCTGTTCTTTCTCCTCCTCTTGGGTTTGCTTCTCTTCCTTCTCTTCCTCTGTTCTTTTCCTCTTCTTTTCTTTTACTGCAGTACTCTCCCCCTTTTTGGATGCATTGGTGGAAGGGGTTTGTACCGCAGAAAGTGTCTTTTGCACAGCAGCATCAATCAAGGGTTGTAAAGTAGAGGAAAGCCTCTCATCAATGGCTTTAGTCACAATATCAGTGAGTATGGGTGTGATGAGAGGGAGGGAATTTTGAAGTACAGCACCTATTTGCTCAGGAGGGTTCTGTTCCTGAGAAATAGGGCCTGAAGCAGAGGCAGGTGGTTGAGTTTGGAGTGGCTCAGTGTTTGGGGAACCTTCACTGAAGGTGCCATATGTGGGTTGGTGGAGCAGATGGTCTTTCTCCTTGTGAGAGTTGGTCAAGTAGGTTTTGCAGCCTACTGACTTTCTCTTCAAGGATTGTGTTCTGGGCAAGAACATCGTAGAAAAAGCCCAGGTCATCATCAGCCGAAGCTGAATCATCTGACCTCCTGCTTAGAGCAGGATTTACATGCACTGGGTGTAGACCAGTTGTTGCATGTGCCCCTTGTGCTTGGTACTGGGGACTTCCAGCCTCAGGACAATGTCCATCATCAGCTGTTGCCTCTAGTGAGGTCTTAGCAATGTTACCAGCCTCATTCTGATCATGTGCTAATTCAGAAGAGGTGGCAGCCTCACTAGATATTCTAAGTTCCTTATCTACACCAGGAGATAGAAGTGGTAAACCCCTGTGCTGTGGGTTCTCAAGTGAACTGTGTTCCTCCCCCTCAATTGTAGAGGCGTTCCCAGTAGTAAGTGGTTTCTGGGGAGGGGGTGAGGAGTGCAGTTGAGTCAGCACTTGTGCAACTATTAAAGTTGGGCTGTGAGGGGCGGTTGTATGGGGTGAAGGGATAGAAGCAGTGTGCACCTGGGGAGGTTGGTGCTCTTCAATGGCAATCTCCTCAAGTGAGGAAGATCCCAGACATGTAGGTACCCCTTGTGTGGTTGCTGCAGGCTCCTGTTGAGAGGAAGCCTGAGCGGCTATGGCTGGAAGAGTAATTGTATCCACTAGGGGTTTGCACTAGTGGATATATCCTGCATCTGTGTTGCAGGGGCATCCTCAGGGGACTCAATTCCCTGAGTTGCCGTTTTGGGTTTCTTTTTGGTGGGTTTGGTGGGGACTTTTGATTTGGAGGTGGTGGCTGTGGGTTCCAGCTGCGTGGGTTTTCGCAGCTTGGCAGCCAATTTGAGTGTCTGGTCAGAGTTGTGCCGGGAGTATACTTCCGGCAGAACAGCCGTAGCAGGGACTCCCAAGCCAACAAGTCCCTCAGCATTAAGCTGGTTTATAATGATGGCCATTATGAACCGTGGATATAGTATCCAACGGTTAACAGTTAGTTTTTGAGCCATATCCTTGAGCTCCGAAAATATTATTTCTGAAAAGTTTAACGGTTGTTGCTCAAGAATAGAATACATTACCTGCTGCCACTTTGACGACATTTGATCCCAAGACGACGTCTTAGGAGCCAAACATACATTCACCATGTGAAAAATTAGACGTTCGGCGTCATGGAAGTGTTTCTTCATGATAGTGGAGGCACTGAGATTGCCTTGATATCCATGTTGGGCAAAGGATAGATCTGTGGTGCCCTTCGGATATCCAGCAGGAGAAATAGCATCATCCAGATGAAGAATTTGGCGGATTATTGCAGGAGTGATGACTACTTCTTTGTTGTTGACGACCGACTGGAGAGATGGTGTGTTGTGCTCCCCAGTGGTAATAGTAACGTTCATCCAAAACTGTTGGAGGGATTTGGCATGTAGTATGGGATTCAGAAGAAATGCCGTTTTGTATTGGGACTGAACCATAAGATCGATAGCAGTATCGAACTTAGCCCAGACAGGCGATTTAGTAAGGTAGGAAACACAGTTGTGTCGCGGTTTAATTTGCATGGACGCCATTGAGAAGAGAGAAGTTTTGGAGAGGAACGTTAGGTTTGAAGAAGATGAAGCATTGAAGGATTAGGTCAGGGATATTTATAGGGTACGGGTAAGAAAACGACTGAAGGATGTGGTGTTAGTCATCAGTAGTTTGAAATGACTGTTGACATGGTATGATCCTTTCAGACGTTGAAACAGCTGAAGTCGTGGTGTTAGGCATCAGAAGTTAGAAAACTACTGAAGACCGTGGTTTTGACTTCAGATGATTGAAACAACTGAGGACTTGGTGTTTGTCATCAGTAGTTGTGAAACTACTGAAGACAGTGGTTTTGTCATCAGCTGTTGTAAACAACTGAAGATTTGGTATTAGTCATCAGTAGTTATAAAACTACTAAAGACATGGTATTGCTTCAGTTGTTTAGAATGAAACAACAGTTGTACAAACGACTGAAGAGAAATTTCTCATCAGCTGTTTTCGTCAATTCTTAGCTTTTCAGCTGTTTCATACTGTCCTTAACACATTCATCAGCCTTTTTGGCTGATTTCAGTTGTTTCATAGGACATCAGTACTTATCTGTTTTTACTGATTTCAGTAGTTGTAACTGCATCAGTAGTTGTAACTACATCAGTAGTTTAGAACAGATGAAGTACTTTAGTACTTGTGAGACATTTAGCCTTCAGTAGTTATAAAAATTGCTGAGGGTAAAAGAACTCATCAGTACTTATATGTGACATGGTTACCAATGATCATCAGTACTTATTACTAAGATCATCAGTAGTTGTCACTTATTCTAGCTGCAGCATACCAAGCCTTAACACCAGGTTTTGGAAAGTTGAACTATCCAAAGGCTTAGTAAAAATGTCTGCAAGCTCGTCAGCACTAGGCACAAACTTAGGATCAATCAGACCTTTTTCAAAACAATCCCTTATAAAATGATGTCTGATCTCTATATGTTTGGTCCTAGAGTGCTGGACTGGATTTTTGACAATACACAACGCTGAAGCACTATCCATTAACAATGGAGTCTTAGTCTCTGTAATGCCATAATCCAGAAGTTGATTCTGAAGCCAGAGTACCTGAGAGGTGCAACATGCAGCAGCAATGTACTCTACTTCAGCAGTTGATGTAGCAACTGAGGTCTGTTTCTTGCTCTACCAAGAAATCAAGCAGTTGCCTAGGAATTGACATCCACCAGAGGTTGATTTCCTGGTCAACTTACACCCTGCATAGTCACTGTTAGAAAAAGCAACTAATTTACCAGAATGTCCAGTAGAATACCATAAACCTAGAGATGGAGTGCCTTGCAAATATCTAAAGATCCTCTTGACTGCAATCAGATGAGACTCTTTAGGTGCAGCCTGAAATCTAGCACAAACACATGTAGCAAACATAATATCTGGTCTAGAAGCTGTTAAATACATCAAGGACCCAATCATACATCTGTAAAGTGTTTCATCAACCACTTTACCTTTCTGATCTGTATCCAGTTGTGTGGTGCTACACATGGGGGTAGAACAAGGCTTATAGTTTTGTAAATCAAACTTTTGCAAAAGATCTTTTGTGTATTTGGACTGATGAATGAAAATTCCATCAGCCTTTTGTTTGATTTGCAGCCCTAGAAAGAACTGTAACTCTCCCATGGCACTCATTTCAAACTTCTGTTGCATCAACTTTGTAAAGCATCACACAACTTTGGATCAGAGGATGCAAAAATGATATCATCTACATAAATTTGAACAAGTAGATTACGCTGCCCAGCTTTCTTAATGAATAAAGTCTTATCTATGGAGCCTCTAGTGAAATTATTTTCCAGAAGAAAGTTTGATAATGTCTCATACCAGGCTCTAGGAGCTTGTTTTAACCCATAAAGAGCCTTATCAAGCTTATACACCCAATTAGGATGTTTATGTCCTCAAAGCCTGGAGGTTGACATACATAAACCTCTTCTTTAATTTTTCCATACAAAAATGCACTTTTGACATCCATTTGAAAAACTTTAAGGTTTTGATAAGCAGCATAAGCTAAAAACAATCAAATTGCTTCCAGTCTGGCTACAGGGCAAAGGTTTCATCATAATCAATACCTTCTTCTTGTGCAACCCCTGAACAACCAGTCTGGCTTTGTTCTTAACAATAAGCCCATTTCATCAGTTTTGTTCCTAAACACCCATTTAGTGCCTATTGCACACTTACCTGGAGGTAGAGGAACCAGTTCCCACACTTGCTGTTTCTTGAACTGAAGAAGCTCAAGCTGCATGGCATCAACCCATCCATTGTCCTTTAAAGCAATGTGATAATTCTTTGGCTCTTGCTGACTGATGAAGAGAGCATAGAAGCATAAATTTGACAATTGACTTCTTGTTGATACTCCAGCAGTGATATCACCAATGATTTGAGACATAGGGTGATTCTTCAGATCTTGATACACAATGAGATCTGTGCAAGTGTTTGTAGCAGGCACAACAGTAACAGATGGTGAAGGTGAATCATTTCCTTGAAACCAATCAGTGGATGGTAATTCAAAGGAAGTTGAATTCGAAGAGACCTCATAAGCATTTGTTGTGGATGGTGCTACTAGAGCTACAGGAACATCAGGTCTAGCTGAATCAGGCAGTTGATCACTAAACCTGAAGAGGTGAGTACGGCAATCATCATCATCATCAGCACCAGCAGTACCACCAGGTGGTGAACTGTTGACAGGAGCAACAGCAGGAGTTTGATAAGGAACATATTGCAGTATATCCAAATCAAATAACTCCACAGGGCTTTGTGGAATCTTGTCCTTTGGGGATTCATTGAACTTAACATGTAGAGTTTCTTCAACCATCTTTGTTCTACAGTTGAAGACTCTGTATGCCTTGAAAGTAGATGAATAACCAACAAAATACCCTGCATCCACCTTAGGATCAAATTTGTGGAGTTGATCCTTTGTGTTGAGAATAAAACAGGGACACCCAAATGCTTTGAAAAATGAAATCAGAGGAGCCAAATGATGGAGGACTTCATATGGAGTCTTCATCAACCTCTGATTTACTAAAACTCTATTTTGCACATAGCAAGCTGTGTTAACAGCTTCAGCCCAAAAGGTCAGTGGCAAACCAGAGTCTGCCAGCATGGACCTTGCAGCTTCAATGAGGGTCCTGTTCTTTCTCTCAACTACTCCATTTTGTTCTGGAGTCCTTGGAATGCTAAACTGCCTTTTGATTCCCTTTGAAAGATAGAAGTCATCAAGTGTATGATTTCTGAATTCAGTTCCATTGTCACTCCTAATACACTTGACTGGAAGGGAATACTGCTTCTCAATATACAACACAAAGTGAATAGTCTTCTGAGCAACCTCATCCTTTGAATGTAGAAAGAAAGTCCATACAAATCTGGA
Organism: Flaveria trinervia; assembly: GCA_025506515.1. Lineage (NCBI taxonomy): Eukaryota > Viridiplantae > Streptophyta > Magnoliopsida > Asterales > Asteraceae > Flaveria > Flaveria trinervia. Next base: position 30,778,469 of record CM046453.1, on the reverse strand, counting down.
GTAATCATCCACAATTACCAGACAGTATTTCTTCTTTGCCATGCTCATTACTCTCACAGGACCAAATAGATCCATATGTAGTAATTGCAAGCAGGCAGTGGACTTAGGCACTTCAATAGGAGGGAATAAGACTTTGTGTTGTTTTCCTTTTAAACAAGCAGTGCAGGTTTCATCATAGTGGAACTCCTTTATTGGTAAGCCTCTAACTAAACTATTGTGGGTAAGCTGATTCATGTTTTTGAAATTAACATGACCAAGCCTTCTGTGCCACAGTTTAGATTCTTGAGAAGAGGCTTTGGAAAATAGGCAAGGATTGCCTCTTAGATCTATTTTCTTGGAAAGATCTAAGGCATACACTCTTCCTGTCCTGTTGGCTTTCAGGAGAGTGTGATCATCCAACACCTTATCAATCAAATGCAGAACTTTGGATGACAGAATCCTACAGTTCTGACTGGTGAAAAGAGCAACATGGCCTTTATCACACATTGACTGACACTCAAGAGATTGTACTTGAGATTTTCCACATGATTAACATCATCAAACTTGATTTCTCCATTGGAGACAAAGCCATTTCCAATGATGTAACCCCTATCATCATTGCCAAAAGAAACAAATCCCTTCTTTCCTTGAGAGTAGTCATGAAGAAGAGAGCTGTTCCCAGTCATGTGCATAGATCCCCCACTGTCTACATACCAGATGCTACTTTGGCATATTGGAGAACCCTGCAAAAATAAACAATCAGTTAGTTTTAGAGACCCAAACCTTTTTGGTTTTGGGTCTGGTCTCATCAATAGATGGTAAACTAACAGGTTTATTTAAAACAACAGCCTGAGAGGAAGAAGATGGTGAAGAAGAGGAATCCTTTGGCTTGGATCTCCTTTTCTGTGGTTTCAAAATAGGAGCATCTAGTTGGTTAATTCTACCAACAGATGTTGAACCATCATAACCAGCTGTGTCTGATTTTGTGATAAAGCTTTCAGCTCATCAGACACATTGCCAGTGGAGTTTGATAAGTTCCTATGTTGCACCTTCTTCTTCTGAGCACTCTCAGCTGTCACCTGTTTAACCCCTTCCTTTTTGGATTTCTTTGAGGACTTAAGGGTTACAGGATTTGATGTTGCTGATACAAATGTGGTCTCAAACTCAGTTTTCATTTTTACCATTTTCTCTTTAATTTCTTCTTTTTGTTTGAGTTTGGAACCTCTTTTGTACCAGCAATCATCTGTAAGATGATTGAACAAACCACATACTTCACATGGTTTCTTCTTCATCTTAGGTTGATCATCAATAAAGAGGGTGAAGCAACTGAAAACTTGTTCTTCAATGCTTTGGAAGCATTGTTTGCTTTCTTGACTGCCTCTTTAGTAGTCTTCAAACTCTTTCTACTGACAGTTTTCTTCTCTTCAGTACTGACAGCAGTTAGAGTTTGAACTTCAGGTGTTAAATCCTGCTCTCTAGTCCTTTCAGGACCTTCAGAATTAACTCCTGAGTTGATCAACTCATTGATCATATGAGTGTCAGCATTTGAACCATCAACATCAGCTGATAGGTTCAGAGAGGGCTTGATGCTGACTGCTACTTCTGATTGTGCTGTATCAGAAAGTAGATCACACGATGAGATGGATTGGTTATCACTCTCACCATCAGATTCTACCTCTGCTCTTAGGGTAAAATCTGTAGGTGGAGCAGTGTGATTGTAACCAATGCCAAACTTCACATTGGAAGCAGATTGCTTACTAAGAAGCATTTCAAAACCTTTGCATGATTGTACCCATCTATCACACTCTACCTGGGTAACTGCAAGGGTTTCTTTGAGATCTTTGTACTTCTCTAGAAGTACCTCTTCTCTAGCCTTATCATCAATTATTTGGCATTTCAGTTTATAAATCTCATCATTTTTATCTTTAAGCACAGACTCAAACTCAGCTTTTCTTTTGGAAAAAATTTGTTTTAGCTCAATGTTCTTATTAATTAAAGCTACATTTGCTTCTCTAATGGAAGCAAATGCTGCTATGCATGGTTCAGAACATAATTTGGCTTTTGCCTCAGAGGATACCTGTGATACCTGAGATGTAGAAAATGAAGTATCAGCAGACTCCAAAGCCATAAGAGCTAGATTCCCAAAAGGACTGTCACCACCATGTTGACCAGCACCTGAGAACAGTTGTTCATGACCAGACATGTCATCTGGTAAACTGCTCCAGTCAACAACTCCTGGGGTGAAGAAGCTGTGCTGTTGAGGTTGAGTTTGTTGTTGAGATTGGGATGGCTGAGGTTCTGGTAGTGCATGAGGTTGTGGTGCCATAGGAACTTGAACTTGATTTGACTGTGGCATGTAATAACAAGGGTAAGGATATGGCATTTGACCCTGAGGAACAAAATATGCAGGAGATTGTTGTTGAGGATGATGACTAGAAGTGACAGGATGTTGCCCTCTGTGTTGTTGACTATTGCCAGGAAAAGTCACAAAGGGTGTAGTGGAGTTAGATCCAGTTGATCTACACTCTCTTGCAAAGTGTCCAAGCCTTTGGCATTTGTGACACCTCAACTTGCTCTTGTCAAAACCAACTTTGGTTTTGCCAGAGAGTCCTGGGAATTTTCTTCCAGTTCTTTTGTAGAACTTCTGAGATCTGATATTTATCAAGGCCATTTGGCTCAAAATATCCATCTCTTCTAAGTCGTCATCAGCAATCCCCTTGAGATCATCCATAATGAAGCATAAATTGTCATTATTACACCCAGTAAACTGACCATCAACACTCACAAATACAAAATCAGAAGTGTTTGAAGAGAAATTAATATGCTCATCATACTGGCATTCAGATGAAGCATATTCTGACTCATGACCAACCAAGGCAGTGTTGCCTGGTACAAAGTCTTCAGTGAGCTTTCCAGATGAAGACAGCTTTCTCTTCTGTTCTATCTCTCTCTCAAACGTGAGCAGTTTCCCATGGAGTTGGGTGAGAGATAGTTTGTCCAAACTCGCACTGGAGCGTAGGACAATAGTATATGTGTCCCATCTCTCAGGCAGTGATCTGAGAAATCTGTTATTCATCTGAATATTTGTGTACTCAAGTTTGACCATTTTTAATTTAGAGATCAAACAAGAGAACCGCTCAATTGTTGAGTTAGTGTCTCACCCTTTCTATGAGAGAATGTCTCATATTGTTGGGCAAGGATTTCTCTATTATTTGCCAAGACCTCATCTGTTCCTCCAAATTGTTCTTTCAAGGCATTCCAGAGGTCATGGGTAGTTTCATGATGCATTAGCCCAGAATAGATTTCATTTGGCAGTGCCATGGCTAGAATTCCATGGGCTTTTGCATCAATTTCAAGCAACTTCTTATCCTCATCTGAGTATTGCTCCCTCCTCTTCGGAACCATTTGATTGGTTTCCGGGTTATTCACCATAGGCTTGTGTGGACCATATACCACTGATGTCCAACAACCTGCGCTGTTAACAGACAGGTGATGGAGCATTCATCGTTGCCATATGTTATACTCATTCCTAACCAGCATTGGTGGCTTGGTTGAGGAACTAGTATTGTGAGGATCATTGGAGGGAGTAGTCATTTTCAGTTCAAAAACAATTTAATTCAAGCTTTTAAAAGTTTTACACAGACCACAACAAACTCAATGAAAACCAAGAAAAGATCTCAGGATGAATGACCAGAAATACAGAAAATTCAATCTCTATAACCGTTTCTTGCAAAAACAAAAGCTAATTCAATCAACTTAGATCTTGAATAGCAGTTTCAATGATCAATTATTAGATCGATCAATGATTAACCTGCTCTGATACCATTTGATAGGATCAGCGATCACAAGTTTGATGTATAAGAGTTTAAAGCAGCGGAATAAGAACAGGAATTAGACAAATTGTAGCAAGAAATCGATACTTGTATGCATTAAGAGCACATACGGTTATAGTGAGAGAGTATATTTCTGATTCAAGGAAAGTTGATAGATATGGAATATTTCTAATCAAATCATTCAAATCATTCAATTATTACAATAGGTTGACACTCCTTATATAGAGTGCAACAACCACTGCCGTTATCACGGAAAGTGACAACTGGCACATCTATTACAAAAATAACTAAATCTTAACAAACTAATAAAATTTTCACAACTACTGAGAACATATCAGAGTGTTAAGTACAGAATATAAAACTACTGATTAGAAACTACTGAAACTACAACGACTGAAGAACAAGCTCTTCAGTCGTTTTACAAAACTACTGATAAATATAAAACAACTGATGAGCACAACAACTGAAGAAGTATTCTTCAGCTGTTGTGTCAAACTACTGAAAAGATGAAACATAAAACTACTGAAAAGATAAACCGTCACAACTACTGAAGAAGACCTCTTCAGCTGTTGTGACAACGTCTGATACTTTGGTCTTCAGCACTTGTGTCTTCAGACTTTGTCTTCAGCACTTGTCTTCAGACTTTGTCTTCAGCACTTGTCTTCAGACTTTGTCTTCAGCACTTGTCTTCAGACTTTGTCTTCAGCACTTGTCTTCAGACTTTGTCTTCAGCACTTGTCTTCAGACTTTGTCTTCAGCACTTGTCTTCAGCGCTTGTCTTCAGACTTTGTCTTCAGCACTTGTCTTCAGGCTTTGTAATCAGATGTTGTCTTCAGCTGTTGTGGTCTTCAGTAGTTGTTGTGACGTCTGTGGGACTTAAGGTTTTTCTGATCCGGCTCATTGGTTCTTTTGGTCCAACACTTCAAACTTTGTCTTCAGACTTTGTCTTCAGCTGTTGTCTTCAGACTTTGTCTTCAGACTTTGTCTTCAGCTGTTGTCTTCAGACTTTGTCTTCAGACTTGTCTTCAGACTTTGTCTTCAACTTTGTCTTCAGACTTTGTCTCAGACTTTGTCTTCAGCTGTTGTCTTCAGACTTTGTCTTCAGCTGTTGTCTTCAGACTTTGTCTTCAGACTTTGTCTTCAGACTTTGTCTTCAGTTGTTGTAGACCACTTCAGTTGTTATGATGTCTGTGGGACTTAAAGGTTTTTCTGATCTGGCTCATTGGTTCTTTTGGTCAAACATCACTTTCTTTAATCTTTCTTCATCCTTAAGCTCTCTCCAAATGGCCAACCCTTATCACAGAAATGACTCGAACTTTACCATGCAGTTACCCAGGCAACATAACCAGGTTGCTCTATTAAGCTCTGAGAAATATCCTCATTTCTTAGAGGTTCGCTGTTTCTTAACTCTATCTAGCTACTTCACCTCCCTTACCATTGATCCTCCTCTTTATGAGGATCAACTGCTAGAATTCTAGAAGACCTACCAAGAGGTCGTAATGGATGGGTAGAAGGCACTACCTACCACAGTGCAGGGGAGAACAATCTTCATCACTCCGGCCATCATCAACATGCATCATCAGCTGGATGATGAAGAAGGTGAGGTGTTCTTTCCCAAGGAAGCTGTTAACAGTCCTTCGCATAGATGGAGAAGGAGATTACTCTGGTAAGACCTTCTAGAAAGGGAAGGTCTCATCCCAATGGAAATTTCTGCTCCATGTGGTTATCCACAGCTTATCAAACAAGCATGGTGGATAGGACCAGGTTCCTAAGGATCTCTCCTTCATTGTCCATAGGATAGTTCAGGGGGTCAAGTTCAGGTACTCTTAGTTTATCTATACTAATATACTTGCAAACTTGGACTCCTTAGAGTAGTAAATTTTCCGTAGATATGTTCAATACATTCTTAACTGTGAATTGGGCTCACAGTTAAGGGGAACAGGTAATATTCTTAAACTGGGATAGATGAAGCCCGACATCTTTAAAATTTAAGAAAGCCCATTGTTGGCTTCTCTGGGGTAGAAACAGCCCTTGTCCCAAAAATGTTAGAGCCCATTGCTCAAGGTGATAACCTAGTAGCACCAGCTAGTGTTGAACCCACACCTTCTACTTCCCAACCACCTCAATAGCCACAAATCACCCTCACCAACCAAAGAAAATACAAGCAAACTCCTACTCAGGCTATTCAGTCTATGCAAGCCCCTATACACTCACCCACACACGAAGAAGTGGACACTAGAGCTCCCACTTCTCCTGAGGAGAAACCACTACCATTACTTCAATGATCAGTGCTGAGGTTCCTCATGCTCAGGCTGATGATCTCATAAGCCCAAATTCCTTAAGCCATCACTCTGAGTCTCAACACTCAAGTGATCAACCTTCAGGGGATAGTTACCATCCCTAGCCTTTAGACTTAAACCAACCAATTCCAACCTTGACTTCTATACTAATGAAGATTTAGGTTTTAGTGAGTACCATGATACTCTCTTCTTTTCCCCTACTCAAAGAGAGATGAGTGCTTCTGAGGCTCCTATTTCTAGCCCACATCAGTCACCTACTACTAAGATGGACACTCCTGAACCTGTTCAGGATGTCCATATGGAAGAGGCTTTTTTGCAAGTGATTCCATCATTAAGACCTCAACCATGGCAACTCAGCCCACTGACATCTCAACTGAGATTGCCAGTGAGCAGAGGAAATCCAGCAGCCAAGAATCTGAAGCTGGTATTGAGAGAGAGGACTCTGGTCCAATCATCTCGTCCCCCAATGATTCTTCTGATGAAGAGAAGGGAAATTTAAGACTAAAGGTGCAAAAACTATCTAAACCATGCACCTATTTACTCTCTAATGTCAGTCACCTTGAATCTCTAATGACTACCTTGCAAAACAGGGTCAATAATCAGCAACTTGAGATTTCTTATCTTAAGGACAAACTAGCTGGGAGACCTTAAGAGGAGCTCAACTAGGAACACAAGAACCTGTGGATGTGATTGACCTAACTCATAGCTCACCTATGCAAGTGGGTGATGCTACCAAAAAGGGGGAGAAAGTCATTACAATCACAGAACCTGGGAGTTCTTCCGAGAGAGTGGACATTGAGGACTCACCATCCTCACTTGCAATTGTGCACACTCAGCAACTTCCTCAAGTTCACATTGATGTGGACTACATAGGCTCCTTCATACAAAGTCTATTTAAGGAAGGGATACCAAGGGCTATGTCATCTCCACCATCTTCAAATCACATCATTGGGTGGAGGTATGACAGCAACAGAAGAGTCCTCGTCACTATTAGAGTTCAAGGGCAACAAGAGATCTTCAATTTTCAGACCTTGAAATTCTATGAAGGTCTGGATTTAGTCAACATGCCACTTGTCAATCCAAGCCAATCAAGACAAGCTGACAAGTTGGCTCAAAGAATCCAAGACCGGATCACTACAGAGTTCAGCTTCAGAAGAAGACTAAGGCAATCAGGCAATGTCATCGGTCAATGGGATGTTAAGGTAGACCCTAAGATTAGTTTCATAGGGGAAACCTTGACTGAAGGCCTAGTGACAGAACCTAAGAGCCCTGTCTCATCACCATTAACTGCAACAGAGATCAATACTCTTTTTGAGACACCTACCGGTGAAGGTGCTTCTTAACCTCTCTCTTGCCAGAGCTTGGAAGCTACACCAAGCAATGAAGGCCAAAGCTCTCTCCACCCTAAGTCACAAAGGTCTATGAGTGACAAGGAAGCTAAGGAAAAGAAAGATACTCAGAATGATAAGTTAAGGGCAGTCAGGATAAACAACCTGTAGACCAGGAACTATGACATAGACAATGTCATTTCTCTCCCTTTAGAGGAATTGAATTAACTGGTTGACATGGAAAGGTCAAAGGAGAAGAAAGAGGCAGAAGATGCATAGCTACTAGTACAAATCAAAGAAGATAGAAGAAAGAAAAGATTGTACAAGCATGTGCCTACTCTCTCCCCAGTTCAAGAATGTCCTGCATATGAGGATGTGGTTCAACAAAAACCTCAGGTAGATAGATAAGAAGAAAGGATCAAGATGATCAACTACCTAAATGCCATGGGCCTCTATCAGGAAGATGCACTTCTTCCCTTATCCTATGACTATATTGAGTTTGAGTATCTCAAACAACTTGAACTTGAGATAGTCAAGGAAAGAAAGACAACTAAAAGGAAGCTAAGGGAAGAAGCTGCTAAGTTAAGAGCCATCATCCAGAAAAGCATAAAGAAATCTGCAGACAGTCAGAGGATGATGAGCTTCTTGAAGCTGTATGGATTATCCGGAAGGATACCTGGTCCCATGTCTCTATCCACTGTGGATGAGCATATCAGGGTGATCAAGCAGAAGATAAAGAGTGGAGAGCTGATTGACTTACATTCCCCTTCAAGTCAAACTCCACCTGAAGTGGAGGTTAAGGTTGAACAACCAGAGACAACACAACCTAGACCTCCTGCTGAATCTCAACAAGCTTCATCTTCTGATCCACAGCATGGTCAAACTCCCTCTCATTCTGAACTTGTGAGAGTGGAAGACCCAACTGAGAAAGACAATGAAGATCAATCAGGTGTTGCAGGCTAGTCTTCTTAATTAAAAGGAACAAAGAGAAAGAAATGGATGGCTTCTAAACCAAAGCCAAAGAAGATAAAAGAAACATCCTTTTCTAAACCTCAGGATGAGTCAGAACATCCTAAGGATGTGCAGCCAGAGGATGCTCCATCATCTCCCATTCCAATATCTCCTCTAGCATCAGAAAGACCTATCTTGTCCTGGACATACACTACAATCCAGAAATGTGGCATGTCATTAGAGATCATGGCATTGAGAATGTCTACACATGGCAAGACATGTTCAATCTGCCTCTACATGATCTCTTTAGTATGAGAAACACTTTGATAGTCTGAAGGATCCTGATCATCTTATGAAGAAAGGGTTGGTTATTATCCTGATGAAGACTGTCGATATCTGAAGTCTTTAAGTGTTTTGGTAGCATCAGCATAGGGGGAGTTTGTAGAGATTATATAAAGAGGCTGAAGCAACCAAACACCTAAAGTCTTTCTGCATGCATGCACACAAGTACTGAAGAAGAATGCTTTGGACGTTTCACACAAGCAACTAAAGTATTCTAAGTGTGAAATCTTCCGAAGCCAAGACCAATATCTTCCGAAGCCAAAGATAAAGTCTTCTAAAGCTTCAGAGACAAAGTCTTCCGAAGCTCAACTCTTGAAGACAGATTTCTTCCGAAGACTTTTAACAACATGCTTTATCTGATGTACTTTTCCATAAAGCTGGACCCCTTTCCGCTGCAACTCTATAAAGTCACCAACTTACATGAGTTGGTGAAAAGGTCCATGCTTTTGGTAACTATACATTGAGGTCTTGAGTTTGTAAACTTTCTGCTTCATGTACTTTATCCTTTTTGTAATAGATAAGGATGTGAGCTATGGCATGTCATAGTCACTAGTCAAAAGGCAATCTGCCTTTTGACTCTACAATTGATTTTATGTTGTGTCTAGTCAACAATATCCAGCTAGCCTTCAATGTATGGTGGACTGTAGGATCTAGTATAACTAGCTCATGTTCTTGTAACTTTCTTTTATGCTTTGTAACACTTGTAATAGAACATTGAGAAAGCAATATACTGCAATCTTGAAAACCATCTCCTTGTGTATCTTGCTCTTTTGTTCTATCTCTTAATTACTTGTGTTCTTAGTGTCTTTACTTGTAGTTAATCCAGTTCACTATTTGATTAAGTTAAGTTACTCTCCTCTTTGTGTTGTTATGTTGTAAGTGACCACCCTTCACCGGTCCTTCACTTGTAATGTTACTTTTGAAACTTATGATTAATATAATTGGGTTCAATAATAGCATTATGTGGCTGTGAACAATCTTAACCCTCACATCCCGACGTTTCTACCGTCATGGTTGGTGTAAGGCCCCATTCCCGGGACGCTTACAGCTGGTCGATCGCCGCACATAAAACATATAATTACATTCATATATCATAAAAACATCACAGCGGAATGTTTAAAATAGACATATCATTTCATTACAAAAGCTTTTGCAAAACAATACATCATTATCCAGTTATAAAATACATGTTGCATTACATCACAAAAGCATTATAAAAATGGATGCCATCCAAAAGAGTTGAGTAGCCGCCCCGTACCATCCCTAGCAATCATTACCTGCCAACTGGAAACACATAAAATTCAGCGTTGCTGAGTGAGTTCTAGTTTTATAGTAAAACATACTTTTCTTTCATAAAAACCGTTCTTTACTCTCATGTGATCATGCATCATACGTACACATAGCTAATGTCATTATTATCTTCATCATTCATTCTTTAACTTTTTTTCATTCATACATTCTTACTTTCATTCACTCGTTCATCATTACATCTTTTCTTTCCGTCAAAACCATGAACTTTACCCTTCAGTCTGATCGTACTGGGCCGAAGCCTATCATAGACCTTCCATCAGGGTGCACAACACCTCTGGCCATAGTAGCGAAGATAAAGTTCAGGTGTACCACTGTCATGTCCTATGCCCTTCAGTCTCATGGTATTGGCCGAAGCCTATCATAAACCTTCCATTACGGTGCACGCACCTCTGGCCACAGTACCTCAGGCAAGCAACAATGGTTCCATACGAATGGTCAATCGCAAAGAAAGACCACGATGTGCATCCTTCTAGGATAGCGAACCCGCACACCGTTGGGCTAACACCTTACGAAGGGGAGTGTCCTGGCATACAAGGCTTGCAAGACTTTCATTACTTTCAACATTCATTAACGCACGCATTCTTCATTTCGTTCCTTTTTTCATTATCTTCCACTTTACGTTACATAATACTTTTCATTTCATTCAACGTAAAGCCACGGGAAAGATAACATACAAAGCAAGGAACATAACATATATAGTCAATAACATCATCATACAGGGCACCATCATACATACACACATGCATCATGCATAATCATACAACATCATACATCATCAACATCAACATCATGCCCACATGACCTCTAAGGCCTTAAAAAGTCATCTTACATGAACTTACGGGAACTTCCACGTCAAAACTTACATCTGCACTTTCCCCCTAAAGTCAGTAATTAAACTACGTTTTCCTCGGGTACACCAGCCCTACTTGGGCGTATGGGCACCCTTTAGTCGCATGACCTCTCATGTGATTGAACACCATGCGAATGGACTAATGTGGATGAACACCTATGCGAATGAACCTAATGCAGATGGAACTAGGTGTATGGGCCTCAGTCACATGACTCCCCATGCGAATGACCCTCAGTCGCACGACTGACAGGCATATGGGCTCCAGCCGCACAAAATACCGGTTAACATTAGAAAAATACCTAATGGAACGTAGCTACTTAGATTGGTATCCCTTCCCTTTCGGTCCCATTTTCAAATTAAGTTAAGGTTTATTTTGAAAATTTACCCATTTCACTTAACTTTAGCTCCGATACCAACTTGTAAGGCCCCATTCCCGGGACGCTTACAGCTGGTCAATCATCGCACATAAAACATATAATTACATTCTTATCTCATAAAAACATCTGACACCATTGGGCTAACACCTTACGAAGGGGCGTGTCCCGGCATACATTGCTTGCAAGACTTTCATTACTTTCATCATTCATTAATGCACGCATTCTTCATTTCGTTCCTTTTTTCATTATCTTCCACTTTATGTTACATAATACTTTTCATTTCATTCAACGTAAAGCCACGGGAAAGATAAACATACAAAGCAAGGAACATAACATATATAGTCAATAACATCATCATACAAGGCATCATCATACATACACAACATGCATCATGCATAATCATACAACATCATACATCATCAACATCAACATCATGCCCAACATGACCTCTAAGGCCTTAAAAAGTCATCTTACATGAACTTACGGGAACTTCCACGTCAAAACTTACATCTGCACTTTCCCCCTAAAGTCAGTAATTAAACTACGTTTTCCTCGGGTACACCAGCCCTACTTGGGCGTATGGGCACTCTTTAGTCGCATGACCTCTCATGTGACTGAACACCATGCGAATGGACCAATGTGGATGAACACCTATGCGAATGAACCTATTGCAGATGGAACTAGGTGTATGGGCCTCAGTCACATGACTCCCCATGCGAATGACCCTCAGTCGCACGACTGGCAGGCATATGAACTTCAGTCGCACGGCTGCATGCGTATGAACTTCAGTCGCACGGCTCACATGCCATTCGGATCGCATAGCCCTAACTGGTGCAGAATGCAGTTCATCCCGAACCCCATATGCCGTTTTCGACCTCCAAGCTCTCCGAACCTCTTCTAAGCTCAAATCACCATCCTAAACCTTAGGAATGCATATGACAACACCATACAAGCACACACAATCCCAAAATCATACATCACTCGCATCATACACAAACACACCACGGTCAACCAACACAATTTCAAAAACAGGTTTTCACTATGGTTCCAGCCCCAAATCAGTTGAAACGGGGTAAAAGAGGGGTCCTAGAAGTCACACAAACAACACCGACGAGTAGAGCTTCGATCAACCCGCTACACTTAGATTTTCTAGCTCGAATCCACTCGAACCAAGCTTTTTCCCTCCCTTTTCTTCTCCTCTCCTCTCTTTGGGCTGACTTTTTTGGGTGGGTGTGGGGAGGGTGTGGGTTGCCCTCCCCTCTTATTCCCCAACTCTTCCGAACTTTCTCTTCTGTTTGGCAAGTTTGGTCCCCCAACTTTGGACTTTATTTCTTTTTTCTTCTCGTCGTCTTCAAAGAAAATATCTGAGTGTTACAAGTCCACCCCCCTAAATAGGTTTCGTCCCCGAAACTTTTTTATTCTTCAAATAGACGTGGGTAATGATGCCTCATTTCTCTTCAGTGTCCCACGTTGACTCTTTCTCTTCCTTGCTTCCACTGTAACACCAGAGAACCACTTTATTCCTCACCTTTTCTCCTTTTGATGATGATCGCCACTGGTTTCCCACGTATTGAGGCATTCGTCTACTTCATATCCTCCAGTGGAAATCAGATCTTTATCTGCCAAGCACTTCCTCAGATGAGATAAATGGAATGTCTGGTGATTCCACTTAACTCATCTGATATCTAGTCATAGGCCACCTCTCCTATTCTAGCAATGATTCGTAAAGGGCCTATGTACTTGGGCTCAACTTGCCCGGCTTTCTCTGAACCTAATGATACCTTCCATTAAAGACTTTCACATAACCCGTCACCCCCTCGAACTCAATCGTCTGCTTCGTTTATCATCATAATGACTTTTCTATCTTGTCTGCTTCAGAAAGCTTTTGATTCTTTCAACTTCTCATTCATAGCAGCCTCGATCACTTGATGCTCCCTAGCTCCTTCTGATCAATGTCACCCTAACAAACGGGTGTTCTGCATCTCCTACCATATAGCATCTCATCAGGTGAATACCAATGTTTGCATATTAACTGTTTTGTAAATGAGATATTGTTAGGATCTCAGCCTCTTGGTTTAATCGATTGAACAGATATAGCAGCGGAATAGCTCAGAATTAGACAAATTCAAGCAAGAACATTCGATATAAGCGATAAAAGAATTTTGTTATAGAGAGAGAAATATCTGACAAAAGGAATATTGCATTAAGATTGTCGGCCTCAATGGCACGATTACAGGTGAGTCATCCTTCCTTATAAAGGAAAGAATGACGTAGGCTGATGTCACTTGAAAGTGACATGTAACCGTTTTATAACTACTGATGTTTAACAACTACTGAAGATGTCAACAACTGACATCTTCTTACAATGTTCCTAAGTGTTAAACATCTTATTTACAACTACTGAAAAACTAAAACTACTGATACTACAACAACTGAAGAACAACCTCTTCAGTTGTTTACAAGTACTGAAAAGGAAACAAACTACAGAAAAGTAAACAAACTACTGAAAGGAAAAGAAAACTACTGATGAAGAAAAACATCACAACAACTGAAGAAGCCCTCTTCAGCTGTTGTCATCAGCTGTTAGCATCAGCTGATGTCTTCAGTACTTGACATCAGACTTTGTCTTTCAGCTGTTGATCTTCAGTCTTTGTCTTCAGTACTTGTTGAAGTCTTCAGACTTTAGATCTTCAGCTGTTGTCTCAGTCTTTGTCTTCAGTACTTCAAAATACTTCAGCAGTTGTATTCTTCAGACTTTGTAGAACAGCTGATCAGGTCTTCTTCAGCTGTTGTGATGTCCTGTGGGACTTAGAGGTTTCTCTGATCAGGCTCATTGGTTCTTTTGGTCCAACAAACTCCCCCTGAACCAATGCAGCCAAAACTCTAAGTTATTGACGAGTCCCACTTATTTTGGCAGATAGATTGGTCTTTTTATCCTCTTGATCAGATGAGAAGTGCCCTTTTTCAGCACCGGCCTGGGAAGAAGTCTCTGATGATCTGTTTTGCATGATATGGTTGGGAGCTCTGTATTGGGGACTTGGACACTGAGCTGTTACCCCAACCATGAGATCTACTTCCCGTGTATCAGCCTATAGGATTCCCTGGTGTAAGCCCTTAGAAACATGATCTGCTCATCCATTGTCAGCACCTCCTCGGCACACCATCAACAATCCTTCTCGGCCATACACTTCAGAGATGTACTTGGCCTGTTTTCCATTCTTGAGCTCAACCGTGGTTATTTGTCTGTAAGCAAACTCATCTGGATGAGTCCCTTCTAAGAGCAGGTTGAGCTCATCTTGTTTGAAGTTTTCAAGTCTTTTGTAAACCAATCCCTTCTTTATGATTTTATTCTCCAACATCTTTTGGGGTGGTTGTTTGGCTTCATAAGCTTTCTTGAACTCTTCTACAATTTCCCAGGGGGACTACAAGAACCACAGTGATGTCTTCGTCGACAACCCTCTTCACTCGGCCCTTGTATTTTGAAGGAATTTCTTTCTTGACAATCCTGTGTGCCACCCTAGGATCAGGCCATATCCTTACTTTTTCCCTTTGGTATTGAAAGGTATTAGCAAGGGTGTACAATCTTAAGACTTCTTTTTTCTTCATGCTAATCATTGAAGAGGATGTGGCATATGCTTTGTCAATGCTTTTCAGCATTTCCTCATCATGTCTTTGCATCTGTTCCTCTTCAATCTTTATCATCACATCATGCATTTGAGAAGCAGGAGTGATGGACATTGGATTAGCCTTAGGCAAAGTGATAACTGCAGAGAGTGGCAGTCTGTCTTCATCCTCCTCTTCTCTTCATCCCTCAGTACCTTTCTTTTCTTTTCTTTTGTCTAGGTACATCACTGGCAGTGGTTTTTGGGGGTAAAGGATTTGGTTTTGTGGGTTGGATGGTTGGTTTAGAGGGTAAAGGGGTTGTTTTAGTGGGTTGTGGAGGTAGTGATTTTGAGGATAGAGGCTTTTCAGACTGTTTTAGCATTTTGGCTGTAAGGAAGGCTTTAGTAAATTTTGTCAGTTCTTTTCGGTTCCAACCCCAGCTTCATTTAATGCCTCAATCACTAAACCCTTGGAGTATGCTTCAGACGAACAAATCTTGGTGGTTATTGCCAAGATGTTGTCCCTGGTCCAGGCCCTTATTTCTATCAGAGATCTTCCCAAGTATTTGGCTACAAATCTAATCATTATCTCCAGCCTTTCTCTTTCTAAGGCATCATAACTAGCCCATCTTGAGTTGATCTCCTCTGTCTCCACCTTCTGATCTCGGAGTCTAGTTGTTGGATGTCAAAACCCTGCCTATATAACTGATCAATGATTTTATCCATTGAACGGTTATGGTTGGCATCAGCTTCTTTCACCATATCATTCAGCTCCTTCTCCTTCTCAGACTCTCCTTCTTTCCTCTTTTGATATGTGACATGAAAGTCTTTTTGACTTTCATTCACTTCAGCTCTCTTCTCACTCTCCTTCTCCTTCTCATGATCAACTCAGTCTCCTCCACACTTATAACAGCCAACTCCTTCTCTTTACCTCTCTGATTCTTTCTCCTTCTCCCCATCTGTCCTCTTCCTTTTTCCTTTAACTGACTGACTCTCCCCCTTTTTGGTTGCATTGGGTGCAAGGGTTTGAGCAGTAGAAAGTGATTTGGTCACCAACTCCTCCACCAGGGTTTGTATTATTGTAGGAAGCCTCTCATCAATGGCTTTGATCACTATATCTGTGATCATGGGAGTGATGAGAGGTAGGGATTTTTGAAGGTTAGCAACTGATTGATCAGGATGGTTCTGTTCCTGAGAATCAGTGCCAAAAGCAGAGGCTGGTGGCTTGGAAGTATGTATTGGCTCAGTGTTTAGGGGACCTTCAGAAGAAGGTGCCATCTGTGGGTGTATTGTGGTGGCAGATGGACTTTCATCCTGAGACATCTTGGCCCAGCTCTTTGAGTCTGCTAACCTCATCCTCTAGGATGGTGTTTTGAGCAACTACATCATAGAAGAAGCTCAGGTCATCATCAGTTGATACTGAATCACCTGACCTCCTGACAGAGTCAGGATTAACATGCCTTGAGTGTAGATCAATTATAGCATGTGCCCCTTGTTCTTGGTTCTGGGGACTTCCAGCCTCAGGACTATGTCCTTCATCAGCTGTTGCCGCTGGTGAGGTCTTAGAGATGTTACCAACTGCATCCTGGTCATTTGCTGAGTCAGAGGCAGTGGCAGCCTCACCAGAAGGTCGCACCTCCTTGTCTACACCAGAGATGGAACATGATAACCCCTGTGCTGTGGGTTGACAGAAGCATTGTGATCCTCCCCCTCAGGTGTTGAGGTTATCCCAGTAGTGATTGGTGTCTGGTGGGGGGGGGGTGAATGCAACTGCGTCAGCACTTTTGCAACAATTATTGTAGGGCTTTGAGGGGCGGTTGCATCAGGAGAGGGTGTGGAAGCAGTGTGCACCCGGGCGAGTGGTGCTCTTCAATGGTAATCCCCTCAAGTGAGGAGGATCCCAGCAGTGTGGCTTCCCTTTGAGTGGTTGCATCAGGTTCCTTTTGAGAGGAAACCTGAGCGGCTTCGGTTGTGGAGTCATAGTCTCTACTGGGGGGTTATTTCCAGTAGAGATAACCTGCTTTGGTGCAGCAGGAGCATCCTCAGGGGACTCAACTCCCTGAGTAGCCTTCTTAGGCTTCTTCTTTGTGGGTTTGGAGGGGACTTTGGATGTGGAGTGGAGGCTGTGGGTTCCAGCTGCGTGGGTTTGCGCAGCTTGGCAGCCTGTTTAAGAGTTTGGTCAGTGTTGTGTCGGGAGTATACCTCCGGCAATACAGCCAAAGCAGGGACTCCCAGACCAACTAGTCCCTCAGCAGAAAGCTGATTCTCTATTATGGCCATTATAAACCGAGGATATAGTATCCAACGGTTAGAAAGTGGTTTTGTGGCCATATCCTTGATTTCAAGAAAAATTATTTCAGAAAAGTTAGTGGTTCTTGTTCAAGGATAGAGAACAGTACCTGTTGCCATCTGGAAGACAGTTGATCCCAAGAAGAAGTCTTCGAGGCCAGGCAAACATTTACCATATGAAATATCAATCGTTCAGCATCTGGAAAATGTTTCTTCAGGATGGTCGAAGCACTAAGATCGCCTTGATATCCATGTTGTCCAAATGAAAGATCATTTGGCGCTTAGGATATCCAACAGGGTAGGCAGCATCATCTAATAGTAATATCTGGCGGATGGTAGCAGTAGAGATGACCACCTTATGAGAGTTGATGGACGAATGGATAGATTCTCCATTAACAGTTGCATTCGTCCAAAACTGATGTAGCGAATCGGCATAAATGATTGGATTTAGGAGGAAGCCGTTTTCAGTGGTGATTGGACCATAAGATCTATAGCATTATCGAATTTGGTCCAGAAGGGCGATTTAGTGAGGTACGCGACACAGTTGTGTCGAGGCTTGAGTTGCATGGTCGCCATTAATGAAGGTGAAAGATTTTCAGAGCTTTTGAAATTTTAGGTCGTGAAAGAATGAAAAACTCTGAAAGAGGGATCAGATATATATAGGGTACGGGTTATGAAACGACTGAAGGTTTTGGTGTTAGTCATCAGTATTTGAAACAACTGATGACGTGGTATTAACTTTCAGAGGTTTGAAACGACTGATGGTATTGGTGTGGTCAGCAGTTATAAAACAACTGAAGACATGGTGTTTACAATCAGACGTTGAAACAACTGAAGTCTCTGATTTAGGCATCAGTAGTTTTAAAAAAACTACTGAACAAGTTGGACTTCAGATGTTGAAACAACTGAGGACTTGGTATTAGTCATCAGTAGTTGTGAAACTACTGAAGACCCTGGTTGTGCCATCAGTTGTTGTAAACAACTGAAGACTTGGTGTTAGTCATCAGTAGTTGTGAAACTACTGAAGACATGGTATTGCTTCAGTTGTTTATGAAGAAACAGCAGTTTGTGAACTACTGAAGAGAGAGTACTCATCAGTAGTTGTCGTCAATTCATAGCCTTTCAGCTGTTTCATACTGTCCTCAACACTACTCATCAGCCTTTTTGCTGTTTTCAGTTGTTTCATAGGACAGTCATCTGTTTCTGATTTCAGTAGTTGAAGTGCATCAGTTGTAACTACATCAGTAGTTTAGAACAGATAAAGTACAGTACTTAAAGCATTTAGCCTTCAGTAGTTATAAAAACTACTGAGGGTAAAATAACTCATCAGTACTTATATGTGACATGGTTACCAATGATCATCAGTAATTACTGAGATCATCAGTAGTTGTCACTTATTCTAGCTGCAGCATACCAAGCCTTAACACAGGTTGTGGAAAGTTGAACTATCCAAAGGCTTAGTAAAAATGTCTGCAAGCTCATCAGCACTAGGCACAAACGGATTAATTAGACCCTTTTCAACAATCTCTTATAAAATGATGTCTAATTTCTATATGTTTGGTCCTAGAGTGCTGGACTGGATTTTTGACAATGCAAAGAGCTGAAGCACTATCCATTAATAATGGAGTCTTAGTCTCTGTAATGCCATAATCCAAAAGTTGATTCTGAAGCCAGAGTACTTGGGATGTACAACTTGCAGCAGCAATGTACTCGGCTTCAGCAGTGGATGTAGCAACAGATGTTTGTTTCTTACTCTGCCAAGAAATCAAACAGTTGCCTAGGAATTGACATCCACCAGAAGTTGATTTCCTGGTCAACTTACACCCTGCATAGTCACTATCAGAGAAAGCAACTAATTTGCAAGAATGTCCAGTGGAATACCATAAGCCTAGAGATTGTGTACCTTGCAGATATCTAAAGATCCTCTTGACTGCAATCAGATGAGACTCCTTAGGTGCAGCCTGAAATCTAGCACAAACACATGTAGCAAACATAATATCTGGTCTAGAAGCTGTTAAATACATCAAGGAACCAATCATACATCTGTAAAAGTTTCATCAACAACTTTACCTTTCTGATCAACATCCAATTGTGTGGTGTTGCACATGGGAGTAGAACAGGGTTTACAGTTTTGTAAATCAAACTTATTCAAAAGATCTTTTGTGTATTTAGACTGATGAATGAAAATTCCATCAGCTTTTTGTTTGATTTGCAAACCTAGAAAGAACTGTAATTCTCCCATTGCACTCATTTCAAACTTCTGTTGCATTAAGTTTTGGAATTCCTCACACAATTGGGGATCAGAGGATGCAATATAATATCATCAACATAAATTTGAACAAGTAGCTTATGCTGATCCACCTTCTTAATAAATAAAGTTTTATCTATGGAGCCTCTAGTGAAATTATTCTGTAGAAGAAAGTTTGATAAGGTCTCATACCAGGCTCTAGGTGCTTGTTTCAACCCATAAAGAGCTTTATCAAGCTTATATACCCATTCTGGGTGCTTATTATCCTCAAAGCCTGGTGGTTGACACACATAAACTTCTTCTTTATGTTACCATATAGAAAAGCACTTTTGACATCCATTTGAAAAACTTTAAGATTGTGGAGTGCAGCATAGGCTAAAAACAATCTAATTGCCTCCAGTCTGGCTACAGGGGCAAAGGTTTCATCATAATCAATACCTTCTTCTTGTGCAAACCCCTGCACAACCAGTCTGGCCTTGTTCTTAACAATTAGCCCATTTTCATCAGTTTTATTCCTAAACACCCATTTAGTGCCTATTGCACACTTACCTGGGGGTAGAGGAACAAGCTCCCACACTTGCTGTTTTTTGAACTGAAGAAGCTCAAGCTGCATGGCTTCAACCCATCCATTGTCTCTCAAAGCTACATGATAGTTCTTTGGCTCTAGCTGACTGATGAAGAGAGCATAGAAGCAGAAATTGGACAACTGGCTTCTGGTTGAAACACCAGCATTGATATCACCAAGGATTTGAGACATTGGGTGATTTTTCAGCTCTTGGTAAACAATCAAATCTGTGCAAGTGTTTGTAGGACCTTCAGCAGCAGCAGATGTTGATGCAGATTCTTGAAACCATGAAGATGGTGGCAACTCAAATGAAGTTGAGGATGCAGAAATCTCATCAGCATTTGTTGTGGATGGTGCTGCTGGAGCTACAGGAGCATCAGGTTTAGAGGACTCAGGCAGTTGGTCACTAAACCTGAAGAGGTGATTACTACTATCATCATCATCTTCAGCAGTAACACCAGGTGGTGAACTGTTGACAGGAGCAACAGCAGGATTGATAAGGAACATATTGCAGTATGTCCAAATCAAAGAGCTCCACAGGGCTTTGTGGAATCTTGTCCTTTGGAGATTCATTGAACTTGACATGTAGAGTCTCTTCAACCATCTTTGTTCTGCAGTTGAAGACTCTGTATGCCTTGCAAGTTGATGAATAACCAACAAGTACCCTGCATCCACCTTAGGATCAAATTTCTGGAGCTGATCCTTTGTGTTGAGAATGAAACAGGACACCCAAATGCTCTAAAGAATGAAATGAGAGGGGCCAAATGATGTAGAACTTCATATGGAGTCTTCATCAACCTCTGATTTATTAGCACTCTATTCTGCACATAGCATGCTGTGTTGACAGCTTCAGCCCAAAAGGTCAATGGCAGTCCAGAATCAGCCAACATAGACCTTGCAGCTTCAATGAGGGTCCTGTTCTTTCTCTCCACAACTCCATTCTGTTCAGGAGTTCTTGGAATACTAAACTGCCTCTTTATTCCCTTGGAAAGGTAGAACTCATCAAGTGTATTGTTCCTGAATTCTGTTCCATTGTCACTTCTAATACACTTGACTGAGAGGGAATACTGCTTCTCAGCATACAACACAAAGTTTATGATCTTCTGTGCAGCTTCATCCTTTGAATGTAGAAAGAAAGTCCATACAAATCTGGAGTAATCATCCACAATTACCAGACAGTATTTCTTCTTTGCCATGCTCATCACTCTCACAGGACCAAAGAGATCCATGTGAAGAAGTTGTAAGCAGGCAGTGGACTTTGGTTCTTCAATAGGTGGGAATGAAACCTTGTGCTGTTTTCCTTTCAAACAAGCAGTGCAGTTGTTTTCACACTTGAACTCCTTCATAGGCATTCCCCTTACTAAACTATGGTGTATCAGCTGATTCATGTTCTTGAAGTTAACATGTCCCAGCCTTCTATGCCATAGATTAGATTCTTGAGGAGAGGCCTTGGAAAATAGGCAAGGATGGCCTTTGAGATCTATTTTCTTGGAAAGATCTAAGGCATACACTCTTCCTGTCCTGTTGGCCTTCAGGAGAGTGTGAGCATCCAATACCTTGTCAATCAAACTCAGAACTTTGGATGACAGAATCCTGCAGTTCTGGCTTGTGAAAAGGGCAACATGGCCTTTGTCACACAATTGACTGACACTCAAGAGGTTATACTTGAGATTTTCCACATGGTTGACATCATCAACCTTATTTCCCCATTGGAAACAAAGCCCTTCCCGATGATGTAACCTCTTGCATCATTGCCAAAGGAACAAAACCCTTCCTTCCTGGAGAGTAGTCATTAAGAAGTGAGTTGTTCCCAGTCATATGCATAGATCCCCCACTGTCTACATACCAGATGCTACTTTGGCATGTTGAAGAACCTGCATTAATAAACAATCAGTTAGTTTTGGAGACCCAAACCTTTTTGGTTTTGGGCCTGGTCTCATCAATAGATGGTAAACTAACAGGTTTATTGGGCACAATAGCTTGAGGTGAAGGAGATGGTGTAGAAGAGGAATCCTTTGGCTTGGATCTCCTTTTCTGGGGTTTCAACACAGGGCCATCAAGTTGGTTAACTCTTCCCAACAGATGTTGAACCATCATTACCAGCTGTGTCTGATTCTGGGAAAGAGCTTTCAGCTCTTCAGACACATTGGTATTGGTGTTTGATGATGAGTTCTTGTGTTGCACCATCTTCTTTTGAGCAACCTCAGCTGTTGCCTGTTGCACTCCTTCCCTTTTAGATTTCTTTTTGGACATAGGAGTAACAGGATTTGATGCTGCTGGTACAAACTTGGACTCAAACTCAGTTTTCATTTTAGCCAAGTTTTCTTTAATTTTCTCCTTTTGTTTGAGTTTGGATCCCTTTTTGTACCAACAATCATCTGTGAGATGATTGAATAGACCACATTTTCACATGGTTTCTTCTTCATCTTCTGTTGATCATCAACTGAAGAAGATGAAACTACTGAAGACTTGCTCTTCAGCAGTTTAGAAGCACTTTTTGCCTTCTTGTCAACTCCCTTAGTAGGCTTCAAATCCTTCCTACTGACAGTTTTCTTCTCTTTAGTGCTGTCAGTTATTGGGATTTGAACTCCAGATGTTATCCCCTGCTCTCCAGTACCCTCAGTACTTCTAGGGATAACACTTGGGTTGATCAACTCATTGATCATGTGAGTGTCAGCAGTTGAACCATCAATATCAGCTGATAGGTTCACAGAGGGATTACTACTGACTTCAACTACTGATGGTGCTTTATCAAGTAGAATCACATGATGAGGTGGATTGGTCATTACTTTCTCCATCAGATTCTACTCCTGCTCTTGAAGCAAAATCTGTAGGAGGAGCAGTGTGATTATAACCAATTCCAAACTTCACATTGGAAGCTGTTTGCTTACTAAGAAGCATTTCAAAGCCCTTGCAAGATTGTACCCATCGATCACACTCTACTTGGGTGACAGCAAGAGTATCTTTGAGGTCTTTGTACTTCTCTAAGAGTACATCCTCCCTAGCCTTATCATCAGAGATTTGGCATTTTAATTTATAATCTCATCAGTTTTCTCTTTCAGCACAGACTCAAACTCAGCTTTATTTTTGGAAATTATTTGTTCTAGCTCTACATTTTTATTGATTAAAGCCACATTTGCTTCTCTAATAGAGGCAAATGCTGCTATGCAAGTTTCAGAACATAATTTGGCCTTAGCCTCAGAGGATACCTGTGATACCTGTGTTGAAGAGGTACTTGAGGATGATCCATCAGAGGATTCCAAAGTCATGAGAGCTAGATTTCCAAAGGATGCTCACCACCATGTTGACCAGCACCTGAGAACAGTTGTTCATTACCAGACACATCATCTGGTAAGCTGCTCCAGTCAACAACTCCTGGTGTGAAGAAGCTGTGTTGTTGAAGTTGATTAGGTTGATGAGATTGGGATGGTTGAGGCTCAGGGAGTGCATGTGGTTGCTGAGCAGTGGGTGCTTGAACCTGGCCTGGTTGTGGCATGTAATAGCAGGGGTATGGATATGGCATTGGCCCCTGTGGAACAAAATATGCAGGAGATTGTGGTTGATGATGATAACCAGAATTGACAGGTTGTTGCCCTCTGTTTTGTTGACTATTGCCAGGGAAAGTCACAAAAGGTGCAGGAGAGTTAGATCCAGATGATCTACATTCTCTTGCAAAGTGTCCAAGCCTGTGGCATTTATGGCACTTCAACTTACTCTTGTCAAAACCAACTTTGGTTTTGCCAGAGAGTCCTGGGAATTTCCTTCCAGTTCTTTTGTAGAACTTCTGAGATCTGATATTTATCAAGGCCATTTGGCTCAAAATATCCATCTCTTCTAAGTCATCATCAGCAATCCCCTTGAGATCATCCATGATGAAACATAGATTGTCACTATTACTACCAGCAGAATAACTATCAACACTCACAAAGGCAGGCTCAGAAGTGTTTGTAGAGAAATCAATATGCTCATCATACTGGCTTTCAGATGACGCATATTCTGACTCTTGATGTCCAATCAGGGCAGTGTTCCCTTGGACAAAATCCTCAGTAAGCTTGCCAGATGAAGCCAATTTCCTTTTCTGCTCTATCTCTCTCTCGAATGTAAGCAGTTTCCCATGAAGTTGGGTGAGAGATAGGCGATCAACATCAGCATTTGAGCGTAGAACAATGGTATATGTGTTCCATCTCTCAGGCAGTGATCTTAGGAATCTATGGTTCATCTGACTCCTGGTATATTCATGTTTAAACATTTTCAATTCAGAGATTAAACATGAAAACCGCTCAAATTGTTGAGTCAGAGTCTCACCCTTTCTATGAGAGAAAGTCTCATATTGTTGGGCGAGGATTTCCCTGTTGTTTGCTAAAACCTCATCAGTACCACCAAATTGTTCTTTGATGGCTTTCCAGAGGTCATGAGCAGACTCACAATGCAGAAGCCCAGAGTAAATCTCATTAGGAATAGCCATAGCCAAATTCCATGGGCTTTTGCATCGATTTCAAACAACTTCTTGTCCTCATCGGAGTATTGCTCCTTCTTCTTTGGAACCAACTGGTTTGTTTCCGGATCATTCACCATTGGCTTATGTGGTCCATGTACCACAGATGTCCAACAACCTGAGCTATTGACAGACAGGTGATGGAGCAATCTTCTCTGCCAAATGTTATACTCATTCCTCACCAGATCGGAGGCTTGGTAGAGGATCCAGTATTGAAAGGATCATTCGAAGAAGTAGTCATTGTGGAAAATCAGACAGATTCAAGTAAAATCACAATAAATTTAGCTCAAAACCACACAAACCTCAAATAAAACGGCCAGAAGCGATACACTCTCAATCTCTATAACAGATCCTTGCGAATTTGCTAATTCGATCAAACTTAGAGCGATTGAACAGTTTCAATGATCAATTGTTAGATCGATCAATGATTAACCTGCTCTGATACCATTTGTTAGGATCTCAGCCTCTTGGTTTAATCGATTGAACAGATATAGCAGCGGAATAGCTCAGAATTAGACAAATTCAAGCAAGAACATTCGATATAAAGCGATAAAAGAATTTTGTTATAGAGAGAGAAATATCTGACAAAAGGAATATTGCATTAAGATTGTCGGCCTCAATGGCACGATTACAGGTGAGTCATCCTTCCTTATAAAGGAAAGAATGACGTAGGCTGATGTCACTTGAAAGTGACATGTAACCGTTTTATAACTACTGATGTTTAACAACTACTGAAGATGTCAACAACTGACATCTTCTTACAAATGTTCCTAAGTGTTAAACATCTTATTTACAACTACTGAAAAACATAAAACTACTGATACTACAACAACTGAAGAACAACCTCTTCAGTTGTTTACAAGTACTGAAAAGGAAACAAACTACAGAAAAGTAAACAAACTACTGAAAGGAAAGAAAACTACTGATGAAGAAAACCATCACAACAACTGAAGAAGCCCTCTTCAGCTGTTGTCATCAGCTGTTAGCATCAGCTGATGTCTTCAGTACTTGAACATCAGACTTTGTCTTTCAGCTGTTGATCTTCAGTCTTTGTCTTCAGTACTTGTTGAAGTCTTCAGACTTTAGATCTTCAGCTGTTGTCTCAGTCTTTGTCTTCAGTGCTTCAGAAATACTTCAGCAGTTGTATTCTTCAGACTTTGTAGAACAGCTGATCAGGTCTTCTTCAGCTGTTGTGATGTCCTGTGGGACTTAGAGGTTTCTCTGATCAGGCTCATTGGTTCTTTTGGTCCAACAGAATTCTCTAACTTAAGTGGGTCATCCCAACTCCCCCAAAATCGATAACACATGCCCGAAGCATGTCCTCCAATTTCTTAATTCCTCTCTACTGACCATCATTCTGGGATGGTAATTTGTGCTATATGTACCTCGTCCCCCTAGCGTCGTGGTTTCTTCAAAAATTTGGATGTAAATCGGTTTTCTATTGATCCACACAATAGCACGGTACACCATACAAGTTACAATCTGCTTATAAAGATCCGCCCACCTCTCCAGATGATGCTCGCGATCGGTAGGAGTGAGCACTCTTCGTCAACGGCCAACTATCACCCATATGGCATCATACCCTTTCAGGGTACGCGCAGCTTCGTAATAAAATCCATGGTGCTGTGCTCCTACTTCCATTCCGTCTATCCAAAGGTTGGATCTTCCCATACGGCTTTCTATGCTCGGCCTTCTTCACATGTAGACAAGAAGGCATTACTCACATACTCCACCACGTCACGTTTATACCCGGCCACCATAATCCTTCTTCATGTCTTGATACATCTTTGTGGCACCTGATGAATGGAGTATCGAGTCTTGTGAGCCTTATCCATGAGCCTCATGTGTAAATCCCCTAAACGGGAACCCACACTCGTCTAAATCGAGTTTTAACACCAAGTGTGTTTTCACCCAATTCTGCAACCAGGCCTCTCATTCTTTCCGAGTTAAGATGATCTTCCTTCAATGCCTCATCTTGAAACTCTTTAACTTGCTTCATCACGTCAGAGGTCATGATTAGCTTATACGCTTTCACCCAAATCGGTTCGGGTCACTCTTTCCGACTAAGGGCATGTGCCACCATGTTGGCTTTGCCCGGATGGTAATAGATCTCGCAGTCATAATCTTTTATGAGCTCCAACCATCGTCTATGTCTCATGTTCACGTCTTCTTCTCAAGAAGTACTTCAAGCTCTGGTGTCAGTGAATGTGGTGCACTTCGATCCCATACAGGTAGTGCCTCCAAATCTTAGTGCAAAGACTACGGCTGCTAGCTCCAAGTCATGAGTAGGATAATTGACCTCATGAACCTTAAACTGTCGGGATGCATAGGCTATAACCTTCCCTCTTTGCATTAACACACACCCCAACCCCGAGTAGGAAGCATCAGAATAAACCACCAGATCTTCAATTTCATCGGTAATGATAGAACAAGAGTTTGAGTCAACCTCGCTTCAATTCTTCGAACGCCTTCTCTTGAGCTTGACCCATACAATTTCACATCTTTCCAGGTCAACTGGTTAGTGGAGAAGCAATCTTAGAGAAGTCTCGAATGAATCTTCTATAGTAGCCCACCAAACCAAGAAGCTACGAATCTCGAATGGCGTCTTAGACTTCTATTGCATCACCGCCTCCACCTTTGCCACCATCCCATCAGGATTTACCACATGACCCAAGAACTGAACTTCGCGAAACCAGAACACGCATTTAGAGAACTTAGTGTACAACTTCTCCTTTCTCAGAGTCTCCAGAACCTCCCGAATGTGACCCGCATACTCTATCTCGCTCTTCGAATAAATCAGGATATCATCAATAACACAATCACTGATTTATCCAACATTGGCCGACACACTCGATTCATCAGATCCATAAAGCAGTTGGCGCATTGGTCAAACCAAAAGACATGACAAGAAACTCGTAGTGACCATAACACGTGCGAAAATTTGTTTTAAGGATGTCTTGCTCCTTCACCTTCAACTGATGCTAGCCCGATCGAAGGTCTATCCTTGAAAACCAACCGGCACCTTGAAGCTGATCGAACAATTCATCGATTCTCGGTAAGGGGTATCGGTTCTTCACCGTCAACTTGTTCAGCTCACGGTAGTCAATACACATCCTCATACTACCGTCTTTCTTGTTCACAAACACACCGGAGCACCCCAAGAAGATATACTCGGTCTAATGAACCCCTTATCAAGCAGCTCTTGCAACTGCTCCATCAACTCTTTCATCTCCATCGGAGCCAACCGATACGGTTCCTTGGCAACAGTTGGGCACCCGTATCAAATCAATTTGAAACTCAATCTCTCTGTCAGGTGGCACTCTTGGTAAGTCTTTTGGGAACACATCTGGAAAGTCACACACAACTGGTACTTCAGATAGTTGTGGTGTTAACGTATCCCATCCTTTACATAAGCCATATAGGCGCTACATCAACGCCTCATACACTTTCCCACGACTACCATTGAGATTACTTTCAGGATCATCGTGACCCGATCCCCATAAACAGTTACGGAACTCCCGCCAGGCGCTGTCAGACCAATCATCTTCTTGCGACACACAATGTTCGCCTCGAAGTTTGCTAACCAATCCATCCCAAGAACCAAATTGAAACCACCTAAGGTCATCACGAACGGTGTAACAGGAAATTTATGACCTTCTAGTTCCACATGACAATCCTCTATTATCTCAGAAATCCTGGTAGACTTGCCTATGGCAGTTTCTACATCAGAGGGCGCATCGACACGTCTACTACTAACAAGTAGCTTAGCACAAAAAGCAGCAGAAATAAAACTTTTACGGGCACCCGAATCCATTAACACAGAAGCTAAAGTTTGGTTCACTCGAAACGTACCAAACACAACATCAGGGTCCATCCACGCCACATTAAAGCACCGGACCGTACGACACCTGTGTCATAGTGAATGCCCTGGTGCTCGCCCTCGGTCCTTCACTCCCCGTATTCTTCACCCCGGAACCCTCAGCCCTCGGCTTCTTACAATCCCTACTTACGTGGCCCTCCACGCCACATTAAAGCACCGGACCGTACAACAGTCCCTTGCCATGTGCCCCACTTTCCCACATTTGAAGCACAAGTTCGACCCCAGCCTGCACTCCCCACTATGCTATTTTCCACACCTACCACACTTCTTCAAACCCGCACCCGATGCGACCAGACATCGGTCGTCCACCCGTGCCTTCTTGTTACCCGTCGAGGCATCACCCCGACCAAACCTTTTCCCGTTCCAGTTCCGATCAACGCCACCCTTCTTGCTACCTTCAGCCACCACCACCACAGCTCTCTCATCATACAATCTTCCAGCCAAATCCACCGCTGACCTAAACGTGTTCGGTCGGGCAGCGATCATGTGTTTGCGAATGTCCGTTGGCAAGCCCTGAATGTACCTCTTAATCTTCCGCGACATTGGCATCACCTAATCCGGTACCAGACGTGCCATCTCGTTGAACTTGGTAGTATACTGCTGATGTGTCATGGTTCTCGCCTCCAGCTATAGGAATTCTCTCTCAACTTTATCCATTTCTCTGTGAGGACAGAACTCCTCGTTCACCAACTTCTTCAGTTCTGACCATCTCATCCTCCTAATTGCCCGACTACCCTCAGCCTGGACTATATTGTCCCACCAACACAGAGTCGATTCCATAAAAGAGTGGGCAGCAAACTTTACCTTCTGATCCTCTTGGCACTCACTGATGTTCAAGACAGCCTCCATTTCTCTCACCCACCTGTGAGCAGTAGTAGTGCCGTTACCATCAAAGGTAGAGGGCTTGCATCATTGAAACGCCCTATATTTACAGTCTCGTGCCGCCTTGGCACAGGCTCTTCTTCTTCCTCTTCTTCATCATCAGTCACTACACACGATAAGATCATCTACATGACTTGATGAACATCTTCCACCACCGCCTCTTTTACTGAGGCTCTCAGATTGGCGCTCTCATCGCCACCCTCCAGATGAGGGGTCTCTGGTTCTTCGTGAACCACTTTTTCGACTCTGGGTCTTCCCCTCTTGGGTCGCGGTTCAGCACCACAACCTCCACCACGTGAAGCTTTCGAAGATCTACCACCATCCATTCACACGCACACTAAAAGATTCAAACACCAACACGGTCATTCAACGGAACAGCTCAGTTTATGTCAAGTATAGTAAGTCCCTAATTATAGTGGCCAGTTGTGATTAGCCACTTACTTTACTCTTCATACCCCAAGCATTACCTGTCCTCACAACATTAGTATTTAAATCTATAAACAACGTATAACCACATAACATGCGCACAAAATACCGGTTAACATTACAAAAATACCTAATGGAATGCAGCTACTCAGATTGGTATCCCTTCCTTTTCCGTCCCATTCTCAATTTAAGTTAAGCTTTATTTGAAAATTTACCCATTTCACTTAAACTTTAGCTCCGATACCAACTAGTAAGGCCCCATTCCCGGGACACTTACAGTTGGTCGATCATCGCACATAAAACATATAATTACATTCTTATCTCATAAAAACATCATAGCGGAACGTTTAAAATAGACATCTCATTTCATTATAAAAGCTTTTTCAAAACAATACATCGTTATCCAGTTATAAAATACATGTTGCATTACATCACAAAAGCATTATAAAAATGGATGCCATCCAAAAGAGCTATGTAGCTACCCTGTACCATCCTCAGCAATCATTACTTGCCAACCGGATTAAAATTGTCCTTTACTTTCATGCGATCATGCATCATACGTACACATAGATAATGTCATTATTACCTTCATCATTCATTCTTTAACTTTCATTCATTCATACATTCTTACTTTCATTTCTTCGTTCATCATTACATCTTTTCTTTCCTTGAAAACGATGAACTTTACCCTTCAGTCTCATGGTATGGGCCGAAGCCTATCATAGACCTTCCATCATGGTGCACAGCACCTCTGGCCACAGTACTGAAGATAAAGTTCAGGTGTACCACTGGCATGTGCTATGCCCTTCAGTCTCATCGTATTGGGTCGAAGCCTATCATAGACCTTCCATTACGGTGCACAGCACCTCTGGCCACAGTACTTAAGGCAAGCAACAGTGGTTCCATACGAATGGTCAATCACAAAGAAAGACCCCGATGTGCATCCTTCTAGGGTAGCGAACCCGCACACCGTTGGGCTAACACCTTACAAGGGGTGTGTCCCAACATACAATGCTTGCAAGACTTTCATTACTTTCATCATTCATTAATGCATGCATTCTTCATTTCATTCCTCTTTTCATTATCTTCCACTTTACATTACATAATACTTTTCATTTCATTCAACGTAAAGCCACAGGAAAGATAAACATACGAAGCAAGGAACAGAACATATACAGTCAGTAACATCATCCTACAATGCATCATCATACATACACAACATGCATCATGCATAATCATGTTAGGACCTGGTATTTGACCGAAATACCTAGAGATTAACGTGTAAACCAGATCAATAGTGCGGAATCCTATTTGATTGGCGATCCAATCAGTGAGAACACACGAAGAATCAATCAGAATTGAAACTAACATTAGAAATCGATTGGGAATCGATCTAATGTTTTCTATGAACATGGAGAACGAATTGAGAGGTTTCTGGACGGCTATGGTACGTCTGGAATCGTAATTGATTGAGAGTCCCTCTTTTCACGAATTGAGTTGTATTTATAGGTTGGTATTATTCAATCGTGCGACTGAACCATTAGTCTGGTTCAGTCGTGCGATTGAACCATGCGGTTGATTCATTCGTACGACTGAGTGTTCAGTCGTGCGACTGAGCCAATATTATGTTACAATCATACGACTGATCCAGTCTCCTGGTTCATTCGTGCGACTGAGTCAATCGTGTGAAGTTATTCATGCGTATGGTTCATTCGCATGAGCCATTCGCATGAGAACTTCATTAAGTTAAGTCAGTTGCTTGTTAGATAGGTACTCTTCTCTGCAGTAATATCTTCAACCTCAACTTCATCAACATCATTTAGTTCTTCATCACTAGTTGAATCAACTGTTGGAGCATCCTTGACAATTTCATCAGGATTGAGTCTGAACATCTCAGTCAGTTGCTCGTTAGATAGGTCATGAATTATTTCCCCTTCTTCAGGGGTATATCTCACAGACCTTCTTACAATCCTTTGCAGATCAAGAGTCATGGTTAGTTGAGTCTAGACCTGTTGAAGGGGAGCCATGTCAAACTCATCCCTTTGAAAGTTTGGATCTGTTTGATTTAAACATTCAACACATAAACCATTAGTAAGTAATCAAACAGAATTATATCAACTTAATATATAAACATTCAACACACTTGTTTTTCACTCCGTGATTCAAACACAAAATAATAAATACATAAGACATCTAATCTGTACTTTTGTCTTGAATCCTGGGCTCGTCACTCGGAGGAGCAGAAGTGGTAGATGGCTGATCCTATCGATTCTTCGATCTTCGCTCTTGACCATAAGCAGAGGCCTGCAGCCGCATCCCCTCCTTCTGCTTCGTCATCATCATCTCTACCTTCTGTCCTTCCTTCCTCTGTCTCTTCTTCATCCTCATCATTCCTCATCGTCATCATCATCTTCATCATGACCATATCCATCATCCCCATCACCCTCCTTTATCTTCAAAGGCTCGTCCTTTGACCCCTTTAAGCTCAGCATAATCGTCTTGTTGGTCGTCTCCAACTCCTCTATACGTTTGGCTGATGGGCCTGCTGGTCCTAGAGTTGGGACATCTCGACTCTCCTAGCATTGATTAGCTGGGTCTGCTGATCTATCACCCGAGCCTGCTCTGCTATCTGTTGAGACTGGGCAGCAGTCAGATCGGTCAACTAGCGAATCTGCACCGCTTTCTCTTCATCTGCAGCTAGCAGGCGCATCACCATACGGTTAAGCGCCGACAGCTGCTCCTCTACCCCGATGTGAGGTAGAGTAGATCTATACATGTGATGGTTGGGCTGAAGGTCCGGCATGATGTGAGGTGGTGGTGGTAGTAGTAGTGGTGAATATGGGTCGGTAAGCAGGTGCTGGTGATGTAGGTGTGAATGGTATGGTGGTGGTAGTAGCAGTGGTGAATATGGGTTGGTAAGCAGGTGCTGGTGATGTAGGTGTGAATGGTATGGTGGTGGATGGGAAGGACAGTGGTGGTAGGTAAGGTGGTGGCTGTGGTAGCAGTAGTGGATGTGGTGGCTGTGGTGATGGGTGGTATGTCAGTGGAGGTGGTAGTGGTGGCTGTGGTGGTGGAAGTAGTGGCAGCAGTGGTAACGAAGGTCAGGTGACGCTTCTTCTTCTTCAGTCCGTGGGGTTGAGCCATCCTCTTCCTCCTAGTCCCGGTGGAAGTGGATGCTCCCCCTGCAGCTCTGCCCAATGAACCCGGAGCATAGCTCGGGTCAGTCTCTCTCTCAGTGGAGTCCCGAGGGTGTTCACCAACCACCCTAAGCCCGTGTTCTGTGGGAACTACTTTGCTTCCCACAGTCCTAGTGAGGGGCTCCTCATCCGACTCCTCCTCCTCCTGATCACCAACAATGAACTCCTGATGGAAACCGGCCGTCTCAGCAACCTCTCCAGCAGTGTCAGACCCCGGGAAATAACATCTGACTCAGTGCCTCTTTGTGTAGCAGGCATGTCATCCCCGGCGTTGCCGCTATCATCATCATCAGAATCCATATCTGGTAGAAGCAACCTCTCATCATCGGAGTCGCTGTCATCATGACGCCATTTGCGTCTGCCAGGCGCCACATACCTCTCATTGGCCAGGTGGCCAATCAGTCTCTTCACTTGGGGCTTTACCTGCTTTCCCTGTAAACTCTCATCCTGCCCAGAGTAGTATCATCCATAATCTCTAAGGCCACTGCGTCATGATTCTCTTTGGGCAACTGTGGCAGCTTCTCGTTGAAGACGAGCTGTAAGAATCTGGGGTACATACAAAACCCCTCTTTACCCTTGGCCTCCAAGTTCTCCACTAAGTAGGAGAATATCATGCTGGAAAAACTGAAGGGGTGGTTCAGAACCAGTGCCACGTAGGCATTTTGAATCTGGTCTGAGAGGTCGTCAAACCCACCCCTCCTTGATGCAACACACTTGAGGATCACGTGTGCTAAGTACTTGTACTGGGGGCTCAGGTTGCTCTTGTTGAGCATACCTGAGTTGATATCCCCAACGTACTTTATCCTCAGGAAGCATCCTCTCACTGTCAACGGATGTAGTCTAGTATGATGATCAGTTTCGTCCCCAAACTCTAGGACCCTCTGAATGTCGGCAGCAGAGATCTCAATATCATGGCCCAATATAGAGCTCCTAATACAGTACGGCTCACGAGAGCGGTCCACCGAGGCATTCTCCCAGAATGCCTGATGGAGTGATCTATATGGCGTGCAAGGCGTGGAGATAGCCTTATGAATCCGGAACGTCTCAGAAAGGCTATAATGTCAGTAAACTCGGCCCCGTTCCTGGTGGTGTGATCCAAATGAGCACAGATGTTGTGCTTTGGATTTATGGACCACCTTTCTGCCATTTACCTGAAGCACACAAGACATAGAACCATTAGTACATAAGACATGAAAAATTCTGTTCTAAGTGTAACGTTGAAAGTCATTCTGATTCATTCGTGCGAATGAATCATGCGACTGAAGTCAGTCGTATGTTCTTTCATGCGACTGGACTCATTCTGGTCAATGTGACATGCGATTGGGTTCAGTCTGCTGACTGAGTCTGCGAATGGTTCAGTCGGCCGACTGAGATCAATCGTATGGTTCATTCGGCCGAATGACCCAATCGCCAGATTCAATCGTGCGACTGAAGTTCATACGGACGACCAGTCGCCTGTCTCAGTTGTTCAGTCGCCTGTGGTTCGAGTCTTGATCAATACAAGTGATTTAACATGGATTACCGTTCAATATACTCGCATTCTTGTTACTAATAACCTATTAACCTTAATTTTAACATTTTGCATAGTTTAAGTAGTTATTAGGTCGCGTTCTGTCTGTTTCTTGTTTTCGTTCGAATATTCACCACATTATGGTTCAATCTACCTGTATAATGAATGGCGAACGTTAGTGAATCAAAAGCAATGATAAACTAGGGCTAATAAAATTTTGGCAGTGTAACGGTAGGGAGTGCGATTTAAGGGCGATTTGGGAGTGATGAGTGAAATGCGATCGACAGAGCACTTTAAATACTGAAGCTGGGCTCAGTCGGCCGACTGGCCTCAGTCTCCCAGATCATTCGGGTGACTCAGGCTCAATCGTACGATTAGCCCAACCAGTCGCATGCACTTGACCGATTGAGATTCAGTCGGTCGACTGGCTCAGTCGTGCCTTTCATTCGCATGTTCAGTTGACCGAATGAGTTTCAATCGATCGACTGACTCATTCACCCTCTTCCAATCGTTCGAATGGGCTATTCTGATGAGCCATTCGTGTTAGTGGAAGCCATTCGCATGGTTGGTCCATTCTCATGGTCCAATTGTGGGAATGGGTCACACTAGTTAATTTTCTGCCATTTATACCAATTTACATTTAAGCCCTTTTAAATTAATTGAAATTAACGTTATGAGCCTTTGATCATCTCAGACATGATCATTTTATTTTGAAAACATTTTGATCACCTCAGACGTGATCCTTTTAAACACTTTAGTCACCTCAGACGTGACCCTTTTAAAAACACTTTGTCACCTCAAACGTGACTATTTTAAACTTTCAAAGCACATATGGTCATCTCAGACATGACCCTTTTAGTGATTTGATTCCTTCTATTTTCCTGATGTAGCCCGACACACGCCTACAATTAAAATTAAAAACAACTAACTATTTAAAAACTTAAACTAATTTCATAAACAAACTTATTTTTGGCTTTTTGTGAGAGATAAATCCAGAGATTGATATCTACGGGATTTGGTTTGGGAGTAGACAGCTTCAACTTAGATTGATCATATCTGGACCAATTCAATTTTGGAATCATACAGGTAAGTCAATCATTTGGGACTTGTTATTAAAACTTTTGATGCTTAAATTTCTCGGTTTCATCCAGAGTCATTAGCAACTTAAGGAAATCATACTGGAACTCTTAGATTTTCACATTGATTTGAACTCTTGAGAATGTAGCCACTAAGATTGTCAGTATGTTTGTCCACTTAAATCCATACATAGACTTTTGACGCAGACTGGTGACTGATTTAGGTTTAATTATTTCAACTAACATTTGTGGATCCCACACTTATATGGTAATCAACATTCCTCAGAAGCTTTTGAATGGTCTACGGGTATTATTACAAGAAGAGACTATTCTTAGAGCTTTCAAAGAGAAGCCTGTCCTCAGGTCAGTGCCATCGCACAGCAGAGAGGCGGCAAACAATGATGAATTCTAGAATATAGGTTATGCTTATCCTCAGGTCAGTGCCATTGCACAGCAGAGAGGCACACAACCTATCTCCTTGTTAGAGCAGCTTATTTTATTTTACACAATGTGCACCAACAACATAAGTCATTAGCTTTATTGCATTTGTCTTTCATTTTTTTCTTGCTTTGCTCTAATTATGGTCATCCGCACACATTTGTGGCATTTAAATGCTCATTACCCCTTATTGGAATATATTTGATTGTGTTACCAGTGATAAGATGGAAGCCCACAGTCAGTTGAACAACTTAGTTTGATCTTGAGATCACCAATCAGGTCTAATTGTCTATTGTGTTGAATCTACCAACATATCATTTGTGGTCTAGCAGCCTCTAAGTCTACTTTCTTTGTGTCACCTTAGGAGTTGCTATTTTTCTATCATCTTCCCTTTTTATATTGCTTAGACTACACAGACTTATACTTTGAACTTTTGGATCTTTTCAAAACTTAAATTTTTAAAGTCCCTCTTGATTTGTTCCTGTGTACTATCATTTTCCAAAGGTATTGAATCGGTATCACAGACACAATCTACCTTATTTCAGCTAGTTACCCCTTCTCCCTCATTTTATTTTATTTATTTATTTATTATTTTATTTTTTTTAATGTTAACTTGCTGACATATTCTCCCCCTAAAATACTAAAATCATTTCTGGTTTAATTATTTTTGGATTTTAATAAACAGCAAAATAACATGAGTTTAAATATAACAGACGAAAATAAAACAGATAACATAAAATAAAATAAACTTTAACTAAACTACATCGGACTACACATTATTATCATCAGGAATTACCTCACTTTTCTTTTTAACGCCGTTGACCTCTAGCAAATATTGAAAACGTGGTTTATCAAAGGCTTTAGTATAGAGGTCAGCGCATTGAAAATCAGTATTAATTTTAACCACATCAATTAAGTTCTTTTCAAAACAGTCTCTATGAAGTGGTATTTAATACCGATGTGTTTGGACTTAGGATGTTGAACCGGATTTTTAGTTACTGCAATGCAGCAGAGTTATCAACAAAAATAGGAGTAGATGAGAATTTTAAACCGTAATCTCGTATTTGCTGTTGAATCCATGATTTGTGAACAGCAACTTGCAGCAGCAACATATTCGGCTTCACAGGTTGACAATGCAACCGATGTCTGCTTCTTACACTGCCAGGTAACTAATCTTCTCCCAAAGAATTGACACCCCGCTGATGTAGACTTGTAGTTCATCTTGCATCCCCCGTAATCCGAGTCACTATACGTGGTAAGCTCAAAGTCATCATCATGAGGATACCACAATCCAAGTGTGGGTGTACCCTTCAGATAACGAAACATCCTCTTGACCCGATCAGATGGTTGACCTTTGTTTTAGCCTGATATCTAGAACATAGACATGTAGCATACATAATATCAGGTCTTGAGGCAGTGAATACATGAGGGATCCAATCATTCCTCGGTACATAGTGGCATCTACAAGATCTCCATTTTCATCAGGTGCTATATCATGATTCGTAGCAAGTGGAGTCCCAGCAGCAAAAGCATTCTCCATGTCAAAGCGACTGAGAATGTCTCCTACATACTTGGTCTGATGTAGAAAGATCCCATTAGGTGTTTGATCCACCTGTAACCCGAGAAAGAACTTCATATCCCCCTTAGCACTCATCTCAAACTCTTTCTTCATCACTGCTTCAAACTCTTTGCATAACTCTTCGTTCTTTGACTCGAAGATTATGTCATCAACATATATCTGTACAAGCAGTAGGTCGCCATCCTTTTCTTTAATAAACAGTGTACAGTCAATGACTCCCCTGCGAAAGCCGTATTTCACAAGATGAGTCGAGAGTTTCTCATACCAAGCTCGAGGAGCTTGATGAAGCCCATATAAAGCTTTGTCGAGCTTGTAAACTCTATCCCGATGATAAGGATCTTTAAATCCCTCGGGTTGACTTACATAGACTGTTTCCCTGAGTTCCCCATGAAGGAATGCACTCTCACATCTAATTGGTAGACTTTAATCTTCATGTACGATGCATAGGCAAGGAAGATACGAATAGCTTCCATCCTTGCCACGGGTGCAAACACCCTCATTATAGTCAATCCCCTCGACTTGGGAAAACCTTGAACCACCAGTCGAGCTTTGTTCCTGATAATGACTCCTTGGTCATCCTTCTTGCATTTTAGTACCCATTTGGTGCCAATGACTTTAGCACCTTTAGGTCTATCAACCAGAGTCAATACACCTAACTTCTTAAACTGCAGAAGTTCTTCTTGCATGGCACTCACCCACGCCTCATCATTTAGTGCTTCACTGATATATTTTGGCTCAACCTGCGAAACAAAACATCGATAAGCACCATCATGAATGTAACCTTTCTCCATAACTGAGGCGTAATCAGCTGAGTACAGCTGATTTCGGGTTTGTACTCCTGATCTGACATCCCCAATAACATTGTCAAGGGGATGATAGACGTTTAGTCGTGATCCTGGAGTAGTAGGCACAGCCACCTCAGAACCGAGATTGTGAACATTTTGTTCTGCATCTGAGGAAGATGGAGTTTGAGGTTCCGAAGTCGAAGGTGCATCACTCATGGATGCTTGTGCACTTTCAGGAACTGGAACCTGTTCCTCCTGACTGTTCTGGTCGTCTGCTTCAGTTTCATCTTCAGAGGAGGAGTCACTGTCATCGACTACCCCCCCTGACTGAGTAGATGATTCTCCCTGGGTGCTAGATGGTGTATTTAGAATATCGTACATCATCCTAGTAGTTAACTCATCATCCGAGGGAGAGAGGAGATGTTGAAGGACTTGAAGAATCCATCATAATCGAAGAAGTATGCAGGTCCTTTGCCTGTAGGTGTGGTGGGTATATCTCTGAACGTCGACATTACACCACACTTCTACAAGACCCGTTGAGTTATTGTAAACTCGCTTGTTCGGTATGTATCCTAGAAAAATTCCTTCATCTGCCTTCTCGCTAAATTTGCCTTCTTGTGTCTTCTTCAGAAGTGTACACGGCGCGCCAAACGGTTCAAGATACTCCAAATTCGGTACGTCTTTGTAGTAGCTCATAACATGTCTTTCCGTGGCGCTTGACTATTAGGACTCGATTCAGTGTATAACACGCATTTGCCACCGCCTCATTCCAGAATTGGATAGGCAGTTTCGAGTCTGCCAGCATAGTCCGTGCTGTCTCTATCAAACTCCTGTTCTTTCTCTCAGCAACGCCATTCATCTGAGATGTGTAAGCAGAAGTGAATTGATGCACAATTCCCTTTTCCTTGCAGTATGCCTCCATCCCTTTATTCTTGAATTCTGTCCCGTTGTCTGAGCGTACTTGTCTAACTTTTAGCTTGTAAAGAGATTCTAGTGTGGTTACTAATTCCTTGAATGTCTCCAATGTTTCTGATTTGGATTTCAGAAACATTACCCAAGTGAACCTTGAGTAGTCATCAGTGACCACAAAACAGTACACGTCGCCTGCAATGCTCCTTGTACTAACTGGACCAAACAGATCCATGTGAAGAAGCTCAAGAGGAAGTTCTATTGAATGAACTTTCTTTTCCTTATGAGACTTCTTTGTCTGTTGCCTTTCTTGCAAACTACACAAAAGTCAGGAAGTTGGAAGTTCTTGACATTACTCCTCTCACTAAATCCTTCTGAATCAAATGATTCATCTTCCTTTGACTAATATGTCCCATTCTCCTATGCCAGGAGATTGAATCCTTCTCAGTAGCTTTAGATAGAAGCACTGAACCTCATGATCCGTTGTAGCAGCTGTTGACAGATCCAAGACATAAAGGCCTTTATATCTTGAAGCAGACATTAGAACTTGGTCCTCTGGGATCATATTCTTTCTTCCGCATGTAACACTTCTTGTTGTCAAAGAGGACTTTAAATCCTTATCACAGATTTGGGAAACAGAAAGTAAGTTGTTCTGAAGTTGTGAACGTAGTTCACCTTATCAAACTTAACTTTCTGATTTCCCACTTCTCCTGAGCTGTGATATAGCCTCCTTTGTTTCCTGCAAAGGAAACATGCCCTCCTTTTATTTGTTTGACGTTTGATAAAAGGGCTCTATTCCTGTCATGTGCCTGGATGCTCTGTTGTCTATAATCCACGTGTTAGTCTCAGCATGTATCGAACACCTGCACATACAAAGTAAATGAATTAGTTTAGGTTAGGAACCCAAGCTTTTACTATCTTGGGTTTCCCAGAGGCATCACACATCATAAACTCCACCATTGACCCTTAGAGGGTGAGGGTAGCTCAGGTTCCTTTGTCATCAGTATCAGACACGTAGGTTGACTTTTCTTTCCATAAGCAGATTCGTGCAATGCCTGTTTATGATAAACAGTCGTATGGCTTACAGGTTGGATTTTAGGTTCACTAGCTCTTCTAGGTGGAGTTAGAGAACTCCTTTTAGAAGACCCAGGTCTAGAGTCCTGAAGATCAATCTTCTTCCTAGGTGTCTGATAGAAAGGACAATAGGAAGCAATGTGTCACATTCTCCATAGTTGTAGCATGACCTGCTATCAACTTTATGAGTAGACTTTCTTTGTGGAGAAGTGCGTGACACTCTAGTAACATCAATCACTTTAGGTTTTGACTCTTGTATGTTTGATGTTTTCTCTGGTTTAACAAAATTACTGTTTTAACTGTTTAACATGTTCCACTTTTTGGTTAACTGGTTTTTGACTTGAAGCATGTGAGAAAGTAACATTTGAAGTCCTTTTAGGTTCTGATTTGACTCTGTTTGACCCTGACTTTAAGTTAACTTTTTCAAATTCATTTTCCAGATTAACACAAGGCAGTTTACCCTTTGCCTTTGAAGTGGCCTCTTTTTTGTTTCTGTCCAGATTCAGTAGATGAACATGAGGTGTTTGGATCAGTAATAAGAGGAGTAATCACCACATGATCCTTGATGGGGTTATTATTTACTGGTCTAGATTAGTGTTCATCAAGGTCTTAGGTGGTGGTGGAACCACTTTGTAGCCTAATCCCTCCCCATTATTCTTTCTCTCACTAAGTGTTGAACTATGTGTGAAGAACTAGTCCAACTATGCAGTTCTGTTTTAATGAATTAACTTCTACTTCTAGAACTGCCTTTTGCTTCTTAGTTTCTTCTAGGGATTTTAGATAGTACCTAATGTCATTTGCTTGGTTAAAGGCCACTACTTCGGTTTCCCTAAGTTGTTTAGTCAATAGGTCTATTTTTCTTTATAACTATGCTCATTTTGTTTTAGTACTCTATTAGCCTCAGTGCACAGTCGTAAATCTTTACTAAGTTATCATTATGATCTAATAACCTAGCAAAATTTTCATCTATGCTATTCCTAAAAGTATCACAATCAGAACAAGCATGATTAAAACATTTGGTCAGTAGTACTTACCTGAGTTGGTTTAGAAGAGTTAGCCATCAGTGCAGCATCAGATGTCTCTGGTTCTGGTGATTCTGACTTTTCTGTCTCTGACGTGGAAATCTTCTCATTTGGCTTGTAACTGACCTCGGCTGCAGTTGTTTCTTCACTATGTGACATGCTATCTCAACTGCTAGATCACCTTCACTCGTAGAATCATCATCAATATCCTCAACACTGGCAATGTTAGATTCTCCTGGTGAGACAAACCTAAAACTCCAATCCTGTCCTTCATCATCATGAGCAGTCAAGGCTTTTGGATCCTTGTTTGATGAAGTAGAACTGAGGCTTGCTTGTCTTGGCAAGTAAAGGATGAGAACGGTTCCCATTACCCGTCTTCTTTGGCTTGACACATTCTCTTTTGAAGTGCCCTTCTCTCCACAGTTGAAGCAGGTCACTTTGCTCTTGTCAAAGCCAAATGTGGTATCCTTAGTAGCTATCAGTTCTGTCCAGTCTTCTTAACAAACTTCTTCGCCTTCGGACAGGCTAGCTAAGGCCCACATTATATCCATCCTCTCAACCTCCATTTCATCCACCTGCTCGTAGTCCTCAACAGCCAGATGGCAGTTTCCAATCTTCCGGCAACAGTCCAGCATATGAATGAACCACTGCTGCTAAAAGATCCATATGCGCTCGAGCTACTTATACGTCACATTACCGAGGTTCTCGATCTTCAGTTTGGTAGCACTTGCTTCTGATCCAATATAATGGGT
Organism: Flaveria trinervia; assembly: GCA_025506515.1. Lineage (NCBI taxonomy): Eukaryota > Viridiplantae > Streptophyta > Magnoliopsida > Asterales > Asteraceae > Flaveria > Flaveria trinervia. The sequence goes on along the minus strand of CM046453.1, from coordinate 30,736,469 downwards.
ACATGACGACCCAGACGTGTCTGATCCAGAAGGAGAAGCATGTGAAGGACCTGACGAGCTAGACACAAAAGCAGTCTGGAGTGGTGCTCCAGATGTCTTAGCTTGAGGCGTGGCGTTTTATAAAGCTAGATTTTGTGTGTACGAAGACTTCTGAGCTCTATACTTCATCCTTAGTGCTCTTCTCGCAACTTAAGAATGAAGTCATTTATCCAGCTTTACAAGCATTCCATTCTGTCTCAGGTTAGACACGAATGTAGCCCACTTATCAGGCAATCCGTCTGCGAAGTTTCTTACTTTCTCTTCCATAGTCGTTTCCACTCCATGTGTATGCAATTCGCTCATCAAGTGGTAGAATCTGTCTATGACTTCGTCTAAACTTTAATTACCAATCGGTGAGAAGTTATCGAATTCCTTCTTTAACTCCTTTGCCTTGATTGCCTTCAATGACGCATTCCCATCATATCTCTTCTCTAGCTCATCCCATAGTTTCTTGGACTGCTTGTTCTCTGAATACTGGTGGAATATGTCTTTGGATAGACTGAGTGATCAATGCATAACTCTTTTCTCTGCATTGTACTTTATTTTCTGGGCGTCTGTCATCCCGCTTAATGTTAGCTTAACTCCATCAGCTCCCACCGGTGTACTATAACCGATCTTAATAGCTTCTCACAGATTAGGATCTACTCCATTAAGGTAGATCTCAAAACGTTGTTTCCAGTGGGGAAACTCATCTAAAGTCAAAAGCTTTGGTGGTTTATTGTGATTACCCACCTCACTCTCAAGCAACAACAGGTTCTGTATCCTTGAGTCCTTCCCAGCAGTAAAGGCTGACATCTGATCTTCCATGACTAATAAACTTAGAATCTAATCAAACAAACTTTCACTGGTGCGACTGAAGGATGCGAATGATCTAATCGTGCGTATGAACTCTGCGACTGGTTCAATCGTGCGGCTGAACTGGGCGATTGGTTCAGTCGGGCGAATGAAACTAGTGCGTATGAGCTATGCGAATGAACGGTTCAGTCGGCCGAATGAGGTGCGACTATGTCCAATCGTGCGTATGAGCAATGCGAATGGAGTCCAGTCGTGCGACTGAAGCTGCTGTTTTGCGAAAATTTCTAGGTTTGACGGGTTTCAGCCGTAAAGATTCGAAATTTCACAAGTTCTAATCGCCTAAGTCCGTAGAAACCAAACTTCGATGAGCAGGGAACTTCCAAGATCACTTTTGATGCCAAAGATTGCGTTTTTAGTGCAAAAACACAAACTTTTATGCAATCTTGATTGAATCAACATGTAATCAAGAGTCAAAGCTCTGATACCACTTATTAGGACCTGGTATTTGACCGAAATACCTAGAGATTAACGTGTAAACCAGATCAAATAGTGCGGAATCCTATTTGATTGGCAATCCAATCAGTGAGAACACACGAAGAATCAATCAAGAATTGAAACTAACATTAGAAATCGATTGGGAATCGATCTAATGTGTTCTATGAACTTGGAGAACGAATTGAGAGGTTTCTGGACGGCTAGGGTACGTCTGGAATCGTAATTGATTGAGAGTCCCTCTTTTTCATGAATTGAGTTGTATTTATAGGTTGGTATTATTCAATCGTGCGACTGAACCATTAGTCTGGTTCAGTCGTGCGATTGAACCATGCGGTTGATTCATTCGTACGACTGAGTGTTCAGTGGTGCGACTGAGCCAAACTTATGTTACAATCATACGACTGATCTAGTCTCCTGGTTCAGTCGTGCGACTGAGTCAATCGTGTGAAGTTATTCATGCGTATGGTTCATTCGCATGAGCCATTCGCATGAGAACTTCATTAAGTTAAGTTTGAATGTTTTAATTAATATAACATAATGTGCAACCATTCAAACAATCATAAACCCAATCAATTCAATCACGACTCATTAATGAAATATTAAACATCACAAGTAACAAACAATTTATGTCATTTCATTAATCAATACAAACTACATCATACTCAGACAGACAAGATTCATTACATTTCAAATCATGATCTAGGGACATACATGCATCAACAAATCATACAACATCATACATCATCAGCATCAACATCATGCCCAACATGACCTCTAAGGCCTTAAAAAGTCATCTTACATGAACTTACGGGAACTTCCACGTCAAAACTTACATCTGCACTTTCCCTCGAAAGTTAGTAGTTAAACTACGTTTTCCTCAGGTACACCAGCCCTACTTGGACGTATGGGCACCCTTCAGTCGTATGACCTCTCATGCGACTGAATACAATGCGAATGCACCAATGCGGATGAACACCTATGCGAATGAACCTAATGCGGATGGAACTAGGCGTATGGGCCTCAGTCGCTTGACTCCCCATGCGAATGACCCTCAGTCGCAGGACTGGTAGGCGTATGGGGTCCAGTCGCACAACTCACATGCGAATGAACCTCAATCGCACAACTGGCATGCGTTTGGACTTCAGTCGCACGACTCACATGCCATTCGGTCGCATAGCCCTAACTGGTGCAGAATGCAGTTCATCTCGAACCAATCTACCATTTTCAACCTCCAAGCTCTTCCAAACCTCTTCTAAGCTCAAATCAACCATCGTAAACCTTAGAATGCATACCACAACACCATATAAGCACACACAAGCCCGAAATCATACATCACTCGCATCATACACAAACACATACACACGGGTCAAACGCACATTTCAAAAACGGGTTTTCACTATGTGTTCCAGCCCCAAATCAATTGAAAACGGGTAAAAGAGGGGTCCTAGAACTCACATAAACAAAACCCCAAATAGAGCTTCGATTCAACCCACTACACTTCGATTTTCAAGCTCGAATCCACTCGAACCAAGCTTTTTCTTCCTTTTTCTCCCTTTTCTTCTCCTCTCCTCTCTTTGGGCACATTTTTTGTGGGTGTGGGGAGGGCGTGGGCTGCCCTCCCCTCTTATTCCCCAACTCTTCCAAACTTTCTCCCATTTTGGCAAGTTTGGTCCCCCGACTTTGGACTTTATTTCTTTTTCTTCTTTCGTCGGCTTCAAAGAAAATATCCGGGTGTTACAATTGGGGTGTGACAGATTGGTATCAGAGCCCATAACTATATGGATTTAGGTTATTAGAAATAGTGACCTAGACTTTAGTGTGTGCATGAACCTTATAGAATCATATTTCTATTCTTGTAAAAGTATATGGTTTGCATGCTACATAATGGTATGCTTTCTTATGTGCAATTTGATGCCTTAGCATAGGTTTGCTTAAACATTGTTACCTATCTCCCCAAAACTTATCTTTGACTCTTTGATTCTCCCCGAAATTGAAGCCTCTTAATCTTATTCTCGACGACACGTGGGATCATATACTTATTGTTATTGGTTTGAATCTTCAGACTTATTGTCTAATCTATGCAAATCTCATCAAGGTTTTGATTTCATGAACCTAAGGAATATTGGGTGACACATAGACACCTGTATTCTGGATTTCCTGGCAAAAGGCCTTCGGGCTAAGGTAAGCATTTCGCATAAATCCTACGGGACTAGTTATGCTTACCTGGGGATTTCTGGGATGAGTTATAAACTATGGTCGACATACACAAGTTTCTAAGGCAAATGGATCAATTCACCTTGACGTGTAAATGTTTCCAAATGGTAATGCATTACCAAATAGAACCATTCCTCATGCCTTACAACTCTTAGCTTAGTCTTGTTTAAATTACTATCCTTTGTTATCCTCATTCCCGTGTCTTTGGAGTTCGATCCTATGCTTTCTAAGCCGCGTGTTAATCTAGAAAGATCCTTTACAGTCGAAGTCGCTGATGTAAAACCGATCGTCATTGACGTCGCTATACATGATTGTACCTTGAGTCTTAACAAACACGAGTTATCTATCGACCTCATTCCTATGCAACTGGGAAGCTTTGATGTTATTATCGGCGTGGATTGGTTAGCTAAGCAACATGCAAAAATTCTATGCTTCGAGAAGTGCATTCAAATTCATTTACCATTGGCTGATACTTTGAAAGTCTTTGGGCAGAAATCATCCCAAGGGCTCAAACTTATATCCTGCATCAAGGCCCGAAAGTGCTTAAGTAAGAACTATGTAGCTTTCATGGCATATGTGGTTAATATAAAAGCCAAGGGTTAGTAACTAAAAGATATTCCTATCGTGCGCAATTTTTCCGAGGTGATTCCCGAGGATCTTAAGGGATTACCTCTCGTGCGAGAAATTGAGTTTAAGATTGACTTGATCCCTTGTGCAAATCCTGTGGCAAAATCACCTTATCGTCTTGCACTGTCTGAAATGCAAGAACTAGCTAGTCAACTGCAAGAGTTGACCGATAAGGGATTCATTCGTCCTAGTTCTTCACCATAGGGTGCACTTGTGTTGCTCGTGAAGAAAAAATAAGATGGTTCATTCCATATGTGCATCGAGTACCGAGAACTCAACAAGCTTACCATCAAAAACCGATACCCTCTTCCTCGAATTAATGATCTCTTCGATCAACTTCAAGGAGCAACTCAATTCTTGAAGATTGATCTACGTTTTGGGTATCATCAATTACATGTCCACGATGATGACATTCCAAAGACCGCTTTTCGTACTCGATATGGACATTACGAGTTCATGGTTATGCCTTTTGGCTTGACCAGTGCACCTTCTGTGTTCATGGATCTCATGAATCGAGTATGTAAACCGTAATTGGATAAATTTGTGATCGTGTTCATTGATGATATTCTTATCTATTCCAAGACGAAAACTTATCACGAGATGCACTTGCGACAAGTTCTCGAACTTTTAAAGAAGAAGAAACTATACACCAAGTTTTCCAAGTATGAGTTCTGGCTAGAAGAAGTTCAATTCTTAGGGCATGTGGTGAATAGCCAAGGAATTCACATTGATCCTGCTAAAACAGGAGCCATGAAAAATTGGTGTGTACCTACAACCCCAACCGAGGTCCGTTCTTTTCTGGGCTTAGCGGGATATTACCATAAGTTCATAGCAAACTTTTCAAAGATTGCTAAACCACTAACGACGCTAACCCAAAAGAACCGACTTTATGAATGGGGACCCAAACAAGAAGAGGCTTTCAAGACACTAAAACGCAAGCTGTGTAACACTCCTATTCTAACACTCCCCGATGGGAACGATGACTTTACCATGTACTGTGACACCTCTAATCAAGGTCTTGGTTGTGTTCTCATGAAACGAGGCAAAGTCATAGCATACGCGTCGAGGCAATTGAAGGTTCATGAAGTAAACTACACAACTCACGATCTTGAACTTGGTGTTGTGGTTTTTGCTTTGAAGATCTGGCGAGATTATTTTTATTGGACGCAATGCATAGTCTACACTGATCATAGGAGTCTCCAACACGTGTTCAACCAAGGGATCTCAACACGAGACAAAGACGATGGATTGAGTTGATTAGCGACTACGACTATGACATTCACTATCACCCTAGAAAGGCGAATGTTGTAGCCAATGCGCTGAGTCGCAAGGTCCACAACAAGACTGTCTCGCTTGAAGAAATCTGAGATCGAAGGCAATGGTTTTATACGTTAGGAGATTTTGATACCGAGATTCATATGGATGTCAACGAGGCTACTATCATGCTTCAAAACATAAGGATTGATAGTGATCTCGAGTTATGCATTCGCGAGGCTCAACAAGCGGCGTTAACGGATGAAGGGAAAGATGAAGAGTTGGTGTTTAACATTCGGTCACAACTGCAGACAAAACCGAATGGCATGTGGTACTTCTTTAATCGACTTTGGATCGCGAATCGTGACAACCTTCGACACTTCATTATGAACGAAGCTCCTCAAACTCTATATTCCATTCATCCTGGCTCTAATAAAATGTACATGGACCTACGTGGTCAATATTGGTGGCATGGAATGAAAAAAGATATTGTGTCTTATATTTCCAATTGTCTCACATGTGCAAGAGTCAAAGCCGAGCACCAACGACCAAGTGGTTAACTTGAACCCAAAATCCCTATGTGGAAATAGGAACATATATCCATGGATTTCATAACCAAGTTACCTCGTACGCCTCGTGGTCATGATAGTATATGGGTGATTGTTGACCGTTTGACCAAAACGACACATTTCATACCAATACGAGACACTTACAAAGTTTCAAGACTGGCTCGCATCTACATTGACGAAATTATGAGTCGTCATGGCGTGGCGTTGCACATCATATCCGACCGAGACGCTCGTTTCACTTCGCACTTTTGGTTGTCTATGCAAGAACTCTTAGGTATCCAATTGAGTTTAAGTATGGCTTACCATCCTCGAACTGATGGTTAAACCGTACGAACAATTCAAACCCTCGAGAACTTGCTGCGTCTTTGTGTCCTGGGATACGTACTTACCACTCACGGAATTTTTGTATAACAATAGTTATTACTCGAGTATCAAGATGGCACCATTTGAAGCACTTTATGGTCGTAAATGTCGATCACCAATCTGTTGGACCAATGTTGGAGAAAACTTCATCACTGGTCCTGAACTCATACAAGAAACGACCGATAAAGTCTCCACAATCCGCAAGAATCTTGAAGTGGCAAGAAGTCGACAAAAGAGTTATGCCGATAATCGCCGTAAGCCGTTGGAGTTCCAAGTTGGTGACATGGTTCTTCTTAAGGTTTCTCCATGGAAAGGTGTTGTTCGCTTTGGGAAGAAGGGTAAACTGGCTCCAAGTTTTGTAGAACCTTTCAAAGTCCTAAAAAGGATTGGGAAAGTGGCTTATAGACTGGAACTACCTTCCAAACTTAGTGGATTTCATCCTGTGTTTCATGTCTCAAATTTGAGAAAGTGTTTGGCTGACTAAAGTCTGCATGTTCAACTAGAAGACATCCAGATCCATGAGTCATTGCACTTTGTTGAGAAACTTGTTGAAATTATGGATCACATTATGAAGAAAACTAGAACCACAACTACTCCAATCATCAAGGTTCGTTGGGAGAATAAGTCTGGAGTTGAGTTCACTTGGGAGCGTGAGGATCATATGAAGGGAAAATATCCGCATTTGTTCGTTTAGTTCATTCTTAATTTCGGGTTGAAATTCTCTTAAGTTGGGGAGACTGTAACATCATGTATTTTTTGGTTAATTTAAAGTTAGTATTGTTAATTCTTGTAAGGACCGTTGTTGCCATATATAAAACTTATGGGTTACTTATGCTTATATCTTAGTTTATCTTTAAATTCTTTGATTTGGAAGTTTATAATTCAATTATTAAATGGAACATAATATTAATAATATTAATGATATCACTAGTATAATAATAATAATAACAATAAATTCTAACAATAAAAACAATGTATAATAATAATAATAATAATAATAATAATAATAATAATAATAATAATAATAATAATAATTAATGATGATAATAATAAGTTATAAATGTTAACAAATTAATTATGTAAAAACATAATGTTTAGTTAAGTATAAGGGGTCTTAGTGTCAATTTAGACAGTTTAAAAATAATGTTTGTACATGAAATGATAACAAACAAACTACAGGGATTGATTGTGTAAATCTTAAAACCCCAAACCAAAATTCCCCCTTTTACCCCCGCAATTCCGGCGGCACTCCCTGGTCGTCACCGGCGACCCTCCGGCGAGTCCCAAACACCCAAGAATTAATTGTTTTTAACCCCAATTCTATTCCGAATCGTTTCAAGGGCATGATTCGAACATGAATGCACGTATTATCGTGTTTAAACAACGGTTACTGAGCTAATCGAATACCTAACCATAGGTCTTTATTTTCTAATCCGTTCGAACGTTAAACCTTAATTATAACTCAAATAAACGAGTTCAAATGTTCGTCTCAATGTTCCTAATATTCACCAATGATTCCAATTTCCAGTGAAACGATGAATTAAACCTCGAATTGAATCCCCCTTTATTCGTATTCAAACCATAACCGTTTCAGCTTAGACCCATCAAATTAGAGCTATATAATAGAGGAGAATCATCCCTTTTGATCCTTTTAACCTCTCCGTGCACTCAATTGCTAGAAAAATCCAACACAAACTCGAAATCAAACCTCGTGTTCATCGCGTAAGAACCGGAGCTAAATCGAAGTAAACCATGTCAATTCGCTCGTAATCAGGTAAGATAATCACATCTACGCATTAGTTAAACATGGAGAACAAAAGCCCCATGATCTTCGGCGTTAACAACAACGAATTGGCAGTCAATTTTGGCTTAACTGAATCTAGGGTTCATGGGTTGGGGAAGTTCATAGGGGCTTGTGTCTAATGTTTATATGTTTTAAAACAAGCTCTTAAACGCGGCTGAGGCCTTGGTTCGCTAGTAACAGTTGAGTCTCTCAAACAAGAGGTCCCCATTTCGAATCCGGGGAACCTCATGTTTGCATTTTTAAGGCTTTTAGCCTTCAAAACCAAATCTAATTTTTTTAAAAATTATAAAAACTCATTTTATAAAAGCTGTTTTTTCTAAAATACTTTTAATTATTTTCTGAGAATTATTTCCTTAAAAATAAACATTTTTTTACTTTTGGATAAATAATCTAAAGGTAATATCAATAGTTTAAATTTTTATATAAGAACCCATATTATTTTCTTTCCACAAATATGATTATTTCAAATGTAGTTCTTAAATTATTGTTTAAATTATGTTTTTAGACTTATTTAAATCTTTATATACCAAAATTGTTATAAATGTTATATTTGTATATAAAACTTTATATAAAATGTAACAAATTTCTTTGATTTTAATAAATATAATTGGTTCCATATTGTTAAACATAATTATTTGACAAGCACTAAATACCAAATTGAAACCCTAGTCATCAAATTAAATCGTTAAATTTATCATCAAACTTAAAATCTTGTGTGTGTATATATATAGGTACTTTGTGACGGATTACGTTGGAATAATGACTATTATTTATTACTAATCATCAATTGTATATTTATTGAAACATGTGAGTATTTCTATATCCCTTTTTCATATTTTCACACTTTGGGGTAAAACATGTTATCTTGTGATCATTGCACTTGTAAATTCGTTTGATTCCTGTAAACTCTTGGTAATGCACTTATATGTTGTGGTTAGTTGATCTTTGTAATTACTATGTATTGACGATTATATGTACAATCATTAACTATTGCTAGCCTAGCGACGTCATAGATCTATGGGCCTGACAAGCCTGCTTGGTTAATCCAAGTACACTTAGCTAATCGTATAAACTTGTAAATATGAGAACTTGTAAACTGTCAAGGTTTGATTGTGCATCTGTCTTACATCCCTAGTTACTTTGTTCACTAATTTCATAACATGAATTGCCACCTTTTATATACTTATGTATTGAAAACTATGAAAATCTCACCAACTCTATGTTGACATTTTATTTTTAACGTGTTTCAGGAAATGCGCAAACTTGATTGTCATCTTGAAGTTGTTACACATCTAGGATTAGACCTAGATAAATTAATGAAATGACTTGGTTTATTTACATTTTATGATATGTCTATTTTCATATTTGAGACTTACCCTTGTAATGTTGCTTTTGAAACTTATGATTAATACAATTGGGTTTAATAATAGCGTTATGTGGTTGTGAACGATCTTAACCCTCACATCTCGACATTTCCGCCGTCATGGTTGGGGTGTGACATGGCGTGATCATCATGGAAACCATAGTTATTGATCGCCCACTATATGATTCGATAAAAACATATGTTTTGTAACATCCTGAACTTTTGTTAACTGAGAATTAACTTTGGGTAATCTTGTAAGGGCCCTTGTTGTCATTTAGGGAACTTGTGGTTTATGTATGTGTGATTCTTTGTTTCCATTAATTAAATCTTTTATTTAAAAGATAATAACTTAAACTATTAAATTGAACATAATAACATTGATGATAATAATAATAATAATAATAATAATAATAATGATTGTAGTAATAAAAAAATTAATAAGACTTTATAAGTTATTAAAATTGTTTAAAACTTATAAGTTATAAGTACAAGGGTTAGTTTTATCAATTTATAAACTTTAAAACAAAGTTTAAGACATAAAATGATAAAATCAAAATCAAAGGGATCATATGTGTAAATTTACAAATCGCCAAACCAACCCTCCCCTTCACCCCAATTTTCCGGCGGAGCTCCGGCCATACTCCGGCCGAGCTCCGGCCACTCCCAAAACTCTTTAAAAACCTTCAAATTTTGATACCAAATTGTTCCAACACTTCGTGAGCACGATTCGAACTCAATATGGACTTTAAACGCATTAAAAACACCAGTTACAACCTTAATCGAGTGAGTAACCGAAATCTTTAAACACAAAAGAGCCGTTCGAACATTTAAGATCGATAATCACCAAATTAATTCGACCCAATCGAACTTTTATCTGTTTCCTAAATTTTTACCACTCTCAATTGCATCTAAAACAAACATTATCATATCTTTCGATCTCCACTTTAACCGTGACTCACACCCCATCCGAACTACATCTTCTGCGTTCTGTTAAGGGCAATTCGTTGAGGGCTTTCGACGGTCACAACCTACTAAAACTACACACGAAGTTAATTTGGTTTCCAACGTCAACTGGGCATCATTCGAATCGAAGTTAGTCGCGGATTATTCTTCTACTTGTTCATCAAAACTTTAAGCATGGGGAGTAAAAGCCCCATGGTTAATTCAATTAAAAACTTCATTTTATGGTTTAATTTGGGATCAATGGAACCTAGGGTTCATATGATTTGGGGATGTTTGCTATCAAATAGTTTTAAAGTTTTCGAAACCAACTATCTCGCGGCTGAGGCCTTTGCTTTAATGGTTAAGGTGTAGGTGCTTTAAACATGAGGTCCTAGGTTCGAACCCGTGGACCCTCATGTTTTTGTTTTAAGGCTTTTAGGCCTTCAATTTAAATCCAAATTTTTTTAAATTTATAAACATGTTTAATCCTAAATCACCATTAAAATTATTTTATGAAATAATTCAATATTTTATTTAATATCTTAGACAAATAATATATTTTATAAAATAGACCTTAAATAGTGGGTTAAATCACTAAATTAATTGTTCAAATAATATCTATATATTATTGTCTAAATGATGATTATTTTAAAAGTTATAAAAGCTTTTTCAAACTTATCACTAAATTTTATTACAAGTTATTTTTTTTCTTTGCAATACGTTATACAAAAAATCCTAAATTAATATATTCTATTTTTCTCATTGAAACTAAGCATAAGAAATTATTCCATTTTAATTAATTTAGTTAAGAAAACCCCCAAATACCAACTTGAAACCCTAATTCTCGTGATTTCATTAAATTTATTATTAAACTTAAAAATCTTGAAAATATATATATTTAGGTACCTCGTGAAGGTTTACGTTGGAACGTCGACTTTTATTTTCTTATTATTCATCAACTTATATACTTATTGACCAAGTGAGTATTTCTATACCCCTTTTTATATTGTTACACATTTGGGGTGAAACATGTTACATTATAAACTTTGCACTTGTAAACACCTTGATTCTTGTAAACTTATGGCATTTCACCTGTATGTTGTAGTTAGTTGAACTTGGTAGCTCCCATGTAATGTCGAATATATGTACAATCATTAACTATTGCTAGCCTAGCGAAGTCATAGATCTATGGGCCAGACAAGCTTGCTTGGTGATCCAAGTACACTTAGCTAATCGTATATACTTTAAACATTTGAGACTTGTAAAACTTTTTCGAGGTTTGATTGCGCATTTCGGTCTTACATCCATAGTTTACTTTGTTCTCTAACTTACAACATGAATTGCCATCTTTTATATACTTATGTATTGAAAACTATGGAAATCTCACCAACATTATTGTTGACCTTTTATTTTTAACATGTTTAAGGAAATACTCAAGCTTGATCGCTACTTTTGAAGTACTTTCACGTCTAGGAATGGACTTAGTTTAATAAATGAAATAAAATGAATTGTTACATCTTATGTTATGCTTTTTAATTTCTTTGAGACTTATGATTGTAATGGTACAATTGGAACTTATGTTTAATATATATATATGGGTTTTTAATAGCGTTATGTGGTTGTGAACGATCTTAACCCTCACACCTCGACGTTTCCGCCGTCAAGGTTGGGGTGTGACACGTTGCAATCACGTTAAAAAATACATAATTGTCTTTAGAGTTACATAGCGGAAGTAGTAGTAAAATGTAAATTGTTTTTCAAACAAGGCCATTTAAAAATAATGTCCCAAAAGCATGCGTGAATCCTAGAATGCGATAAACTCCAGACAAGCCTAGTATGGTGCAAACCTTAAATTTATGAGAAAACATGCATGAAATATATCAATATAAAATTGGTGAGTTCACAGGTTTTAAAGTAATAGTAAATAGTGCAAGCACCACAAGACTTTCCAAGATTTTATTATATACAATACTACAATATTATATAAGCATTGCAAACGAAGCTAGACTGTAACTGTAATAAATTGCCCCTACCCATGCCTACCGTAAGCACAGGGGTGAATAGGCTAATAATGCACCCGTTTAAACCTCCAGTCAAGGTTAGGGTAATTAACCCGGGTGGGGTAGTCAAACCCAATAATACTATCCATGATTACCTCGCTTTGGGAAATAAACTAACGGTTCGATAACAGGGGACTTCATACGGTAAGTAAATAACTTATATAACATGTGAAGTCATTGACAAGTAAATGTTTCCAATAGTACTATCCATGATTACCTCGCTTTGGGAAATAAACTAATGGTCCGATAACTGGTTTTCATAATAAATTTATGGCTAATGAAGTAGAGATGGTTATTAGAAATCATATCACCTTAACTTTTTGATCATTGTGGGTTCCCTTTATTATTCTAAGAAATCTATAGAAATTGTTACGGTTATCCAAAATTAATGATATGTTAGGAAAGAACTTGATCAACTCATTATGGGTTCCCTTTATTATTCTAAGAAAACATTAAGTTATGTTTTCAAAAATCGTATGACAAAAAGGTCACAAAAGATTTACCACATTACTTGGTCTTTCATCTAAGCTGTAAAATCAGCCTGACATGATCTTAGTCACTATGGCAGCATGATAGACGAGAAATCACGCCATCTCATCTTTATAAATATTAACATAACTACATTAATCAATATCTTTTAATAAAACCACCAATTCATCATAGTTACATAAGTGTAATCTAATTAGGATGATAACCTTTATTCCCTGGTTTTAAATCCAAACGCTTCAATATTAGTTTACTTTATTTTTAATATTGTTTTTAAACGCTAAAAATCTCATCAATACAATTTATAATTTTCTCAAACAAAAACCAAATTTGATAGTCAAATCTTTAAGATTGTTGAGTAGGCTAGGTGTGTCCATGCATTGATACTCGATTCTTTCCAACACTATATTACCATACGATAGGTACACTTGCCTTTTGTGTGTGTGGTTTAGTGTTAGTAATAACCAATTAAAACTAAATCTTATCAAAAAATCCTTATCAAAATATATACTTTCCGCATCGCATCAGGTATTGACCTGAAATTTATCGGTTGTCATAGTCTTGAGTTTGTAACGTTCTACTTTTGTACTTTCCATACATTTTGTATTAGATAAAGATGTCAATAATGGCATTTCATAGTCACTTGTCAAAAGGCAATCTACCTTTTGACTTTACATAGATTTTTTTGTCTAGATTAGTGTTTCTAGTAGGCCTTCAAAATATGGCCGGCTGTAGGATGTAGTATAGATTGTCGCAAGTACATATTATTTCATTTTAAAAAGCTTTGTAACACTTGTAAGAACTTGAGAGAGATATACATCATTCTTGAAAACCATATTATCTTGTTCTTGTTCTTGTTTGGTTCTTTATTTGTGTTTTTTATTTCATCATAACACGATTCACTATCTGATCTGTTAAGTGTTATAAGTCTCTTCTTACATTATAAAATTGTTGCATTGATCCCCTTCACCGGTTTCGCATCTTTTATTGGCATTCTAGTTACCAAATCATCTTTAATTAATTTATTCATCTTCTTAAATTTAACACAGCACATTCTTTTATGACAAATAAAAGATTCATCACTATTGGCTTTAGATAAAAAGAATGAAACTTCTCCTGATAGGATGTTTCTTGCAAATCCATCTTGTACATGTTCCCTTTTCAGAGGGTTCTAAGTAGGATATGCTCTTAAGCAAAGACCAAATCGGGCTTGAGAACAATGCACTCATGCTCAATAAAGAACATGTTATAACTCTGGTCATAAAATCAGGATACACTCAAAAGATTGTACCCAAGCTTCTTAACATAGTTTACCTTCTAAATGTTAAGCTTACCATTTATGACTTTGCCCCTTCTAGTGATGTAACCACCTAATTCTTCACCAAAAGAAACTGGCCCTCCCTCAAGTCTTTCAAAGTTCTGAAGCAAAGAGTCATTGCCTATCATGTGCCTAGAAAAGCCACCATGAATGATCCATACATTTCTGACTCGCCTATCATGTGCCTAGAAAAGCCACCATGAATGATCCATACATTTCCCTTTGTCTTCAGTTGTTCCTACATAAAAAGAGATCGTTAGTTACATTTGGAAAACCAAGCCTTGCTGATCTTGGGCTCATCAAGATGAACTGAAGATAGTTCAATAGTTATTGATCCTATATTCAAGCAATGAGGATCTTTGGTTGTTGTTTATGAAGAAACTTCAATCACATGGTCTTCTTTCATCTTTCACACTATCTTTGGAAGACTAGACTTAACCTTCAGACTTCAAAAGTTTTACAACTTTGAAATTATTGGATACTAAACCTTCGGAAGCTTTTACATCCACTACAGCAGACTCCCCTTTGGAAGCATTCCTTTCTTCAGAGACCAAAGTTTCTTCCAAAGGAAAATTTTCACCTATCTTATTCTTTGTCACCTTGGAGCTTCTGAAGGAAAATGATTTTCCTTCCGAATCTTCATCTTCTTTCTCTCATAAGTCTTCTTCTTGTTCATGTCGATGGTACTCTTGGGATTGTAGATACAATCCTTAGCAAAATGAGTAGCACCACCACATATGATGCATTCAGCTAGCATACTTCTAAGGGTCTTCTTCTGAGTAGAAGGTTGAGCTTCATCTGTTTCTTCCTTCTTCATCTTCATAGATGATGCAATAGGCTTCTGAAGGTGAGGCTTGCTCTTGGAACTAGATGGTTCAGGCTGTTCAGCACTGGTGCGCATTTGATCAACCTTTTTCTCTGGACCATGATGGTTTGAACTTGAAATGTGACCCCCAGTACTAGAGTCCATAGTTGAGTATTCATTTTTCCCCACTTCAAATCCAATAGAAATAAATACTTTTTTGTTTGGAAATGAAAGTGGCCTTGATCTCTTGAGCTTTTTTTAGTTTTCTTTTGGCTGCCCTGATCAAGTTCTTCCTAGCTGACTTGGTTATCCTTGGTTCTTTCTTCTCTCCAGGAGCATAGCGAACCTTCTTAGGATGATACTTCTTAGTTACTATAGATTCATCATTCACTATATGTTCTTCATCTTCATACTTTTCATGGATAGGGTCTATGTGGGGCAGCTCATCTTGACTAGTTTCACACTTTGGAGATCTTATAGATAGTAATGTGTATGGAGGAGCTATCTCACTTGAACCTAATCCCTGCCTGTTCTAAATAAAAATCTTTGCATGTAATGATGAGGATATGATTTTCTTGAAGGTTTCTTTTTCAAAAACATATTCTTATGCCCCTAGTCTCTGCTAATCACAAGCTAAGCCTGGTATTCAGGTAACTTGGTAATGAGATTTGAATCTTGTAATTTGTGTGCTCATGCTTAAGAGTTAAAATTCTTTTCTCTAAATTTTCTATTTTAAGTTATGTAGTCATTTTCTGCTCTTTTGAAATTAGCTTTTAAATATTCAAAGACTAAGGTCAGATCTCACTTCCAGATTATAGGACATATACATGTTTACTTTAGCAATGCATTGAGGTGTACCATATTGTTCTAATACCTTGGATTTTTCATGGCCAGCCATTAGTTCTTGGTTGGGAGAAACATCCTCTACCTGAAAGCTCCAATCAAAGCCTCACTCTTCAATAGTAATAGTAGCTTGTTGTTTTGATTGGTTTGGCTTCTCAAATCTAAGAGCAACATTAGTGTAGTTAGGCCTAGATTGTGCTTGGCCACTATTAGTCCCTAGTGCCTTGCACTCCCTAGAAAAATGTCCCATCTGGCTATAGTTATAAGACTTCACTTTGCTATTATCCAGCCCAAAATTTCCACTAGTTACATTGCTTCAAAATTTTCTTCCAGTTCTTTTGTAGAAATTCTTGGCTTTATGAGTGAGAAGAGCCATTTTTTAGACTATCTCTATATACTCCAAGTCATCTGGATGGATAAAATCCAAGTCTTAAAGAGTGAAGAGAAAGTCGCCACAACTTTCATCAGCAGACATAAGGCTTGAGATGGGTTTTTCTCTTGGAATGGGCTTCCTTGGATGTAGGTCTCCCTTGGTGTCTCAGGGAATATAATGAAAGGGCCCTGTTGTGAGTTTTCAGGGTAGCAGATAAGATAATGTTGTAGTTCTCTCCTATCCCTTTCAATCACATAGCAGGCTGAACTATGTTGATTGTTAGAAGAGCTGCTTGATGGAGTCTACATGTTCATCTTCGTCTTGTAGCCATTAAGGATACCATATAGCTCTGTGAGACTAAGGGTGGAGATGTTTTCAGTTCTCTTAATGGCCACATAGTAGTAAGTCTATTGTTTGGGAAGAGAGAATGTGAACTTTCCTCAAAATGTCACTATTCTCAAGCTTAACTCCAAGATCCATGAGAGTATCTACAATATCAACATACCTAAATTATTGTTGATTCATTGTCTCACCAGACTTGTAGGTGAATTATCAAAACATCTACTTCATGAGGCCCTTCTTGTTTTCTTTAGCTTCATTAGACCCCTCATACATAAGCTTTAGTGCATCCCAGAATTGATTAGAAGTTTTGCACTTTCTTGAAGCCTATGTATAGAGAGTTTGGAAGAGCAGTTTTGAGAGCAGACATGGCCTTCTGATCTATGTCAATCTTCTTCCAATCTTCCTTATAATAGTTAGCCACTTCCTGTGGAATCATCTCACCTCCTGTAGTGGCTGGAAAGCTGCTTGGGATGTGAGGTCCTTTCAAAATAGATCTCCACACCTTATATCTTGAGACTTGATAAACCCTTCCATACATTGGCACCAACTATCAAATTCATCAAGAGTGAACAATGCAGATTTTGTTATAGTACTAGTTTCCATATAAGCTTTTATGAGAGATGTCATTTGAGCTGGCAAGTGTTTTATGAAACTGAAGGAATTTAAGGTGGTGAGATCTTACAATAAAGAGCCTAAAATACCTTAATACTAATTGCAAAACTAGTGAAGGGGGTTAATGCAATAGTTTTACAAAGTTAGAGAGACTTAGAACACTTAATAGATCAAATAGGGAACCGGCTAAAAGATAAACAATGAAGAAAAGTAAAGAACATGAACACAAGTATTTGGTTTTCAATAATGTTGTATATTGCTCTCAAGTTCTTCTACAAATGTTACAAAGCTTGGTTCTAATGACTCGTACCTGAGATACTTTATAATGCCTCCTATAGTCGGCCATACTTTGAACGCAAGATGGAACACTAATCTTGGCAACAAGATCAATATAAAGTCAAAAGGCAGATTGCCTTATGAAGAGTGACAATGACATGCCATAGCTCACATCCTTATCTATTACAAAGAGGATAAAAATACAAAGATAGAAAGTTACAGACTCTAAGACCTTAATCTACAGTTGACAAAAGTATGGACTTTTCACCAACTTGTATAAGTTGGTGAGTCTTCATAGATGGTAGCGAAAAGTGGTTAAGCTTTTGTCAAAAGCATGTTAGAGAAAGCATGTCTTCTCTGTCTTCAGAAGAAATTAGTTTCTTAGCTTTAGAAGACTTTGTCTTGAATCTTCAAAAGACTTCATCTTTGGCTTTAAAAGAATTGGTCTTTTGGCTTCGGAATATTTAATACTTAGTGTATTTCATTGAATTGTATCAAATCTTCTGAAGTAACTTTCCTTGTACTTCATATGTACATGTTGAAAGCTCTTTGGTTGAATCAGCCTTTAAGTATAACTTTTGGAAACAATATTGTTGAAAATTTTCTCTCATAACGAACAAGAGCAAAATGAAAGAAATTTTCTGAACTTGTAGATGGAAGGAACAAAGTTGAAGAAATACGACACCAAATTATTTGAATACTCTTGTTTCGTGTCGCACTTAGTAATAACCGTAGAAGAAGTTATCTATAGATATATATGGGGAGTAGAAAGTGTAAGTCAAGACATAGTAAAAACAACTAGCCCTACCTTCGTAGGTTCTAGAGTCAAGTTAGTTGCTACGATGATCGACGGGTTAATTAGAACATGAAACAAGAATAATAAACAAGAGATTGATAAAAAAGAGGTAAACATGAATTTGAGAAGAATAACCCTGAAACAAGAAATGAAAACAAATAAACCACTTCCTAAGTATATAACATATAAGAAATAACACTTAGGAAAATACAAAATGGAAGGTAGTGCATTTTGTGAGTATTATAAGATTTCTTGATATAGGATAGAAGATTATATCAGAAAGAATGAAAAGTGTTTCCATTGTGGAGAGAAGAGACATATTGTAGGATCGATGTTAGTCACTTAACACTTTGTTTTCTCTCAAACTCACCTAGAACAACACTCGGGTTAAGATAGAATCAGTAAGAGTTGATCACAATATAGAAAGTAGTAGAAGAACACAGGAAGTAATTTTCAAGGTACTTTTATATATTGCTTCTCAACTCAATAATACAAGACTCTTACAAGCAGTGTGGAGTGAGTTACAAAGAGAACCTATATATAATACTACCTACAACCGGATATACTTTGATACTAGTTGGGATCCTATAACTAAAGCCTATACTACAAGACTATAGTTTAAGGTATCTCGGATAAAGTCTTATCTAAGATTTGGTAGTTAGGACATGTCCTTGACTTACATTTTGTCACCAACTAAAGTTGGTAACATGTACTATCATAAAAAAGTGAATAGTGGAATAAATTATGGTCAACTACATGGCTCTTTGAGAAAACACCATACAGTATCAGAGGTTTGCAGTAGAGTGTCGGAGACCATACTTGTGTCCACCAGTTCATAGTAGTGTCTTTCGAAGGTTAAATGGCTTCGGAAGAGTAAGTACTTCCGAAGCCACTTATACTTCGGAAGAGGCTGCTTCTTCCAAGGCTTGGAGACTTCTTCTTTTCATCATACTTCAGAAGTGGTCTTCAGCTTATTCTTCTAAGACTAGAACTTTGGAAGTATACACTTGACTTTGGAAGTAGAGTTCCGTCTTCGGAAGTTGATCTTTCACTTTGTCTTCGAAAGAACTCTACAACCTTTGGAATTTCCATGCTAAGCTTCGGAAGCCTTTGCATGCAGCACCAAAATTATCTAAGTGACTTAGTTTTGGTTGCATTAGCCTTCTTCTTGATCCAACAAACTCGCCCTAGGTTGATGCTACCAAAACTTCACTTGTTTCTGCTTCTCAAAACTTTCAGCACCAAGGAGGGTAGATATTTGTCTATCTCCTTGTTCTTCCCTGATGTGGTGCTGAGAAGTTTGTACAGATCCTTGGTAGACAGGAAGTCCAGTCTGTCACCTTGGATAACATGTACCCTCTGTTGTTGCTCTCTAAAAAGAGTTTGTTAATGGGAACTATAATCATATTCCCATCTAACTATAGGTTCCAATTCTGGACCCTCCACCATCTGTAGAAAGGCAGTGCCTTTGGTAGGAGGTCTTTCCTTGTCTTCCTGTCTTCTCAATCTTAACTCTTTTTCAATATTGACCTTTGCAGTTAGCTCGGCTAGGTGAAGGCTGCTGAGATGATTTCTGATAAGTGCAGCAGCTTCAGAGTTGGAGGGGTTGAAGAATGGCTTTTCTGCTAACTCATCAATATCAAACCTGCTGGAGTGTAGCAGAGAGGTTGCATTAAGTCTATTGACTTCGTCATTCACCCTTTCCACAACAAAGTTGTGAGAAATTTCATCAAACGTCCACTGGACTATTTTCTTTCTAGGCACAAGAGACTGACTAGGAATCTTGTCATCTTTCTTGGTGTCCAGCAGAGTCACCAGTTTCCTTCTACGTTTCTTCTCTTCATCATTTAATGAATCTGACTTGAGGCCTAGAAGTCTAGTTGCCTAGTCCAGTGTTCCTCTAGGTAAATCAAGAAATTGATCTCTTGTGAGGAAACGATAGGATCCATCAACATAGGTAATGTTGACAGAATCTTCATCACATGAGACTTCGTTCAGAGCTGTGCAGAGCTGTGCAGTTGATGAGCTTGGTCTTGATTACCTTGAACTCCTCAAGAGAGAGATGTTGAGAAGGCTGAGGGGATGGTTTTTGGGTAGGTTGAGGTTCAGAGGTTCTAGGGAGTGTTTTAGGTTGGAGGATGGGAAGTTTAGGTGGTTCTGGTGAGGGAGTGGATGTGGGTAAGGATGTTGGTTCAGGGGTGAAGGGTTCGGTTTTAATGGAGAAGGGTAGGGGTGAGGGTTCAGGTTGTGGTTGAGTGGTTGCAGTGAAGGTCATCCCCTTTACCCTTTTGTACATCTCTTTCTTCTTTCCCAGCTGGATGTCAGCCTTGATTTCACTGACAATCCGTTGGAGTGTCTTCTCAAACAGGGGACCCACCTACCTTCCAGAGAAGCCGTGGACCCGAAGATAGTCTTTCATCCAGGCCTTTTCACTGAGCTTCCGGTTGCAGTGTCCCTAGCTTTTTCCTCCTTCTTCTTCTTCTACTTTGTCTTTTCTCTTGTAGCCTTCTTTCTTTCTTTCTCCATTTGATCCTGCTCTTTGTTGTAGAGCCAGAGGATCGTCTTATCATTGTGTGGAAAAAGTTCTTGAAGATTAAAGCCTCTGGAGAGTAAGAAATTTATCCTCTCTCCTCAGCTGTAGTTCAGCTTCTTTTTGTTTTTCTTCTTCTTTCTCCAAGGCCAACCTGGCTTCTTTTTCAAGTTTCAGCCGAGTTGCCTTCTCCAGATTCACCAACTCCTCTAGTGGTAGCAGGAGTGTCTCTTCATTGGCAGCTCCCATTTGGATAAGCTAGTCAATGATCTCTTCCCTTCTCTTATTGTTGATAGCCTCCTGATTGGCTGCAGCTGCTTTTGTGCTGGCAGCTAACAACTTCTCAGTTGGAAGTCTTCCTTTCTTCTTAAGTTTCTCAATCTTTTCCGCTTCCTGAAGCTCTTCCGCAGTCATCTTTCTTTTCCCTTTATCCTTTGAAGAGCCTGACTGTGGTGGTTCTTGGAGAGTGGATTCTGATTGTGAGAGAGGTAGAGATGATGTCTAGGATGGAGGTAGAATCAGAAAGTCCTCACTGTTCACCTCAGATGCCATTTCAAGGATTGCATCTGTGATGATCAGTTCCTCGGACATTTTAAACAGTCCTTCCGCAGCTTCCATTTCAGCTTCGGAAGATTCAGCTTGTTCTTCCGAGGCTTTAACTTCAGCTTCGAAAGTTGGAGGAGATGCAGATTTTGTCCCAACTGTTTCAGTTGCTAGGCCATCAGTCCCCATTTCCCCTTCGAAATGAATCTTAGGTTCCATATGGAGGAAGAATTCAATGAGACCTGAACAGGTACATGCCTAACAGACCTCTCTGTCTGTTTCTCAGCTAGTTTGGCCTTGAGATTGTCAATCTCAAGTTGCTGAGTGGTGGACCTTGCTTCTAAAGTCCTAACCAAGGATTCAAGGTTTGAGACTTTAGATAGAAGGTCTTGAATGAGGAGTTGCATGCTTCCCTCATCTTCTTTTGAAGAATCACGGGGAGATGAGGTAACATACCTGGTATGTTCAGCCTCACCACCAGATATGGTTTCTTGGCACCTTGGTTTCCCGTGATCAATGATGTCTCTTTCAGAGACATTAAAGGGCTCGGTTGCCACAGATTCAGTCTGAGATATGTTACCACTATCCACAAGGTCCACTGAGGCACCTTCTGTAGTGGCAGCTAAATCTGCATGAGTCCCCTCCACATCAGTGGGACTCACTTCAGTTATGGGTTGCTGATAGGGGCTAGAGATAAGGGATTTCTCTGGGCTCTGTTAATCTTGAAGAGGGTGTTGTAGATCAACTTCATTGCCATGGAGAGATGTTATCTCTTCATCAGTTTTGAAAAGGAGGTCAGTAAAAGATAGGGAGGTTAAGCCTACTAACCCTAGACCTTGATCAATGTCTACAGGCATTAAGCCTTTAGTAGGGCTGTCCCTAGTTGGCTGCTCAGAAGAGTGTAGATACTCATCCTAAGGGCTGCAGCTTTGGGTGTCAGGCTCCTGGGTTTGAGACTGAGGAGACTCAAAACCCATATTGAGGTCAAAAGAGAAGGATGGAGAGACCTCAGACTGAGTGGGAGCCCATGTTTCCACTCTAGTCTTTTTGGATTAAACAGGAGGGGCTTGTTCAATCAGAGTAGATTGAACAAGGGTTCATTTAGGGCGTGTTTGATATGTGATGGTGATGGGTGGAGAAGGTAGTGTTGGCATTGTGGTGGTGGTTGCTGGTGTGGGTTCATCACCTGTGGGGTGAACAGGGATCTCACCAGGAGCTATGCGCTCAATCATACCTGGAAGCAGAGTGGTGTACCATCCAGTGAAGTTGGTGGACATCTTCTTCAAGGTCTTGAAGATGGTAGGCCGCATGTGGGGGACAGTCAGAGCATCTGCACAGACAAGCATGCTCTGGTCCAACTCACAGTTGATGATGTGTTGAATGAATCTAGGATACATAAAGAATGTCTCCCTTTGTAGATTCCCAATCAAATTGGCGAACACAAATTGTGAGTAATTAAAGCACAGGCCTTTCACCAGTCCATGAACTAAGCATCCTAGTTCATATGGGATTTGATCCCATCCCCCAAACTTGTTGGACAAGCAGTGAAGGACAACATGCAAGAGGAACTTCCAGTTGTAGGAGAAGTTGAATTTGTAAACTGTCGACCTGCTTATGTCTCCACCGTATCCTATTAGGATGTAAGTGCTATCCAAATCTACCTTAGGGAATTCAGTAGGAGCTCCTTCATTATGAAGCTCGAGGTGCTCCCTGATGAGTTGTTAGTGATGATCAACTCCTGTCCACAAATGCTGGACCTCAGTACACGAATCCATTTAGGGTTTCAGCTTGATCATTTCCCTAAAATTCAGCCATGTGGTTGGATTAAACAGTGGGCTTAATGGTAAGAGCAGTGTAGTAAGGTGATTGGGTGAGAAAGGAGATGATTTTAGAGAAGTCAGCATCTCTTGAAGAATCAAGAATTGCGACTTGGTTGTGCTGAGGGTTAAGTGCCATTGGAGAAAGGTGAATGTGGATGATTTTGAGCTTGGGTAAAGTTGGAGAGGAGAGAAATTTCTAGGGCAGTAAAAATTGCAAGTAAGAAGATGAAATTGAATAGTAGAGATTATTTAAAAGAGGGTGAGAAGGCGGTAATGGGGGTTAGGATAAGGTGGTGTGATGGTTTAGTGGATGAATTGACAGTGGCGGTAAGGTTAAAATCAGTTAAATAATCTGACATCATTAAAAAAATCTTTGCTTTTTACAGTATGGGGCCCAAGAGATTTACGTTACACAGTAGAATCTTTCTTCCGAATGTAAAACATTTCCGAATGTAATTTGTCTTCTGAAGGCAATTCTCACTTCCGAAGCAAAAACTTTGCTTCCGAAAGTTAGAGTTGCTTTCCGAATGGAGAGTTTGTAAACCTCGGAAGTAGATCTGATATGTAATCAATCGCTTCTTCCGAGACCAAAAGCTCTTCCAAGAACAAAAATTATCCTTTGAGAAATTATGTTTCGAAAGATATAAAAATAACTTACGAGGGTTAATTTTTCTTCGGAAGAAATTTACACTTAAAAAACTTCAGAAAGATCTTTTGTAACAGGGCTTAAATTGTATTGACAGAAGACATTACATATTAAAAGGTTTTCAAAAGAGGTGGTCTAATCAATGTTTATCATCCCAATAGATGTTATGAGATACTTAAATCTTTGCTCATCAAAAGCTTTGGTGAACAAATCAGCATATTGTTCATTTGAGTCAACTTTGATTAGTTTAATCAGATTTTTCTCATGAATATCTCTAATGAAATGGTACCTGATGTCAATATGCTTTGTCTTGGAGTGCTTCACCGTATTTACAGTAATGGAGATAGCACTGTTGTTGTAATATGGATAGGAGTACTCATAAAGTTGAATCCATAGTCTAACATCTGATTCTGAATCCATAGCAGTTAAGCACAGCAGCTAGCAGCAGCAATGTATTCAGCTTCAGCAGTTGATGTAGGGACACAGGATTGTTTCTTGCATTGCCATGAGATGATCCTTCCACCAAGAAATTGACATCCTCCTGATGTTGATTTCTCGTCAATATTGTAGCCACCATAGTCACTATCAGAGTATCCATAGATATTAAAATCCTTGTTTCTGGGATATCAGAGACCTAGTTTAGGTGCTCCTTTGAGGTATCTAAGGATTCTGTTAACAACAGCTAGGTGAGACACCTTTGGAGCAGCCTGATATCTTGCACAAATGCAAGTAGCAAACATGATATCAGGTCTACTGGCAGTAAGATACATCAGAGATCCAATAATTGCCCTATATTGATGTTGATCAGTGTCCTCCCCCTCAAGGTCAAGACAAAGATTACGGTTTTTGGGTATGGGTGTCTTGGCAGGCTTGCAATCCTTATTTCAAATCTTTCTAAGGTGCTAGAGACATACTTAGATTGATTAATGAAGAACCCTTCCTTCATTTGCTTCACCTGAATTCCAAGGAAAAAGTCCATTTTCCCGTGGAACTCATCTCAAACTTTTTCTTCATAATGCTCTCAAAGTCCTTACACATTTGGTCATTTGAAGAACCAAATATGATGTCATCAACATAGACTTGAACAAGCAAGATGTCCTTTCCAGACTTTTTGATAAAGAGAGTCTTGTCAATGGTACCTCTAGTGTAGCCATTCTTCAAAAGAAACTGAGACAGAGTCTCATACCACAGCCTAGGTGCTTGGTGCAGCCCATATAGAGCTTTATCCAATTTGCACACATAGTTGGGGTGATGTGGGTCTTCAAATCCTGGAGGTTAGCATACATAGACTTCCCTATCTATATCCCCATATAGAAAGGCACACTTGACATCAAGTTGATAGACAGTGAAGTCCTTGGATGCAGCATAAGCAAGGAAGATCATAATTGCCACAAGTTTTGCAACTGGTGCAAAGACATCAGTATAATCTATTCCTTCCTCTTGGGTGTATCCTTGAACAAGTCTTGCTTTGTTCTTGATGATCAAGCCTCTATCATCTCTCTTGTTTCTGAAAACCCATTTAGTGCCTATTGGTACTTGACCAGATGGTAGCGGACATAGGTTCCATACCTTCTGTCTCTTGAATTGAAGCAGCTCCTCTTGCATCGATTCAAGCCAGCTACTATCTTTTAAGGCATCTTCTACCTTCTTGGGTTCCATCTAGGATAAAAAGCATGAGTACAAGCAGACATTCCTATAATGAGTCTGTCCTCTTGTTCTCACACCCTCAATGACATCCCTTATGATGTTCTCAGCAGGATGAGTGTTATGAATCCTAAGGCGAGGAATCACTTCTAGTTGCAGAGATAGATCCAGGTTGGACATATTCTACTCAGGAACTGGAACACTCTGTCCAGCTTCTATTTCAAAATCATTCAATGAGGACTGATTGAATGAGTGAGAAACATCATTAATGGTTGGCTGTGAAGTAGTGTTAACAATTTCTTGTTCCTTCAAAACACTACTTCCTTTTGCCTAGTGTTATGGTGGATCACCTGATGAGTTTTGAGGCTCAGTAAGTGATTCACTTGTAGAAGCTTCACTATTCCTTGATATGGTCAAGCTATCAGATCTGTGAATGGTGGAAACTTTATTTATTACAGCTCTTGGAGAATTTGGACTAGGTCTGGGTAGCTCAAATAGTTGATTATCAACAGCAGCATCAGCATCATTTTGAGCTCCTGTTCCAACTGAAACATTCTCACAAGAAGGTTTAGAATAGTTTGGAAACAATTCTAAATCAAAGATATGATCAGGGCCATTCCCCTAACACAAGGAGTGTGCTCATCAAGAACTATGTTGGATGACTCCTCAAATTGTTGATTCTTAATGTTGTATACTCTATAAGCTTTGGAGCTAGAAGAGTACCAACAAAGATAGCATCATCCGACTTTTCAGCAATCTTGCTAAATTGTCTTTTGTGTTAAGTATGGTACACCTGCTGCCAAAGGACCTTAGAAAGCCAATGAACGGTGGCCTCTTGTTCCATAGCTCATAAGGGGTTTTTCATAGGGCTTAACTACAAGAACTCTATTCTGCACATAGCATGCAGTGCTGACTGCCTCTGCCCAGAATGTTAGAGGTAGTTGTATCAGCTAACATAGTCGAGCAGCCTCAATAAGTGTCTGTTCCTCCTCTCAGCAACAACATTTTGTTGAGGAGTTCTAGGAGCACTGTATTGTCTGGCAATCCCTTTTGAGTTACAGAATGAGTCAAGAACGAAGTTCTTAATCTCAGTCCCTTGATCACTTCTAATGATTTTAACCTTGTGATCAATTTGATTTTCTATTTTAGAATTAAAGATTTTAGTGTTTTAGCAGTTTCATCTTTAGTTCTTAAAAAAATACCCATGTGAATCTTGTAAAATCATCAACTATTACAAGGCAATATGATTTCCTTCCAATGCTCATTATACTTGTGGGACCAAAAAGATCCATGTGCAATAAGTGTAGTGGAGTAGTGATAGAGTTAACGCGTTTGGATTTGTGAGATGTCATATGTTGTTTCCCTTTCAGGCATGCAACACAGTTATCTTTGCAGAAAAAACTCATTTTAGGCATACCATATACCAAGTTTTTTTAGCCAATTTATTCATTTCTTAAAATTTACATGACACATACGTTTATGCCATAGTGTGACTCATCAATCTGCTTTGGAAAGAAAGCATGATACTTCACTGTTGGACCAAAAAAACCAATGAGCCTGATCAGAGAAACCTCTAAGTCCCACAGGACATCACAACAGCTAAAGAAGACCTGATCAGCTGTTCTACAAAGTCTGAAGAATACAACTGCTGAAGTATTTCTGAAGTACTGAAGACAAAGACTGAGACAACAGCTGAAGATCTAAAGTCTGAAGACTTTAACAAGTATGAAGACAAAGACTGAAGATCAACAGCTGAAAGACAAAGTCTGATGTTCAAGTACTGAAGACATCAGCTGATGTAACAGCTGATGACAACAGCTGAAGAGGGCTTCTTCAGTTGTTGTGATGGTTTTTCTTCATCAGTAGTTTTCTTTTCTTTCAGTAGTTTGTTTACTTCTGTAGTTTTGTTTCCTTTTCAGTACTTGTAAAAACTGAAGAGGTTGTTTTCAGTTGTTGTAGTATCAGTAGTTTTATGTTTTTCAGTAGTTGTAAATAAGATGTTTAACACTTAGGAACATTTGTAAGAAGATGTCAGTTGTTGACATCTTCAGTAGTTGTTAAACATCAGTAGTTATAAAACGGTTACATGTCACTTTCAAGTGACATCAGCCTACGTCATTCTTTCCTTTATAAGGAAGGATGACTCACCTGTAATCGTGCCATTGAGGCTGACAATCTTAATGCAATATTCCTTTTGTCAGATATTTCTCTCTCTATAACAAAATTCTTTTATCGCTTTATATCGAATGTTCTTGCTTGAATTTGTCTAATTCTGAGCTATTCCGTGCTATATCTGTTCAATCGATTAAACCAAGAGGCTGAGATCCTAACAAATGGTATCAGAGCAGGTTAATCATTGATCGATCTAACAATTGATCATTGAAACTGTTCAATCGCTCTAAGTTTGATCGAATTAGCAAATTCGCAAGGATCTGTTATAGAGATTGAGAGTGTATCGCTTCTGGCCGTTTTATTTGAGGTTGTGTGGTTTTGAGCTAAATTTATTGTGATTTTACTTGAATCTGTCTGATTTTCCACAATGATACTTCTTCGAATGATCCTTTCAATACTGGATCCTCTACCAAGCCTCTGATTCTGGTGAGGAATGAGTATAACATTTGGCAGAGAAGATTGCTCCATCACCTGTCTGTCAATAGCTCAGGTTGTGGACATCTGTGGTACATGGACCACATAAGCCATGGTGAATGATCCGGAAACAAACCAGTTGGTTCCAAAGAAGAAGGAGCAATACTCCGATGAGGACAAGAAGTTGTTTGAAATCGATGCAAAAGCCCATGGAATTTTGGCTATGGCTATTCCTAATGAGATTTACTCTGGGCTTCTGCATTGTGAGTCTGCTCATGACCTCTGGAAAGCCATCAAAGAACAATTTGGTGGTACTGATGAGGTTTTAGCAAACAACAGGGAAATCCTCGCCCAACAATATGAGACTTTCTCTCATAGAAAGGGTGAGACTCTGACTCAACAATTTGAGCGGTTTTCATGTTTAATCTCTGAATTGAAAATGGTTAAACATGAATATACCAGGAGTCAGATGAACCATAGATTCCTAAGATCACTGCCTGAGAGATGGAACACATATACCATTGTTCTACGCTCAAATGCTGATGTTGATCGCCTATCTCTCACCCAACTTCATGGGAAACTGCTTACATTCGAGAGAGAGATAGAGCAGAAAAGGAAATTGGCTTCATCTGGCAAGCTTACTGAGGATTTTGTCCAAGGGAACACTGCCCTGATTGGACATCAAGAGTCAGAATATGCGTCATCTGAAAGCCAGTATGATGAGCATATTGATTTCTCTACAAACACTTCTGAGCCTGCCTTTGTGAGTGTTGATAGTTATTCTGCTGGTAGTAATAGTGACAATCTATGTTTCATCATGGATGATCTCAAGGGGATTGCTGATGATGACTTAGAAGAGATGGATATTTTGAGCCAAATGGCCTTGATAAATATCAGATCTCAGAAGTTCTACAAAAGAACTGGAAGGAAATTCCAGGACTCTCTGGCAAAACCAAAGTTGGTTTTGACAAGAGTAAGTTGAAGTGCCATAAATGCCACAGGCTTGGACACTTTGCAAGAGAATGTAGATCATCTGGATCTAACTCTCCTGCACCTTTTGTGACTTTCCCTGGCAATAGTCAACAAAACAGAGGGCAACAACCTGTCAATTCTGGTTATCATCATCAACCACAATCTCCTGCATATTTTGTTCCACAGGGGCCAATGCCATATCCATACCCCTGCTATTACATGCCACAACCAGGCCAGGTTCAAGCACCCACTGCTCAGCAACCACATGCACTCCCTGAGCCTCAACCATCCCAATCTCATCAACCTAATCAACTTCAACAACACAACTTCTTCACACCAGGAGTTGTTGACTGGAGCAGCTTACCAGATGATGTGTCTGGTAATGAACAACTGTTCTCAGGTGCTGGTCAACATGGTGGTGAGCATCCTTTTGGAAATCTAGCTCTCATGACTTTGGAATCCTCTAATGGATCATCCTCAAGTACCTCTTCAACACAGGTATCACAGGTATCCTCTGAGGCTAAGGCCAAATTATGTTCTGAAACTTGCATAGCAGCATTTGCCTCTATAGAGAAGCAAATGTGGCTTTAATCAATAAAAATGTAGAGCTAGAACAAATAATTTCCAAAAATAAAGCTGAGTTTGAGTCTGTGCTGAAAGAGAAAACTGATGAGATTTATAAATTAAAATGCCAAATCTCTGATGATAAGGCTAGGGAGGATGTACTCTTAGAGAAGTACAAAGACCTCAAAGATACTCTTGCTGTCACCCAAGTAGAGTGTGATCGATGGGTACAATCTTGCAAGGGCTTTGAAATGCTTCTTAGTAAGCAAACAGCTTCCAATGTGAAGTTTGGAATTGGTTTAATCACACTGCTCCTCCTACAGATTTTGCTTCAAGAGCAGGAGTAGAATCTGATGGAGAAAGTAATGACCAATCCACCTCATCATGTGATTCACTACTTGATAAAGCACCATCAGTAGTTGAAGTCAGTAGTAATCCCTCTGTGAACCTATCAGCTGATATTGATGGTTCAACTGCTGACACTCACATGATCAATGAGTTGATCAACCCAAGTGTTATCCCTAGAAGTACTGAGGGTACTGAGAGCAGGGGATAACATCTGGAGTTCAAATCCCAATAACTGACAGCACTAAAGAGAAGAAAACTGTCAGTAGGAAGGATTTGAAGCCTACTAAGGGAGTTGACAAGAAGGCAAAAAGTGCTTCTAAACTGCTGAAGAGCAAGTCTTCAGTAGTTTCATCTTCTTCAGTTGATGATCAACAGAAGATGAAGAAGAAACCATGTGAAATATGTGGTCTATTCAATCATCTCACAGATGATTGTTGGTACAAAAAGGGATCCAAACTCAAACAAAAGGAGAAAATTAAAGAAAACTTGGCTAAAATGAAAACTGAGTTTGAGTCCAAGTTTGTACCAGCAGCATCAAATCCTGTTACTCCTATGTCCAAAAAGAAATCTAAAAGGGAAGGAGTGCAACAGGCAACAGCTGAGGTTGCTCAAAAGAAGATGGTGCAACACAAGAACTCATCATCAAACACCAATACCAATGTGTCTGAAGAGCTGAAAGCTCTTTCCCAGAATCAGACACAGCTGGTAATGATGGTTCAACATGTTGGGAAGAGTTAACCAACTTGATGGCCCTGTGTTGAAACCCCAGAAAAGGAGATCCAAGCCAAAGGATTCCTCTTCTATACCATCTCCTTCACCTCAAGCTATTGTGCCCAATAAACCTGTTAGTTACCATCTATTGATGAGACCAGGCCCAAACCAAAAAGGTTTGGGTCTCCAAAACTAACTGATTGTTTATTAATGCAGGTTTCTTCAACATGCCAAAGTAGCATCTGGTATGTAGACAGTGGGGGATCTTTGCATATGACTGGGAACAACTCACTTCTTAATGACTACTCTCCAGGAAGGAAGGGTTTTGTTTCCTTTGGCAATGATGCAAGAGGTTACATCATCGGGAAGGGCTTTGTTTCCAATGGGGAAATAAGGTTTGATGATGTCAACCATGTGGAAAATCTCAAGTATAACCTCTTGAGTGTCAGTCAATTGTGTGACAAAGGCCATGTTGCCCTTTTCACAAGCCAGAACTGCAGGATTCTGTCATCCAAAGTTCTGAGTTTGATTGACAAGGTATTGGATGCTCACACTCTCCTGAAGGCCAACAGGACAGGAAGAGTGTATGCCTTAGATCTTTCCAAGAAAATAGATCTCAAAGGCCATCCTTGCCTATTTTCCAAGGCCTCTCCTCAAGAATCTAATCTATGGCATAGAAGGCTGGGACATGTTAACTTCAAGAACATGAATCAGCTGATACACCATAGTTTAGTAAGGGGAATGCCTATGAAGGAGTTCAAGTGTGAAAACAACTGCACTGCTTGTTTGAAAGGAAAACAGCACAAGGTTTCATTCCCACCTATTGAAGAACCAAAGTCCACTGCCTGCTTACAACTTCTTCACATGGATCTCTTTGGTCCTGTGAGAGTGATGAGCATGGCAAAGAAGAAATTTGTCTGGTAATTGTGGATGATTACTCCAGATTTGTATGGACTTTCTTTCTACATTCAAAGGATGAAGCTGCACAGAAGATCATAAACTTTGTGTTGTATGCTGAGAAGCAGTATTCCCTCTCAGTCAAGTGTATTAGAAGTGACAATGGAACAGAATTCAGGAACAATACACTTGATGAGTTCTACCTTTCCAAGGGAATAAAGAGGCAGTTTACTATTCCAAGAACTCCTGAACAGAATGGAGTTGTGGAGAGAAAGAACAGGACCCTCATTGAAGCTGCAAGGTCTATGTTGGCTGATTCTGGACTGCCATTGACCTTTTGGGCTGAAGCTGTTCAACACAGCATGCTATGTGCAGAATAGAGTGCTAATAAATCAGAGGTTGATGAAGACTCCATATGAAGTTCTACATCATTTGGCCCCTCTCATTTCATTCTTTAGAGCATTTGGGTGTCCCTGTTTCATTCTCAACACAAAGGATCAGCTCCAGAAATTTGATCCTAAGGTGGATGCAGGATACTTTGTTGGTTATTCATCAACTTGCAAGGCATACAGAGTCTTCAACTGCAGAACAAAGATGGTTGAAGAGACTCTACATGTCAAGTTCAATGAATCTCCAAAGGACAAGATTCCACAAAGCCCTGTGGAGCTCTTTGATTTGGACATACTGCAATATGTTCCTTATCAATCTCCTGCTGTGCCTGTCAACAGTTCACCACCTGGTGTTACTGCTGAAGATGATGATGATAGTAGTAATCACCTCTTCAGGTTTAGTGACCAACTGCCTGAGTCCTCTAAACCTGATGCTCCTGTAGCTCCAGCAGCACCATCCACAACAAATGCTGATGAGATTCTGCATCCTCAACTTCATTTGAGTTGCCACCATCTTCATGGTTTCAAGAATCTGCATCAACATCTGCTGCTGCTGAAGGTCCTACAAACACTTGCACAGATTTGATTGTTTACCAAGAGCTGAAAAATCACCCAATGTCTCAAATCCTTGGTGATATCAATGCTGGTGTTTCAACCAGAAGCCAGTTGTCCAATTTCTGCTTCTATGCTCTCTTCATCAGTCAGCTAGAGCCAAAGAACTATCATGTAGCTTTGAGAGACAATGGATGGGTTGAAGCCATGCAGCTTGAGCTTCTTCAGTTCAAAAAACAGCAAGTGTGGGAGCTTGTTCCTCTACCCCCAGGTAAGTGTGCAATAGGCACTAAATGGGTGTTTAGGAATAAAACTGATGAAAATGGGCTAATTGTTAAGAACAAGGCCAGACTGGTTGTGCAGGGGTTTGCACAAGAAGAAGGTATTGATTATGATGAAACCTTTGCCCCTGTAGCCAGACTGGAGGCAATTAGATTGTTTTTAGCCTATGCTGCACTTCACAATCTTAAAGTTTTTCAAATGGATGTCAAAAGTGCTTTTCTATATGGTAACATAAAAGAAGAAGTTTATGTGTGTCAACCACCAGGCTTTGAGGATAATAAGCACCCAGAATGGGTATATAAGCTTGATAAAGCTCTTTATGGGTTGAAACAAGCACCTAGAGCCTGGTATGAGACCTTATCAAACTTTCTTCTACAGAATAATTTCACTAGAGGCTCCATAGATAAAACTTTATTTATTAAGAAGGTGGATCAGCATAAGCTACTTGTTCAAATTTATGTTGATGATATTATATTTGCATCCTCTGATCCCCAATTGTGTGAGGAATTCCAAAACTTAATGCAACAGAAGTTTGAAATGAGTGCAATGGGAGAATTACAGTTCTTTCTAGGTTTGCAAATCAAACAAAAAGCTGATGGAATTTTCATTCATCAGTCTAAATACACAAAAGATCTTTTGAATAAGTTTGATTTACAAAACTGTAAACCCTGTTCTACTCCCATGTGCAACACCACACAATTGGATGTTGATCAGAAAGGTAAAAGGTTGATGAAACTCTTTACAGATGTATGATTGGTTCCTTGATGTATTTAACAGCTTCTAGACCAGATATTATGTTTGCTACATGTGTTTGTGCTAGATTTCAGGCTGCACCTAAGGAGTCTCATCTGATTGCAGTCAAGAGGATCTTTAGATATCTGCAAGGTACACAATCTCTAGGCTTATGGTATTCCACTGGACATTCTTGCAAATTAGTTGCTTTCTCTGATAGTGACTATGCAGGGTGTAAGTTGACCAGGAAATCAACTTCTGGTGGATGTCAATTCCTAGGCAACTGTTTGATTTCTTGGCAGAGTAAGAAACAAACATCTGTTGCTACATCCACTGCTGAAGCCGAGTACATTGCTGCTGCAAGTTGTACATCCCAAGTACTCTGGCTTCAGAATCAACTTTTGGATTATGGCATTACAGAGACTAAGACTCCATTATTAATGGATAGTGCTTCAGCTCTTTGCATTGTCAAAAATCCAGTCCAGCACTCTAGGACCAAACATATAGAAATTAGACATCATTTTATAAGAGATTGTTTTGAAAAGGGTCTAATTATCCTATGTTTGTGCCTAGTGCTGATGAGCTTGCAGACATTTTTACTAAGCCTTTGGATAGTTCAACTTTCCACAACCTGGTGTTAAGGCTTGGTATGCTGCAGCTAGAATAAGTGACAACTACTGATGATCTCAGTAATTACTGATGATCATTGGTAACCATGTCACACATAAGTACTGATGAGTTATTTTACCCTCAGTAGTTTTTATAACTACTGAAGGCTAAATGCTTTAAGTACTGTACTTTCTGTTCTAAACTACTGATGTAGTTACAACTACTGATGCACTTACAACTACTGAAATCAGTAGAAACAGATAAGTACTGATGTCCTATGAAACAACTGAAAACAGCAAAAAGGCTGATGAGTACGTGTTGAGGACAGTATGAAACAGCTGAAAGGCTATGAATTGACGACAACTACTGATGAGTACTCTCTCTTCAGTAGTTCACAAACTGCTATTTCTTCATAAACAACTGAAGCAATACCATGTCTTCAGTAGTTTCACAACTACTGATGACTAACACCAAGTCTTCAGTTGTTTACAACAACTGATGGCACAACCAGGGTCTTCAGTAGTTTCACAACTACTGATGACTAATACCAAGTCCTCAGTTGTTTCAACATCTGAAGTCCATTGTCTTCAGTATTTTTTTTTTTTTTTTAAAACTACTGATGCCTAAATCAGAGACTTCAGTTGTTTCAACGTCTGATTGTAAACACCATGTCTTCAGTTGTTTTATAACTGCTGACCACACCAATACCATCAGTCGTTTCAAACCTCTGAAAGTTAATACCACGTCATCAGTTGTTTCAAATACTGATGACTAACACCAAAACCTTCAGTCGTTTCATAACCCGTACCCTATATATATCTGATCCCTCTTTCAGAGTTTTTCATTCTTTCACGACCTAAAATTTCAAAAGCTCTGAAAATCTTTCACCTTCATTAATGGCGACCATGCAACTCAAGCCTCGACACAACTGTGTCGCGTACCTCACTAAATCGCCTTCTGGACCAAATTCGATAATGCTATAGATCTTATGGTCCAATCACCACTGAAAACGGCTTCCTCCTAAATCCAATCATTTATGCCGACGCTACATCGAGGCAATGCTCTGTAATGGAGTCTATCCATTCGTCCATCAACTCTCATAAGGTGGTCATCTCTACTGCTACCATCCGCCAGATATTACTATTAGATGATGCTGCCTACCCTGTTGGATATCCTAAGCGCCAAATGATCTTTCATTTGGACAACATGGATATCAAGGCGATCTTAGTGCTTCGACCATCCTGAAGAAACATTTTCCAGATGCTGAACGATTGATATTTCATATGGTAAATGTTTGCCTGGCCTCGAAGCTTCTTCTTGGGAAACTGTCTTCCAGATGGCAACAGGTACTGTTCTCTATCCTTGAACAAGAACCACTAAACTTTTCTGAAATAATTTTTCTTGAAATCAAGGATATGGCCACAAAAACTTTCTAACCGTTGGATACTATATCCTCGGTTTATAATGGCCATAATAGAGAATCAGCTTTATGCTGAGGGACTAGTTGGTCTGGGAGTCCCTGCTTTGGCTGTATTGCCGGAGGTATACTCCCGACACAACACTGACCAAACTCTTAAACAGGCTGCCAAGCTGCGCAAACCCACGCAGCTGCTGAACCCACAGCCTCCACTTCCACATCCAAAGTCCCCTCCAAACCCACAAAGAAGAAGCCTAAGAAGGCTACTCAGGGAGTTGAGTCCCCTGAGGATGCTCCTGCTGCACCAAAGCAGGTTATCTCTACTGGAAATAACCCCCCAGTAGAGACTATGACTCCACCAACCGAAGCCGCTCAGGTTTCCTCTCAAAAGGAACCTGATGCAACCACTCAAAGGGAAGCCACACTGCTGGGATCCTCCTCACTTGAGGGGATTACCATTGAAGAGCACCACTCGCCCGGGTGCACACTGCTTCCACACCCTCTCCTGATGCAACCGCCCCTCAAAGCCCTACAATAATTGTTGCAAAAGTGCTGACGCAGTTGCATTCCTCACCCCCCACCCAGACACCAATCACTACTGGGATAACCTCAACACCTGAGGGGGAGGATCACAATGCTTCTGTCAACCCACAGCACAGGGGTTATCATGTTCCATCTCCTGGTGTAGACAAGGAGGTGCGACCTTCTGGTGAGGCTGCCACTGCCTCTGACTCAGCAAATGACCAGGATGCAGTTGGTAACATCTCTAAGACCTCACCAGCGGCAACAGCTGATGAAGGACATAGTCCTGAGGCTGGAAGTCCCCAGAACCAAGAACAAGGGGCACATGCTATAATTGATCTACACTCAAGGCATGTTAATCCTGACTCTGTCAGGAGGTCAGGTGATTCAGTATCAACTGATGATGACCTGAGCTTCTTATATGATGTAGTTGCTCAAAAACACCATCCTAGAGGATGAGGTTAGCAGACTCAAAGAGCTGCTGGCCAAGATGTCTCAGGATGAAAGTCCATCTGCCACCACAATACACCCACAGATGGCACTTCTTTGAAGGTCCCCTAAACACTGAGCCAATACATACTTCCAAGCCACCAGCCTCTGCTTTTGGCACTGATTCTCAGGAACAGAACCATCCTGATCAATCAGTTGCTAACCTTCAAAAATCCCTACCTCTCATCACTCCCATGATCACAGATATAGTGATCAAAGCCATTGATGAGAGGCTTCCTACAATAATACAACCCTGGTGGAGGAGTTGGTGACCAAATCACTTTCTACTGCTCAAACCCTTGCACCCAATGCAACCAAAAAGGGGGAGAGTCAGTCAGTTAAAGGAAAGGAAAGGAAGAGGACAGATGGGGAGAAGGAGAAAGAATCAGAGAAGGTAAATGAGAAGGAGTTGGCTGTTATAAGTGTGGAGGAGACTGAGTTTGATCATGAGAAGGAGAAGGAGAGTGAGAAGAGAGCTGAAGTGAATGAAAGTCAAAAAGACTTTCATGTCACATATCAAAAGAGGAAAGAAGGAGAGTCTGAGAAGGAGAAGGAGCTGAATGATATGGTGAAAGAAGCTGATGCCAACCATAACCGTTCAATGGATAAAATCATTGATCAGTTATATAGGCAGAGTTTTGACATCCAACAACTAGACTCCGAGATCAGAAGGTTGGAGACAGAGGAGATCAACTCAAGATGGGCTAGTTATGATGCCTTA
Source organism: Flaveria trinervia (assembly GCA_025506515.1). Taxonomy (NCBI): domain Eukaryota; kingdom Viridiplantae; phylum Streptophyta; class Magnoliopsida; order Asterales; family Asteraceae; genus Flaveria; species Flaveria trinervia. Next base: position 30,699,119 of record CM046453.1, on the reverse strand, counting down.
GAAAGAGAAAGGCTGGAGATAATGATTAGATTTGTAGCCAAATACTTGGGAAGATCTCTGATAGAAATAAGGGCCTGGACCAGGGACAACATCTTGGCAATAACCACCAAGATTTGTTCGTCTGAAGCATACTCCAAGGGTTTAGTGATTGAGGCATTAAATGAAGCTGGGGTTGGGAACCGAAAAGAACTGACAAAATTACTAAAGCCTTCCTTACAGCCAAAATGCTAAAACAGTCTGAAAAGCCTCTATCCTCAAAATCACTACCTCCACAACCCACTAAAACAACCCCTTTACCCTCTAAACCAACCATCCAACCCACAAAACCAAATCCTTTACCCCCAAAACCCACTGCCAGTGATGTACCTAGACAAAAGAAAAGAAAGGTACTGAGGGCTGATGAAGAAGAAGAGGAGGATGAAGACAGACTGCCACTCTCTGCAGTTATCACTTTGCCTAAGGCTAATCCAATGTCCATCACTCCTGCTTCTCAAATGCATGCTGTGATGATAAAGATTGAAGAGGAACAGATGCAAAGACATGATGAGGAAATGCTGAAAAGCATTGACAAAGCATATGCCACATCCTCTTCAATGATTAGCATGAAGAAAGAAGTCTTAAGATTGTACACCCTTGCTAATACCTTTCAATACCAAAGGGAAAAAGTAAGGATATGGCCTGATCCTAGGGTGGCACCAGGATTGTCAAGAAAGAAATTCCTTCAAAATACAAGGGCCGAGTGAAGAGGGTTGTCGACGAAGACATCACTGTGGTTCTTGTAGTGTCCCCTGGGAAATTGTAGAAGAGTTCAAGAAAGCTTATGAAGCCAAACAACCACCCCAAAAGATGTTGGAGAATAAAATCATAAAGAAGGGATTGGTTTACAAAAGACTTGAAAACTTCAAACAAGATGAGCTCAACCTGCTCTTAGAAGGGACTCATCCAGATGAGTTTGCTTACAGACAAATAACCACGGTTGAGCTCAAGAATGGAAAACAGGCCAAGTACATCTCTGAAGTGTATGGCCGAGAAGGATTGTTTGATGGTGTGCCCGAGGTGCTGACAATGGATGAGCAGATCATGTTTCTAAGGGCTTACACCAGGGAATCCTATAGGCTGATACACGGGAAGTAGATCTCATGGTTGGGGTAACAGCTCAGTGTCCAAGTCCCCAATACAGAGCTCCCAACCATATCATGCAAAACAGATCATCAGAGACTTCTTCCCAGGCCGGTGCTGAAAAAGGGTCACTTCTCATCTGATCAAGAGGATAAAAAGACCAATCTATCTGCCAAAATAAGTGGGACTCGTCAATAACTTAGAGGTTTTGGCTGCATTGGTTCAGGGGGAGTTTGTTGGACCAAAAGAACCAATGAGCCTGATCAGAGAAACCTCTAAGTCCCACAGGACATCACAACAGCTGAAGAAGACCTGATCAGCTGTTCTACAAAGTCTGAAGAATACAACTGCTGAAGTATTCTGAAGTACTGAAGACAAAGACTGAGACAACAGCTGAAGATCTAAAGTCTGAAGACTTCAACAAGTACTGAAGACAAAGACTGAAGATCAACAGCTGAAAGACAAAGTCTGATGTTCAAGTACTGAAGACATCAGCTGATGCTAACAGCTGATGACAACAGCTGAAGAGGGCTTCTTCAGTTGTTGTGATGGTTTTTCTTCATCAGTAGTTTTCTTTTCCTTTCAGTAGTTTGTTTACTTTTCTGTAGTTTTGTTTCCTTTTCAGTACTTGTAAACAACTGAAGAGGTTGTTCTTCAGTTGTTGTAGTATCAGTAGTTTTATGTTTTTCAGTAGTTGTAATAAAAAGAGTTTAACACTTAGGAACATTTGTAAGAAGATGTCAGTTGTTGACATCTTCAGTAGTTGTTAAACATCAGTAGTTATAAAACGGTTACATGTCACTTTCAAGTGACATCAGCCTACGTCATTCTTTCCTTTATAAGGAAGGATGACTCACCTGTAATCGTGCCATTGAGGCCGACAATCTTAATGCAATATTCCTTTTGTCAGATATTTCTCTCTCTATAACAAAATTCTTTTATCGCTTTATATCGAATGTTCTTGCTTGAATTTGTCTAATTCTGAGCTATTCCGCTGCTATATCTGTTCAATCGATTAACCAAGAGGCTGAGATCCTAACATTCACCCATGGGGAAGCATTGTTCATATCTAGCTTGTACCAATCCCCTTTTTGGGAGATCTAAGAAGCACATTTGGAGGAATTGTCATCCCTGGTTAAGGATACTGCACTAATGTTCTATGTGAAAGGCATTTTGGGCTTTGATAATTAGAATAGAAACCAATTAACAGATTATGTCAAGCTGTTTGACAAAGGACTTTTGTTGATACCTGTAGTCCCTAGATCATGATATGTAATGTACTAGATCTGTTGTAATTGATTGATGAAATGATTGATTGTTTGTAGTTATAATTGTTTAATGTTTCATTAATGAGTCGAATTGAATGGTAATTAGGTTAGTGATGGCTTGAATGATTAACATAAGTTTATATTTAATAATTCAAATCAACATAATGAAGTTCTCATGCGAAGGTCATGAGAATGAACCATACGCATGAATAACTTCACACGATTGCATCATCGCACGACTGAACCAGGAGACGGATAGTCGTACGATTGTAAATAAGATTGGCTCAGTCGCACGACTGAACACTCAGTCGTAGGAATGAATCAAACCGCATGGTTCAATCTCACGACGGAACCATACTAATGGTTCAGTGCACGATGGATAAATCTATAAATACAACTCAATTCGTGAAAAAACGTGGATCTCGATTAATAACGATTCCGACGTACCCTAGCCGTCCAGAAACCTTCCAATCGTTCTCCAAGTTCATAGAAAACATTAGATCGATTCCCAATCGATTCTAACGTTGTTTCAATTCTGATTGATCTTCGTGGTTCCACTGATGGATCGCCAATCAAATAGGATTCTGCACTATTTGATCTGGTTTACACGTTAATCTCTAGGTATTCGGTCAAATACCAGGTCCGAACAAGTGGTATCAGGAGCCGGTTAGAAATCAAATAGTGCGGAATCCTATTTGATTGGTGATCCAATCAGTGAGAACACACGAAGAATCAATCAAGAATTGAAACTAACGTTAGAAGAAATCGATTGGGAATCGATTATGTGTTCTATGAACTTGGAGAATGAATTGGAAGGTTCTGGACGGCTAGGGTACGTCTAGAATCGTAATTAATCGAAAGTCCACGTTTTTCACGAATTGAGTTGTATTATAGGTTGGTTTATCCAATCGTGCGACTGAAACCATTAGTATGGTTCAGTCGTGCGATTGAACCATGCGATTGATTCATTCGTACGACTGAGTGTTCAGTCGTGCGACTGAGCCAATCTTATGTTACAATCGTACGACTGATCCAGTCTCCGTTCAGTCGTGCGACTGATCAATCGTGTGAAGTTATGCATGCGTATGGTTCATTCGCATGAGAACTTCATTATGTTAAGTTTGAATGTATTAATTAATAACATTATGTGTAATCATTCAAGCAATCACTAACCTAATTAACCAATTCAATGTCGACTCATTAATGAAACATTAACATTATAACTAACAAACAATCATATCATTTCATAATCATACCAAACAAGATCTATTACATTACATATCATGATCTAGGGACATACATGTATCAACAAACTCCCCCTTGGACCTAGATCTCTCTAATGTCTTGTTTTCTTCATTACCTCCTCATATTTCTTGTACTTGTCCTCTTTTGTGACTCCGCGTGAATATCAAACGCGAAGCAAAGTCTTATGACAATTTGGAACTGGAGGGCCTGTACAATATCTGCGTATCATAGAACAGTGGCCACTTGTAAAGTGTATAGACATCATTTTCTGACAAGTTGGTAAGCCACATCGGGTCGAATACTCTGATTGTATCCATTTGGCCCTCTTTATTTAGAACTATGACCGCTTCTGCTGTTCTCCAATCATAGTACCACCACTTAAAGTGTGGTGTGAAATCCTTTGTCATTTCCCGGAGTGGGATTCTTGACATTGTGCGTGGAGGATTCCACTTCAACACTATCTTTGGTTTTCCAGTAATGGCATCCATCTCAGACCTTCTAATATACCTTGTAGGTCGTTGAGGTCTGAAGTTAATCCACCTGGGTGTGGTACTCTTTCTTTAGGGCAGCCTCAAACCAGCCTGACATCTTTCTCAGGTCAGCATACAACAGCTTCAGTTTGGCTAGCTGGTTGAGCTCAAAACCTTGTAGAGTCTTTAGATCATGTGGAAATCTAAAGTACTCTATGCCCTTCTCCCTCTTAACGGCATAAACGTTAAGATCATCAAAATAGCCCATGCTATAATCTTGCCTGACACCTTAAGATGTTTCTTGACTCTGTAGATCTTGGTGTAGGCATCCTCTTCGATGCAGCACGTTGGCTCTGACTTCTTTAAAACATGCAGCCCATTCAGCCTTACGGATATCAACATCATCCTTTGAGGCTTGGGCCATTTCCTCTGCTTCTCTGACTCTTGCTCCATTTTGTCTAACACCTCAAATGTATCACCGACAAGGGATTCACCTAGATTGGGAACCACATTGCCCCATTGTCAGCATACTGAGGATAGTGATCTGCAGTGACATCTTCTATCTCTATTTCATCAACGTCATTTAGCTCGTCATCACAGGTAGAATTACATGTCGAGCATCTTTCACTATTTCATCAGGATTGAGCTTGAAAATTTCTGCCAGTTGCTCGTTTGATAGATCGTGAATTATTTCCCCTTCTTCAGGGGTATAACTCACTGACCTTCTGACAATCCCTTGCAGATCAAGAACCATTGTGAGTTGAGACTTGACCTGCTAAAGGGGAGCAATATCAAACTCATCTCTTTTGTAATTTGGATCTGTTTGATTTACACATTTCACACTCAAATCATTATTAATTTATCAAACGAAATGCATTAACTTAATATAAACATTTAATACATGGTTTTTCAATACAGAATACAAAAGTAAATAAATACATAAACATCTACTATTTACTTTTATCCTGAATACTCGGCTCATCACATGGAGGTGCAGAAGCAGAAGCTGGCAGATCTTGTCTGTTCTTTGATCTTTCCTCTTGCCCTGGAGCTGAGACAGATTCAACTGCTTCTCCTCCGTCAGTGTCATCATCTTCGTGCCATTCTTCAGTTTTCTCTTCGTCAGTTTCTTCTCATCATCATCATCATTGTCTTCATCATCATCATCATTTCTGTCCCCATCCCTTATCATTAATGGCTCCTCCTTCGATCCTTTCAACTTTAGCAAAATGGTCTTTTTAGCCTTTTCCAACTCCTCTATTTTCTTCCCTGAGGTGACGCTTTGAGCTTGGAGAAGGGCTATCTCATTGCTCTGGCATCATCTGTCGGGCCTGCCTTTCTATCACTTGAGCCTGCTCTGCAATTTGGTGAGTTTATGCACCAGTCAGGTCAGTAAGCTGGCGGATTGGGAGGCCTTTTCCTCATCGGCAGCCAGCAAAGCATTACCATTCTGTTTAGTGTCGAAAACTGTTCTTCTACCGCAACTGTAGGTAGAGGTGATCTGTAAGTGAATAAGGGATAGACTGAGGGCTCGGTTTGGTGGCTAGTGGTGGTGGTGGTGGCTGGGTGAATATCGGGTCAGGTCGGGATGATAGTGGTGGTGAGTGAGGGGTGAATGATGTAGTGGTGGCTGGGATCTGTATTGTGGTGGTCGGTCTGGTGGTGTCTGTGGTTGCTGTGGGGGCTGTGGTGGCTATGGTGGTGGACGGTGTTTCTGAAGAGGTGGTAGTGGTGGTGGTGGTGGCTGTAGTGGCTGAGGTAGTAGTGATGAAGGTCAAACGACGCTTCTTCTTTGGTTTCTGCCCATGGGGTTGAGCCATCCGTTTTCTCCTCGTTCCCTTCGAGGTGGATGCTCCCCCTCCTACCCTGCCGATTGACCTGGAGCATAGGTCGGGTCGGTCTCTGTCTCTCCAGAGTCTCTTGGGTGCTCACCAACCACCCGAAGCCCATGTATTGTGGGAACCACTTTTCTTCCCATAGTCCTGGTGAGGGGCTCCTCTCAGACTCTTCTTCTTCTACTTCTGTCTCAAGGACAAAATCATGATGAAACCCAGCTGATTCGGTAACTTCTGCAGCCGGGGCGGATGCTGGAGGCACGACATCAGACGTAGTGCCTCTTTGTGGAACAGGCATATTGTCTCCGGCACCCCCACTATCATCATCATCTGAATCATCAGTGGGTAGGACATTGGCTCCACGTCGAGTCACTATCCTCGTGACACCATTGGCGTCTCCCCGGTGCCACATAACTTTCATCTGCTAAATGGCCAATCAGCCTCTTTGCCTGGGGCTTCACTTGCTTGCCCCGGTACACCACCATCCTACCCAAAGTAGTGTCATCCATAAGTTCCAAAGTCACTGGATCGTGACTTTCCTTGGGGAGCAGAGGCAGCTTCTCATTGAATATCATCTGAAGAAACCTTGGATACATACAAAAACCTTCTTTCCCTTTTGCTTCAATGTTCTCTACCAAATAAGCAAATATCATATTCGAGAAGCTGAAAGGGTGGTTCAGCACCAAAGCCACGAAGGCATTTTGTATCTGATCTGATAGGTCATCGAAACCACCCTTCTCGAAGCAATGCACTTAAGAATCACATGTGCCAGATATTTGTATTGTGGGCACAGGTTGCTCTTATTTATCACCCCGAGTTAATGTCCCCCACATACTTGATTCGGAGGAAACCCTCTCACTGTCAAAGGATGTAACTTAGTGGGGTGAGTGGAGTCATCCCCAAACTCAAGGATTCTCTGGATGTCAGTAGCGGTAATGTCGATAGCTTGACCCATAATGGTGTTTCGGATGCTGTATGGCTCACAAGAGCGATCCACTGAGGCATTCTCCAGAATGCCTATTGTAGTGATTTGTAAGGCGTGCACGGTGTAGATATAGCCTTATGTATCCGTGAGCGTTTAAGGAAGGCTATAATCTCGGAGAAACTGGCCCCGTTCGAGTTGTGTGGTCCAAATGGGCACATATGTTGTGCTTTGGATTAAGAGACCATCTGTCAGCCATTTTTCCTGAAACACAAAAAACATGATCATTAGTACATAATACATCAGAATTCAGTTCTAAGTGTAGTGTTTCACTTCCATTCTGATTCATTCATGCGAATGAATCATGCGACTGGAGTCATTCGGTTGTTCTTAAGTACGACTGAGTTCATTCGGTTGAATGAGACATGCGATTGAGTTCAATCTGCCGACTGAGTCTTCGATTGGATCAGTCGGCCGACTGAACTCATTCAGGTGGTTCATTCGGCCGAATGACCCAATCGCAAGGTTCAATCGTGCGATTGGAGTTCATTCGAACGACCAGTCGCTTGCCCTACTGTTCGATCGCCTGTGGGTCGAATCTTGACCAATTTAAGTCATTTAACAGTGTTTAATGGTCCATTAGACTCGCTACTTGTCACTAATAACCTATTAAACTTATTTTAACATTTTGCTTAGTTACGGAGGTGATTAGGTCATTTCACAGTTCGGTTCTTGATTCATCGAGTGTCTCTTATGTAGGTTCTTTAATCTTCTGATTTTGGTAAGATTCAAGAGTAATGTACCTGTAAAATCATCACTCGAATGTAAGAAACTCAACAGCAATGTAAATCAGGATCTGTAGCAATTTTGGCAGAGTAACGGGAAGAATGCGATTTGGGTGTGATGAGGAACATGCGATCGACTGAATCCCTTAAATACTGAACCTAAGTTCAATCGGACGACTGGCCTCATTCGCTCAGTTCATTCGGGCGACTGAGTCTCAGTCGTACGATTAGCCTAGTCAATCGCATTCAGTCGGCCGACTGAGTCTCGGTCGGTCGACTTCCTCATTCGGTCTCTTCATTCGCATCTTCAGTTGACCGACTGAGCTCAGTCGGCGACTGCTTCATTCTCCCCCTTCTATTCGGTCGAATGGATCATTCTCATGTCCATTCGGCCGATTGGGAGCCATTCGCATAGTTAGTCCATAACCATGATCCAATCGTGCGAATGGGTCACACTTAGTGAGTTTACAGTCATTTTGAACATTTTACTTTTAAGACCCTTTTAACTTTTGACAATAACATTATAAGCTCTTAACCAATTCAGTCACCTCAGACGTGACTCTTTTAAAACACGTTGTCACCTCTGACGTGACTCTTTAAACTTTGAAAAACATGTGGCCATCTCAGACATGACCCTTTTAGGTGAGTTAATTCCATTCTGATTTTCCTGATGTAGTCCGACAGACACACACACTAAAAGATTAAACTAGAAACTTAAACTAAATACACAAATAAAATTTGTTTTTGGACTTTTTGTGAGGGATAAAACCCTAAGATGGGAATCTACGGGATTTGTTCCAGAATCGAAAGCTTCAACTTAGATTGACCACACCTGGACCAATTCAATTTTGGAATCATACAGGAACATCAAATCATTTGGGACTTGTTATCAAAATCTTTCGATACTCAATTCTTGGTGTTCATCCAGAGTCATCAGCAGCTTTAGGGAATCATACTGGAACTCTTAGATTACCACATTGATTTGAACTTTCAAGAATTGCAGCCACAATGATTGTCAATATGTTTGTCCACTTAAATCCATACACAGACTCTTGACTCAACCCGGTGATTGTTTTTGGTTATTTAATTCAACGAACATTTATGGATCCCACACTTATATGGTAATCAACATCCCTCAGGAGCTTTTGAGCGGTCTACGGGTATTGTTACAAGAAGAGACTATTCTTAGAGCTTTCATAGAGAAACCAGTCCTCAGGTCAGTGCCATCGCACAGCAAAGAGGCGGCAAACAACAATGAATTCTAGAATATCTAGGTTATGCGTATCCTCAGGTCAGTGCCATCGCACAGCAGAGAGGCACACAACCTATCTCCTTGTTAGAGCAGCTTTTATTTGCACCAAATGCACCAACAACATAGGTCATTAGCTTGATAGCATTTTTATTTCATTTTGTTCGTGCTTTGCTCTATTTATGGTCATCCGCACACATTTGTGGCGTTTACATGCTCATTACCCTTATTGGAATATTATTGATTGTGTTAACCAGTGATAAGATGGAAGCCCACAGTCAGTTGAACAACTTAGTTTGATCTTGAGATCACCAGTCCGGTCTAATCATCTATTGTGTTGAATCTACCGACATATCAATTGTGGTCTAGCAACCTCTAGGTCTACTCTCATTGTGTTACCTTAGGAGTTACCAGTTTTTCTATCATCTTCCTTTTATATTGCTTAGACTACACAGACTTATACTTTAAATTTTTTCATCTTTTCTAAATTAGGATTTTAAAGTCCCTCTTGACTTGTTCCTGTGTACTATCATATTCCAAAGGGTTTGAATCGGTATCACAGATACGATCTACCTTGTATCAGCTTTCCACTCCTTCTCCCTCGGTTTCTCTTTTTTTTAATGTTGCTTGCTGACTTATTCTCCCCTAAAATACAAATCAAACCTGGTTTAATTATTTTAGGATTTTAATAAATAGCAGAATAACATGAGTTTAATTTAAACAGACTAAAATAAACAAATAAAATAAAATAAAAAAGAAAAATTAACTAAACTACATCGGACTACACATGATCATCATGAGGAATAACATCACTTCTCTTTTAACGCCGTTGACCTCTAGCAGATATTGAAAACGTGGTTTATCAAAGGCTTTAGTATAGAGGTCAGCGCGTTGAAAATCAGTATTAATTTTTACCACATCAATTAAGTTCTTTTCGAAACATCTCGTATGAAGTGATATTTAATACCGATATGTTTGGTCTTAGGATGTTGGACCGGATTTTTAGTTACTGCAATTGCAGCAGAGTTATCTACAAAAATAGGAGTAGAATGGAACGTTAAACCGTAATCCCGCATTTGCTGTTGAATCCAGATGATTTGTGAACAGCAACTTGCAGCAGCAACATATTCGGTTCACACAGTTGACAATGCAAACGATGTCTGCTTCTACACTGCCAGGTAATTAATCTTCTCCCGAAGAATTGACACCCTGCTGATGTAGACTTGTAGTTCATCTTGCAGCCTCCGTAGTCTGAGTCACTATACGCTGTGAGCTCAAAATCATCATCATGAGGATACCACCACCCAAGTGTGGGTGTACCCTTTAGATAGCGAAAAATCCTTTTGACCCCGATCAGATGATTGACCTTAGGTTTAGCCTGATATCTAGAACATAAACATGTCGCATACATGATATCAGGTCTAGAGGCAGTGAGATACATGAGGGATCCAATCATTCCTCGGTACATCGTGGCATCCACAAGATCTCCATTTTCATCAAGTGCAATGTCGTGATTCGTAGCCAGTGGAGTACCGGCAGCAGATGCATTCTCCATGTCAAAGCGATTTAGAATGTCTCTTACGTACTTGGTCTGATGTAGAAAGATCCATTTGGTGTTTGATCCACCTGTAGCCCGAGAAAGAACTTCATCTCCCCCATAGCACTCATCTCAAACTCTTTCTGCATAACTGCTTCAAATTCTTTGCATAACTCTTCGTTCTTTGAACCGAAAATTATGTCATCAACATAGATTTGTACGAGCAGTAGGTCGCCATCTTTTTCTTTAATGAACAGCGTGCAGTCAATGACTCCCCTGCGAAAGCCGTGTTTCACAAGATGAGTCGAGAGTTTCTCATACCAAGCTCTTGGAGCTTAATGAAGCCCGTATAAAGCCTTGTCGAGCTTGTAGACCTCTATCCCGATGATAAGGATCTTCAAATCCCTTGGTTGACTGACATAAACTGTTTCTCTAATTTCCCCATGAAGAAATGCACTCTTCACATCTATTGATAGACTTTAATCTTCATGTACGATGCATAGGCAAGGAAGATACGAATGGTTTCCATCCTTGCCACGGGTGCAAATACCTCATTGTAATCAATTCCCTCGACTTGGCGAAATCCCTGAACAACCAGTTGAGCCTTGTTCCTGATAATGATCCCTTGGTCATCTTTCTTGCATTTTAAAACCCATTTGGTGCCAATGACCTTAGCACCTTTAGGTCTATCAACCAGAGACCATACACCTAACTTCTTGAACTGAAGAAGTTCTTGCATTGCACTCACCCACGCCTCATCATTTAGTGCTTCACTGACATATTTTGGCTCAACCTGTGAGACAAAACACCGATAGGCACCATCATGGATATATCCCTTTTCCATAACAGAGGCATAATCAGCTGAGTACAGCTGATTTCGGGTTTGTACTCCTGATCGGACATCCCCAACATCCCATGGTTGTCTAAGGGATGATAAACGTTTAGACGTGATCCTGGAGTAGTAGGAACAGCTACCTCAGAGCCAAGATGATGAACATTTGGTTCTTCATCTGAGGTAGTTGGAGTTTGAGGCTCTGACGTCGAAGGTGCACCACTGGTAGATGCTTGTGGACTTTCAGGAACTGGAACCTGTTCCTCCTGACTGTTCTGGTTAGCTTCTTCAGCTTCATTTCAGAGGAGGTGTCATTGTCGTCGATTACTCCCCCTGAATGAGTAGATGATTCTCCCTGTGAGCTAGATGTTGGTGGATTCAAGCTATCATACATCATTCGTGTAGCTAATTCGTCATCCGAGGGGGAGAGAGAGGAATGTTGAATGACTTGAAGAATCCATCATAGTCAAAGAAGTAGGCGGGTCCTTTGCCAGTAGGTGGTGTGGTGAATCGCTGAACATCAACATTACACCAAACTTCTACTAGACCTGTTGAGTTATTGTAAACTCGCTTGTTAGGTATGTTGTATCCTAGAATGATGCTTTATCTGCCTTCTCGCTGAATTACCCTCTTGTGTCTTCTTCAGAAGTGTGCACGGCGCCCCAAATGGTTCGAGATACTCCAAGTTCGGTTTGCGTCTTTGTAGTAGCTCGTAACATGTTTTTCCGTGGCGCTTGACTATCAGGACTCGATTCAGTGTATAACAAGCATTTGCCACTACCTCATTCCAGAATTGGATAGGCAGTTTCGAGTCTGCCAGCATAGTCCGTCCTGTCTCTATCAAGCTCCTGTTCTTTCTCTTAGCAACGCCATTCATCCGAGGTGTGTAAGCAGAAGTGAATTGATGTACAATCCCCTTTTCCTTGCAGTATTCCTCCATCCACTGGTTCTTGAATTCCGTTCCGTTGTCTGAGCGTACTTTTCTAACTTTCAGCTTGTAGAGAGATTCCAGTGTGGTTACCAACTCCTTGAATGATTCAAATGTTTCTGATTTGGATTTCAGAAACATTACACAAGTGAACCTTAAGTAGTCATCGGTGACCACAAACAGTACAAGTCGCCTGCAATGCTCTTTGTACTGACTGGACCGAACAGATCCATGTGAAGAAGTTCAAGAGGAAGTTCTATTGATTAACTTCTTTTCCATATGAGACTTCTTTGTCTGTTTACCTTTCTTGCAAGCTATACAGAAATCAGGAAGCTGAAAGTTCTTGACATTAACACCTCTCACCAGATCCTTCTGTATCAAGTGATTCATCTTCCTTTGACTGATGTGTCCCATTCTCCTATGCCAGGAGATGGAGTCTTTTTCAGTAGCTTTGGATAGAAAGCACTGAACCTCATGATCCATTGTATAAGCTGTTGACAGATCCAAGACATAAAGATCTTTATATCTTGAAGCAGTCATTAAAACTTGGTCCTCTGGGATCACGTAGTCTTTCTTCAGTACGTAACACCTCTTGTTGTCGAAGATGACTTTAATTCCTTATCACATATTTGAGAAACAGAGAGTAAGTTGTTTTAAAGTTGCTGGACGTAGTTCACCCTATCAAACTTAACGTTCTGATTTCCAACTTCTCCCTGAGCTGTGATATCCTCCCTTGTTTCCAGCAAACAAAACATGCCCTCCTTTTATTTGTTTGACATTTGATAAAAGAGCTTTGTTTCCTGTCATGTGCCTGGATGCTCCGCTGTCTACTATCCACGTATTAGTTTCAGCACTGTATTGACACCCTGCACATACAAGGTAAAGGATTAGTTAGGTTAGAAACCCAAGCCTTTACTGGCTTGGGTTTCCCAGAGGCATCACACATCAGAAATTCAACCCATTGACCCTTAGAAGGTGAGGGTAGCACAGGTTCCTTCTTGTCATCATTTCCAGACATAGAGATTGACTTCTCTTTCCATAGCCAGATTTGTGCAATGCCTGTTTGTGATAAACAGTGACTGGCTAACGGATTGAAATTTCTGTTCACTAGTTCTTCTAGGTGGAGTTAAAGAGCTCCTCTTAGAAGACTTAGGTTTTGAGTCCTGAAGTTCAATCTTCTTCCTAGGTGTCTGATAATAAGGACAGTAGGAAGTAATGTGTCCACATTCTCCACAGTTGTAGCACGCCCTGCTATCAACTTTATGATTAAACTTTCTTTGTGGAGACGTGTGTGACACTCTAGTAAATCACTCACTTTAGGTTTTGACTCTGGTTCTTTTGATGTGTTTACTGGTTTAACAAAATTAACTGATTTAACCTGTTTGACATCCTTTTCGTTTTGGTTAATTGGTCTTTGATTTGAAGTATGTGAAAGGTGATCCTTAAAAGCCCTTCTTGGTTCTGATTTGACTTTGTTAGAACCTGACTTTAAGTTAACCTTTTCAAATTCCTTTTCCAGATTAACATAAGGCAATTACCCTTTGCCTTTGAAGTGGTCTCCTTTTGTTTGTTCCAGTGTCAATAGATGAACATAAGGAATCTGGATCACTAACAAGAGGAGTAGACACTACATGATCCTTGATGGGATTACTATTTATAGGTCTAGTTTTAGGGTTCATCAAAGTCTCAGGTGGTGGCGGAACCACTTTATAACCCAGTCCCTCCCCGTTGTTCCTTTCTTTCACTAAGTGTTGGACTATGTGCGATGAACTAGTCCAACTATGCAGTTTCTGTTTTAGTGAATTTACTTCTACTTCTAGAACTGCCTTTTGCTTCTTAGTGTCTTCTAGGGAGTTTAGATAATACCTAATGTCATTAGCTTGATTAAAGCAACTACTTCGGTTTCCCTAAGTTGTTTAGTCAAAAGGTCTATCTTTTCTTTATAACTGAGCTCAATTTGTTTTAACCCTATTAGCCTCGGTGCATAGATGCAAATCTTTTATCAAGTTATCATTATGATCTAATAACCTAGAAAATTTAGCATCTATGCTATTCCTAAAGGCATCACAATCAAACAAGCATGATTATTAAACATTGTGTCAGTAGTACTTACCTGAGCTGATTCAGAAGCGTTTGCCATCAATGCAGTATCAGATATTCTGATTCTTTTGCTTCTGTCTTTTCTGTCTCTGACATGGTAGTCTCCACTTTTGGCTTGTAACTGACCTCGGTTGCAGTTGCTTCTTCACTATGTGACATTGCTATCTCAACTGCTAGATCTCCTTCACTAGCGGAATCACTGTCAATATCTTCTACATTTGCAATGTTTGATTCGCCTGGTGAGACAAACCTAAAGCTCCAATCCTGTCCTTCATCATCATGAGCAGTCAAGGCTTTTGAGTCCTTGTTTGATGTAGTAGAACTGGTAGCTTGCTTGTCTTGACGAGTGAAGGACGAGAATGGGTTCCCGTTACCCGTCTTCTTAGGCTTGACACATTCTCTTTTGAAGTGCCCCTTCTCTCCACAATTGAAGCAGGTCACTTTGCTCTTGTCAAAGCCGAATGTGGTGTCCTTAGTCACTACTAAGTTCTGTCCGTTTGTTTTACAAACTTCTTTGCCCTCCGGACAGCACTGGCTAAAGCCCACATTATATCCATTCTGTCAAGCTCCATTTCGTCCACCTGCTCGTAGTCCTCGTCTGCCAGATGGCAGTTTCCAATCTTTCCAGCAACAAGTTCATCATAGGAATGGACCATTGCTGCTAATGGATCCATGTGCTCTCGAGCTACTTCCACAGTCACATTACCGAGGTTCTCGGTCTTCAGTCTAGTAGCATTCGCTTCAGATCCAATGTATTGGGTACAAGAAGACCCTGACGTTTCTGAACCTGAAGCAGGTGCATGTGTAGGACTCGATGTGCTAGACACAAATGCAGTCTGGAGGGGTGCTCCAGATGTCTTAGCTTGAGGAGTGGCATTGTATAAAGCTGGATTTTGATTGTACGTAGACTTCTGAGCTCTGTACTTCATTCTAAGTGATTCTTCTCGCAACTTAAGAATGAAGTCATTAATATCCAGTTTTGACAGCATTCCATTCTGTCTAAGATTAGACACGAATGAAACCCATTTTTCAGGCAATCCGTCTGCAAAATTATTAACTTTCTCTTCCATGGTAGTAGCAACCCCATGTGTATGCAGTTCACTCATCAGATGGTAGAATCTATCTATAACATCGTCCAAACTCTTGTTTCCCATCGATGAGAAGTTGTCGAATTCCTTCTTTAACTTCTTAGCCTTGATTGCCTTCAACGAGGCATTCCCGTCGTACCTCTTCTCTAGTTCATCCCATAGTTTCTTGGATTGCTTATTCTCTGAGTACTGGTGGAATATCTCTTTAGGGATAGACTGTGTAATCAATGCATAGACCCTCTTCTCTGCATTATATTTGACTTTCTGCGCGTCTATCATCCCTCCTAAGGTTAACTTTACTCCGTCGGCTCCCACCGGTATACTATATCCAATCTCGATGGCCTCCCATAGATTCGGATCCACTCCATTGAGGTAGATCTCAAAACGTTGTTTCCAGTGGGGAAACTCATCTAATGTTAAAAGCTTTGGTGGTTTATTATGATTACCCACCTCACTCTCGAGTAGCAGCAGGTTCTGGATCCTAGAGTCCTTCCCAGCAGTAAAGGCTGACATTTGATCTTCCATTGAAAATAACTTTAAGTCTAATAAGCAATTTTCACTCGGTCGACTGAAGGGTGCGAATGGACTAGGCGTGCGTATGAACACTCAGTCGTGCGTATGAACTCTACGATTGGTTCAATCGTGCAGCTGAACTAAGTGATTAGCTCAGTCGTGCGAATGAATCTGATGCGCATGAACCGTGCGACCGAACGGTTCAATCGTACGAATGGAGATACGACTATGTCCAATCGTGCGACTGAGCAATGCGAATGAGTCCAATCGTGCGAATGGCTCACTCGTGCGACTGAAGCTGCTGTTATGCGAAAATTTCTAGGTTAAACGTGTTTTAGCCGTAAAAATTCGAACTTTCGCAAGTTTGAATTGCCTAAGTCCGTAGAAACCAAACTTTGATGAGCAGGGAACGTCCAAGATCACTTTTGACACAAAAGATTGCGTTTTTAGTGCAAAAACACAAACTTTTTATCAATCTTGATTGAATCACACGTAATCAAGAGCCAATGCTCTGATACCACTTGTTCGGACCTGGTATTTGACCAAAATACCTAGAGATTAATGTGTAAACCAGATCAAATAGTGCGGAATCCTATTTGATTGGCGATCCAATCAGTGAGAACACACGAAGAATCAATCAAGAATTGAAACTAACGTTAGAAATCGATTGGGAATCGATCTAATGTGTTCTATGAACTTGGAGAACGAATTGGAAGGTTTCTGGACGGCTAGGGTACGTCTGGAATCTTTATTAATCGCAAGTCCACATTTTTCACGAATTGAGTTGTATTTATAGGTTGGTTTATCCAATCGTGCGACTGAACCATTAATATGGTCCAGTCGTGCGATTGAACCATGCGGTTGATTCATTCGTACGACTGAGTGTTCAGTCGTGCGACTGAGCCAATCTTATGTTACAATCGTACGACGGATCCAGTCTCCTGGTTCAGTCGTGCGACTGATTCAATCGTGTGAAGTTATTCATGCGTATGGTTCATTCGCATGAGCCATTCGCATGAGAACTTCATTATGTTAAGTTTGAATGTATTAATTAATAAACATTATGTGTAATCATTCAAGCAATCACTAACCTAATTAACCAATTCAATGTCGACTCATTATGAAACATTAAACATTATAACTAACAAACAATCAATATCATTTCATCAATCATACCAAACAAGATCTATTACATTACATATCATGATCTAGGGACATACATGTATCAACAACTTTGTCAACCTTTAATTTACCATTGGATACACTCCCTCTGCCAGAAATATATCCTCCGGCCTCACCTCTAAATTGGACAGGACCTCCATCATAGTTTTGAAACTATTGAAGGAGAGATCTGTTTCCTGTCATGTGCCTAGAGCATCCACTGTCTACAATCCAGACATTGTTGTTCTTGTCATATGGATGTCCCTGCACATAAGATGAGTTTGTTAGTTTTGTTTGGAAGCCCAAGCGGCTGGTCTTGGGTTCTTCCAAAGATAATGACATAATTGAACCAAATGTTATGCATGGGGGTTCAATAGAGGTCTTTGAAGAAGAGGATTGGGCTGTAGCATCTTCCTTGATATTCTAGTCCATCCTTTGGTTGATCTTGGAGGATGAGCTTGTTGAAGCTTTTACAGCATGGCCATCTTTCGAAGCTTCTTTCTTTTCAGAAGAAGCCTTCACCACCTTTTCTTCTGAAGTAGTCTTCTTCTGGGGAGGTTTCAAGGGAGCTTTCTTGTTCTTCCGAACCTTAGTAGCTTTTGCTTCCGAGGTCATTTTCCCTTCGGAAGAAAGAGTTTCTTCCGAAAGCAACCTGGCTTCCGAAACTAGCTTTCCCTTTTTCATTACTTGAACCCTTTGAAAAGGTCCAAATGTGAAGCCTTCCTTGACTCCTTCTTTTCTAACATTATTTGCATAATGTGTGTTTGCAGAATTGTAGTAACAATCTTTTGCCATGTGGTTTTGCAGACCACACATTATGCATGCAATGTTAGTTCTTTAGGAATGCGAGGGTTGCTATTTCTTGGGCTTCTTTTCTTCATCAGCAACTTTTCCCTTCAACTTCTGATCTTTTGGCAGGACAGGAGTGCTGGTATTACACTCCTTTCCTGAATCAGAAGTACCTAACACTTGGAATCCAGCTGAATTAAAGACACCCTTTTGCTTTGGGTCAATCTTCAGCTTGGACTCAGCCACTTTCTTGGCAGTTCTTCTAGAAGCTTTAGCTCTGCTTCTTCTGGCCTTAGTGGTTAGGATTTGTTCTTCACAGGAGGAGATGGGTACATCTACATGTTCCTTCCCTGTGGTGGCCACTATTGTTGTTTCATCCTTCAACTCTGGTGAGGAAGGGTTAGTAGTGGAACCTCTTGCTCCTCAATACTACATCTAGGTTGTCTAATAGACTCATAGGAGTGTGGTGGAGCAATTTCATTGGTTCCCAACCCTCCTTTGTTCTGATAACAGAGTTTGGAATGGGAGGATGATGCAAGAATAGCTTGGAAGTTTTGCTCAGAAATAGCATGCTTCCTGGCCTGAGCCTCAGCAGTGACAAGCTGGGCTTGAGCCTCAGACAATTTGGATATCAGATCTTTGATTTGAGTCTTGTAGTTGGTGTGTTCATGTTTTAAAAGAGACACAGTTTTCTCTAACTCCTCAATTTTTCTTTGATAGTCAGATTTAGCTCTTTTAAAATTAGATTTTAAGATGTTTAAAGACTCAATATCAGATCTGATTTCCATATTGTAATCCTGATAGAGTTTAACTTAGCTATACAGGCTGGAGTGCAGAGATGTTCATATACCTGGGTATAATCTGTTTCGGCCATAAGAGCTTGAGCAGGAGTCACATCATGTACCATGAAGCTCCAGTCAACTTCTTGAGCCATTGCAACTGTTTCAGTTGACTTCTCGGCGGGCTTTAAGGTTAAGGGATGTGTGGAGGCCTGTGGGGTTCCTGGATTGGTCTTGGGAGCCTTGCATTCCCTTGCAAAATGACCCAGTTGGTTACAGTTGTAACACTTTGCCTTGGTCTTGTCAAACCCAAACTTGCTGGCAATTGGGTTTTGAGGGAAATGCCTTCCAGTTCTCTTAAAGAACTTCTTCGCTCTATAAGTTAAAAGAGCCATCTGTTGGACAATGTCCATGTACTCTACATCATCTGGACTGAAACACTCAAGATCATCAAAGAAGTATTGAAAATCACCAGAGTGTCCACTTCTTGAGACAAAGGCACAACTTTCCTGAAAGGAGTTGTGTTGAGCCTGTTAAGACCTTGGAGTCTTAGGGAAAGTGATGTATGGTCCAGGAGAGCAGGATGGCTACTGGTAAGTCAGGTAATGCTAAGGTTGTGGGGGTAATGAGTCTTCAGCAACCATTAAAGCGTTGCTAGCAGGAAGACTCATGGGTCTGCTTGTTTGGTGGCCCTTCTTACTCTCCATCTCTAGGCGATATCCATCAAGGATGCCATAGAGTTTAGTCATGGTGAGAGTGTTCAAGTTGCCTGTCCTCTTGCTAGAGACACAGTAGAATGTCCACTCGTTTGGAAGAGCACTCATGAACTTTCTAGTAAGATCTCTAAGTTCGGGAGTGATCTTCACAGACTGAAGAGAAGAGATAAGATCCATGTACCTAAAGTACTGCTGGCTGAGAGTCTCTCCAGCAATATGAGTGAAGTTCTCAAACTACTGCTTCAGCGAGTCCTTCTTCGAGTCATTGGAGCTTGAGTACATCTGAGCAAGTGCATCAAACAATTCTTTGGCAGTCGTGCAATGCTCGAATCCCACCATGATGGAGTTCGGTATTGCATTCATGAGAATGGTCATGGCATTGCTATCGATGTCCATCTTCTTTCTGTCCTCATCAGAGTAATCCTTTACAGCCTTTCCTATCATGGTCATGGCATTGCTATCGATGTCCATCTTCTTATACAGGCCATTGACAATGGAGTTCCACATCTTGCTGTCTTGGTATCTGATGAAGCCTTCCATTCTCCTGCTCCAAGACCTAAAATTTTCAGGAGTAATTATGGGAGCCTTTGTCATGGTTCCTATCTCTACCTCGACTTGTTAAGGGCCATTTGAGTGAGTGGGTTGTAGGGAGGAGTGAAAAACAGGTTGATTTGGATGGTTAGATCATGCAATCAAGAGCTTGAGAAGCTCTGATACCAATTGCAGGATCGATGTTAGTCACTTAACACTTTGTTTCTCTCAAACTCACCTAGAACAACACTCGGGTTAAGATAGAATCAGTAAGAGTTGATCATAATATAGAAAGTAGTTGAAGAACACAGGAAGTAATTTTCAAGGTACTTTTATATATTGCTTCTCAAATCAATAATACAAGACTCTTACAAGCAGTGTGGAATGAGTTACAAAGAGAACCTATATATAATACTACCTACAACCGGATATACTTTGATACCAGCTGGGATCCTATAATTAAAGCCTATACTACAAGACTATATTTTAAGGTATCTCGGATAAAGTCTTATCTGAGATTTGGTGGTCAGGACATGTCCCTGACTTACCTTTTGTCACCAACTAAAGTTGGTAACATGTACTATCATAAAAAGGCGAACAGTGGATTAAAGTATGGTCAATTGCATGGCTTTTTGAGAAAACGTCATACAGTATTAGAGGTCTGCAGCGGAGTGTTAGAGACCATACTTGTGTCCACTGGTTCATAGCAGTGTCTTCCGAAGGTTAAATGGCTTTGGAATAGTAAGTACTTCCGAAGCCACTTATACTTCGGAAGAGGCTGCTTCTTCCAAGGCTTGGAGACTTCTTCTTTTCATCATACTTCGGAAGTGGTCTTCAACTTATTCTTTTAAGACTTTAACTTTGAAAGTATACACTTGACTTCAGAAGTAGAGTTCTGTCTTCGGAAGTTGATCTTTCACTTTGTCTTCGGAAGAACTTTGAAAGTTCCATGCTAAGCTTCGGAAGCCTTTGCATGCAGCACCAAAATTATCTAAGTGACTTAGTTTTGGTTGCATTAGCCTTCTTCTTGATCCAACACATATCAAGATTGATTGTTCTAATTTGAAATCTAGCAACCTTGGAGGTGCCAACAGTAGTAGTACAAAGACTGATCGAGGACTGAAGAAAAATGTAAGGGCGTTCGTGCTTAATGCCCAAAAAAGTGTCCGAACTAACAGATTCTACCAGCCGTCCATTTCTTGTAAACCAAGCTTATGCTAGGGTACTATTTGATTCCGGTACAAACCAAAGTTTTATCGATCCTAAATTTTATAGACCGCTAGTGGTAAGATTATGAAGATCTCTAATTCCTTGAATGATTGTCATATAAATTCTAATATGATTTAACATATTGTTCATTTGTTACCCATGATACTAGTTGTTTTGATGTTGTCTTAGATATGAATTAGTTAATGCCCATATCCTATGTGGAAAAAGGTTGTAGAATTCCCACCCCTACCGGAAGGAAAATGACCATTCATGGTGATAAGTCTTTAAAGCTGGTAAGGATTATATCTTTGTTAAAAGCATTGAAGTGCTTAAACAAAGATTGTTTGGTGATAAGTCCTTAAAGCTGGTAAGGATTATATATTTGTTAAAAGCATTGAAGTGCTTAAACAAAGATTGTTTGGCTTATTTAATATCTGTAACAATAACCGACACAAAAAGGAGAATCCAAGATATGCTTGTAGTGGCTAAATATGAAGATGTCTTTCCTAAAGAATTACCTGAATCCCTCTCGAGTGAGAAGTTGAAATCAAGATTAAATTTAGGTACACTTCAAATAGCTAAGGTCCCATATAGATTGGCACCAAAGGAGATGAACGAAGTGAAGAAACAATTAGAACAACTTCTAAGAAAGGATTCATAAGACCTAGTTCTTTTCCATGGGGAGCTCCGGTCTTATTTGTTTGTAAAGAAAAAAAATGGTACGTTAAGAATGTGCATTGGCTATTAAAAAAACAATACAGTAACTATTAAAAATCATTATCCCCTACCTACGATCTTTTCAATCAGCTTCAAGGAGATTGTCACTTTCTTAAACCTAGACTCTAGTATTGTACATTACCTTTGAGTTGTCAAAATGGCCTTGAACATTATCAATTAAGTTAATTGTAAATGTAATATCTTTTAAATTTTTTTGTTATGATTACTATTTTTGGAAAGTTTTGGGTTCATTTTGTGATCAAATTAATTGGTTACTATTTTAAAAAGGGTGCACAAATTTTTGGTGTTACAAATAATCTCAAAGATGAAAGTATAAAGATTTAGCTTATTATAACTCCCATATATGTGAGAACATATCATTTTTTTCAACCCGTGAATATGTATGTTCAAGTCCCTAAGTCTACAAGAGTGTTGGATTTCTCAGGTTGGACAAGGCCCATTTAACACACCAAAAAGGAATTTGTTTAAACGGCATTAGGCGATGTGGCTTTGTTTATCACCATGACAACATAACTTGGGTGCATTATCAAATGGTGTGTTGAATTAACATATTTTAGGGTGTATAGTCTCAAGTGTTTGAATACAAGAAAAGTAACCAACTGCCTTCTCACTTTCAAAAGCGCTTTTAAGGCATAAGCACTCAGAAAATATGCAATCCCAAACAACCTCGTAATTACAGTCTATCCCTAATCTCTTGCAGCAAAAATATATAAAACCAAGATATATATAACCAGAAGTAAAGTCGTAACTACAATCATCGTATACGACACAACAATTTGTAAATAAACGGTATTTATAAAGCAGCCATTAATCATTATCATACTTGCTTCAACAAACCTGGAAAATATTTAAAACTGTACATGGATTATTACATGATGGTGTCACGTTTGTTTAATGTCATACAATACATATGTTTCTCTTTATAAATTTAAATATAAGAATGCAGGTAAACATCTACTGTAAAAGTTGAACTGCAGCAATTGCGGGGATTTTTTCACGTAATTTCTGAGTGACAGCTACTCTAACAGTCATAACACTTGCTGCAGGACCCGTTAACCGTACTTTTACTATTGGCTCGTCTATGGACACAAATTCTAATGTCCCACCTGCTGCCCCGACAAGATATGGCCTGATTTCTTCAAGAACCTACAATCCTTTAAAAAAATTAGGTAGGCAAATAGATACATATATGCACATTGAACAATCAAATGGAAGAGTAAGAATCACAAAAGATGAAATGATCAAGTTACATTGGCCCATGGGCAGGTGGGTAACACATCCAAATAGTTTGGGTTGGCCACTTGAGCAAAACTATAATGAATTGATGTGTTAATATGATTACAAAACTATGTTATTTCACAAGTGATTTACACATAAATGATATATAAGGTTGTATTCATATGAATACAATTTAGATGACTTTCACTCGTTCCACCTGCTCTAGCAAAATGATCCATTAGAAACTAAACACAACCCATATCGACTTAATCTATAAATAATGGGTCAAATTTGCCACCGCTATGATTAAACACATTTAACAGATTAACAGCAAGCAAAGGTACCTGATACACCAATTTTTATATATAAAGTTAGTAACCTTTTGGTTAGTTTCTTATAATAATTCAACAATGTTACCTTCTTTATAAAATATAAAGATAACAAATCGACTTTACGATTTATAAAGGCAGAAATGTCATCTATCTTATATATGTCCATTTGTGAAAATTGAAATACAGCCATACATTTAAAAAGCACATATGAAGTTGGATATCACAATATTCTCACTTCCTAGGGTAGCCAAACACACGTATGAAATAAAATCCCTCTCATAGCAATTAACTATTGATAGAGTAACATGAGAGCAAACCTTTCCACTATCCTCTTTACGATTTATAAGGGCAGAAATGCCATCTATCTTCTATTTGTCCATTTGGGAAAATTGAAATACAGCCATTCATTTAAAAAGCACATATGAAATTGGATATCAAAATATTCTCATTTCCTGGAGTAGCCAAACACACATACAAAGTAAAATCCCACTCATAGCAATAACTACAGATAGGGTTTTAGGAGGGTAAGGTGAGAACAAACATTTCCTCTATTGCAGTAAAAATTTAAAAATGGATAAGACACAAAGCCTCTTTTCAATGTTTATTATTCAGTTTTGTTGGAGCTGGTATAGAAATCATTATGCAAAAACCAACTATATGACCCCTCAATAACAAAAATCCATCCATCCAAGCATCAAAAAATAAAAAAATAAACTAATTATCACCTCACAACAGTTCCAAACCACACCATAACTACGAAACATATCATACCTTCTCTATGTTTTCTTCATTGAGCTCAAGGCCAGTTTCTTCGTCTGGTACTGGTTCAACAGCAACAATTTCAGGAATCTTTTCCATCAAGCGTCGTTGAATACCCAGTTTCATGGTGGTTACAGAGCTTGGACAGGAACCACAAGCACCTTGTAACTTTAACCGTACAACATTCCCATCAATTTCATGCAATGCAACATTGCCACCATCAGCAATGAGATAAGGTCTAACTTCATCCAGTACCCTCTCAATGTTTTCTGCAGTAAGAGGCAATTCTACAGCTGATTCTGGAGTGGCAATAGCCTTTACAACTGCAAAAACAAGACCATTGAACAATTCCTTTTGAATTATTAGATTAAAGCAACATGTGTCACAGTTACTGGTAAGATAACCAAAATATTCACAACACAAAACATTACACATATGTATAATAAACACATACGCATATGCATCCTTACATACATACAAATTACTAAAAGAGGGGATAAATAAAGGATGTGAGATGCAATGTGTGGAAAGAGGAAGAGAAAAGCTTAGTTGTTATGAATAATAAACAGCCTTTCATACAAACATTTCATTAAACTGATATGATCTCATTTAGTAACATTTCACATTTCAGATTATGGTTCCATTAAAAAAACATGAAACATAAAAACCAATGTCCACAATGGGACTAGAATCCTCAACCACTTGGGGAGGAGCACCTTTACGACAAACCTTAATACCGCTAGGCTACAAGCCCTTTAGTAGAAACTATGTTTTAGCAAGTTGACAATCCACCTCATTGCATTCAAATAGTCAAAACATGCTCTTTCCATAATCCTGTTCTTAAGCTATGATAAACATTAAACCCACAATTACATAAACTGATTTGTTGAGGTTTGATTTAGTATTGACTAAAAGGCCTGAGATAGCTGACTTGTCAATACTCAATAGCTTGAACAAGTGTTTACTACATCCTCTTGATCATTTGCACGATAGGGTTATCAAAATTAATCAGTTTACACGTAGGATTATTTGCAGTACACCTTAGAAGCCAATATACACCCTTAGGCCTTAGTCCCTACTAAATTCCTCCACCCTGAAAATGCAAAGGTTGACAAAATTGTTGAAGGGGGATCATGTTTTTCCTTTTAAGACTTTGAAAACTTGTATAAGAACTTTAGTATATTCACCATATTATCTACTTCACTACATGATCTAAAACTATTTAGAAAGTAGCACGAAGTTGAGAACTCAAATTCCTAATATCGAATCACGAATAAGATATTAAGATCAGCTAGAAATTTAAAAGGAATGATAAAAAAACTGCTACCTTTCCGTTGTGTCACCTTCCGAAATCGGAATCTAGATGAACATGAACCGCCCCTGGCAAGAGAAACGCCGGTGCCGAAGATAGATGAAATCTAAACATTGTTTCAGAGAAAATTCGTTAATCAATCGACGGTAAAGCAACAACACAGCAAAATTAGAAGATTGATGGATTACGAAACCTTAGGGAATGCATTGACGGTGGAACATGAAGTTGAAGATGGAGAATAGAGGGTTTGCTGTGGTCTGGTGACGTATGAATAAGACGATCTACTCAAAATCAGAGAAGCAGATTGCATGTTGTGGATCGTAACTGGAATCAATCTACAACAAGAATGCTATGTAAGTTTTGTTGAAGGCACAGAACATTGATTTTTGTTGTTGTCAAAGGGTTTGAGGAAACGCCCAAATAGCACACGAGTGCTAATTTCCGTACCACACGCCACAACTTAATTGTGTTGATTGTTGAAGGTTTTGTACTTATTTTTAGCGTCCTAATATATAAATATCTGTTTATATAAATCGACACCTCTTTATACATCGCGTTTAAGTCTATACGGTCGAATACATTAAAAGCGAGAAAAGTTCAGGGGCTGTCAGAGAGCTATACGTCCCATATAGCCATATACGACCCCCCTATACGACACATATAGGGCTATACGACGCGTATAGCGAATTTCGACACTGATTACGAGGAAAAATTTAGGGGGCTGTCAGAGGGTTATACGACACATATAGCCCTATACGACCCCCTCTATACGACGCGTATGAGACTACATGACACGTATAGAAATTTTGGGGTGTTGATTTAATATATTAGGGTGTCCATTTAACCAAACCCTATTTTTATTATTATTACAAGTTTAATATTCCGTCACCGCCTGATACACATGTTAAATAAATAAGAATATTAAATATTTGTAATAAAAAATTATAAATCAATACTTTTAGATAAATTAGGATTGAATTATGTTAAAATAAATATTTTAAAGTAAAACAACAATAATATTATTTTAAACTTTTTTTATGAAATTATTTTTTATTTTGTTTTTTAAAAATAATTTCATTTTAAAACCATCCTATATTACTTAAAAACACTTTTTAAAATATTTGTGTTTAAGAAAAGTTTTATATTTTGTATTCTTTTTTAATGTTTGATTTTTATTAAAAACCTATAATTGTTAATTTTTACAATATCTATTTTTTATTATATAAATGTTTTAAATAATATAATTAGTATATACTATTATCATTTATTAAGAGAGAGATGAGAGAAAATTAAGACAAAAAAGCCTAGGAAGCCTAATATCTTAACAAATAAAAGCACTTTAAAACTTTCTTTTATATATTTAGATATATCAGAGTAAAATGCATTTTACATCTCTCAGTTTTCATAATAATTTATATTATATGACTTGTTTGTTTATATATATATATATATTGTTTTGTATATTTTATAAAGTTAAAAATGAATCATTTTTAGTTAGTTATACTTATATTCTATTTTATATAATATGATGTCTAGAGATGTCTTTCTTAATTAAATGAAATAAATACTGGCCATCATTCCTAGTAAATTAAAATCACAACGGTGATAATCGAAGCAGATTGAATGCTTAACACTTATCATATAGAGCTGATTTTTTATTTCGTAATTGTTTTGACTAAAATGCCTCTAATTTAGAAAACTTAACGGAAAATTTTAACGACGTTAATTTGGAGTTTTTAAATAGATTCAAATGACAATTTTTGTGAAACTTTTGGATGCGAATGGCAAAATTAAAATTTTGAATTCAAATGACAATTTATATGAAACTTCAGTTTAAAATTTTGAATTCAAATGAAAATTATATGAAACTTCAGGGACGTAAAATGCATTTTACTCTTATTATTATTATTATTATTATTATTATTATTATTATTTGCAGGATCGTTGAAGGGTATGAGTTACAACACAACAACACAAAGAGGAGATAAACTTAAACTTAGATCAAACAGTAAACTGGATTAACCAAGTGATGACACTAAGAACACAAATAGTATATGAGACAGAGCACAAGTGTTTGGTTTTCAAGAATGCAGTATATTGTTTTCTTTATGTTCTATTACAAGTGTTACAAAGCATAAATAAAAGATACAAGAACATGATATACTTATACAACATCCTACAACCGGCTATAGTTTGAAAGCCAGCTGGATACAATTGACTAGACACACATAAAATCAATTGTAGAGTCAAAAGGCAGATTGTCTTTTGACTAGTGACTATGACATGCCATAGCTCACATCCTTATCTATTACAAAAAGGATAAATTACATAAAGTAGAAAGTTACAGACTCAAGACCTCAATGTACAGTTACCAAAAGCATGGACCTTTTCACCAAACCATGTTAGTTGGTGACTTGCAGAGTTGCAGCGGAAAGGTGTCCAGCTTTATGGAACAGTACATCAGATAAAGCATGTTACTAAAAGTCTTCAGAAGAAATCTGTCTTTATGAACTTGAAGCTTCGGAAGACTTTGTCTCTGAGGTTCGGTTGACTTCATCTTTGGCTTCGGAAGATGTTGGTCTTGGCTTTGGAAGATTTCACACTTAGAGTATTTCTATTGCATATGTGAAACTTCCGAAGCATTCCACTTCAATGCACTTGTGCAGCATGCAGGAAAGACTAAAGATGTTTAGGTTGCATCGGCCTCTTCATTAATCTCTACAAACTCCCCCTAGGCTGATGCTACCAAAACACTTAGAAAACTTCAGATATTAACAGTCCTCATTAGGATGATCACCATTCCTTTCTTCATAAGATGATCAGGATCCTTCAGGCTGTCAAAGTGTCTTCTCATGTCAAAGAGATCATGCAGAGGCAACTGACACATATCTTGCCATGTATAGATGTCTTCAATGCCTTGATCTCTAATAACATGCCACCTTTCTGGATTTGTGGTGTATGTCCACGACAAGATGGGTCTTCTTGATGCTAGAGGAGCTACTGAAGTTGGAGTTGATTGAGCATCCTCTGGCTGCACATCCTCAGGCTGTTCTGATTCATCCTGAGGTTCAGAAGGGGATTCAGGCTTCTTCTTCTTCTTAGACTTTGGTTTAGAAGCCATCCTTTTCCTTCTCTTTCCAAATTTTAACTGAGAAGACTGGCCTGCAACACCAGATTGATCTTCACTGTCTTTCTCAGTTGGGACTTCTTCTCTCTTAGGTTTAGATGGAGAAGGAGGTTGACCCTGCTGTGGATCAGAAGATGAAGCTTGCTGAGCATTAGCAGGAGGTCCATGTTGTGTTGTGTCTATTTGTTCAACCTTAACCTCCACTTCAGGTGGGGCCTGACTTGGAGTGGAGTGTAAGTCAGTGAGCACTCCATTCTTAATCTCCTGCTTGATTACCCTGATATGCTCATCCATAGTGGATAGAGACATGGATCCAAGTCTCCTTCCGGAGAATCCATACAGCTTCAAGAAGCTCATCATCCTCTGCCTATCAGCAGAGTTTTTCATGCTCTTTTGGATGATGGCTCTTGACTTTGCAGCTTCTTCCCTCAGCTTCTTCTTTGTTGTCTTTCTTTCCTTGACTAACTCAAGCTCAAGTTGTTTTAAATACTCAAACTCAACATAGTCATAAGGTAAAGGAAGAAGTGCATCTGCCTGATAGAGACCTGTGGCACTCAGGTAGTTAATCATCTTGATTCTGTCTTTTTTCTTATCTACCTGAGGTTCTTGTTGAACCACATCCTCTTGTTCAGGACTTTCTTGAACTGGTAAGAGGGTAGGCATACCTTTGTACAGTCTTTTTCTTCTTCTCTCTTCTTTGACCTGTACTAGGAGTTCTGCATCTTCTGCCTCCTTCTTCTCTCTTGACCTTTCCAGATCAACCAGCTCATTCAATTCATCCAAGGAGAGAGAAATGATATTATCTATGTCATAGTTCCTAATCTGCAGATAGTTGATCCTGACTGCCCTTAACTCATCATTCTGAGTATCTGGTCTGGGGGCAGCCCTGATTGCAGACTCCATGAGTCTTGGAGACTCAATAGAGGAACCTTCTCCCCTTAGCCTCCTTTTCCTCTCTCTCTCTCTCTCCTCCTCCTCAATCTCCTCAGATGTCATTTTTCTTTTCCTTTTGTCACTCTCAGACCTTTGTGAGTCAGGGTGGAGAGAGCTTTGGCCTTCATTGCTCGTTGCAGCATCTGAGCTTAGGCCAGAGAGAGGTTGAGAAGCACCTTCACCAGCAAGTGTCTCAGAAGGAATGTGGATCTCTGCAGCAGTTGGAGATGATGAGACAGGGCTCTCAGGTTCTGTCACTGGTCCTTCAGTCAAGGTTTCCCCTATGAAGCTAATCTTAGGGTCTGCCTCAACATCCAGTTGACCGATGACATTGCCTGATTTCCTTAGTCTCCTTCTTAGACTGAACTCTGCAATGATCCTGTCTTGGATTCTTCTAGCCAGTCTGTCAGCTTGTCTTGATTGGCTTGGGTTGACAAGTGGCATGTGGACTAGATCCAGAACTTCATAATAGTCCAAGTTCTGAAAATTAAAGACTTCTTGCTATCCTTGAACTCTTATGATAATGAGGGCTCTCCCGTTGCTGTCATACCTCCACCCAATAATGTGATTGAAGGATGATGAAGGTGACATAGCCCTTGGTATCTCATCCTCAAACAGACTTTGTATGAAGGAGTCTGTGTAGTCCACATCAATGTGAACTAGAGGAGGTTGCTGAGAATGCATAGTTGCAAGTGAGGATGGTGAGTCCTCAATGTCCATTCTCTCGGAAGAACTCCTAGGTTCTGTGGCTGGAATGACTTTCTCCCCCTTTTTGGTAGCATCACCCACTTGTATAGGTGAGCTGGAGGATAGGTCAATCACATCCACAGGTTCTTGTGTTCCTGGTTGAGCTCTCCTTAAGGGTCTCCCAGCTAGTTTTTCCTTAAGATAAGAAATCTCAAGTTGCTGATCATTGATCCTGTTTTGTAAGGTAGTCACCTGAGATTCAAGGTGACTGACCTTTGAGACTAGTTAAGTGCATGTTTTAGACAGTTTGTGCACTTTTAGTCTCAGATCCCTCTCATCTTCATCAGAAGAATCACTGGGGGTGGAGAAGATTGGACCAGAGTCCTTTCTCTCATGACCAGTTCTATGTTCTTGGCTACTGGATTTCCTATGCTCACTGGCAGTCTCAGTTGAGATGTCAGTGGGCTGAGTTTCCATGGTTGAGGTCTTAATGATGTAAGCACTTTTAGAAGTGAGAGCCTCTTCCATATGGACATCCTGAACAAGTTCAGAAGTGTCCACCTCAGTTGTAGGTAACTGATGTGGGATAGATGTAGGAGACTCAGGAATACTCATCTCTCTTTGAGTAGGGGGAAAGAAGAGAGATCATTATACTCACTGAAACCTATATCTTCATCAGTATAGAAGGCAAGGTTGGAATTGGTTGGTTGAGATCTATAGGCTGGGGATGGTAACTGTCCCCTGAAGGTTGATCACTGGAGTGTTGAGACTCAGAGTGATGGCTTAAGGCAGTAGGGCTAATGAGCTCATCAGGCTGAGCATGAGGAACCTTAGCACTGATTCTTGAATAGATGGGAGTGGTCTGCTCCTCAGGAGAAATGGGAGCTCCAGTGTCCATTTCTTCATGTATGGGTGAGTATATGGGGGGCCTCCACAGACTGAATAGTCTGAGCAGGGGTTTGTTTGGATTTTCTTTGGTAGGTGATGGAGATCTGAGGCTGTGTGGGTGGCTGGGAAGTAGCAGGTGTGGGTTCAATACTAGCTTGTGCTGCTAGGTTGTCACCTTGAGCAATGAGCTCTATCATTTTTGGAACTAGGGCTGTTTCTACCCCAGAGAATCCAACAGTGGAATTTCTCAATATTTTAAAGATGCGGGATTCATCTGTCCCAATTTAAGAATGTTACCTATTTCCCTTAACTGTGAGCCCAGTTCACAGTTAAGAATGTACTGGACATATCTAGGAAACATGTAATATTGTAAGGATCTAAATTAGCAAGCAAATTTATATAAACAAACTGAGAGTACCTGAATTTGACCCCTTGAACCATTCTATGGACTATGAAGGAGAGATCTTCAGGAATCTGGTTCGATCTACCATGCTTGTTTGATAAGCTGTGGATGACCACATGGAGCAGGAATCTCCATTGGGATAAGACCTTCCCTTTCCTGAAGGTCTTTACAGAGAAATCTCCCTCATACCCTATCTGCTCAAAGGAATGATTAACAACTTCCTTTGGGAAGAACACTTCACCTTCTTCATCATCCAGCTGAAGATGTCTGTTGATGATGGCCGGAGTGATGAAGATTGTTCTCCCCTGCACTGTGGCATACAGTGCCTTCTCCCCATCCATAATGACCTCTTGCAGGTCTTCCAAAATTCAAGCAACTGATCCTCATAGAGTGGAGGATCAATGGTGAGGGAGGTGAAGTAGTTCGACAGAGACAAAAAATGACAAACCTCTGAGAAATGAGGATCTTTCTCAGAGCGTAACAGAGCAACTTGATTGTGTTGTCTGTGTAGCTGCATGGTAAAGTTGGGATCATTTCTGTGAGCAAGGTTGACCATTTTGAAGTAGCTTAAGGACGAAGGAAGAAGAATGAAAGAAATTTCAGAGAGAAATTTTAGTTTTTAGGTTTGGAGGAAGAACAGATGATAGAAAGAGGGGGGAAACCGTTGTGTTTATATGTGAGAAGGATTTCAGATAAAGTTTAATGAAAGAGGATAAACTTTGAAATCCGAATGTCGGTCCCACCTCTAAAAAGTAGTTTACTTTTTGCTCAAAAAGTAGTTTTCTTGGAAGTCAAAAAGCTTCCGAAGGTTAATTATCTTCGGAAGTTTTAATTAAAAAGCTTCCGAAGCTAAAATGACTTCGGAAGAATTTCCTGAGAGATTTGAAAATTTTGCTTCGGAAGAAAAATTAAAGCTTGAGTGCTTTGTGTGTAAACAGACAAAGCTTCCGAGAGTTAATTTTGCTTCGGAAGTAAATAGTCCTTCAAATTTAGTAAGTGTCTGAGACAAATATTTAAGCTTCGGAAGATAAATTTTGAACTCTTCCTAAGGTAAACTTCTTAGACAGTTATTTAATTTGAAGGCATGATTTACTTCCGAAGTTAAAAAAAAAACTTCCGAAGTATCAGAAATTTTTAAAAAATCTAAGGAAAGTCTTCAAAAAGAAAATTTTCATCCAAAGAAAACATGAGCTTATGAAAGTGATAAACTAGACAACTTAGGACACACATATTTTAAGAAATAATAAGAATTAGTTTTAAGAAAAGCTTAGTCAAGGTTTATCATCCCAATAGCTGATATAAATATTTAAATCTTTGTTCATTAAAAGCCTTTGTAAACAGATCAGCATATTATTCATCTGGGTGAACCTTGACTAGTTTAATTAATCCTTTTCATAGTTATCTCTTATTAAATGATACCTGATATTGATGTGCTTTGTCCTTGAGTGCTGCACAGGGTTTTCTGTGATTGAGATAGCACTGTTGTTGTCTATGTGAATGGGAGTCTCCTTGAAGTTTAACCCATAGTCCAACATCTGATTTTGAATCCAAAGTACTTGAGCACAGCAGCTTGCAGCAACAATGTATTCAGCTTCAGCAGTTGATACAGAGACACAGGATTGTTTCTTGCATTGTCATGAGACAACCCTTCCACCAAGAAATTGACATCCCCAGATGTAGACTTTGCGGTCATGTTGCAACCACCATAATCACTATCTGTATAGGCATACAGATTAAAGTCAGAATTCTTGGGATACCATAGGCCAAGTGTTGATGCACCCTTGAGGTATCTTAGAATCCTCTTGACAGTGATAAGGTGAGACATCTTAGGGTTGGCTTGATATCTTGCACAAATACATGTAGCAAACATGATATCAGGCCTGCTAGCAGTAAGATACATAAGAGACCCAATCATAGCCCTGTATAAATGCTCATCTACATATTCCCCCTCAAGATCAGGACCAGGGAGTGGTTTCTGGCTATGGGTGTCTTAGCAATCTTACAGTCAGTTATATTAAACCTCTTGAGTATGTCCTGAACATACTTTGACTAACTTATGAAGATGCCATCTTCAACTTGCTTCACTTGAATTCCCAGAAAGAAATTGAGTTCCCCATGGCACTCATTTCAAATCTGTCTTTCATCAGCTTCTCAAAGTCTTATAGAGCTTTGAATTAGTTGAACCAAAGATGATGTCATCCACATATACCTAAACTAGCAATATGTCTTTTCCTTGTCCTTTGATGAAGAGAGTTCCATCTATAGTACCCCTCCTGTATCCATGTTTACAGAGATACTCAGACAGTGTCTCATACCACTTCCTGGGTGCCTGATGCAGCCCATAGAGAGCTTTGTCAAGCTTGCAGACATAATCAGGATGATCAGGGACTATAAAACCAGGTGGTTGTTTGACATAAATCTCTTCATCTATCACTCCATACAAAAAGGCACACTTCACATCAAGTTGAAAAACCTTGAAGTTCTTGGATGCAGCAAATGCCAGGAATATCCTAACAGCTTCTAATCTTGCCACAAGAGCAAAGACATCAGTGTAGTCAATCCCTTCTTCTTGTGTGTATCCTTGAACAACTAGTCTAGCTTTGTTCTTGATGATGATGCCTCTATCATCTTTGTTATTCCTAAACACCCATTTGGTTCCAATGGTAGTCTTCCCAAAAGGAAGACGACAAACGTTCCAAACTTTCTGCCTTTTGAATTGAAGCAGCTCTGTTGCATAGCTTCAACCCAACTTCTATTCTTAGAGCTTCATCAACTTTCTTTGGCTCTATCTGGGATAGAAAACAAGAGTGAAGACAAACATTTGCTTCATGGGTTTGTCCCCTTGTTTTTACCCCTGAGACAACATCTCCAATGATGTTTGTGGTAGGATGAGACTTGTGGATCCTAAGCTGAGGGATCACAACAAGTTGTTGAGAAAGATCTAAATTTGAGAAATGTCAGGATCAGTGATCACAAGTTTGAAGTATTAGAGCGTAACGCAGCGGAATAAGAACAAGAATTAGACAAATTGTAGCAAGAATTTGATACTCGTATGCATTAAGAACAAATACGGTTATAACGAGAGAATATATTTCTGTAACAAGGAATGTTTCTATAATATCGAATATTTCTGATCAAATCATTCTGCTTATTACAATAGGTTGACACTCCTTATATAGAGTACAATCGCTGCTGTTATCACGGAAAAGTGACAACGGGCAGATCTATTACAAAAATAACTAACTCTTAACAAACTACTGAAATGTTCACAACTACTGAGAACATATCAGAGTGTTAAGTACAAAATATGAAACTATTGATAAGAAACTACTGAAACTACAACGACTGAAGAACAAGCTCTTCAGTTGTTTTACAAAACTACTGAAAAACATAAAACTACTGATGAGCAAGTACTGAAGAAGTATTCTTCAGCTGTTGTGTCAAACTACTAAACAGATAAAACATAAAACTACTGAAAGGTAAACCGTCACAACTACTGAAGAAGACCTCTTCAGCTGTTGTGACAACGTCTGATACTTTGGTCTTCAGTACTTGTGTCTTCAGACTTTGTCTTCAGCATTTGTGTCTTCGGACTTTGTCTTCAGCACTTGTCTTCAGACTTTGTCTTCAGCACTTGTCTTCAGACTTTGTCTTCAGCACTTGTCTTCAGACTTTGTCTTCAGCACTTGTCTTCAGAATTTGTCTTCAGCACTTGTCTTCAGACTTTGTCTTCAGCACTTGTGTTCAGACTTTGTAATCAGCTGTTGTCTTCAGCTGTTGTGGTCTTCAGTAGTTGTTGTGACGTCTGTGGGATTTAAAGGTTTTTCTGATCCGGCTCATTGGTTTTTTGGTCCAACAAACTCCCCCTGAACCAATGCAGCCAAAACCTTTAACTTTATTGAGGTCCCACTTATTGTTGGCAGAATGGTTGGTCTTTTCCTTCTTGATCAGTTGAGAAGATGACCCATATAAGCACTGGCCTGGGAATGAGTCTCTGATGATTTGGTTGGCAATGTATGGATGGGAGCTCTATATTGGGGAATTGGACACTGAACTGTTCCCCCATCCATGAGACTCACTTCCCATGTATAAGCCTGTAGGATTCTCTGGTGTATGCTCTGAGAAACATAGTTTGTTCTTCCATGGTCAGGTCTCAGCTTCACCATCAAACAATCCTTCACGCCCATACAGCTCTGAGATGTACTTGCCTGTTTGCCATTTTTGAGCTCAACTGTTGTAATATGTCTGTATGCAAACTCATCAGGACGAGTCCCTTCAAGTAACAGACTGAGGTCATTTTGTTTGAAGTTCTCAAGCCTCTTGTAGACTAACCCCTTTTTAATAACTCTGTTCTCTAACATCTTTTGGGGTGGCTGTTTAGTCTCATAGGCCTTCTTGAAATCTTCTACAATCTCCCAGGGGTGATACTACAAGGACCACTGTGATCTCTTCATCTACGATCCTTTTTACTTGGCCCTTGTATCTCGAAGGAATGTCTTTTTTTACAATCCTGTGAGCCACCCTAGGATCAGGCCATACTCTCACCTTTTCCTTCTGATATTGAAATGTGTTGGCAAGGGTGTACAACCTCAGAGCTTCTTTCTTCATACTAATTATTGATGAAGAAGCAGCATAAGTTTTGTCGATGCTTTTCAACATCTCATCGTCATGAAGCCTTTGCTGCTGCTCTTCTTCAATCTTTACTCTCACAGTTTCCATCTGTGAGGTGGGAGTGATGGGCATGGGTTTGGCTTTAGGCAATGTTAGGACTGCAGACAGAGGCAGCCTATCTTCTTCCACATCATCCTCTTCTTCTTCTTCTTCTTCTAGCCTCAACACCCTTCTCTTCTTCTTCTTGGTGCATCATCGGCTGTTGGTTTAGAGGGTAAGGGAGTTGGTTTTGTGGGTTGTGGTTGTGGTTGTTTTGGAGAGGGAATGTTGACAGGCTGAGTTAGCATATTAGAGGTGAGTGTGGCTTTTGAGTGTTTGGCTAGCTCAGTCCTGCTCCCTGCTCCTGCTTCATTCAAAGCTTCAACTACTAAACCCTTAGTGTATGCTTCAGACGAACAGATCTTGGAGGTTATGGCCAAGATACTGTCCCTGGTCCATGATTTAATCTCGATCAATGATCTCCCAAGATATTTTGCAATGAATCTGATCATGATCTCTAGTCTCTCTCTTTCTAATGCCTCATAACTTGCCCATCTTGAGTTAATTTCTTCAACTTCAAGTCTCCTGATCTCTGAGTCAAGCTGTGCAGTATCGAACCCTTGTCTATACAGTTGATCAATAATGGCATCCATTGATTTACTATGTGTAGCATCTGCCATTTTGATCATCTCATCGAGTTGGAGTTCTTTCTCTTTTCCTTCACCCTTCCTCTTCTTATATGTGACATGAAAGTCTTTGTGACTTTCACCCACTTGATCATTTTCGGTTCCCTTCACAGACTCCTCTCCTTCTCAGTTTCCTTTTCTTTCAGTTTGCTCTTCCTCTTTGATTTCACTGACTGACTCTCCCCCTTTTTGGTTGCATTGGTTGCAAGGGTTTGAGTAGCAGAAAGCCTGGTGCTCACAATCTCCTCCACCAGGGGTTGTATGATTGAGGGAAGCCTCTCATCCATCGTTTTGATCACAATGTCTGTGATCATTGGGGTGATGAGAGGTAGGGATTGCTAAAAGATAGCAGCTGTTTGCTCAGAGAGGTTCTGTCCCTGAGAAGCAGTACCAGAAATAGAGGCTGGTGGCTCGGAAGTTTTGAGTGGCTGAGTGTGTGGGAGACCTTCAGGTGAAGGTGCCATCTGTGGGTTTATGGTGGCAGATGGACTTGCTGTGTGAGAGAATTAGTCAAGTAGTCTTTGTAGTCTACTGACTTCTTCCTCAAGAATTGTGTTCTAGGCCAGAACATCATAAAAGAAGCCCAGGTCATCATCAGTAGATGCTGAATCACCTGACCTCTTGCTTGTAGCAGGATGTACATGCACTGGGTGTAGACCAGTTTTAGCATGTGCCCCTTTTTCTTGGAACTAGGGACTTCCAGCCTCAGGACTATGTCCTTCATCAACTGTTGCCTCTAGTGAGGTCTTAGCTATGTTACCAGCCTCATTCTGATCATGTGCTGATTCAGAAGAGGTGACAACCTCACTAGATGTTCTAATCTCCATATCCACACCAGGAGATAGAACGTGTAAACCTCGGTGCTGTGGGTTGTCAGAAGCATGGTGATCCTCGTCCTCAATAGTTGTGGTCTCCCCTTTGTTGGTGGTTGTTGGGGAGGAGGAGAGGCATGCAGCTGAGTCAGCACGTTTGCAATGATAATGGTTGGACTTTGGGGGGCGGTTGCATGGGAAGATGGGGTAAAAGCAGTGTGCACCTGGGGAGAATGGTGCTCTTCAATGGCAATCTCCTCAAATAAGGAAGATCCCAGATTGTGGGTACCCCTTCTGTGGGTGCTGCAGGCTCCTTTTGAGAGGAATCCTAAGCGGCTGTGTCTGGGAGAGTCTCTGATACTGCTGGGGGTTTAACAGCAAGTATATCCTGCCTGGTGGTACAGGAGCATCTCAGGGGACTCATCTCCCTGAATAGCTGTTTTGGGGTGTTTTGTTTTTGGTTTGGTGGGGACTCTGGATTTGAGAGGTGGTGGCTGTGGGTTCCAGCTGCGTGGGTTTTCGCAGCTTTGCAGCCATTTTCAGTGATTGGTCAGAGTTGTGCCGGGAGTATACTTCCGGCAGTACAGCCATAGCAGGGACTCCCAGGCGAACAAGTCCCTCAGCTTGAAGCTGGTTTTCAATTATGGCCATTATGAACCGAGGATATAATATCCAACGGTTAGCAGTTTGTTTTTGGGCCATATCCTTAAGCTCAAAATAGTATTTCAGAAAAATTTAAAGGTTGTTGCTCAAGGATGGAGTATTACTGTTGCCACCTTGTGGAAATTTGATCCCATGATGAAGTCTTGGAGGCAAGGCATACATTTACCACATGAAATATGAGACGTTCAGCATCCGGGAAATGTTTCTTCAATATGGTAGATGCACTCAGGTTACCCTGGTATCCATGGTGGGCAAATGATTAATCTGTTGTGCCCTTTGGATAACCAGTTGGGAAAGTGGCATCATCCAGATTAAGGGTTTGGCGAAGAGTGTCTGGAGTAATGACCACTTTTTGGCCATGGACAAACGATTGAAGAGACTCTGTGTCATTCTCCTCAGAGACCATAGTGACGTTTGTCCAGAATTGGTTAAGGGATTCGGCATATATGGTGGGATTTACCAGAAAAGCCGTTTTGTAGGGTGACTGAACCATTAAATCAATGGCGTTGTGAAACTTGGTCCAGTATGGCGATTAGGTGAGATATGCGACACAGTTGTGTCGTGGTTTTAGTTGCATGGTCGCCATTGATGAAGAGAGGGTAGAGAGTTTTTGAACGTTAGGTTTGAGAAGAGAAGATAAAAACTCTGAAGGTGGGATAAGGTATTTAAAGGGTCGGGTTAGAAAACGACTGAAGGTTTTGGTGTGAGTCATCAGTTGTTGAAACTACTGATGATGTGGTATTAACTTTCAGAGGTTTGAAAAGGCTGACCGTATTGGTGTGATCAGCAGTTGTTATAAAACAATGAAGACTGGTTTTAACTGTCAGACGTTGAAACAGCTGAAGTCTCTAATTTAGTCATCAGTATATAAAACTACTGAAGACAGTTTTGATTCGGGTGATGAAACAACTGAAGACTTGGTATTAGTCATCAGTAGTTGTGAAACTACTGAAGACAGGGTTTTT
This sequence comes from Flaveria trinervia, assembly GCA_025506515.1. NCBI lineage: Eukaryota > Viridiplantae > Streptophyta > Magnoliopsida > Asterales > Asteraceae > Flaveria > Flaveria trinervia. The sequence goes on along the minus strand of CM046453.1, from coordinate 30,659,870 downwards.
GTCAGTAGTTGTTGTAACAACTGAAGACTTGGTGTTAGTCTTCAGTAGTTGTAAACTACTGAAGACATAGTTTTGGCTTCAGTTGTTTTAATGAAACAGCAGTTGTAGAAACAACTGAAGAGTAATTACTCATCAGCTGTTTTCGTCAATTCATAGCTTTTCAGCTGTTTCACACTGTCCTCAACCTTACTCATCAGACTTTTCATCTGCTTTTCAGGTGTTTCATAGGACATCAGTAATCTGCATTTCTGACATCAGTAGTTGTAGCTGCATCAACTGTGTGACTACATCAGCTGTTGTAGCTACATCAGCTGTTTTAACAGATAAAGTACTTCAGTACTGGTGAGGTATGTAGCCTTCAGTAGTTATAAAAACTACTGAGGGTAAAAAAACTCATCAGGACTTATATGTGACAATAATGAACTAATGATCATCGGTACTTGTGAGCTGAGATCATCAGTAGTTGTCACTTATTCTAGCTGCAGCATACCAAGCCTTAACACCAGGTTGTGGAAAGTTGAACTATCCAAAGGCTTAGTAAAAATGTCTGCAAGCTCATCAGCACTAGGAACAAATTGGATCAATCAGACCTTTTTCAAAACAATCTCTAATAAAATGGTGTCTGATTTCAATATCTTTAGTCCTAGAGTGCTGGACAGGATTCTTGACAATACAAAGAGCTGAAGAGCTGTCCATTAACAATGGGGTCTTAGTCTCTGTTATGCCATAATCCAATAATTGGTTTTGAAGCCAGAGTACCTGAGATGTACAGCTTGCAGCGGCAATGTACTCTGCTTCAGCAGTTGATGTAGCAACTGAGGTCTATTTCTTGCTCTGCCAAGAAATCAAGCAGTTGCCCAGGAATTGACATCCACCAGAAGTTGATTTCCTGGTCAACTTACACCCTGCATAGTCACTGTCAGAAAAAGCAACTAATTTACCAGAATGTCTAGTAGAATACCATAAACCTAGAATGGAGTGCCTTGCAGATATCTAAAGATCCTCTTGACTGCAATCAAATGAGACTCCTTAGGTGCAGCCTGAAATCTAGCACAAACACATGTAGCAAACATAATATCTGGTCTAGAAGCTGTTAAATACATCAAGGACCCAATCATACATCTGTAAAGTGTTTCATCAACCACTTTACCTTTCTGATCTGTATCCAGTTGTGTGGTGCTGCACATGGGGGTAGAACAGGGCTTACAGTTTTGTAAATCAAACTTTTCCAAAAGATCTTTTGTGTATTTGGACTGATGAATGAAAATTCCATCAGCCTTTTGTTTGATTTGCAAACCCAGAAAGAACTGTAATTCTCCCATGGCACTCATTTCAAACTTCTGTTGCATCAACTTTGTAAAGGCATCACACAACTGTGGATCAGAGGATGTAAAAATAATATCATCTACATAAATTTGAACAAGTAGATTATGCTGCCCAGCTTCTTAATGAATAAAGTCTTATCTATGGAGCCTCTAGTGAAATTATTTTCCAGAAGAAAGTTTGATAATGTCTCATACCAGGCTCTAGGAGCTTGTTTCAACCCATAAAGAGCCTTATCAAGCTTATACACCCAATTAGGATGTTTATTGTCCTCAAAGCCTGGTGGTTGACATACAAACCTCTTTTTTAATTTTCCCATACAAAAATGCACTTTTGACATCCATTTGAAAAACTTTAAGGTTTTGATAAGCAGCATAAGCTAAAAACAATCAATTGCTTCCAGTCTGGCTACAGGGGCAAAGGTTTCATCATAATCAATACCTTCTTCTTGTGCAAACTCCTGAACAACCAGTCTGGCCTGTTCTTAACAATAAGCCCATTTTCATCAGTTTTGTTCCTGAACACCCATTAGTGCCTATTGCACACTTACCTGGAGGTAGAGGAACTAGTTCCCACACTTGCTGTTTCTTGAACTGAAGAAGCTCAAGCTGCATGGCATCAACCCATCCATTGTCCTTTAAAGCAATGTGATAATTCTTTGGCTCTTGCTGACTGATGAAGAGAGCATAGAAGCAGAAATTTGACAATTGACTTCTTGTTGATACGCCAGCAGTGATATCACCAATGATTTGAGACATAGGGTGATTCTTCAGATCTTGATACACAATGAGATCTGTGCAAGTGTTTGTAGCAGGCTTAGCAGCAACATATGGTGATGGTGAATCATTTCCTTGAAACCAATCAGTGGATGGTAATTCAAAGGAAGTTGAATTTGAAGAAATCTCATCAGCATTTGTTGTGGATGGTGCTACCGGAGCTACAGGACCATCAGGTCTAGCTGAATTAGGCAGTTGATCACTAAACCTAAAGAGGTGACGACTGCTATCATCATCATCATCAGCACCAGCAGAACACCAGGTGGTGAACTGTTGACAGGAGCAACAGCATGAGTTTGATAAGGAACCATTAATATCTCCACAGGGCTTTGTGGAATCTTGTCCTTTGGAGATTCATTAAACTTAACATGTAGAGTCTCTTCAACCATCTTTTTTCTACAGTTGAAGACTCTGTATGCTTTGCAAGTTGATGAATAACTAACAAAGTACCCTACATCCACCTTAGGATCAAATTTTTGGAGTTGATCCCGTGTGTTGAATGAAACAAGGACACCCAAATGCTTTGAAGAATGAAATTATGCCAATGATGAAGAACTTCATATGGAGTCTTCATCAACCTCTGATTTACTAGAACTCTATTCTGTACATAGCAAGCTGTATTGACAGCTTCAGCCCAAAAAGTCATTGGCAGTCCAGAATCAGCCAACATGGACCTTGCAGCTTCAATAAGGGTCCTGTTCTCTCTCCACTACTCCATTTTGCTCAGGAGTTCTTGGGATGCTATACTGCCTCTTGATTCCCTTTGATAAGTAAAACTCATCAAGTGTGTGGTTTCTGAATTCAGTACCATTGTCACTCCTCACACACTTACTGGTAGGGAATACTGCTTCTCAACATGTAACACAAAGTTCATAATGGACTGCGCAACCTCATCCTTTGAATGCAAGAAGAAAGTCCATACAAATCTGGAGTAATCATCCACAATTACCAGACAGTATTTCTTCTTAGCCATACTATCACTTCACAGGACCAAAGAGATCCATGTGAAGAAGCTGTAAGCAGGCAGTGGACTTAGGTTCTTCTATGGAGGGAAATGAAGCTTTGTGCTGTTTTCCTTTTAAACAAGCAGTGCAGTTATCTTCACACTTGAACTCCTTCATAGGCAGTCCCCTTACTAAACCATGGTTTATCAGCTGATTTATGTTTTTGAGATTAACATGACCCAGCCTTCTATGCCATAGAATAGATTCTTGAGGGGAAGCCTTGGAAAATAGGCAAGGATGGCCTTTGAGATCTATTTTCTTGGAAAGATCTAAGGCATACACTCTTCCTGTCCTGTTGGCCTTTAGGAGAGTGTGTTCATCCAACACCTTATCAATCAAACTTAGAACTTTGGATGACAGAATCCGACAGTTCTGACTGGTGAAAAGAGCAACATGGCCTTTTTCACACATTTGAATGACACTCAAGAGGTTGTACTTGAGATTTTCCACATGGTTAACATCATCAAACTTTATTTCCCCATTGGAAACAAAGCCTTTGCCGATGATGTAACCCTTTGCATCATTGCCAAATGACACAAACCCCTTCCTTCCTTGAGAGTAGTCATTAAGAAGTGATCTGTTTCCTGTCATATGCATGGATCCTCCACTGTCTACATACCAGATGCCTCTGAGGTATGTTGAAGAACCCTGCAAAATACAACAAATTAGTTAGATTTTGAGACCCAAAACTTTTTGGTTTTGGCTTGTTCTCATCAACAGATGGTAAACTAACATGTTTGTTGGAAACAACAGCCTGAGAGGAAGAAACTGGTGAAGAAAAGGAATCCTTTGGCTTGGACCTCCTTTTCTATGGTTTCAACATAGGAACATCTAATTGGTTAACTCTTCCCAATAGATGTTGAACCATCATAACCAGCTGTGTTGATTTTGTGATAAGGCTTTCAGCTCTTCAGACACATTGGCATTGGAGTTTGATAAGTTCCTATGTTGCACCTTCTTCTTTTGAGCAATCTCAGCTGTTACCTGTTTAACCCTTCCTTTTTGGATTTCTTTTTGGACTTAAGGGTTACAGGATTTGATGTTGCTGGGACAAATATGGCTTCAAACTCAGTTTTCATTTTAACCATTTTCTCTTTACTTTCCTTTTATGTTTGAGTTTGGATCCCCTTTTGTACCAACAATCATCTGTAAGATGATTGAACAAAACACATACTTCACATGGTTTCTTCTTCATCTTATGTTGATCATCAACTAAAGAGAATGAAACTACTAAAGACTTGCTCTTCAGTACTTTGGAAGCATTATTTGCTTTCTTGACTTCCTCTTTAGTAGTCTTCAAACTCTTTCTACTGACAGTTTTCTTCTCTTCAGTGCTGACAGTAGTTGGAGTTTGAACTTCAGGTGTTAAATCTTTTGCTCTCATCCTTTCAGCAGTGGAACCATCAACATCAGCTGACGGGTTCTGAGAGGGCTTAGTGCTGACTTCAACTTTTGATGATGCTCTATCAAAAAGTGAATCACATGATGAGGTGGATTGGTTATTGCTTTCTCCATCAGATTTCACTTCTGCTCTTGAAGCAAAATCTGTAGGAGGAGCAGTGTGATTATAACCAATACCAAACTTCACATTGGAAGCAGATTGCTTACTAAGAAGCATTTCAAAACCTTTGCATGATTGTTCCCATCGATCACACTCTACCTGGGTGACTGCAAGGGTTTCTTTGAGACTTCTCTGGTCTTCCAGAATAACCTCTAGCTTGGCCTTTTCATAATTTAATTGGCATTTAAGCTTATAAATCTCATCATTTTTACTATTAAGAGCAGACTCAAACTCAGCTTTTCTTTTGGAAATGGTTTTCTCAAAATCAAGTTTTTGATTTATTAATGCTACATTTGCCTCTCTAATAGAGACAAAGGCAGCAATGCATGATTCAGAACATAACTTGGCTTTAGCCTCTGAAGATACCTGAGTTACCTGTGAAGATGATGCATTTGAGCAGGAACCCTCAGTAGACTCCATGGCCATGAGAGCCAGATTCTCAAAAGGACTGCCACCACTATGTTGACCAGCACCTGTGAACAGTTGTTCATGACCAGACATGTCATCCGGTAAACTGCTCCAGTCAACAACTCCAGGGGTGAAGAAGCTATGTTGTTGAGGTTGAGGAGGTTGATGAGATTGAGATGGTTGAGGTTCTGGTAGTGCATGAGGTTGTGGTACTATAGGAACTTGAACTTGATTTGACTGTGGCATGTAATAACAGGGGTAAGGATATGGCATTTGACCCTGAGGAACAAAATATGCAGGAGATTGTGGTTGAGAATGATGACTAGAATTGCCAGGATGTTGCCCTCTGTGTTGTTGACTATTGCCAGGGAAAGTCACAAAAGGTGCAGAGGAATTAGATCCAGATGATCTGCACTCTCCAGCAAAGTGTCCAAGCCTGTGGCATTTGTGACACTTCAACTTACTCTTGTCAAAACCAACTTTGGTTTTGCCAGAGAGTCCTGGGAACTTTCTTCCAGTTCTTTTGTAGAACTTCTGAGATATGATATTTATCAAGGCCATTTGGCTCAAAATATCCATCTCTTCTAAGTCATCATCAGCAATCCCCTTGAGATCATCCATGATGAAGCATAGATTGTCATTATTACACCCAGTAAACTGACTATCAACACTCACAAACGCAGAATCAGAAGTGTTTGAGGAGAAATCAATATGCTCATCATACTGGCATTCAGATGAAGCATATTCTAACTCATGACCAACCAAGGCAGTGTTGCCTGGTACAAAGTCTTCAGTGAGCTTTCCAGATGAAGACAGTTTTCGTTTCTGTTCTATCTTTCTCTCAAATGTGAGCAATTTCCCATGGAGTTGGGTGAGAGATAGTTTGTCCAAATTTGCACTAGAGCGTAGGACAATAGTATATGTGTCCCATCTCTCAGGTAGTGATCTGAGAAATCTGTTATTCATCTGGATATAGGTGTACTCAAGTTTGAGCATTTTTAATTCAGAGATCAAACAAGAACGCTCAAACTGTTGAGTCAGTGTCTCACCCTTTCTATGAGAGAATGTCTCGTATTGTTGGGCAAGGATTTCTCTATTATTTTCCAAGACCTCATCTGTTCCTCCAAATTGCTCTTTCAAGGCATTCCAGAGGACATGGGCAGTTTCATGATGCATTAGCCTAGAATAGATTTCATTAGGCAGTGCCATGGCCAGAATTCCATGGGCTTTTGCATCAATCTCAAACAATTTCTTATCATCACTAAGTATTGCTCCTTCCTCTTCGGAACCTTTGATTGGTTTCCGGGTTATTCACCATAGGCTTGTGTGGACCATGTACCACTGATGTCCAACAACCTGCGCTGTTAACAGACAGGTGATGGAGCATTCGTCGTTGTCATATGTTATACTCATTCCTAACCAGCATTGGAGGCTTGGTTGAGGAACCAACATTATGAGGATCATTGGAAGGAGTAGTCATTTTCAGTCCAAATACAATTTAATTCAAGCTTTTAAACGTTTTACATAGACCACAACAGACTCAATGAAAACCAAGAGAAAATCTCAGGATGAATGACCAGAAACACAGAAAATTCAATCTCTATAACCGTTTCTTGCAAAAATGCTAATTCAATCAAACTTGGATCTTGAATAGCAGTTTCAATGATCAATTATTAGATCTATCAATGATTAACCTGCTCTGATACCATTTGTCAGGATCAGTGATCACAAGTTTGATGTATTAGAGCGTAACGCAGCGGAATAAGAACAAGAATTAGACAAATTGTAGCAAGAATTTGATACTCGTATGCATAAGAACAAATACGGTTATAACGAGAGAATATATTTCTGTAACAAGGAATGTTTCTATAATATCGAATATTTCTGATCAAATCATTCTGCTTATTACAATAGGTTGACACTCCTTTATAGAGTGCAATCGCTGCTGTTATCACGGGAAAGTGACAACTGGCAGATCTATTACAAAAATAACTAACTCTTAACAAACTACTGAAATGTTCACAACTACTGAGAACATATCAGAGTGTTAAGTACAAAATATGAAACTACTGATAAGAAACTACTGAAACTACAACGACTGAAGAACAAGCTCTTCAGTTGTTTACAAAACTACTGAAAAAATAAAACTACTGATGAGCAAGTACTGAAGAAGTATTCTTCAGCTGTTGTGTCAAACTACTGAACAGATAAAACATAAAACTACTGAAAGGTAAACCGTCACAACTACTGAAGAAGACCTCTTCAGCTGTTGTGACAACGTCTGATACTTTGGTCTTCAGTACTTGTGTCTTCAGACTTTGTCTTCAGCACTTGTGTCTTCAGACTTTGTCTTCAGCACTTGTCTTCAGACTTTGTCTTCAGCACTTGTCTTCAGACTTTGTCTTCAGCACTTGTCTTCAGACTTTGTCTTCAGCACTTGGCTTCAGACTTTGTCTTAGCACTTGTCTTTAGACTTTGTCTTCAGCACTTGTCTTCAGACTTTGTCTTCAGCACTTGTGTTCAGACTTTGTAATCAGCTGTTGTCTTCAGCTGTTGTGGTCTTCAGTAGTTGTTGTGACGTCTGTGGACTTAAGGTTTTTCTGATCCGCTCATTGGTTCTTTTGGTCCCAAGAATTTAGATCTGGCATAGATGTTCTCTCCCACCACATCAGCACACTTTTCAAGTGAAACTTGATCCAAGCAGTGTGTGACATCATTGATGTTCTCATCCACAGTGTGGTTAGTGGCATCAAGGAATTCTTGGTCACTGTCACCAACACCATTGTTCTCTTCCATAGTTGAGGTGTTCTTATCTGGTTGTAGAGTCTTTGAGCTGGAATTTGAAGGCACCAGATGTATTAGCTGAATTAGTCATTGTAGGGCTGATAGAAACCTCATTTGCAGAAGTGGTTCCAACTGGAGCTGAAGATATGTGTCTTGAAGATCTTCCTAGCTCAAATCTTGGATCAGGATCATCTGTATTCAAATTTTTGCAGATCCTGAACATTCTCACAAGATTTGTTAAAACAGTTGGTAACCAATCAAGATCAAACAACCAATCCGGACCAGAACTAGTAACACAAGGTGTGTGTTCATTGAAAGTCACATTGGCTGACTCCTCAACAATTCTAGTTTTGAGATTTTATACTCTATAAGCCTTAGCTTGGGAAGAGTATCCAATAAAGTGTCCATCATCTAATTTCTCAGCAAACTTGGCAATTTGATCTTTGGTATTCAAGATGGTGCAAGGACATCCAAATGACCTGAGAAAACCAATGAAAGGTCTTCTCTTGTGCCAAAGTTCATAAGGAGTCTTGCCATGAGTCTTAACTACTAAAACTCTGTTATGCACATAGCAGGCAGTGTTGACTGGCTCTGCCCAAAAGGTGATGGGCAGTTTAAAGTCAGACAACATGGGTCTTGCAGCTTCAATTAGTGTCCTGTTTCTCCTCTCAGCAACACCATTTTGCTGAGGAGTCCTGGGAGCACTAAATTGTCTTGTAATACCCTTTTCATCACAGAATGTGTCAAGGATATGGTTCTTAAATTCGGATCCTTGATCACATCTTATGATCTTGACCTTGTGATCAGATTGATTCTCAATCTTTAAGATGAAATTCTTTAGAATCTTAGGAGTTTCGTCCTTAGTTCTAAGGAAGAAAACGCCAGTGAATCTTGTAAAGTCATCTATGATCATTAGACAGTATCAGGTCCTTCCTAAACTCATTACACTGGTGGGGCCAAAGAGATCCATATGTAACAAGTGTAAGGGAGTAGTGATTGAGTTCTTTTCCTTAGGCTTGTGAGATACCTTATGTTGCTTCCCTTTCAGGCATGCAACACAGTGGTCATCACTTGTAAACTCTTTCTTTGGTATTCTAGTTACCAAGTCATGCTTAATTAATTTATTCATGTTCTTAAAGTTTACATGGCACATTCTTTTATGCCATAGGAAAGACTCATCACTATTGGCTTTAGACAGAAAGCATGAAACTTCTCCAGAGGGAGAGGTTTCTTGCAAATCCATCTTGTACATGTTTCCTTTCCTGGGGGCTCTAAGCAGGATATGCTCATGAGGAATGACCACACCAGGCCTAAGAACAATGCACTCATGCTCAGTAAAGAGCATGTTATGACTCTGATCACAAAATTGAGATACACTCAGAAGATTGTATCCAAGCTCCTTTACAAAGTTTACCTTTTCTATGCTGAGCTTACCATTTATGACCTTGCCCCTACCAGAAATGTAACCACCTTCATCTCCTCCAAAGGCAACAGGTCCTCCATCAATCCTTTCAAAGTTATGGAGTAGTGACCTATTACTAGTCATGTGCCTGGAGCAGCCACTGTCTATGATCCAGACATTTCTGTCTGTCTTCAGCTGTCCCTGCACAAGAGAGAATGATTTGTTACATCTGGAAACCCAAGCCTTTCTTGTCTTGGGGTTACTTGCAGAAGGTAAATTAACAGTAATAGATCCTATGGTTGTACAAAAAGGATTTTGAGATGTTTTTGATGGAGAAATCTCAGTCACTTGGTCTTTCTTAGACGTCCACACCACCTTTGGAGTCTTGGACTTGACCTTCAAAACTTTAGAAACTTTTGGAGTTTCAGAAGTTTTGATGACTGAACCTTCGGAAGATTCTACAAACACTGCAGCAGACTTCAGTGCTTCAGAAGAATTCCTTTCTTCTGAGACCAAATGTTCTTCCGAAGAGAATTTTCCACTTCCCTTCTTGTAAGATTTGGAACTTCCGAAGGAAACTGGTTTTCCTTCCGAAGCCTGAATCTTCTTAGAACTCTTTGAAGCCTTTGTTTTGGCCATATGGAAAGTACCTTTAGGATTGAAGGGACAATCCTTTACAATGTGAGTGGTGCTGTCACACATAACACAATTCATCTTCTTCTTCACAAGTGCCTTGTCTTGAGAGTAAGACTATCTTTGGTCACTTCCCTTCTCCACTTTATCTTTGCAGATGCTGAGACAGTCCTCTTGGGCTAAGAACTATGCTTGGAGTTTGATGGACCAGGCTATGCAGCAGTGGTACACAGCAGATCGGTCTTCTTCTTGCTGCTGAGATGAGTTGAGCAAGAACCAGAACTCTTAGTAGAGTTTTGGTTGATGCCTTCAGTCCCTACCACTTTAAACCCTGCAGAAATAAAAATTTGTTTATTCTTAGAGTCAAAAGTAGCCTTGATCTCTTAAGCCTTCCTTGCCTTTCTTTTGCTCTTTCTGATCAAGTTCTTTCTCATGGACTTGGTCATCACAGTCTTCACTTTCTCCTCAGAAGGATAATGGCCCTTCTTGGAATCCTCCTCTTCACTCTTTGTAGAGGGATTCTTCACTATCTCTTCTTCATCCTCCTCACTCATAGGATCTATGAGAGGAAGCTCATCTTCACAAGTTCCACACCTAGGAGATCTTACTAACAAGATTGTGTGTGGAGGAGCTATCTCATTGGATCCCAGTCCCTGTCTATTTTGATAGCACACTTTGTTGTGCAGGGATGAAGATATCATGTTCTTGAAGGTCTCTTCTTCAATAACACTCTTTTCTGCCCTGGCTTTGCTGATCACAAGCTCAGCCTGGCACTCAGTTAACTTGGTTATGAGATCTTTAATTTGAGTCCTAAAATCTGTGTGTTCATGTTTTAGAACTGAAATGGTTTTCTCTAAGTCTTCTATTTTCAGCTTATAATCATTTTCAGACTTTCTAAAATCAGATTTTAAAATGTTTAAGGACTCAATATCAGATCTTAGTTCCAAGTTATAGGACCTGTACCTGTTAACTTTAGCAATGCATTCAAGAGTACAGAGATGTTCCAATACCTTGGCTTCATCATGATCTGCCATCAGTGCTAGGTTTGGAGAGGCATCTTCAACCTGAAAGCTCCAGTCAAAGCCTCCTTCTTCAACAGCAACAGTAGCTTGCTGCTTTGACTTCTCATTGTGGAGAGCTTTGTTAGTGTAGTTTGGTCTGGATTGTGTTTGGCCACCATTTGTTCTAGGTGCCTTACACTCTCTAGCAAAGTGGCCTATCAGGTTACAGTTGTAACACTTGACTTTGCCTTTGTCCAGTCCAAACTTTCCATTGGTTGCATTGCTTGGAAACTTCCTTCCGGTCCTCTTGTAGAACTTCTTGGCTCTGTGAGTGAGAAGAGCCATCTGCTGGACTATTTCTATGTATTCCAGATCATCTGGATGGATACAGTCTAGGTCTTCAAGAGTGAAAAGAGAGTTGCCACAGCTTTCATCAGAAGACACAAAAGCTTGAGAAGAGCTTGTCTCTTGGAATGGGCTTCCTTGAGAGTAGTTCTCCTTTGGTGTCTCTCGGAAGGTGATGAAAGGACCCTTGGGTGAGTTGTCAGGGGAGCATAAAAGATGATGTTTGGGTTCTATGTTGTCCCTTTCAACCACATGTAGGGTTGAACCCATTTGATTGTTGGATTTTTCGGATGAACCTTGCATGTTCATCTCCATCTGGTAGCCACTGAGAATCCCATATAACTCAGTCAGAGTAATAGTTTTGAGATTTTCAGCTCTCTTGATCACCATACAGTAGTGTGTCCACTGCCTAGGAAGTGAGAACATGAACTTCCTTACAATGTCTTTGTTTTCAAGAGAAACTCCTCCATCCACTAGGGTATCCACTATCTCAACATACCTGAAGTACTGCTGAGTCATGGTTTCACCTGTTTTGAAGGTGAAGTTTTCAAACTGCAGCTTCAGGAGATCCTTCTTGTTCTCCTTGGCTTCAGAAGAACCCTCATACATCAGTTTCAGTGCATCCCACAACTGCTTGGCTATTTTGCACTTCTTGAAACCTCTGTATATAGAGTTTGGAAGGGCAGTTTGAAGTGCTGTCATGGCTTTTCTGTCTATCTCTACTCTCTTCCTATCTTCATCAGAGTAGTTAGCCACATCTTTGGGAATCATACTAGCACCAGTAGCAGAAGGTGTGCTGGGTATGAAAGGTCCATTCTCAATAGACTCCCACATTCTTGAATCAAAAGACCTGATGAAAACTTTCATTCTTAAACACTAGGTGTCAAACTCATCAAGAGTGATCAATGGGGGCTTGTTTATGGTTCCGGTTTCCATATTAGTTTTGGAAATGGTTGCCATTTGAAAAGTTGAGTATTTGTGTGTGTGAGGGATCTAAAGATGGTGAGATCTTATATCAAGAGCCTGGAAAGCTCTGATACCAAATGCAGGATCGTTGAAGGGTATGAGTTACAACACAACAACACAAAGAGGAGATAAACTTAAACTTAGATCAAATAGTAAACTGAATTAACCAAGTGATGACACTAAGAACACAAGTGGTATACGAGACAGAACACAAAGAGCACAAGTGTTTGGTTTTCAAGAATGCAGTATATTGCTTTCTCTATGTTCTATTACAAGTGTTACAAAGCATAAATAAAAGATACAAGAACATGAGATACTTATACAACATCATACAACCGGCTATAGTTTGAAAGCCAGCTGGATACAATTGACTAGACACACATAAAATCAATTGTAGAGTCAAAAGGCAGATTGCCTTTTGACTAGTGACTATGACATGCCATAGCTCACATCCTTATCTATTACAAAAAGGATAAAGTACATAAAGTAGAAAGTTACAGACTCAAGACCTCAATGTACAGTTACCAAAAGCATGGACCTTTTCACCAACCATGTTAGTTGGTGACTTGCAGAGTTGCAGCGGAAAGGTGTCCAGCTTTATGGAACAGTACATAAGATAAAGCATGTTACTAAAAGTCTTCGGAAGAAATCTGTCTTCATGAACTTGAAGCTTCGGAAGACTTTGTCTCTGAGGCTTCGGAAGACTTCATCTTTGGCTTCGGAAGATGTTGGTCTTGGCTTCGGAAGATTTCACACTTAGAGTATTTCTGTTGCATATGTGAAACTTCCGAAGCATTCCACTTCAATGCACTTGTGCAGCATGCAAGAAAGACTAAAGATGTTTAGGTTGCATCAGCCTATTTATTAATCTCTATATTATTATAATTATTATAATTATAATTATTATTATTATTATTATTACTATTATTACTACTATTATTATTATTATTATAGTCATTATTTTGTTTTTTTGGGCTTATCTTATTAATTATTTTGTTTTATGGCTTAAATGTTTTATATAATTTATTATTTTTCTCACATCTTAAAGCTATTACATTGTTTAAAACATAATTAGTATTGACAAAAAATATTTTTTTCTACCGTATATTATTTTTTTCTTTTGCATATTGAGACAATGTTTAAGATATATATGTAGCTTAAGATAATTTTATTATTATTAAACTACATGGTCATTAAAGAGTTTATTCGAACATTTTTGTATATGATGAAGAAGATGTAGAAAATAAAAAATGCGATTAGTTTTATTTTATAAATAAAATGCATTCAGAAAATAGTTGAATCATATTATTCTGATACTCAAGTTATTCCCACTCCAAAGTTCTCTCTTGTTCTTGATTTTTTAAAAAGATTGTCCGTTGTAGTAAGTAAGTTAGTTTAATTGAAGTGAATATCGTCTTATCAATATTCACCAAAATTTTATGTTCTTGTAAGATTTAAAACTACAGTTATCTATTGGAAAGTACACCATATACCATCTGTCTTCCCAAATATTAAATTTCAAAATTGTTAAGGTATTTTGTGCTACATATAAATATCAAGTGAATATTATATTTTCTAGGAAAAGTAAATATAAAAGTGGTAATTAACGATTTATTGAATATAATGAAGCTCAGATAAACTTCAGAGAACATTATGGAAAGTAGGAGGGTTATGATTAGTTGATAACGATTACATACTACTCAAAATAGGAGATTTTTTCCTTAGTGTTTATGAAAAATGGAAAATGTCATAAAATAGTAATTAAGTTTTAAAAATATTCTAATTTAGCCACTCATACATATTTTTCTTAAATTGGACCATCAAACGATCAAATCGAGTTATTACCAAATTTTCTTATGACAAGAAAGTAATGATGGAAAAGATGTGGGAGTTAGAATTTTCAATACATAAAATTATTTTAAAAAATAAAAAAACATATTAATTATGAAAAAAAATAAAAAAATGCCTAAAATTTACGTCAACGTTTCATATCAGCATTAAAAGATAGAAAAAAATATTTTCTAACCGAATCCAAAATTATAACATGCTAAAAAATATGTTATGACTTTTAGTTTGTATAAAATATAAAACTAAGTGATCTAATTTGAATACTTTTAAAACTTGAGTTACCTAATTGGAACACTTTTGAAAGTTAGTTACTATTTTATAAAGTTACCCATATGAAAAATTTTAAAAAATATTTACAAAATAGGTGTTTTTATATCTCACTCCTAATTTTATTAAAAAGTTAAAGGAAAATATCTAATAAAACTAAATAAATGTTGGACTGTCAGGTTTTATAAAAAGAGTTTTTTACAAAGCTCTATAATTCATTTTAATGATCTTCACTTATTTTTTAGAAATAAATAAACTATTAAAAATACTTGGTTTCTAAGATAATTAAATAAACAATTCCTTTTCTGAAACATATTTTTTAAAACTGTTTGTTTTTTCTTACATATTTTTTAAAGTTTTTATATGTCTAATCATCTTTTTTAAAACCTTTTCCTAAAAGCGAATGATATTATGAGTAACGTAACTGATTATAAAAATGATGTTAAGAAACATAGACATTAGATATGATGTCTAAAATTTCGAATGGTTTCAAATAGGATGTTAAATGAACTGAACGGTTATAAAAAATGAATGCTAAAAAACAAAGTTTTTAAAACTGCTAATAAAAGATATTGAGATGTATATTTTTAATTTTTATAAATACATCGAAACAAGTAATCATAAGAAAATATTTCCAATTGAAAATACAAAACAAAACACTTTTTAAAAATGTCTGATATAGAATCACGATCAAATCAAATATATTTCTAAAGTATTTTATTTAAATCATTTATAAAAAGAACATTTAGAAAGCTAATTTATTTCTTAAAAAAGGTTAAAGAGAAATGAATTATTAAAGTTATTTAATTTTAATATCGACAGTCCTAACATCTTTTTTTAATATTATTAGTAATATTTACTTAACTTTTTCTAGAGAATACTTTCTAAATTGAAGTTTTTGTAATCCAATGTAACTAACAGTAAGAAAACGAAAAGTTTATAAAAAATATCCATTTTGATAATAAGTTTTAAAACACTTATTTTGGTAAATAAGCAATGTTTTCATGTTTGGATCGGACAAGCGGTCCAACCGGTCCGACTAGGATACGGCGAGATGAGCAGTCGATCTACCTTGACTCGTTTAGTATTGACAAAACCGTTCGGTTAGAAGCGAGTCGCTGGTTGAATCGGAAAACCGGTCTTTGTTGAATCGGAAGATGAAGACGTAGGTTGTCGTTCAGTGAAGCAGGTGGTGGTTCCGTGAAGCAGGTGGTGGTTCCGTGAAGCAGGTGGTGGTTCCGTGAAGCAGGTGGTGGTTCCGTGAAGGAGGTGGTGGTTTCGTGAAGCAAGTTGTGACCGTGTGAATAAAAAACGTGGGGTGGAGATGAAAAGAAAATTAAATGATATTTATGGGAGAGCATAAATGAAAAGTAAATTGAATTGGGAACAAAGTAAAAATGTTTGATATTATGATAAATTTTACTAGAAGGTGTGTAATGTGGATATTGGATTACAACTATCAATAATATTAAATAGAAAAAACTGTAAATTTTATTATTTTTTATTAAATGGAATTAAAGTTGTGAGAGAATTAGTAATAAAATATATTATATTTTTAATAGTTATTATTTTATAAAAGTTTTATATATTTATATAATATTATATATATAATTTTTCCAATTGTTAAATCCGGTTCAACCATTCAAACCAATGAACCCGTAGTGAGACTGATTCACTTTCCGATCCAGTTATAAAAACATTGTAAATAAGTTTACGGTTTACCACCAACTCTAGTTTGAAAAAAAAATCCTCAAAATAGGATTGACATTAATAATGACAAAATGAGATTTTAAAAACCTGAACAAAGTAAATTATGGTATTTATAATTATAATATTATCTCACAAAGATGAATTTTGTGGCAAAATACAATCTTATCTCAAACAAATTATAGATATATTAATGGAAAATAATGGGGTACAACTCTTGAAAGCATAATAGAGGTATCATGTTTGTTTTGGGTGTGGGTTCGAGGTTTGGGATGGGGGTTTTGTAGGTTTTTGGTGCCTGGACACGTGTCTTTGACTGTGTTCCAATTATTTTCGTTTATAAGGATCGTTGGCGTGGTCTTTTTCCAGGTTCCCGCTTTATTTAATCCTTTATCGATACCCTATCGATTCTCGCTATTAAGGTTTGGGTTTTTCTTTTGTTTGCTCTTTTCAAGGATTTGATTTTCATCGGTTTTCTAATTTGGATTGTGTCGTCTTATTGCGGCTTTGATTTTTGTATGTTTTGGTATGGTGTTAAGCTTTGATTTAGATTTGTGTTCTGCATGTTCTGTGTGTGTTTTAGTTTGTGTATTTTGCTGATTTTGTAGTTTCGAGCGTTTATTTTGATTTTGGGGTGAGAACTTTCATTGATGTTGTAGGGTGTTGCTATAGAGAAAACTACAGATGTGCACAGCGCTACACATTTCAACGAACTCATCAGACCAAAGGCTTACTATAAAATCACAGGTTTTGTCTACATAGAGGCAAGAACATCAAGTAATGTTGTTGATCAGGATGCAATGATTCTTTTTGGCAAATCTGTAACAGTGACAAGTGTTGAAAACAACACCATGCCAGTTTACTACTTCACGTTTGCTCCATATTCAGAATTGCAAACATGCCTGGTTCATTGCATCCTAATCAACAACATTACAATAAACTGCTTACAGGTTGTATTTACTATGCATATCTGTTGATACATGTATGTCCCTAGATCATGATATGAAATGTAATAGATCTTGTTTATCTAATTCTGGTGTAATTTGATATGATTAATGAAATGATATTGGTTGATTGTGATTTGTAATGATTAATATTTCATTAATGAGTTGATATAAAATTGGTTAATTAGGTTAGTGATTGGTTGAATGTTTACATATAATGTTTACTATTAATACATTCAAACTTAACATAATGAAGTTCTCATGCGAATGGCCCATGCGAATGGACCATAAGCATGAACAACTTCATACGAATGACTCAGTCGCACGACTGAACCGGGTGACTGGATTAGTCGTATAATTGACACATAAGATTGGCTCAGTTGCACGACTGAACACTCAGTCGTGCGGATGAATCAACCGCATGGTTCAATCGCACGACTGAACCATACTAATGGTTCAGTCGCACGATTGAATAATACCAACCTATAAATACAACCCAATTTGTGAAAAATAGGGACTCTCGAGAAATTACGATTCCAGACGTACCCTAGCTGTCCAGAAGCCTCCCAATTCGTTCTTCAAGTTCATAGAACACATTAGATCGATTCCTAATCGATTTCTAACGTTAGTTTCAATTCTTGATTGATTCTTCGTGTGTTCTCACTGATTGGATCGCCAATCAAATAGGATTCCGCACTATTTGATCTGGTTTACACTCTAATCTCCAGGTATTTCATTCAAATACCAGGTCCTAACAAGTGGTATCAGAGCACGAGGCTCTTGATTACGTGTGATTCAATCAATATTGATAAAAAGTTTGTGTTTTTGCACTAAAAACACAATCTTTAGTGTCGAAAGTGATCTTGGACGTTCCCTGCTCATCAAAGTTTGGTTTCTACGGATTTAGGCAATTAGACCTTGCGAAAGTTCGAATTTTTACGGCTAAAACACGTTTAACCTAGAAATTTTCGCAAAACAGCAGCTTCAGTCGCACAAGTGAGCCATTCGCACGACTGGACCTCATTCGCATTGCTCAGATGCACGATTGGACATAGTCGCATCTCCATTCGTACGATTGAACCTTTCGGGCATACTGTCCATACGCATCAGATTCATTCGCACGACTGAGCTAATCACTTAGTTCAGCCGCACGATTGAACCAGTCGTAGAGTTCATACGCACGACTAGACCATTCGCACCTCTCAGTCGCCCCAGTGACAATCTGTTTTATTAGACTTAAAGTTATTAGACTTAAAGTTATTAGACTTAAAGCTATTCGAAATGGAAGATCAAATGTCAGCGTTTACTGCTGGAAAGGACTCTAGGATACAGAACCTGCTGTTGCTTGAGAGTGAGGTGGGTAATCATAATAAACCACCAAAGCTTTTGACGTTAGATGAGTTTCCCCACTGGAAACAACGTTTTAAGATCTACCTCAATGGAGTGGATCCGAATCTGTGGGAAGCCATCGAGATTGGATATAGTACACCGGTGGGAGCTGATGGAGTTAAGCTAACATTAGGAGGAATGACGGACATGCAGAAAGTCAAATACAATGCAGAAAAAAGAGTTTATGCATTGATAACACAATCTATTCCTAAAGACATATTCCACCACTACTCAGAAAATAAGCAGTCCAAGAAACTTTGGGATGAGCTAGAAAAGTGGTACAGCGGGAATGCTCCGTTGAAGGCGATCAAGGCTAAGGAGTTGAAGAAGGAATTCGATAACTTCTCATCGATGGAAATGAGAGTTTGGAAGATGTTATAGATAGATTCTACCATCTGATGAGTGAACTGCATACACATGGGGTGGCTACTACCATGGAAGAGAAAGTTACTAATTTTGCAGACGGATTGCCTGAAAAGTGGGCTTCATTCGTGTCTAATCTTAGACAGAATGGAATGCTGGCAAAACTGGATATTAATGACTTCATTCTTAAGTTGCGAGAAGAGTCACTTAGGATGAAGTACAGAGCTCAGAAGTCTTCATACAATCAAAATCCAGCTTTATACAATGCCACGCCTCAAGCTAAGACATCTGGAGCACCACTCCAGACTGCATTTGTGTCTAGCTCATCAGGTCCTTCACATGCATCTCCTTCAGGATCAGACACATCGGGACTTTCATGTTCCCACTATATTGGATCCGAAGCAAGTGCTACTAAACTGAAGACCGAGAATCTCAGAAATATGACAGTGGAAGTAGCTCGAGAACACATGGATCTTTTGGCTGCAATGGTCCATTCTTATGATGAACTTGTTGCTGGGAAGATAGGAAACTGTCATTTGGCAGACGAGGACTACGAGCAGGTGGACGAAATGGAGATTGAGAGGATGGATATAATGTGGGCTTTAGCTAGTGCTGTCTGAAGGGCAAAGAAGTTTGTAAAACAAACCGGATAGAACTTGGTAGCTACTAAGGATACCACATTTGGCTTTGACAAGAGCAAAGTGACCTGCTTCAACTGCGGAGAGAAGGGGCACTTCAAAAGAGAATGTGTCAAGCCTAAGAAGACGGGTAACGGGAACCCATTCTCGTCCTTCACTCGTCAAGACAAGCAAGCTACCAGCTCTACTTCATCAAGCAAGGATCCAAAAGCCTTGACTGCTCATGATGATGAAGGACAGGATTGGAGCTTTAGGTTTATCTCACCAAGGGAATCAAACATTGCTAGTGTAGAAGATATTGGCAGTGATTCCGCTAGTGAAGTAGATCTAGCAGTTGAGATAGAGATGTCACATAGTGAAGAAGCAACTGCAACCGAGGTCAGTTACCAGCCTAAAGAGGAGACTACCACGTCAGAGAAAGAAAAGACAGAATCACCAGAACCAGAGACATCTGATGCTACGTTGATGGCTAACTCTACTGAATCAACTCAGGTAAGTACTACTGACCAAATGTTTGATAATCATGCTTGTTCTGATTGTGATACTTTTAGGAATAGCATAGATGAAAAATTTTCTAGGTTATTAGATCATAATGATAACTTAGTAAAAGATTTGCAACAAAATGAGCATAGTTATAAAGAAAAGATAGACCTTTTGACTAAACAGCTTAGGGAAACCGAAGTAGTTGCCTTTAACCAAGCTAATGACATTAGGTATTATCTAAACTCCCTAGAAGACACTAAGAAGCAAAAGGCAGTTCTAGAAGTAGAAGTAAACTCATTAAAACAGAAACTGCACAGTTGGACTAGTTCTTCACACATAGTCCAACACTTAGTGAGAGAAAGGAACAACGGGGAGGGATTGGGTTATAAAGTGGTTCCACCACTACCTGAGACTTTGATGAACACTAAGACTAGACCAATAAATAGTAATCCCATCAAGGATCATGTGGTGTCAACTCCTCTTGTTAGTGATCCAGATTTCTTATGTTCATCTATTGACTCTGGAAACAAACAAAAGGAGGCCACTTCAAAGGCAAAGGAAAACTCGTCTTGTGTTAATCTGGAAAAGGAATTTGAAAGGGTTAACTTAAAGTCAGGATCAAACAGAGTCAAATCAGAACCTAAAAGGACTTCTAAGGTAAATCTTTCACATACTTCAAGTAAAAAACTTATTAACCAAAAAGAAAAGGAGGTTAAACAGGTGAAAAGAGTTAACTTTGTTAAACAAGAGAAAACAACCAAAGAACCAGAGTCAAAACCTAGGGTGAGTAATGTTACTGGAGTGCCCCACACTTTTCCACAAAGAAAGTTTAATCATAAAGTTGATAGCAGGACGTGCTACAACTGTGGTGAATATGGACACATTGCTTCCTATTGTCACTTCTATCAGACACCTAGGAAGAAGATTGAACTTCAGGTTTCAAAGCCTAGGTCTTCCAAGAGGATGTATCTGACTCCACCTAGAAGAACTAGTGAACCTAAAATTCAACCTGTAAGTCAGTCGACTGTGTATCACAAACAGGCACTGCACAAATCTGGATTATGGAAGGAGAAGACATCCTCAGTGTCTGATAATAATGACAAGAAGGAACCTGAGCTACCCTCATCCTCTAAGGGTCAATGGGTAGAATTTATGATGTGTGATGCCTCTGGGAAACCCAAGCCAGTAAAGGCTTGGGTTCCTAACCCAAACTAATCCTTTACTTTGTGTGTGCAGGGTGTTTGATACAGTGCTGAAACCAACACGTGGATTGTAGACAGCGGAGCATCCAGGCACATGACCGGAAACAGGGCTCTTTTATCAAACGTCAAGCAAATAAAAGGAGGGCATGTTTTGTTTGCTGGAAACAAGGGAGGCTATATCACAGCCCAGGGAGAAGTGGGGAATCAGAAAGTTAAGTTTGATAAGGTGAATTACGTTCAACAACTACAAAATAACTTACTTTCTGTTTCCCAAATATGTGATAAGGGATTTAAAGTCATCTTCAACAACAAGAAGTGTTACGTGCTAAAGAAAGACTACATGATCCCAGAGGACCAATTCTGATGACTGCTTCAAGATATAAAGATCCTTATGTTTTGGATCTGTCAATAGCTTCTACAACGGATCATGAGGTTCAGTGTTTTCTATCTAAAGCTACTGAAAAGGATTCCATCTCCTGGCATAGAAGAATGGGACACATTAGTCAAAGGAAGATGAATCACCTGATTCAGAAGGATCTGGTGAGAGGAGTTAATGTCAAGAACTTCCAACTTCCTGACTTTTGTGTAGCTTGCAAGAAAGGCAAACAGACAAAGAGGTCTCATACGGAAAAGAAAGTTCATTCAATAGAACTACCTCTTGAACTTCTTCACATGGATCTGTTTGGTCCAGTCAGTACAAAGAGCATTGCAGGCGACTTGTACTGTTTTGTGGTCACTGATGACTACTCAAGGTCCACTTGGGTAATGTTTCTGAAATCCAAATCAGAAACATTTGAATCATTCAAGGAGTTGGTAACCACGCTGGAATCTCTCTACAAGCTGAAAGTTCGACAAGTACGCTCAGACAACGGAACGGAATTCAAGAACCAGTGGATGGAGGCTTACTGCAAGGAAAAGGGAATTGTGCATCAATTCACTTCTGCCTACACACCTCAGATGAATGGCGTTGCTGAGAGAAAGAACAGAAGCTTGATAGAGACAGCACAGACTATGCTGGCAGACTCGAAACTGCCTATCCAATTCTGGAATGAGGCAGTGGCGAATGCATGTTATACACTGAATCGAGTCCTGATAGTCAAGTGCCACGGAAAGACATGTTACGAGCTCCTACAAAGACGCAAACTGAACTTGGAGTATCTCGAACCATTTGGCGCGCCGTGCACACTCCTGAAGAAGACACAAGAGGGTAAATTCAACGAGAAGGCAGATGAAGGTATCTTTCTAGGATACAACATATCGAACAAGCGAGTTTACAACAATTCAACGGGTCTAGTAGAAGTGTGGTGTAATGTTGACGTTCATGATGGGTTTGTTAAAACACAAAACATAGTTTAACCTTTTAAACTTTCAGAAAACGCAGTGGATGTTGAGGATTATAACATGTTTATAATCTGAAAAATTCATGTTCTCAATGATGTTTTAAGATGGAGAAACAAACCCAAATCAAAAGGGATCTTTTGTATGTGAATAAACACGCTATGTATACATAAAACAACATAATATGACAACCACAAAGGGGCTGCCATATCTACCTTTCTGCAGCCCTAAAATCGACCAAAGAAGAGTAGAAAAGATGCTGAAAATTCGGCAAAACTCCAAGGAAGGAGCCCTCAAGCTTGTATACCCCAAGCCTCCTTGCAAAGCACCTTCTTGTTAGGAAGATTCAACACCAAAATCAACACAAAATGGCTCTCAAAACTCCTAATGCTGCTGCTCCTGGCTGTAGCTATTGTGAGAGAGAGAGAGGGATTATTTGGTTGTTCTTGCATGTATGGAGAGTGGTCAAATGAAGAGTGTAAGACTAATTTAAGTTATGTGTGTTTTCAAGACACCAAAATGGTCCAATCACAATTAAAGGGGCGGCAAAAATGAATTTAAAACCCAAGTTTTCCACTAAAACTTGAACACACACACACAATTAAAACTAGTCTTTTGTCACACATCAATAAGTCATCTACTAGACTTATTTAAAATGTGACATATGTCTTCTTTAATTAAACATTTAATTAAAGTACACTCATATGTTATTAATGTTATTTAAACCCTTTTAATGACAAAAATAACAATAAACTCACTAACAAATTATCCTTATAATTTGTTCCATCTCATATGCAACTTATTTAGAAAACCCATTTTCTAAATTTGGTGTAGATATTTAATTGCATGATCATATCATCAATTAAATATTAATTGGTGTTTGCTAAGCTTGTCATTGGGTATAACCCGACTTGGATCATAACGTACTAACCACATCAATATTCTAAGTGTCTTGGGCACATAGAATCCTACAATCTCCCACTTGCCCAAGATTCATAGAAGATTGATGCAAGCAGTAAATACCGCCTAACAACGGTTTACTACCCTTAATACGCATGACTTATAGCCATTCAATAATATCATCCCTTTCAAGTACCCTACTTGAAATGATTTAGGTGAATCAATCATTTATCCTTTTGTTACAGATGTCATGTTAAATCCAAGAACACAGAATGATCATTCCTTGTTGATTTAACTTATCAGGCCTTAGACATCTAACTCTCAACGAATAAGAGGAACAAATTCCATCTTGACTACATACGTTTCTCACAAACACCTCGTGTCATATCTGAACATACCCTATGTGCTGTCCACTATTTCAGGACAGTGAAGAATAAGCTCAAGGTATAATACTTGGTGAATATCAAAACCCAATATGTATCTCAGGTCGGAGGATACCAAATGATATTCGCCTTTACACAAATTTACTTATGATCAATCATAAGATTCCATGTAGTAAAATTTGAGATGCGGTTAGTCCAATATTTGTATCCCACAAATATCTATGAACCTTGGTAGCAACCCATTGCTCCATATTCATCCTTATGAATATCAACCAATCCAAGTTCAAAATAGCCTTATCCTCAAAGCTTGTTCCCACAAGTCTGATTGACTACGGACATTTAGAGTAAACAATTTACTCATGGATTAAACATGCTAATTTGCAACATTAATTGAAACATTATAACCAAATAATTTTATTCAAATAATAAAGAGTTCCACATATCCAAATACAAAATTTACAGATCAAGTCCAATCACTAGAATATCGAAGTCCCATGGCGCAAGTATGACCTTCATGCTTTGCCTTTTCAAGGAGCTTCGTGAGAGGATCTGCAATGTTTTGATCCGTGTGAACTTTGCGAATACATATCTTTCCTTTTTCAACTTCTCGTATGTAGTTGATCTCCGCTCAATGTGCCTAGTCTTTTGATGAGCACGAGGTTCCTTGATTTGAGCAATCGCACCCTCGTTGTCACAAAAGATCTCTAGGGGTTCCTGAATGGAAGGAAAACCCCTAGATCGGCAATGAATTTCTTCAACCATGCAGCTTCTTGAGCTGCCAATGAGGCGGCAACGTATTCTGATTCTGTAGTTGATAGAGCCACCACATCCTGCTTGGAGCTCTTCCAAGAGATAGCTCCTCCATTCAGAATGAAAATGTATCCCGATTGTGACCGTGATCGTCACGATCGGTTTGGAAACTCGCATCCGTGTAACCTTTTACAACGAGCTCCTCGTCACCAGATCCATAGATCAGGAACATATCTCTTGTCCTCCTTAGGTATTTAAGTATGTTCTTGACAGCCATCCAATGACTGTTTCCAGGATTCTGCTGGTAACGGCTTGTCATGCTCAAGGCGCATGACACGTCCGGCGAGTGCATATCATTGCATACATGATGGATCCAATAGCAGATGCTATGGGATTGCCTTCATTTTATCTTGCTCATCCTTTGAGCTTGGACATTGAGTCGTACTCAATATCGTTCCTCTTTGAATAGGTACGGTACCTTTCTTAGAGTTTTCCATCTTGAACCTTTTCAAGATTTTATCAATGTATGCACTTTGATTCAAACCAATCAACCGCCTTGATCTATCCCTATAGATCTTTATTCCAGAATATAGGCGGCTTCACCAAGATCCTTAATGGAAAAACAACTTCCAAGCCAGGTTTACACCTTCCAAGGTTGGAATGTCATTTCCAAATAGTAGTATGTCATCAACATACAATACTAGGAAAGTTATTGTGCTCCCACTAGCCTTCTTATACACACAAGCCTCATCAGCGTTTTGATGAAGCCAAATTCTTTACCTCCTCATCAAAACGATGATTCCAGCTTCTAGATGCTTGTTTCAATCCATAGATTGATTTCTTTAACTTGCATACTTATTAGGATGTTTTGGATCGACAAAACCTTCAGGCTGAACCATATAAACATCTTCCTCAAGATATCCATTTAGGAAAGCCGTTTTGACATCCATTTGCCAAATCTCATAATCATAATGAGCAGCTATGGCAAACAATATCCTTATAGACTTTAGCATCGCAACAGGTGAGAAGGTTTCATCATAATCAACCCCTTGAGTTTGAGTGAAACCCTTTGCTACAAGTCTAGCTTTATAAGTATCCAAGTTTCCATTCATATCGGTTTTCTTCTTGAAAACCCACTTACTTCCAACTACCTTGGAATTAAGAGGTGGCACAACAAGTTCCCAACTTGATTGTCATACATGGATTGCATCTCAACGTTCATGGCCTTAAGCCATTTGTCACAATCCAAATTGGACACTGCATCATGGTATGTGGTTGGTTCATCTGAATCTACCACATAGCATCCATCCATGAAAAATCCGTATCTTTCAGGTGGATTACTAGTTCTACCACTTCTGCGAACATCTTGTGTGTATTGATCAACCCCTTGATCATACTCAACATACTCATGTTGAGTGCTAGTTTCAACCAAACGTGCATTGGGTTGTGGTTCTTGATCCTCTTCAAGATCCACTGTTCTAGTGCCAGCTCCTTCCATAAGGAACTTTGCTTCTAAGAACTCACCTTTCTAGCAACAAACACCTTTTGTTCCAAGGGATCATAGAAATAATATCCCATAGAATCTCTAGGATATCCAATAAAGATACACTTGGTGGATCGGACATCTAATTTGTTTGGGGTGGGAGTCTTAACATAAGCCTCACAACCCCAGACCCTTAAGTATGATAGGGATGGAATTCTTCCATGCCATATCTCAAAGGTGTCATTTCCACCTTTTGGTTGGGGCCATATTTAAGATACGGGCCGCGGAGAGCAAAGCGAAACCCCAAAATGATAGAGGTAATGTGCTTCTAGCCATCATAGATTGAACCATATCCAATAAGGTTCGATTCCTCCTCTCAGACACACCATTGTGTTGTGGTGTTCCAGGTGGAGTGAGTTGTGAGACAATCCCACAACTCCTAAGATGATCTTGAAAAGCATCACTTAGGTATTCACTCCTCTATCGGTACGAAGAACTTTAATTGACTTGTTGAGTTGATTTTCCACTTCATTCTTGAAGATTTTGAACATTTCAAAAGCTTCATCTTTGTGTCTTAATAAGTACACATACCCATAGCGACTATAATCGTCGGTAAAGGTAATGAAGTATCTTTCACCATTCCTAGTCATTGGCTTAAAAGGACCACATACATCCGAATGTATGATTCCTAATAAATCTTTTGCCCTTTCATTAGTACCACTAAAGGGTGCCTTAGTCATCTTTCCTTGTAAACAAGATTCACAAACATCAATGAATCACATTCATTTGTTTTTAAAAGACCATTCTTTTGAAGTGTTTGTAAACGTTTCTTGTTTATATGACCAAGACGACAATGCCAAAGATAGGTATCACTCAAGTCCAACTTGAGCTTCTTGGGGTTAGTTTGGTACAGTGAACTATTTAAAGTATTTTCATGAACCAATTCATAAATACCATTAATGGGAATTGCTTTAAAATAGAACATATCATTTAAAGAAACATGAATATCATTTTCAACAAAAGATAATATATAATCATAATGTCTTAATTGGGATACAAAAATAATGTTCCTAGTCAAACTAGGAGCATACAAAATATTCTTCAAAATAACATCCAAGCCACTTGGAAGTTTTAGGATGTAGTCCCACGAGCTTCAACTTGGACTTTGGTTCCATTGCCCATGAAGAGGCTAACATCCCCTTGATTGAAGTCCCTACTTCTTTTGAACCCCTGCAACAAATTGCAAATATGAGTTCCACATCCGGTATCTAATACCCATGTGTTTGAAGATGTAACATTAAGATCAATATGAATCATGTATGTTGTACCTGAGGTCTGCCGGCATCCCTCTTTGCTTTCAACTCTTGGATATGGACGGGACAATCCTTGCCCAATGTCCTATCTCCCCACACTTGAAGCATGGGTCATTAGTAGCACCTTTTGCTTCTTCTCTTGTGGTTTGGGTGGCACCCTTGCCACCCCTTTCCCTTTTCCCCATACGGGTCCTTTACCCTTGGCAACCTTTGCCTTGGGTGCGGGATAAGGCCTTTTCTTGTTCCAC
This sequence comes from Flaveria trinervia, assembly GCA_025506515.1. Classification (NCBI taxonomy): domain Eukaryota; kingdom Viridiplantae; phylum Streptophyta; class Magnoliopsida; order Asterales; family Asteraceae; genus Flaveria; species Flaveria trinervia. The sequence goes on along the minus strand of CM046453.1, from coordinate 30,632,411 downwards.
CTTCATTGATGGTGAGAACGGGAAACCCTTTTACCCATGGCCACCTCGGCCGTTTTAAGCATTGAGTGAAGCTCACCAATGCTCTTGTCCCAAGCATTCATGTTGTAGTTCAACACAAATGTCTCGAACTTCTTGGTAAGGCCATTAAGGATCAAATCCGTGGCCAATTCCTTCGAGACGGGACAATTAAGCCTCTCGAGGCGGTCAATATGACTTTTCATCTTAAGTACATAAGATGAAACAGATTGGTTGTCGTCCATACGACATGCATGGAGTGCTCGAACCGTTTCGAAGTGCTCAACCCTTGCTTGCTGTTGAAACGTTTCCTTCAGCTGGGTTATCATGTCATAAGCTCCATGATGTTCATACTCCTTTTGGAGATCCGGAGTCATGCTCGCTAGCATGAGACAAGACACTTGGACGGAGTCCTCAGTGTATTTTAGCCAATCGTTATAGGCCTCCTCATCATCCTCGCTAGGTTGATCGGGGATAGGGTCGTCTAAAATATATGATCGTCTCTTGCTTGAGAACGATTCTCAAGTTTCGATACCAATCAATAAAGTTGTTATGATTTAGACGTTCCATTTGGAGGATCGCTCGTAATGATTGGTGGACGCGGATGAGTTATCGTGATTTTCATTGTTGGTGGCCATCTACAAAATTTAACAAAGGTCTATTTAGTATTTTCGATATTGCTATTTTTAATAATTAATGCCTTTTAAGGTCATTTTTATATTAAAATATAAAACCCAACATTACATTTAAATGTGGTTAGGTGACCTTTATCCCACGATTTAAATTAATAAGGTGGTCAACGATTGACGGTTGCAACCATTTGCAACTTCTAGAGGTATGGGATCGACTTTAAAGATCATATGTAAAGTCGGCATGTTAATCCCATCAACACCATTTGGAAACCATATTTAGGTGATCCATTTAACATGGTTTTCAAATCAAGTTATCCTACTTGCACACACGTGTAAGTTTACCCACATAAGTGGTTAGGTGACCTTTATCCCACCAATGTGGTATCCCCACCTTAAATCACAAGTTCCCTCTAAATGGTTAGGTGACCTTTATCCCATTTAGAGTTTCCAAATGACTCAAGTGTTGTGCAAAAGGACGGTGTTGAACTTGTTTGTTAAAAGTTTAGAGATTTCATAATTCTAGTTTTAGAAAACTCTATGTACTTGTATTTGCATGCTTTCAAATACAAGGTACCCTATGGTCCTTTGATTAAAACCAATTTTAATCTTTAAAATCATTAAATCATTTTAATAACCTTTTATTACTTTTAATGATTAAGAACTACCAATTTTCAGCTTGTAAAGTTTTGTTAATGAGTTTGTAATGTATGACAAAATATCAACCAAACAATCAAACAAGCATAAACATAAACAACCATAATGTGCATAACCCTAGCTACTATTGTGACCACACTTGTTTGCCATCACAAGTGTGGTCATTTGGTCTTTCCTAAGGGTTGAAATCAACACAAAATTGAGGTCATCATAGACCCCCACTTGAACTTGCATCCATATGCTTCAAGTTCCATGTCTTTGATGTCCATCTTTGGGTCTTGATCTTGTGCATCTTCCTTTTACAAAAATTGTATCCTAATACATTTTTTCTAAAAAGAAATGCACCTAATCTATTAATTACATAAACAAATGAATAAATAATTACAACCCAAATAATAAACATAAAAATTACAACCCAATTGAATGAATAAAACCAACTATTCCAATCATCCAAATCAAAAGGCCAAAGGCTAGGTTATGCACACTAACATCCAATGATCATATCATCCAAACATATAATGAAACCCCACTTAAAACCACCAATTTCAGCCAACATAAACTGAAATTTTGGGTTTAAACATTGTCCAAACAATCAACATTTCATAATATATATCTTTCAAGATCTAATCACTAGCATGTGTGATATGACCTTGAAAGTTTGGGGAATCATTCATACAAAACATAATATAGCAGCCCAAAACAGCCTATAACAAGTCTAAAACCATCCTTTAAAACCAATTTCAAAGGATAAAACAAGCAAGTCATCCACATAACGGCTCTTGATGCCATTGATGGGTTGTTAAAACACAACATAGTTTAACCTTTTAAACTTTCAGAAAACGCAGCGGATGTTGAGGATTATAACATGTTTATAATCTGAAAATTCATGTTCTCAATGATGTTTTAAGATGGAGAAACAAACCCAAATCAAAAGGGATCTTTTGTATGTGAATAAACATGCTATGTATACAAACAACATAATATGACAACCACAAAGGGGCTGCCATATCTACCTTTCAGCAGCCCTAAAATCGACCAAAGAAGAGTAGAAAAGATGCTGAAAATTCGGCCAAAACTCCAAGGAAGGAGCCCTCAAGCTTGTATACCCCAAGCCTCCTTGCAAAGCACCTTCTTGTTAGGAAGATTCAACATCAAAATCAACACAAAATGGATCTCAAAACTCCTAATGCTGCTGCTCCTGGCTGTAGCTATTGTGAGAGAGAGAGAGGGATTATTTTGGTTGTTCTTGCATGTATGGAGAGTGGTCAAATGAAGAGTGTAAGACTAATTTAAGTTATGTGTGTTTTCAAGACACCAAAATGGTCCAATCACAATTAAAGGGACGGCCAAAATGAATTAAAAACCCAAGTTTTCCACTAAAACTTGAACACACACACAATTAAAACTAGTCTTTTGTCACACATCAATAAGTCATCTACTAGACTTATTTAAAATATGACATATGTCTTCTTTAATTAAACAATTTAATTAAAGTACACTCATATGTTATTAATGTTATTTAAACCCTTTTAAATGACAAAAATAACAATAAACTCACTAACAAATTATCCTTATAATTTGTTCCATCTCATATGCAACTTATTTAGAAAACCCATTTTCTAAATTTGGTGTAGATATTTAATTGCATGATCATATCATCAATTAAATATTAATTGGTGTTTGCTAAGCTTGTCATTGGGTATAACCCGACTTGGATCATAACGTACTAACCACATCAATATTCTAAGTGTCTTGGGCACATAGAATCCTACAGTTCAGCGATATACCACACCACCTACTGGCAAAGGACCAGCTTACTTTTTCGACTATGATGGATTCTTCAAGTCCTTCAACATCTCTCTCTCCCTGGGATGATGAATTAGCTACACGAATGATGTATGATATCTTGAATACACTAACATTTAGCTCACAGGGAGAATCATCTACTCAGTCAGGGGGAGTAGTCGATGACAGTGACTCCTCCTCTGAAGATGACGCTGAAGAAGATAACCAGAACAGTCAGGAGGAACAGGTTCCAGTTCCTGAAAGTCCACAAGCATCTATCAGTGATGCACTTTCGACTTCAGAGCCTCAAACTCCAACCACCTCAGATTGAGATCCAAATGTTCATAATCTTGGCTATGAGGTAGCTGTTCCTACTAATCCAGGATCATGACTAAACGTCTATCATCCCCTAAACAATGTCATTGAGGATGTCAGATCGGGAGTGCAAACCCGAAATCAGCTATACTCAGTTGATTACGCCTCAGTTATGGAAAAGGGATATATTCATGATGGTGCTTATCGGTGTTTTGTCTCACAGTTTGAGCCAACATACGTCAGTGATGCACTAAATGATGAGGCGTGGGTGAGTGCCATGCAAGAAGAACTTCTTCAGTTCAAGAAGTTAGATGTATGGACTCTGGTTGATAGACCTAAAGGTGCTAAGGTCATTGGCACCAAATGGGTTTTAAAATGCAAGAAAGATGACCAAGGGGTCATTATCAGGAACAAAGCTTGACTGGTGGTTCAGGGTTTTCGCCAAGTCGAGGGAATTGATTACAATGAGGTGTTTGCACCCGTGGCAAGGATGGAAGCCATTCGTATCTTCCTTGCCTATGCATCGTACATGAAGATTAAAGTCTATCAATTAGATGTGAAGAGTGCATTTCTTCATGGGGAAATCAGAGAAACAGTCTATGTCAGTCAACCCGAGGGATTTGAAGACCCTTATCATCGGGATAGAGTCTACAAGCTCGACAAGGCCTTATACGGGCTTCATCAAGCTCCAAGAGCTTGGTATGAGAAACTCTCGACTCATCTTGTGAAACACGGCTTTCGTAGGGGAGTCATTGACTGCACGCTGTTCATTCAAGAAAAAGATGGCGACCTACTGCTCGTACAGATCTATGTTGATGACATAATTTTTGGTTCATAGAACGAAGAGTTATGCAAAGAGTTTGAAGCAGTTATGAAGAAAGAGTTTGAGATGAGTGCTATGGGGGAGATGAAGTTCTTTCTCGGGCTACAGGTGGATCAAACACCAAATGGGATCTTTTTACATCAGACCAAGTACGTAGGTGACATTCTCAATCGCTTTGACATGGAGAATGCCTCTGCTGCTGGTACTCCACTTGCTACGAATCACGACATAGCACCTGATGACAATGGAGATCTTGTAGATGCCACGATGTACCGAGGAATGATTGGATCCCTCATGTATCTCACCGCCTCAAGACCTGATATCATGTATGCTACATGTTTATGTTCTAGATATCAGGCTAAACCTAAGGTCAATCATCTGATCGGGGTCAAAAGGATTTTTCGCTATCTAAAGGGTACACCCACACTTGGGTTGTGGTATCCTCATGATGATGATTTTGAGCTCATGGCGTATAGTGACTCGGATTACAGAGGCTGCAAGATGAACTACAAGTCTACATCTACAGGGTGTCAATTCTTTGGGAGAAGACTAGTGCTTTGGCAGTGTAAGAAACAGACATCGGTTGTATTGTCCACCTGTGAAGCCGAATATGTTGCTGCTGCAAGTTGCTGTTCACAAATCATCTGGATTCAACAGCAAATGCGGGATTACGATTTAAAGTTCTCCTCTACTCCTATTTGTGTTGATAACTCTGCTGCAATTGCAGTAACTAAAAATCCGGTCCAACATCCTAAGACCAAACATATCGGTATTAAATACCATTTCATAAGAGACTGTTTTGAAAAGAACTTAATTGATGTGGTAAAAATTAATACTGATTTTCAACGCGCTGACCTCTACACTAAAGCCTTTGATAAACCACGTTTTCAATATTTGCTAGAGGTCAACGGCGTTAAAAAGAAAAGTGATGTTATTCCTGATGATGATCATGTGTAGTCCGATGTAGGTTACTTAATTTTTTCTTTTATTTTATTCTATTGATTTCTTTTAGTACGTTTAATTTAAAATCATGTTATTTTGCTGACTATTAAAATCCTAAAATAATTAAACCAGTTATGATTTTAGCATTTTAGGGGGAGAATAAGTCCGCAAGTTAACATTAAAAAAAACGAGGGAGAAGGAGTGGAAAGCTGATATAAGGTAGATCGTATCTGTGATACCGATTCAAACCCTTTGGAATATGATAGTACACAGGAACAAATCAAGAGGGACCTTGAAATTTTAATCTAGAAAAGGTGCATAAATTCAAAGTATAAGTCTATGTAGTCTAAGCAATATAAAAGGGAAGATGAGAGAAAAACTGGTAACTCTTAAGGTAACACAATGAGAGTAGACCTAGAGGTTGCTAGACCACAATTGATATGTCGGTAGATTCAACACAATAGATGATTAGACCTGACTGGTGATCTCAAGATCAAACTAAGTGGTTCAACTGACTGTGGGCTCCCATCTTATCGCTGGTTAACACAATCAACAATATTCCAATAAGATGTAATGAGCATGTAAACACCACAAATGTGTGCGGATGACCATAAATAGAGCAAAGCACCAGAAAAAAATGAAATAAAAATGCTATCAAGCTAATGACTTATGTTGTTGGTGCATTTGGTGCAAAATAATATTAAGTTGCTCTAACAAGGAGATAGGTTGTGCGCCTCTCTGCTGTGCGATGGCACTGACCTGAGGATAAGCATAACCTAGATATTCTAGAATTCATTGTTGTTTGCCGCCTCTCTGCTGTGCGATGGCACTGACCTGAGGATTGGCTTCTCCTTGAAAGCTCTAAGAATAGTCTCTTCTTGTAAAAATAACCGTAGACCGCTCAAAAGCTCCTGAGGAATGTTGATTACCATATAAGTGTGGGATTCACAAATGTTAGTTGAAATAAGTAAACCTAAATCTATCACCAGCTTGGGTCAAAAGTCTGTGTATGGATTTAAGTGGACAAACATATTGACAATCATTGTGGGTGCAATTCTTGAAAGTTTGAATCAATGTGGTAATCTAAGAGTTTCAGTTTGATTTCCTAAAGTTGCAAATGACTCTGGATGAACACCAAGAATTGAGCATCAAAAGATTTTGATAACAAGTCCAAACTGATTTGAACTGCCTGTATGTGTTACACCAGGATACACACTTGAATCAAATAACATGAAGAATTATGGATCAAACAATGATAATCACAATAAAACCCTCTTGATCTATATTGATTGCATATGATTTTTACAAAGTGGAAACCCAATCAATTGGTCATTCAACCATTAACCAACACTAATGACAATTAACCTATTAATAGTCTAGACTAATATTCACTAATTGCACTTAACCCCCTAGACTTAGGCTAATTAATACAAAATTACATATTAAGCATAAAAATGACTAAAATCAAGATAAAATATATTTTGTTCACACAAAATATATTTATTACAATAAAACTCCTAGTCATTTAAATCTTCAATGTCTCGTCTCGGTTCTTGGTCTCGAACGTGTCAGGTTTGACTTTTGTTGACTTTGACCGTGATGTTGACTTTTGTTGGCTTTCACTGTGTTGATAATATAGACTATATTTTCCAGCTCCAACAATACTCCCCCTTAGTCTATTATTATCAACGTTTTTCAAACGAATTCAACATCGAGAAGTCAACAGTAGAAAAATCTTCAATTTGATTTTTTTTAATCTGATGAGAATGATTTTTCATCTCATAAGCTCCCCCTATTTATATGCTCCCCCTTTTCGAGTGCAAACTTTACAAAGATATTGGAACAGGTTTCCTAAATCTCTAATCTTGAGTGCTTTAGAAGATGTAGGAGGAGGATTCCTAGCTCGATATCTTGTGCAAACTTGAGGAACAGGTTCTCAGATCAGGTACACTGCTCAACTGATGATCGGCCATCACTTAAAGCAAAAATCTGAAACACATTCACAAATATAGTCTTGACATTTCTAATTAGATCATTTCATTTTAACTAAATAAACCCGTGTTTATTTGTGTTTGAAAACAAGCGAACCCGTGTTCGGTTGTACGCAATTTCTGTGAAATGCATGAAAATGATAAAATTGTAACAGCATAATATGGAAGACCTAAAAAAAATTGAAAAGAAATTTTATTATATTTTCTATTTTTTATTATATACATGTATTATAACATATTTTATATCTATGATATAATTTTTTGTGTTTTTTTAAAACGAGAACTTAATCGATCATGAGATCATATCCTCAAGATATACTTTAGCACAAAGATGAATTTAATCATCGACAAGCAATGAGATCACACTGGTAACTAAATCTAATCACAGTCTTTAAATGATTTTGAAATTCTCAAACAGATCAATAACGATTGCTGATATGTTCGTCCACTTAAACTCATGCCTTATCTTTTTCAACAAGGAGTAGATGATTTGTTAGGTTCGATTAAATACTTTAGAATGCTAGGACCCCACAATCATTTGGCAAAAACCCTCACCCAACCTCAGGATTTCTTGAATTTTGTTACGATCTTTATATAGCAAGGCGTGTGCATTAGTGTGCAAGTGATTATCAACAGAATATAGCATTCTGTGATATAGATGATTTGACACTACTTAGACCAAAATGGTGGGAGCTCCAGGTCTATACTCACGTATAACAAAGGAGATGACCATTTAATCATGTGCCGATGAGAGCTCCAGGTCAGTACTATCGTACAGCAGAGGAGATCATCACTCCAGGTCAGTATTTCCGTACAACAGAGGATATTAGCACAAACACAAGACACATAAATACACCAATCACGGCTCAAAGATATGGCAATATGATTTGTATCATGGTGGGAGAAAGATCAATTCTCAATCCAATTTTTGTCAGGACTTAGTTTTTGTGCAGGCCAAAATGATTGCGTAAATCCAGACATTCTTAAGCATATATTTTAATTTAAATCATCATACTGCTGTTTACTTTATTCTTCAGGCTGAGTCTACCAAGCATATCATTAAAGAATCTGTTTATTTTTCTATTATTTGTAATTAAAATAAGATGTAAATCAGATAACAGCATCAGTTACTATCATTTCTCAATTTATAAACACAAGTCATGCAAGAACAAGCATTTCAAGATGATATACAATCATTTCTCAATCATCTCGAATCAAGTTCCCAGTTCTCTTTTCATTTTATTTACTTATACTCTCCCCCTAAATTTTTATTTTTGCAAATTTTTTTTTATTATGTTTTTTTAATATTATTATTTTTTATTTTTTATTATTTTTTTTAATTTTTTTAATTTTTTTATAAAACTATACAAAAATAAAAATTTATGAAAGAAGGTCTTTTAAACTACACTGATATGATGATAAGAAATGAATGCTCAAGAAAATGTAGTGACTGTGAAATGAGAACTGTGATAATGTAGATAAAAATCCAGATTGTGGATATAATACCATGACCTTAACCTATTTGTTCCACCTCAATTTGAATTAGGAACAATCTCTGTCAGTAAACCGGATTACTAACAGTCCTCCTGAATTGTTTCTGCACTCATTAACAAATTAGTTAGAAAGGGAAACCCAGGCCATCGTAGTCCTGGAAGTTCCTTTTTCATCAAGATAAGTAACAAGCTTCTGCACACAACCGTTTAAACAATCGGGGATTGTTGTATCATTCTTTTTAATTTGCCAAATTTGTTTTGGTTCAATTAACTTAGATTTGAATGAATTAAATTTGGAAATCATTTTCTGTTTGAGACCGGAATGAAAAGAATTTGGTTTTAAACCTTTGGTCATTTTCATCTTTGAATCATGTGAACCGGCTTCACATGAAAAGGTTTGGATGGAGGGTTTTTCATCCAACCATTCAAAGATGTGTGCTTTTTATCTCTTGATCCAGAGAAGCAACCCGTGTTGCCTTTACCATCTGGAACATTCCTTTTATACTTACATTCAGAGAAGAAATTTGTTTTGCCTTACCATTCGTATCAAGCCTTTGAGGACATTTCTTTACCACATGCCCTTCTTTTCCACACTCAAAACAAGCCTTGAATGGCTTTTGATGCTTCACTGAACCGTGTGATGCAGGTGGGGATGAGGATTGCTTTGAGCTTGTAGCAGATTCTTGCTCGTTTTGGCATTTGTTATGCTGAACAGGGAATGAGATCTTCACTGATTGACTGGATTGCTTTGGAATTGGAGAAGAGATCCGTATTGGTCTTGATTCAGCTTTTGGAAGCTTTTGTGACTTGACAATGTTAGGAGACATCTTGATCTGTGAGGAACCAACACGCACCTCTGTGATTGATTCATCATCTGAGCTTGTCCAGTCTCGTATACACAGATCTGCTTCCAATGGATCTTGATTGACAGGAATAGGATGTGTTGTTGTTGGAACTTGATGATTAGGTGATTTCGGATTTATCTCTTCTTTCACAACCCTGACAGGTTCAAAAGTAGGAATTTCACCTGCTTTAAACTTATCAAAGAAGTTAGAAGAAATAGTAGATATAGATTTACAAACAACCGGGACTGAACAATTGTTAGCTTGACTGTCAGGATTCGATTTATTGTATCCCATACCAGATGTAGAATCATAATCATCTCGCACCTCTTTAAGATTCACACCGCTCAAACCTGCATGCAAACTACTATTAGATTGTTCAAACAAATCATTTTTAGGATGAGGTTTGGAATTGGTGAATAACATAAAGTAGAAGGAGGTGGAACAGAATTAAATACAGTTTCACTATCAGATTTATATCCAATCCCATGTTTCACCCTCACCCCTTGTTGTTTAGCAATAAGCTTATCCTTTTTCATGTGTGAAAGGGTCCATTTATCAAGCTTTGTTTGAAGCTTTGTTGTTTCAAATTGAGCTAAAACAGCCCTTTCTCTCAGAATATTAATTTCAACGTTATGCTCCAAAATGGTTCTTCTTAAAAGATCATTTTCAGCCAATGCTTCATTAAGTTTTCTTGAAAAAGCAATTTCATTTTTCTTTAATTCCTGATTGATTGTTTTTAATTCTTTTTCATTTTCCAATAACAATCTGTTTGCCTTATAAATCCCAAATAACCGAATTTTGCATGACGAAGAACACATATCCTGAACAGTCTCATAAGGAAGACCCATGATAGTTCGTTCTGCAGCTAAGCTCTTTTCACAGTTGCAAACCCTTGTGATTTCTTGATGTTCCTCTTCTTTGACCTTCAGCATCTCGTCAGCCTCAGATTCTTTCTTTCTTTTATCAGCTTTTCCAACCTTATCATCATCAGTTCTCACAGACTCCGGTTTAGTGTCATTGTCAACTCTCAGAGCTTCATACTTCTCTTCAACAGTTTCTCCGAATTCAAAATTCACATCCGAATCAGTTCTCATTAACTTCAACTTTTCAATCATCTCTGCTTTGTAATCAAGTATGCTTGTTACAGAAGAAACAAGATCAGTATTAAGCGCGTGGGTTTGATGTGGGAACACGGCTTGTTGAAATTCGTTTCTTTGGATATCCAGCTCGAGAAATTTTAGTCTGTTGATCATATCCATAAGTTTTATGTCGACATAACCTCTTTCTTGCTTCAGCATTTTAACTTGATGATTCCATTCGGATGGAAGAGACTCGAGAAGCTTTTGAATTTGTTCATGATTACTGAGATCAGGCACATGCTTCTTTAGATTATTTGCTATTTTTAAAAATCGATCAATTAAATTTAACAATTTTTCTTTCTTTGTACCTGCAAAAGAATCAAACCGGCTTTGTGCCATTGTGAGATTATTTGATTTAAAGTCTTCTGAAGATGACATGATTGTAAAAATTTTGAACAATTAAACGCCCCAAAAATATTTTTCCCAAAAATTGTAAAATAATTCTCCCCCGGGAAAAATATTATTTTTAAATGTCACACTAGAAAATCTTAGCAATTGGGGTCAAGCTGCCAGGTCAGCTTGTTTTTTTTATAAATCTTGCAAAATCGGTGAAAATTTCTTTATCGCGTTTGTTTGTTTTTTTTAAAATAAATTCTTTCTTTGATTATTAATGAGCCCAACTTTGTTATTTTTTATGTTTAATGAGCCCGCACAACAATTTGTTTTAAAAAAAAATATCCAACCCAATTATAAACTTGTAATTAGCCCAACTATTAAAACTCATACAAATTATTACCAAATAGTTAACCCAATTTGCTGATCCAACCCAATTCAATGAGAAAAGCCCACAACCAAATTTTGTTAGCCCAATTGTTAATTATTAGCCCACTTTCTTTGAAAACCCATTAATCCATTAACACACATACAAACCCTAACCCTAAAACACTAACACATACACCACTCAACGCACATACATAGAGAGAAGAGAGAAAGGGGCAGATGAAATCAGGTTTCCGGTGGGTTCTTTCCGGCAAGCCTCCGGTCGCCGGAAAAAAAATGAAACTACACTTAACTCCATCGCGGCCGCCCACCTCTCTCTTCGGAAAATACGAGCTCGAAAAACTCCACGGCTGTGGCGCTTTTGCGAAAGTCTACCTCGCCAGAGACCTCGTCTCCAACTATAGCCTCTCCGTGAAGGTGTTCAACAAGCAAAAGATCACCAACAACACTAGCCTCATGTCGAACATCGAGCCAAGCTTCAAAGTTGAACGACACGAGTAGTGTAGACAGTCTTGCAATCGTTCCTGATGTGCTATGTAAAGATAAAGTTTCTGATTTAGAAGTGAGAGAAGTTGGTGTAGGAAAATTTTCAGTTAGATGTTTTGAGAAGGATAAGGTTTCAAAAGGAATCCGTAGAATTTTGTGTGAGTGGCTTCAGTGGAAAACTAGTGAGCTTGGTGCTGTTTTAGAGACATTTCTTCAAAGCTGTACTAGTTTGCTTAATGGGAAGGTGGAACTGGAAAATTTTGCCAAAGAAATGACTTTGAATCTTGAGTGGATAGTCAACCACTGTTTTTCACTTCAAGTGAGGAATGAAATGGAGAAGCATTTTGATTAGGATGAAACTCAGAATGAGAATGAAGCAGATAAGTTGCAGCTGAAGAAAGAAACAAGAATCTGAAAGATGATCTGGAAAGAATAGGAAGAGGTTATAATTTCGCAGTTTGATTTGTAATTTCGCAGATAGAGTTTGTAATTTCTCAGCTTGAATTTTATGATTTCGCAGCTTAAATCTGTAAATTCGCAATTTTTTTTTAATTTCGCAGCTTAAATATTTATAATTTCGCAGAATTTTTTTTTAATTTCGCTAAAAAATTTATTAAATTCGCAGGCTGGTTCTTAGATTCGCTGATGATTTTGGCAGCATTTTCGCTGGAATTTTCGCTCGAAAATTTGAACTTTTGTTCAGTTGGGTGTTAAATTCGCAGCTTGATGATTTGAAGATTTGAATATCCTCAAGAACACCAAGAACACACACACTAGTGTGTGTGAGAGAAACTTATTCAGATCTGAATTTTTCTTTCAAATTCTTGTATAAAATATGTTATAGATCAGAAATATATGTTGTATATCTTCAAATTTGTAGTAGATTGTTTTAGATCTGATGAATTGATTGAGTTTGGGATGAAATTTGAATTTCAGATCTACTTTCTCTCTCTAAACCCCCACTTTCTCTCTCTAAAATTCTGATGAACACCTTCAAAAATCAGCACAAATTCTTCTAATCTTCAATGCAATTGATCCAATAAGGCTCTGATACCAAATTGTTACACCAGGATACACACTTGAATCAAATAACAAGAAGAATTATGGATCAAACAATGATAATCACAATAAAACCCTCTTTGATCTATATTGATTGCATATGATTTTTACAAAGTGGAAACCCAATCAATTGGTCATTCAACCATTAACCAACACTAATGACAATTAACCTATTAATAGTCTAGACTAATATTCACTAATTGCACTTAACCCCCTAGACTTAGGCTAATTAATACAAAATTACATATTAAGCATAAAAATGACTAAAATCAAGATAAAATATTTTGTTCACACAAAATATATTTATTACAATAAAACTCCTAGTCATTTAAATCTTCAATGTCTCGTCTCGGTTCTTGGTCTCGAACGTGTCAGGTTTGACTTTTGTTGACTTTGACCGTGACGTTGACTTTTGTTGACTTCATTGTGTAGATAATATAGACTATATTTTCCAGCTCCAACAGTATGATTCCAAAATTGAATTGGTCCAGGTATGGTAAATCTGAGTTAAGCTGTCTATTCCAGAACCAAATCCAGTAGATTTCCATCTTAGGATTAATCTCTCACAAAAAGCCAAAAAAAACAAGTTTTATTTTTGTATGTTAGTTTAGTTTTTCTTATTCATTTAGTCCTTTAGTTTTGTTTGTCAGCCGGACTACATCATGAAAATCGGTAAGGGATCAACTCACTAAAAGGGTCATGTCTGAGATGACCACATATGTGTTAAAAGCTTAAATCAGTCTCGTCTGAGGTGATAAAAGGGTTCTCAAGTCAAAACGATCATGTCTAAGATAATCAACTACTCATGATGTAAATTTCTACAATTAAGGGATTTTAAACGTTAAATATTCAAACTGGCAGAAAAGTTTATAAATATGACCTATTCGCACGAATGGACCATCCGTATGGACCAATCATACGAATGGAAGCTATTCGTACGAATGGACCATGAATATGGACTATTCAACCGAATGGCCCATACGACTGGCCCAGTCGGATGATTAAGGGAGAAAGAGTGAGTCAGTCGCACGACTGAGATTCAGTCGAACGACTGAAGAAGGACGATTGAACCAATCGCACGACTGAGTCCCACTCGCACGACTGAAAGGTGCGTATGAGCTCAGTCGCACGATTGAATCTAGGGATAATATAAATAGAAGGGGAGTCGGTCGCAGAGACTCACCACCTTCAAAATCACCCTGAATCGCACGTATTAACCCAACTCTGCAAAAATTTCAATTGATCGCAAAACCCCTGTTTCTCGATTACTGACCAATCTACGTCGACTCTACAGGTAATTTACTGTATACATGCACTCCCATAACGTTAAATTTGATGAAAAACACGGTACATTCGGACTCGCAAAGTACCCGAGACTTAAGTGACTAAATAACCTACCTAAATGACTCAAACAAACGAAAGTACGATGTTAGGTGGTTTAAGAATGAATTGCGAGTCAAATGAACCAGATAACGATGTCTAAAACTCAAAATATGGTGAAAAAGTAATTTTGAATTGAACAGTCTGTTCTTCATGCGATTGGACAGCGTGATGAACTTCAGTCGCACGAATGAAGGGCTCAAACTGCTTATACGCATGACTGAACCATGCGTATGAAGTTCAGTCGCACGGCTGATGTAACCGCATGAGGGTATATACGTAGGAGCCCAATCGCACACTCAAAGGTACGTATGGGTTCAATCGCACGACTGAATCCGATTCGTACGGTTCAATCGTACGACTGAACCCCTTTCGCACGGTTCAATCGCACGTTTGAACTCAGTCGCACAATCTCAATCGCATGACAGAAAGATGTTCTTCAAGCTTAAGGATTTCATGACTTTCTTAGTCAATGGTACTAATGTTTACTATCTTTGTGTAACAGATGGCGAGTAGATGGATTATGAGCACAAAGCACAATATGTGCTCTTCTGGACTTAACATCCAGAAACGCTGCAGAATTCTCTGGCATAATCACATTTCTATTGAGATCACGGATTGCACATGCCATTTCTACCCCTTGCACTCCATATCGATCCATTCAACAAGCCTTTTGGGAAGGCGCTACAGTTGATAGATCATGTGAACCTCACTGCATCAGAAGTACCATATTTGGCGAGGCTATTACCGTTTCAGAGGAGGATCTAAGGATTGTACTACAATTGGGGGATGACGCGGACTGTCCAACTCGTTTACACCCCCTCACTGTTAGAGGATGCTTTCTCAGAGCCAAATACTCTGGGGACATCAATTCTGGGGTACTCAACAAGAGTAACCTCTGTCCCCAGTTTAAATATCTTGCACACGTTCTGCTCAAGTGCATGGCTTCAAGAAAAGGTGGTTTTGATGAGCTGTCTGACCAGATGCAAAACGCATACGTTGCGTTGGTGCTGAACCATCCGTTCAGCTTCTCCAAGATGATCTTCACCTATCTGGTGGAGAACATCGAGGGGAAAGGGAAGGAAGCCTTCTGTATGTACCCGAGGTTTATGCAAATGATCATAGATCAGAAGCTTCCTTCCCTGCCAAAGGAAAAGGAGGATTCGGTAATCTTGGAGGTAATTGATGACACTAACCTGGGAATGATGAAAGTATACCGGGGAAAGCAAGTGAAGCCTCCTATCAGGAGGTTGTTTGGTCATCTTGCCCGGGATGACTATGTGGTGCCGGAAAAGAGAAAGTGGCGTCACGAGGACAGTGACTCTGATGTGGAACAGATAGCCCTACCCACTCATGACTCAGATGATGATGACAGTGGGGATGCTGCTATTCCACTCAGAGGCACTGTGTCTGATTCTGTACCTCTAGTGTCCGTCACATCCGGAGAAGTAACTGAGTCAGCGGGATTTCATCAGGATTTTGTTCTTGACGCGGAGGAGGAGGATGCATCGGATGAGGAGCCACTTACACGAACTGTGGGAAGGGAAGTTGTTCCCACAAAACATGGGTTAAGGGTGGTTGGTGAACACCCGAGAGACTCCGGAGATACAGATACTGACCCAAGCTATGCTCCGGGGTCCACAGGCAGGGTTGTAGGGGGAGCTTCCACCTGAATTGGAACAAGGAGGAAGAGAATGGCCAAACCCCATGGCCAGAAGAAGAAGAAGCGTAGGGTGACCTTCATCACCACCACATCTACTACATCCACCACAGCCACCACAGCCACCACATCCACCACAGCCACCACATACACCACATCCACCACATCCACCACATCTACCACAGCCCCCACCATACTTCCCACCACAGCTCCACCACCACATCCTTTACTCCCTCATCACCTCCACCACTATACAGACCTATCTTCACTACAGCCACCTCCACCACCACGTCACACCAATCAATACCCTCAACCCATCCCTCACACACTTATAGATCTCCTCTACCTCCAATGGGGGTAGAGGAACACTTGTCAGTGCTTAACAGAATGGTGATGCGCTTACTGGCGGCTGATGAGGAAAAGACAACTCAGATCCGCCAGCTTACTGACCTGACTGCTGCACAATCTCACAAAATTGCAGAGCAGGCTCGAGTAATTGAGGAGCAAGCCCAGCAGTTGGCTGCTCAGAGCACCAAGATGGACCAACTCCAAGCTCAAAGTGTCACATCAAGCAAGCAAATAGAGGAGCTGGAGAAGGCAAGGAAGATTATCCTGTTAAAACTGAAAGGATCTAAAGAGGAGCCATTGAAGATCAGGGAAGGAGACAGAGATGAAGATGATGAAGATAATGATGAGGATGATGAGAGTGATACTGAGGATGATGAAGAAGCAGAAGGAGGGGATGAACCTGCATCGGCCACTGCTACAGGTCAGGAGAAAAGGACAAAGAACAGACAAGATCAATCAGCTTCTACCTCTGCCCCTCCAAGTGATGAAACCATGATACAAGAAAAAAAGTAAAGATTAGATGTTTATGTATTTATCTTCTTTTGTATTTGAATCATGTAATTGGACACAATGTATTTAATGTTTATATTACTTTAATGCCTTTCTGTTTGATTAATTACTAATGATTTATGTGTGGAATGTTTAAATCAAACAGATCAAAATTACCAAAGAGATGAGTTTGATGTTGCTCCCCTTCAACAGGTCAAGTCTCAGCTAACAATGATTCTTGATCTGCAAGGGATTGTCAGGAGGTCAGTGAATTATACCCTTGAAGAAGGGGAAATAATTCATGACCTATCAAATGAGCAACTCGTAGAGCTTTTCGAGCTAAATCCAGATGAAATAGTAAAAGATGCCCCGACATGCGATTCGACTAGTGACGAAGAGCTCCACGATGTTGATGATGTAGAGATCGAAGATGTCACTGCCGAGGAGTAGCCTCAGTACGCTGACAATGAGGGTAATGTGGTCCCCAATCTGGGTGAATCCCTTGTCAGCGATACTATTGAGGTGTTGAACAATATGGAGCAAGAAACAGAGAAAACAAAAGACACAGCCCAAGCCTCAAATGATGATGTTGACATTCGAAAGGCTGAGTGGGCTGCATGTTTTGAAGAAGTTAGAGCCCAACGTACTACACCAAAGAAGGATTCCTACACCAAACTCTATAGAGTCAAGAAACATCACAAGGTGTCAGGAAGGATCATAGCATGGGCGTACTTTGAAGATCTCAATGCATATGCAGTTAAGAGAGAACAGGGCATAGAGTACTTCAGATTCTCACATGATCTGAAGACTCTACCAGGTTTTGAGCTCAACCAGCTGGCCAAACTAAGGCTTTTGTATGCTGACCCGAGGAAGATGTCAGGCTGGTTTGAGGCTGCTCTGAAGAAGGAGTACCACACTAGATGGGTTAACTTCAGACCCCAACAGCCTACTAGGTATATCAGAAGGTCTGAGGTTATGTCATTACTGGCAAGCCTAAGATAGTGTTGAAGTGGAATCCTCCGCGCACAATGTCGAGAATCCCACTCAGGGAAATGCCACAGGATTTCACTCCACATTTTAAGTGGTGGTACTATGATTGGAGAACAGCTGAAGCGGTCATAGTCTTAAGCAAATAGGGACAGATGGATACTATCAGGGTATTCAACCCGATGTGGCTTACAAACTTGTCGGAAAGTGATGTATATACGCTATACAAGTGGCCACTGTTCTATGATACGCAAGATATTGTACAAGCCCTCCAGTTCCAGAAAGTTATACGACTCTGCTTCGCGTTTGAGATTCACACGGGAGTCACAAAAGAGGAGAAGTACAAGAAATACAAAGAGGTTATGCAGAAAACAAAAGATTAGAGAGATCTAGGTCCAAGGGGGAGTTTGTTGATACATGTATGTCCCTAGATCATGATAGGAAATGTAATAGATCTTGTTTATCTAATTCTGGTGTAATTTGATATGATTAATGAAATGATATTGGTTGATTGTGATTTGTAATGATTAATATTTCATTAATGAGTTGATATAAAATTGGTTAATTAGGTTAGTGATTGGTTGAATGTTTACATATAATGTTTACTAATTAATACATTCAAACTTAACATAATCAAGTTCTCATGCGAATGGCCCATGCGAATGGACCATAAGCATGAACAACTTCATACGAATGACTCAGTCGCACGACTGAACTGGGTGACTGGATTAGTCGTATGATTGACACATAAGATTGGCTCAGTCGCACGACTGAATACTCAGTCGTGCGGATGAATCAACCGCATGGTTCAATCGCACGACTGAACCATACTAATGGTTCAGTCGCACGATTGAATAATACCAACCTATAAATACAACCCAATTTGTGAAAAATAGGGACTCTCAAGAAATTACGATTCCAAACGTACCCTAGCTGTCCAGAAGCCTCCCAATTCGTTCTCCAAGTTCATAGAACACATTAGATCGATTCCCAATCGATTTCTAACGTTAGTTTCAATTCTTGATTGATTCTTCGTGTGTTCTCACTGATTGGATCGCCAATCAAATAGGATTCCGCACTATTTGATCTGGTTTACACGCTAATCTCCAGGTATTTCGTTCAAATACCAGGTCCTAACAATATCTTTTATACTTAAGAAAGAAACTCATATTCTAATGCCATTTCAAATTTCATTGGATGTTACATTAGCATGAAAGAAATAGCAGGTCATAGTAGAAAGGGTCTGTTACATGTTCGACTACAAGATGAAGGGTACAACCCCAACTTTGAGGTATAAAATTTTCCTAATCATCTAAACAATAATGGCGTATTATGACTATACAGTTGCAAGCTTATCAATGTTGCATTGTGGGAAGAAATAACGAGAGGTTTCAATTAATCTGCCCTAAGGTTGTGCTTTAAACATGAATATCTAAGTTGAAAGCACGTTTGACAGCATAAAATATAACATCTTAAGCTAATCTCAACATAGTTTAAACTCTGAAGATTTTAGGAACACTAATTAAGCCTCTTAACCTTGATGTTAATTGATCCACATAAATTAAGAACGTACAGGAAAAATGTGTGAAAAGATACCAAGCATCGGAACTCAAATATAATTAACAACTAGACAATGGATTACATTAATATTTCTCTTTCTACACTAAAAAATAACACCAAAATATTCGATTTGATTTTTTTCAACAAATATATTGATTATTGTAGGGTCATTAAAAGCTAATGCACCCAAAACAACCCAAGTCTTTCGTGCATGCATGCACTTAGTGCAAAGTAGAAGTTGCTACAGAAGTTTTACACCCTGCATCAAAAATATTCTAAGTGTAAAATCTTCAGAAGCCAAGCCCAATATCTTTCGAATCCAAAAGTGAAGTCTTCCGAATCTTCAAAGATAAAGTCTTCTGAAATCAAAGAAGTGAAGACATATTTCTTTCAAATACTTTGAAGAACATGCTTTCTCTGATGTATTTTTCATAAAGCTAACCAACTTTCCGCAACAACTCTGAAGACTCACCAACTTATACAAGTTGGTGAAAGGTTCATGCTTTATATAAACTGTACATTGAGGTCTTATGTCTGCAAATTTCTACTTTATGTAATTTTATCCTTTTATAATATATTAGGATGTGAGCTATGGCATGTCATAGTCACTACTCAAAAGACAATCTGCCTTTTGACTCTACGTTTGATTTTGTTGTCTAGAGCATATGTTTCTAGCAGGCCTTCTAAGTATGGCCGGCTGTAGGATGTAGTATAAAGTATCTCCGGTCCTTGTATCTTTCTTAATGCTTTGTGACACTTGTGAAAGAACTTGAGAGCAATATACAACATTCTTGAAAACCCATATCCATGTGTTGTTGTTCTTAGTTTTGTCTTTTATTTTGCTTGTGTTCTAAGTATCATACTATAAGTCCCAGTTTCCTATTTGATTTGTTAAGTGTTCTAACACTCTCCTGCTTATGTGATTGTTGTATTGACCATCCATTAAAGGGTCCTACAATTGGCATCAGAGCTTTCCAGGATTTTGATTGTAAGATCTCGCCATCTTAAGATCAGATGTGCTCCAAATTATACATAAATATCATATCAAAAGCATATAAGTTATTCCTCAATATCTCCCTTAAAATGATGAATATGTGCTTAAAAATATTAAATCCTGTTTTCAGGTGTTTAAAAGGTCAAGATGGACAAAAGAAACATATATGACAAGAAATTGAAGTAATCCAAGCTTTGGAGTCCAAGAACAGGGTCGTGCCTCATTAAGCACGCCCCCATGCCTTGCCTGAAACCCACCCCCGTGCTAAATTGACACACCCCCATGTTGGAACATCTGACAGGACAAAAGTATTATCCCTTTAAAGCAAGCATGAGGTTGTGCCCATGAGACACGAGGCCATGCCCCACCTCCAACACGGGGCCATGCCCCATCAAGCATGGGGTCGTGCTCGACACACCCTGCACGTACGAGCCGACCATCATTCATAAGCATTTTATTAGCACGACGCCATGCTTAAACACTCCATAAAGCCTATAAATAGAGGCCTAAGTTCACCATTTTGGCAAGCTTTGGTGGGAGAGTTACTCTGTAGAATTCTCTCGGTAATTAATTCTTCAAGACCATTTGGAGGCTCGGAAGGTGCATACAACACTTGGAAGAAGCTCGGGGTTGTATAGACGTCATCCATTGTGGATCACCGGTTTGATTGTTCAAGTGATAAAAAGAACAAGAAACAACAATTTTCAAATCCCCAAAAGGTTAACATTGCATGCATAATGTGTGGTCTGCAAAACCACATGGCCAAAGATTGTTATTACAATCCTGCTAGCACACATTATGCAAATAATGTTAAAAAGGAAGGAGTCAGGGAAGGTTTCTCATTTGGACCATATCAAATGGTTCAAGTGATGAAAAAGGGAAAGCTTGTTTCTGAAACAAGGCTACTTTCGGAAGAAAATCCTTCTTCCGAAAGGAAAAAGGCTTCAGAAGCTAAAGCTGTCAAGACTCTGAAGAACAAAAGAGTCCCCTTGAAACCATCCCAGAAGAATACTGCTTCGGAAGAAAAGGTGGTGAAGGCTTCTTTCGAAAAGAAAGAAGCTTTGGAAGAATGCCAAGTTACAAATGCTTCAACAAGCTCATCCTCCATGATCAACCAAGGGATAGAATGGAAGATCAAGGAAGATGCTGTAGCCCAAACCTCTTCTTCAACGACATCCATTGAACCCCCATGCATAAATTTTGGTTCAATTATGTCATTATCTTTGGAAGAACCAAGACCAATAAAGCTTGGGTTTCCAATCAAAACTAATCATCTTATCTTATGTGCAGGGACATCCATTTGACAAGAATAACAACATTTGGATTGTAGATAGTGGATGCTCCAGGCATGACAGGAAACAAATCTCTCTTTAACAATTTCAACATTATGATGGAGGTCCTATCCAGTTGGAGGTGAGGCGGAGGATATATTTCTGGCAGAGGGAGTATATCCAATGGTATGTTAACAGTTGACAAAGTTAACTTTGTCAAATAGCTTGAACACAACCTGTTAGTGTTTCTCAATTCTGTGATCAAAAGCACCAAATGCTTTTCACAAAACATGAGTGCATTATCCTCAAACCAGGGATGACAATTCCTCTGGAATGGTGCTTCTTAGATCTCCAGGAAAGGGGATATGTACAAGCTTGATATGAACAATGCTTCCCTAATGGGTGAAGTATCATGCTATTGGACCAAAAGAACCAATGAGCCTGATCAGAAAAACCTCTAAGTCCCACAGACATTACAACTGCTGAAGAGATCACAACAGCTGAAGACATCAGCTGATCATAAAGTACTAAAGACAAAGTCTGAAGACAAGAATGAAGACTACTACTGAAGACAAAGTCTGAAAGTAAAGTACCGAAGACAAAGTCTGAAGCTATCAGCTGAAGACAAAGTCTGAAAGTAAAAGTCTGAAGAACAAAGTCTGAAGAACAAAGACTGAAGACCAAAGTGATCAGTAGTTGTCACAACAGCTGAAGTTATCAACTTCAGTAGTTGTGATAGTTTCCTTTCAGTTCTTGTAATTTAGTTTCAGTAGTTTAGTTTCAGTAGTTTTATGTTTCTTGTACTTAGCATTCTCTGAGATGTAATCAGTTGTTGAGAACATTCTCAGTAGTTTGCATAGTTTCAGTAGTTTGAATAATTCTGTTAGATGTCACTATCAAGTGACATCAGCTGACGTCACATATCCTATATAAGGAATCTTGACCTAATTGTAAAGTATGACATTGAGCCACCACGAAAGCATATGAATGAAATATCTCTTTTGCAGAATACTCTTTTTCTATAACCATTTACTGTTACATTGAATATCATTGTGTTCTTGTGAATTGTTTAATTCGTTGTTTGAATTTCCGCTGCGATACTCTCTAATTAATCAAACTTAGATCACTGATCCTAACAAATGGTATCAGAGCAAGGTTAATCATTGATCGATCTAACAATTGATCATTGAAACTGCTATTTGATATCTATGTTTGAAATTAGCATATTTGCAAGAATGGTTATGGATCATTGAATTTCTACTGCTTTTGTTTATTGCTTTGAGTTTTCTCTTGGTTCATATTGAGTTGTTGTGTTTTGCACTAAATCAGTTAAAACTTAATAGAATTGGTTGAATCTGAGAATGACTACTCATTCTAATGACCCTCACAATACCGGTCCTCAACCAAGCCTCCGATGCTGGTTAGGACTGAGTATAACATATGGCAACGAAGAATGCTTCATCACCTGTCTGTTAACAGTTTAGGTTGTTGGACATCTGTGGTACATGGTCCACACAAGCCTATGGTGAACAATCCGGAGACCACCAAATGGTTCCAAAGAAGAAGGAACAATACTCAGATGTGGACCGAAAACTGTTTGAGATTGATGCTAAAGCGCATGGAATTCTGGCCATGGCACTGCCGAATGAAATCTATTCTGGGCTTATGCATCATGAAACTGCTCATGACCTCTGGAATGCATTGAAGGAACAATTTGGTGGAACAGATGAGTCTTAGCAAACAACAGAGAAATCCTTGCCCAACAATATGAGACATTCTCTCATAGGAAGGGTGAGTCACTGACTCAACAGTTTGAGCGTTTTTCTGTTTGATCTCTGAGCTGAAAATGGTCAAACATGAATACACTAATAGTCAGATGAACAACAGATTCCTCAGATCACTGCCTGAGAGATGGGACACATATACCATTGTCCTACGCTCCAGTGCAAATTTGGATAGTCTATCTCTCACCCAACTCCATGAGAAACTGCTTACATTTGAAAGAGAGATAGAGCAAAAAAGGAAACTGGCATCATCAAGAAAGCTCACTGATGACTTTGTACCAGGTAACACTGCCTTGGTTGGTCATGAGTCAGAATATGCTGCATCAGAAAGCATTATGATGCATATAGATTTCTCCTCAAACGGTTCAGATCATGCATTTGTTAGTGTTGACAGTCAGTCAGGCTATAATAGTGACAATTTGTGTTTCATTATGGATGATTTAAAGGGTATTGCTGATGATGACTTAGAAGAGATGGATATTCTGAGCCAAATGGCCTTGATTAATATCAGATCTAAAAAGTTCTACAAGAGAACTGGTAGGAAATTTCCAGGACTCTCTGGCAAAACCAAAGTTGGTTTTGACAAGAGTAAGTTGAAGTGTCACAAATGCCATAGGCTTGGACACTTTGCAAGAGAGTGTAGATCATCTGGATCTAACTCCTCTGCACCCTTTGTAACTTTTCCAAGCAATAGTCCACAAAACAGAGGGCAACATCCTGATAGTTCTGGTCATCATTCACAACCTAATCTCCTGCATATTTGTCCCTTAGGGTCCAATGTCATGTCCATATCCCTGCTATTACATGCCACACCCAAATCTGGTTCAATTTCCTAATGCACAACAACCTCAAGCCCTACTGAGCCTCTACCATCTCAATCATCTCAATCACAACCTCATCACAGCTTCTTCACCCTGGTATTGTGACTGGAGCAGTTTACCAGATGATCTCTCTGGTAATGAGCAATTATTTGATGGCGATGGTCAACATGGTGGTGAACATCCTTTTGGGAATCTAGCTCTCATGGCCCTGAATCTACGATAGTTCATGCTCCAATGCATCTTCATCACAGGTAACCCATGTATCCTCTGAGGCTAAGGCCAAGCTATGTTCTGAATCTTGCATAGCTGCATTTATCTCTATTAGAGAGGCAAATGTAGCTTTAATAAATCAAAATCTAGAGCTGAGCAAACCCTTCCAAAAGAAAAGCTGAATATGAGTCTGTCCTTAAGGATAAAGATGATGAGATTTATAAGCTTAAATGCCAATAAATGATGAAAAGGCTAAGCTAGAGGTCATTCTTGAGAACCATAGAGATCTCAAAGAAAAACTTGCAGTTACCCAAGTTGAGTGTGACCGCTGGGTATCATCCTGCAAGGGATTTGAAATGCTGCTCAGCAAGCAATCTGCTTCGAATGTGAAGTTTGGAATAGGTTACAACCACATTGCACCACCTACAGATTTTACTCCAAAACTAATAGTAAAATCTGAAGGTGAAAGTAATTTCCAAACCACATCATCATGTGCATCATCCTCAAGTGATCACCCAAAATCACAAGATGAAATCAGTGTTGATACCTTAGCAAATCAATTGGCTGATGGGTAACTACTGATAAGCACATGAAGCTGAGTACTTCAGATGGTCCCTCAAAGTACCTCAAGTACTAAAGGGCAAGTCACAACATCTGAAAAGCATTTCAAATCAGCTGAAATAAAAGGATTAACAACTGATAGAGAACAGCTAAAGGACAAGTCTTCAGTTGGTACAGATCCTTCAATACTAAACAAAAGTACTGAAAAGGAGGAGGAAAGTACTGAAGAGCACACCTTCAGTAGTTTCCACATCAGCAGTTGATCACTCCAAGATGAAGAATAAGCCATGTGAAAATGTGGTAAATTTAATTGTCTTTCGATGAATGTTGGTACAGGAAAGGGTTCCAAACTCAACAGAGATAAGCTCATTAAAATCCAGATGGATGAAATGAAAAATGAGTTTGAGACTAAGTTTGTACCACATTCACCCTTTGTGATAAACCTAAGCCTCAACCAAACCAAAAAGAAGGATAGGGTTTATCATAAAAAAGCTGATAGTGCTCCTCATGATAAACATCAGACTAAGTCTGTGAATTTAAGGAGGAAATGGTGGGTCACAGGAACTCATCAAACACAAGTATCTAATATGTCACAAGAGCTGAAAGCTTTAGCTACAAATGAGACACAACTTGTTATGATGGTTCAGCATTTGTTGGGGAGAGTTAACCAACTAGATGCACTGTGATCAAACCACTAAAAAGGCATTCCAAGCCCAAATCCAAGGAATCCATTCAGCACCATCTCCTTCTTATCAGCTGTTAATCATAAGAAACAAGTTATGGTTAAATCTGTTGATGAAAACAGACCCAAAACCAAAAAGGTTGGGTCTCAAAACCTAACTAGTTCTTATGATGAATGCGGGTTCTTCAGCATGCCAAAGGAGCATCTGGTATGTAGACAGTGGAGGATCTATACATATGACTGGGAGCAGTTCTCTTCCTAATGACTACTCTCAAGGAAAGAAGGGATTTGTTTCATTTGGTAATGATGCCAAGGGTTACATCATCGGGATAGGATATGTGTCTAATGGACAAATCAGGTTTGATGATGTTAATCATGTGGAGAATCTCAAGTATAATCTGCTGAGGTCAGTCAGATGTGTGATAAAGGGCACGTTGCACTTTTCACAAGTCAGAACTGCAGGATTTCTATTTCCCAAGTTCTGAGGCTGATCGACAAGGTATTGGATGAACATACTCTCCTGAAGGCAACAGGATTGGAAGAGTGTATGCCTTGGATTTGTCAAAGAAGATTGATTTGAAGGGTCATCCTTGCCTGTTCTCCAAAGCTTCTCAGGAATCTAAACTGTGGATAAAAAGGCTGGGTCATGTAATCTCAAAAACATGGATCAGCTAATCCACAATAGTTTAGTGAGAGGTCTACCAATAAAGGAGTTCACTGTGATGAAAACTGCACTGCTTGTTTGAAAGGAAAACAACACAAAGTCTCATTCCCTCCTATTGAAGAACCTAAGTCCACTGCTCCTTGTAGTTACTGCACATGGATCTATTTGGTCCTGTGAGAGTGATGAGCATGGCAAAGAAGAATACTATCTGGTAATTGTGGATGATTACTCCAGTTTGTATGGACCTTCTTCTTGCATTCAAAGGATGAGGTTGCTCAGACGATTATAAACTTGTGTATATGTTGAGAAACAGTATTCCCTATCAGTCAAGTGTACAAGGAATGATAATGGAACTGAATTCAGAAACCATACACTTGATGATTTTATCTATCAAAAGGAATCAAGAGGCAGTTTAGCATCCCAAGGACTCCAGACAAAATGGAGTAGTGGGAGAGAAAGAACAGGACCCTAATTGAAGCTGCAAGGTCTATGTTGGCTGACTCTGGTTTGCCATTGACCTTTTGGGCTGAAGCTGTTAACACAACTTGCTATGTGCAGAATAGAGTATTAGTAAATCAGAGGTTGATGAAGATCATATGAACTTCTACATCATTTGGCTCCTCTAATTTCATTCTCAAAGCCTTTAGGTGTCCGTGTTTCATTCTCAACACAAAGGATCAACTCACAAATTTGAATCCTAAGGTGGATGCAGGGTATTTTTGGGGTTATTCATCCACATGCAAGGCTTACAGAGTCTTCAACTGCAGAACAAAGTTAGTTGAAGCAACCTTGCATGTGAAATTCAATGATATCCTAAGGATTTAAAATTCCACAAAATCCTATGGAGTTGTTTGATCTGGACATACTGCCAATTGTTCCTTATCAACCTCCAGCTGTTGCAGATCTTGTGGATAAATCATCTTCTGCGCAGTCTTCCACCTGGTGGTACTGAAGATGATGATGATATCAGTACTCACCTTTTCAAGTAGTGACCAACTGCCTGAGTCCACTAAACTTGATGTTCCTGTAGCTTCAGCAGCTCCATCCACAACAAATGCTGATGAGATTTCTGACTCATCCACATAATTTGATTTGCCATCTCATACTTGGTTTCCAGAGTCTGGAAAACATCTGCTGCTGCTGAACCTGCTACAAACACTTGCATTGATCTTATAGTGTACCAAGAGAAAGAATCACCCCATGTCTCAAATCATTGGTGATATCAATGCTGGGTCTCAACTAGAAGTCAATCGTCCAAATTCTGCTTCTATGCTCTCTTCATCAGTCAGCTAGAGCCAAAGAACTATCATGTTGCTTTAAGAGACAATGGATGGGTTGAAGCCATGCAGCTTGAGCTACTTCAGTAAAAAAGCAGCAAGTGTGGGAACTGGTTCCTCTAACCCCAGGTAAGTGTGCAATAGGCACTAAACGGGTGTTTAGGAATAAAACTGATGAAAATGGGCTTATTTTCAAGAACAAGGCTAGACTGGTTGTACAAGGGTTTTCACAAGAAGAAGGTATTGATTATGATGAAACCTTTGCCCCTGTAGCCAGACTAGAGGCAATTAGATTGTTCTTAGCCTATGCTGCATTCCACAATCTTAAAGTTTTTCAAATGGATGTCAAAAGTGCATTTTTATATGGTAAAATAAAAGAAGAGGTTTATGTGTGTCAACCACCAGGTTTTGAGGACAATAAACTCCTGATTGGGTGTATCAACTTGATAAGGCTCTTATGGGTTGAAGCAAGCTCCTAGAGCCTAGTATGAAACACTTTCAAATTTTCTTCTTAAAAATAATTTCACTAGAGGCTCCATAGATAAAACTTTGTTTATAAAGAAAGTGGATTAGCATAAGCTACTTGTTCAAATTTTGTTATTGATGATATTATTTTGCATCCTCTGATCCCTAGTTGTGTGATGAGTTTACAAGTTTAATGAAGCAAAAGTTTGAAATGAGTGCAATGGGAGAATTACAGTTCTTTCTAGGCTTGCAAATCAATCAAAAGGCTGATGGAACCTTCATTCATCAGACAAAATATACAAAAAATCTTTTGAATAAGTTTGATTTACAAACTGTAAGCCCTGTCTACTCCCATGTGCAACACCACACAACTGGATGCAGATTAGAAAGGTAAAGCTGTTGATGAAATACTTTACAGATGTATGATTGGGTCCTTGATGTACTTAACAGCTTCTAGACCAGATATCATGTTTGCAACTTGTGTTTGTGCTAGATTTCAGGCTGCTCCTAAAGAGTCTCATTTGATTGTAGTCAAGAGGATCTTTAGTATCTGCAAGGTACACAATCTCTAGATCTTTGGTATTCCACTGGACACTCATGCAAATTAGTTGCTTTTTCTGATAGTGACTATGCAGGGTGTAAGTTAACCAGAAAGTCAACTTCTGGTGGATGTCAATTCCTAGGCAACTGGTTGATTCTTGGACAGAGTAAGAAACAAACTCTGTTGCTACATCCACTGCTGAAGCAGAGTACATTGCTGCTGCAAGTGTACATCTCAGGTACTCTGGCTTCAAAACCAATTATTGGATTATGGCATTACAGAGACTAAGACTCCATTATTAATGGATAGGCTTCAGCTCTGTGTATCGTCAAGAATCCAGTCCAGCACTCTAGGACCAAACATATATGAAACAGGGACACCATTTTTTTAGGGATTGTTTTGAAAAGGTCTGATTGATCCAAAATTTGAGCCTAGTGCTGATGAGCTTGCATATTATATTACTAAGCCTTGGATAGTTCAACTTTCAAAACCTTGTGTTAAGGCTTGGTATGTGCAGCTAGAATAGTGATAACTACATGATGATCTCAGTAAACAAGTACTGATGATCATTAGTAAACATGTCACAAATATGTACTAATTCTTAACGAAACTGATGCAATTACAACTATGATGTAGTTATAACTCCTGATGTCAGTAAAAACAGATAAGCACAGATGTTCTATGAAACAACTGAAATCAGCTAAAAAGTCTGATGAGTAAGTGTTGAGGACAGTATGAAAAACTGAAAAGCTAAGAATTGACGAAAATTACTGATGAGAATTTTCACTTCAGTCGTTTCCACAAACTGTTGTTTCACTCTAAACAGCTGATGACAAAACCATGTCTTCAGTAGTTTCACAACTACTGATCACTAATACCAAGTCCTCAGTTGTTTACAACAGCTGAAGACAAAACCAAGGTTTTCAGTAGTTTCACAACTACTAATGACTAAAACCAAGTCTTCAGTGTTTTTCAAACGTCTGATAGTTAAAACCACGTCTTCAGTTGTTTTCATAACAACTGATGCCAACACCAACCCTTTCAGTCGTTTTCTTTTCAGCCTTTTCTTAACCTATAAATACCTGCACTTATAGACAAAAGTTTCATTAGCCGTTTTCAAACCTTTCTCTCTCAACAATGGCGACCATGAAACTCAAACCCCGACACAACTGTGTTGCCTACCTTTCGAAATCGACCTTCTGGAACAAGTGTGACACTGCCATCGATCTTATGGTGGATTCCCCATACAGAACAGCCTTTCTTCTGAATCCTACCATATATCCTGACTCCTTATCCTAGTTCTGGACCAATATCTCTGTAATAACTGGTGAGAATGATAGACAAATCACTCTCCAGTCGTTGGTGAACCAAAAACAGGTGCTCATCACCCCCGACATCATTCGCAAAACCCTAAATTTGCATGATGGCACCTATCCTAAAGAATACCCGAAAGGCACCACTGATATGTTTTTATCCATAACGGGTATGAAGGCGACCTAAGTGCTACAACCATACTTAAAAAGCACTTCCATGATGCTGAACGTCTTATCTTTCATATGGTGAATGTCTGCCTTGCATCAAAGACATCTTCTTGGATTAGATGTCTTCCGATGGCAACAGGTATTGTTCTCTATCCTTGAATGCCAAAATCTAAATTTTTCTGAGATAGTGTTCATGGAACTAAAGGATCTGGCTCAAAAACCTGTGGTAAATAGATGGATACTTTATCCCAGGTTTCTGATGGCCATAATTTTGAATCAATTAAATCTGATGGACTTGTAGGTCTTGGAATCCCTGCTCCAGCTGTTTTAGCTGAGGTATACTCCCGACATAACTCAGATGCTACTCTTAAAGGGGCTGCCCGGATGCTAAAACCCAAGTAGAGGGAACCCACAGCCTCCACTTCCAGATCCAAAGTCCCCACCAAACCCAAATCCAAAAAGCCCAAAAAGGCTACTCAGGGAGATGAGTCCCCTGAGGATGCCCCTGTACCACAAACGCAGGAAAAACATACTGGTTATAACCCCCCAGTTATGTCCAAGACTCAACCTGCTGAAGCCGCACAGGTATCCTATCAACAGGATCCTGTTGCAACCACAATTGGGGATCCCACATTTCTGGAGCCTCTCTCAATTGAGAGGGTTCCCATTGAAGAGCACCTCTCTCCCGGGTGCATTTTGCTTCAGACCAATCTCCACATGCAACCGCCCCTCAAAGCCCAACACTGATCGTTGCTAAAGTGCTGAGTCAGTTGCATTCCTCACCCCCTCCCCAGAAACCACTTATCACTAGGAATACCTCAACTATTAAGGGGGAGGACCAAAATGCTTCTGATAACCCACAGCACAGGGGTTACAATGTACACTCTCCAAGTGTAGAAACGGAGACTAGAACATCTGGTAAGGCTGCCACTTCTACTGATTCAGCAAATGATCAGGATGAAGTTGGTAACATCCATAAGACCTTACCAGAGGAAAATGCCAATGAAGGACACAGTCCTGAGGCAGGAAGTCCCCAGTACCAAGAACAAGGGGCACATGCTTTTACTGATCTACACTCAGAGCATGTACATCCTGATACCATTAGGAGGTCAGGTGATTCAGCACAAACTGATGATGACCTGGGCTTTTTCTATGATGTATATAGCCCATAATACCATCCTTGAGACTGAGGTGAGCAGACTCAAAGAGTTGTTAGCCAAAATGTCTCAGGATCAAAGTCCATCTACCTCACAAACCCCACAGATGGCACCTTCAATTGAAGGTTCCCCAAACACTGAGCCAATACACATAACCGAGCCACCAATCACTGCTTTTGGCACCACCTCTTAGGGACGGAACCCTCTGAGCAGATGGTTGCTATCTTTCAAAACTCCTTACCTCTCATCAGTCCCATCATCACTGACATAGTGCATAAAGCCAATGATGAGAGGATATCCTCAAATCTACAATCCCTCATTGATGATGCTATTCACAAATCTCTTTCTGCCTTTCAAACCCCTGATTCCAATGCAACCAAAAAGGGGGAGACTTCCAAGTCTAAGGCAGTGAAAGAAAAGAAAAGAAAAAGAGTTGATGATGACAAAGAACTTGCAAAAGAGAAGGAGGTGGAGAAAGAACTGATCTCAAAACAGCTTATCACATATAAAAGAAAGAAAAGTGTTGAGTCAAAAGCTGATGAAGATAAATCCTTAGAAGATCTTGTCAAAGATGCTGATGAAGCTCACAACAGATCCATGGATAAAATTATAGATCAGCTCTTTCGACAAGGTCATGACACAGCTACACTAGACACTGAGATCAGAAGGCTGGAAATAGAAGAGATTCAAATAGATGGGCTGGTATAGTGTGTTGGAAAGGGAAAGATTGGAGATAATGATAAGATTCATTGCCAAATACCTTGGAAGATCATTGATAGAGATAAAGGCCTGGTCCAGAGACAGTATCCTAGAGATAACCAAGAAGATCTGCTCTGCTGGAGGCTATAATAAGGGGTTGATAATTGAAGCACTGGATGAACAGGTGCAGGGAAGAGAACTGAAATGGCAAAGCTCTCCAAAGCCAAACTCACCACTAAAATGCTAAGTAGTCTTCTCACACTCCCACTCAAACACAACTCTTATCTCTAAAATCTCCCAAATCTATCCCTAAACCTAAGCCACCCACAACTCAACCCACAAAACCAATCCCTTTACCCCCAAAACCACCTCAAACTTACCCAGTGATGCACCCAGAAGGAGGAGAAGGGTGTTGAGGGTAGAAAAAGATGAAGAAGAGGATGATGATGATGACAGTCTGCCAATCTCTGCTGTTCTCAAACTCAAATCACCTGAGCACGGAAGTCAACAAGTGATTACTCCTGACTTGCAAATGCAGATGGTGAAGGTAGAGATTGAAGAAGCAGAACAGCAGAAACAGCACGATGAGAAGTTTCTCAAGATGGTTGATAAGGATTTCCCTCAGTCCTCATCCATTCAAGAAATGAAGAAACAGGCTCTGAGGCTGTACACTCTTAGACATAACTTTCAACATCAAAAAGAAAGAGTGCGGATCTGGCCAGACTCCAGGGTAAGTTCTAGAATTCATAAGAAATATACCAAGTAGATATCATGGCCAAGTGAAGAAGACCTTGAATGTTGCAATTACATTGGCCATGGTAGTCTCACCTAGGAAATATTGAAGAATTCAAGAGAGCTCACAAATCCAAGACAACCCCTCAATCTATTCTTGAGAACAAAATGATCAAGAAGGGGTTGTTATACAAAAGACTTGAAGATCTTCAGAAGAGTGAACTCCAGTTGTTGCTTGAAGGCTCTCACCCTGATGAACTTGCTTATAGAGAGATAACAACTGTGGAGTTGAAAAATGGAAAGACAGTGAGATACCTGTCTGAGTATTATGGCCTAGAGTTCTTCTTCGAGGGAGAAGCAGAAATCACCAAGGAGGAACAAGTTGTTCTCCTTGAGGCCTATGCTAGTGAGTCTATAGACTCATTATGGAATTAGGTTTCATGGTTGGGACAAGACTCTGTGTCCAGTTTCCAAGACAGTGTTCCCTTCCATACTTAGCCAATCAAAAGATTAGAAACCTTTTCCCGGCCTATGCTTAATTGATTACCTCTGAAGCTGATCATGAGGGTGTTTCTGCCAAGAATAAGTGGAATCATCAATAAGTTTAGAGGTTTTGGCTGCATTGGTTTAGGGGGAGTTGTTGGACCAAAAGAACCAATAAGCCTGATTAGAAAAACCTCTAAGTCCCACAGACATTACAACTGCTGAAGAAGATCACAACAGCTGAAGACATCAGCTGATCAAAAGTACTGAAGACAAAGTCTGAAGACAAGAACTGAAGACTACTATGGAAGACAAAGTCTGAAAGTAAAGTACTGAAGACAAAGTCTGAAGCTATCAGCTGAAGACAAAGTCTAAAAGTAAAAGTGTGAAGAACAAAGTCTGAAGAACAAAGACTGAAGACCAAAGTGATCAGTAGTTGTCACAACAGCTGAAGTTATCAACTTCAGTAGTTGTGATGGTTTCCTTTCCGTACTTGTAATTTAGTTTCAGTAGTTTTATGTTTCTTGTACTTAGCATTCTCTGAGATGTAATCAGTTGTTGAGAACATTCTCAGTAGTTTGCATAGTTTCAGTAGTTTGAATAATTCTGTTAGATGTCACTATCAATGACATCAGCAGACGTCACATATCCTATATAAGGATGTTGATCTAATTGTAAAGTATGACATTGAGCCACCACGAAAGCATATGAATGAAATATCTCTTTTGCAGAATACTCTTTTTCTATAACCATTTACTGTTACATTGAATATCAATTGTGTTCTTGTGAATTGTTTAATTCGTTGTTTGAATTTCCACTGCAATACTCTCTAATTAATCAAACTTAGATAACTGATCTAACACATGCTTTCTTTCCAAAGCTGATAGTGATGAGTCAATACTGTGGCATAAACGTATGTGTCATGTAAATTTTAAGACAATGAATAAATTAGCTAAAAATAACTTGGTACATTGTTTGCCTACAAAGGAGTTTTTCTGCAAAGACAACTATGTAGCATGCCTGAAAGAGAAACAACACAGGACGTCTCATAAATCCAAATGTGTTAACTCTATCACTACTCCATTGCACTTATTGCACATGGATCTTTTTGGTCCCACAAGTATAATGAGCATTGGAAGGAAATCATATTGCCTTGTGATAGTTGATGATTTTACAAGATTCACATGGGTGTTCTTTTTAAGAACTAAGATGAAACTGCTGAAACACTAAATCTTTTATTCTTAAAATAGAAAATCAAATTGATCACAAGGTTAAAACTATTAGAAGTGATCAAGGGACTGAGTTTAAGAACTTCGTTCTTGACTCATTCTGTAATTCAAAAGGGATTGCCAGACAATATAGTGCTCCAGAACTCCTCAACAAAACGGTGTTGCTAAGAGGAGGAATAGGACACTTATTGAGGCTGCTCGAACTATGTTAGCTGATTCAAAGCTACCTCTAACATTCTGGGCAGAGGCAGTTCAGCACTGCATGCTATGTGCAGAACAGAGTTCTTGTAGTTAAGCCCCATGGAAAAACCCCTTATGAGCTATGGAACAAGAGGCCACCGTTCATTGGCTTTCTAAGGTCCTTTGGCAGCAGGTGTACCATACTTAACACAAAGGACAACTTAGCAAAATTTGCTGAAAAGTCGGATGATGCTATCTTTGTTGGATACTCTTCTAGCTCAAAAGCTTACAGAGTATACAACATTAAGAATCAACAATTTGAGGAGTCATCCAATATAGTTGTTAATGAGCACACTCCTTGTGTTAGGGGGAATGTACCTGATCACATCTTTGATTTAGAATTGTTTCCAAACTATTCTAAACCCTCTTGTGAGAATGTTTCAGTTGGAATAGGTGCTCAAAAGGATGATGATGCTGCTGCTAATGATCAACTGTTTGAGCTTCCCAGGCCTAGACCAAATTCTCCAAGTGCTGCAATACATCAAGCTTCCACTATTCATAGATCTGATAGTTTAACTATATCAAGGAATAGTGAAGCTTCAACAAGTGAGTCACCTACTGAGCCTCAAAACTCATCGGGTGATCTATTACAACACCAGACGGAAGGAGGTGGTATTTTGAAGGAACATGAAACTGTTAATACTACTTCATAGCCAACTATGGAGGATGTTTCTTATTCATTCAATCAGTCCTCATTGAATGACTTTGAAACAGTAGCTGGACAGAGTGTTCTAGTTCCTGAGCAGAATATGTCTAACCAGGATCTATCTCTGCAACTGGAAGTGATCCTCGTCTTAGGATTCACAACACTCATCCACCTGAGAACATCATAGGGAATGTCTCTGAGGGTGTGAGAACAAGAGGACAGACTCATCAAGGGAATGTCTGTTTGTACTCATGCTTTCTATCTCAGATGGAACCCGAGAAGGTAGAAGATGCCTTGAAAGATAGTAGCTGGATTAAATCGATGCAAGAGGAGCTGCTTCAATTCAAGAGACAAAAGGTATGGAACCTATGTCCGCTACCATCTGGTCAAGTACCTATAGGCACCAAATGGGTTTTCAGAAACAAGAGAGATGATAGAGGCTTGATCATCAAGAATAAGGCAAGACTTGTGGTTCAAGGATACACTCAAGAGGAAGGAATCGATTATACTGATGTCTTTGCACCAGTTGCAAGACTTGAGGTAGTTAGGATCTTCCTTGCTTATGTTGCATCCAAGGACTTCACAGTATACCGACTTGATGTCAAGTGTGCTTTTCTATATGGGGATATAGATACGGAAGTCTATGTATGCCAACCTCCAGGATTTGAAGATCCATAGCGCCCCAACTATGTGTGCAAATTGGATAAAGCTCTATATGGGCTGCACCAAGCACCTAGGCTATGGTATGAAACTCTGTCTCAGTTTCTTCTAAAGAATGGCTATACTAGAGGTACCATTGATAAGACTCTCTTCATCAGAAAGTCTGGAAAGGACATTTTGCACGTACAAGTCTATGTTGATGACATTATATTTGGTTCCTCAAATGACCAAATGTGCAAGGACTTTGAGAGCACTATGAAGAAGAAGTTTGAGATGAGCTCCATGGGAAAAATGGACTTTTTCCTTGGAATTCAGGTAAAGCAACTGAAGGAAGGGTTCTTCATTAATCAATCTAAATATGTCTCTGACATCTTAGAAAGATTTGAGATGAAGGCTTGCAAGCCTGCTAAGACACCCATACCCAGAAACCATAATCTTTGTCCTGACCTTGAGGGGGAGGATACTGATCAACATCAGTATAGGGCAATTATTGGTTCTCTGATGTATCTAACAACCAGTAGACCTGATATCATGTTTGCTACTTGCATTTGTGCAAGATATCAGGCTGCTCCAAAGGTGTCTCACCTAGCTGCTATTAAGAGAATCCTCAGATACCTTAAAGGAGCACCTAAACTAGGTCTTTGGTATCCCAGAAACAAGGATTTCAATCTTTATGGATACTCTGACAGCGACTATGGAGGCTGCAATATTGACAAGAAATCAACATCAGGAGGATGTCAATTTCTTAGTGGAAGGATAATCTCATGGCAATGCAAGAAACAATCCTGTGTCTCTACATCAACTGCTGAAGCTGAATACATTGCTGCTGCTAGCTGCTGTGCTCAACTGCTATGGATTCAAAATCAGATGATAGACTATGGACTCAACTTTATGAGTACTCCTATCCATATTGACAACAACAGTGCTATCTCCATTACTGAAAATTCGGTGAAGCACTCCAAGACTAAGCATATTGACATCAGGTATCATTTCATTAGAGACATTCATGAGAAAAATCTAATCAAGTTAATCAAAGTTGATTCAAATGAACAATATGCTGATTTGTTTACCAAAGCTTTTGATGAACAAAGGTTCAAGTAACTCATAACTGCTATTGGGATGATAAACATTGATTAATTTGATCTCTTTTGAAAACCTTTTTAATATGTAAGTCTTGTGTCAATACAATTTAAGCCCTATTACAAGAAATTCTCTCTGAAATTTTCTAAGTGTAAATTCCTTCCGAAGAGAATTTAACCTTCGGAAGACACTCTCATATCTTCCGAAGCAAAATTTCTCAAAGGATAACTTTCTTCTCGGAAGAATTTTTGGTCTCGGAAGAAGCGATTGATTGTACATCAGATCTACTTCTGAAACTTACAAATTCTTTATTCGGAAGCAACTCTAACCTTCGGAAGCAAAGTTTTGACTTCTGAAGTAAGAATTGCCTTCGGAAGACAAGTTACCTTCGGAAATGTTTTACACTCAGAAGAGAGATTTCACTGTGTAACGTAAATTTCTTGGGCCCCACATTGTAAAAAGCAAAGATTTTGTTAATGATGTCGGATTATTTAACTGATTTTTACCTTACCGCCACTGTCATTTCAGCCACTAAACCATCACATCACCTTATCCTTACCCCCATTACCGCCTTTCCACAATCTTTTAAATAATCTCGACTATTCAATTTCACTCTCTTACTTTCAAATTTTACTGCCCTAGAAATTTTTCCTACTCAACTTTACCCAGCTCAAATCATCCCCATTCACCTTTCCAAATGGCCTTCAAACCTCAGCACAACCAAGTCGCACTTCTTGATTCTTCAAGAGATGCTGACTTCTCAGATATCATCTCCTTTCTAACCCAATCTTCTTACTACACCGCTCTGATTGTAAACCCCACAATTTACTCAAATCATATGTCTGAATTTTGGGCAAAGGGTCAGATTGAAACCCTAATGGGGTTCGTGTCATTCGATCGAGCATCTGTGGCCAGGAGTTGGTCATTTCTGAACAGATCATCAGGGAGCATCTAGAGCTTCATGATGAGGGTGCTCCAACGGAATTCCCCAAAGCAGATTTGGACAATTCTTATCTCCAAATGGGATATGGTGGAGACGTTAGCAGGTCAACTGTCTACAAATTTAACTTCTCGTACAAATGGAAGTTCCTGCTACATGTGGTCCTTCACTGCTTGTCAAATAAATCTGGGGGATGGGATCAAATCCCATATGAACTTGGGTGCCTAGTTCATGGGTTGGTGAAACGTCTCCGCTTCAATTATTCAAGATTTGTGCTGACTAACCTTATGGGAAATCTTCAAAAGGACACATTCTTCATGTATCCCAGGTTTCTCCAGCACATAATCAACTACGAGCTGGACCAGAGCAAGCTTGTCTGTGCAGCTGCCCTGACTGCTCCTCAAATGAGGCCGACCATCTTCAAGACTTTGAAGAGAGTGTCCACCAACTTCACAGGAAGAAATACTGCACTTCTTCCAGGTATGAACGGCTCCTGGTGACATCCCTGTTAACCCCACAGGTGATGAACCCACACCAGCAACTACCCCCACTTTGGCGAATCTACCTTCTCCAACCATTACCTTTACTTATCAGAGACGTCCCAAATGAACACTTGTTCAATCTTCTCTGATTGAACAAGCTCCTCATGTTCTACCCAAAAAGGCTAGAGTGGAACAAATGGCTCCCACTCAGCTTGAGGTCCAATTATCCTTCACAATTGACCTCAATATGGGTCTTAAGTCTCCTCAGTCTCAGACCCATGAGCCCACAACCCAAGATGAAAGCCCTCAGGATGAGTCTCTATACTCCCCTGAGCAGCCAAAAAGGGACAACCCTATCACAGGCTTAATGCCTTTAGATATTGATCAAAGTCCCGGGTCATTAGGTTTCACTTCCATATCCTTTACTGACCTTTTAATTGGAACTGATGAAGAGATTATGTCTCTTAAGGGCAATGAAGTTGATCCACAACACCCTCTCAAGGATCAACAAAGCCTAGACAGACCTCTTATCTCTAGCCCACATCAACAAAGCTTTACTGAGGTGAGTCCCACTGATGTGGAGGGGACTCATGTAGATTCAGCTGCCACTACTAAAGGATTCTCAATGGATCCTCAGGACAGTGGTAACATCACTGAGACTGAATCTACGGCAACCATGCCCTTGATGACTCTGAAAGAGACATCTTTGAGCAAGGGAAACTAGGGTGCCGAGAAGCCATATCTAGTGGTGAGGATGAACATACAAGGTATGTTACCTCATCTCCCCGTGATTCTTCACAAGAAGATGAGGGAAGAATGCAACTTACCATCCAAGACCTACTTTCTAAAGTCTCAAATCTTGAATCCAAGGTTAAGACTTTAGAGGATAGGTCTGCCACTCAGCAACTTGAGATTGAAACTCTCAAGGTCAAACTAGCTGAGAAACAGATTGAGAGGTCTGTTAGGCATGTAACAATTTAGGTCTCCTTGACCTCTTCCTCTAGCTTATCAAGCTCTTAGGATGATGCTACCAAAAAGGGGGAGAGTGTTCAAAGACAAAGTCAAGACAAGAGGAAACCCAAAGTCAAGCTCTCACTTCCTTGAGATCAAAATATCCTGTGCAACAAGCTTCAATCTTCCTTTAGCCTCCTCCAGTTGTTATTCAAGTGGAGTAAAGGATGCTCCAAGATCTCAATAGGTTCTTTAACAGGTTCCTATTGGAATCTCTCATAGAACAGCCAAGCCCTGATATGTCTGTGATCTACTTCGGAGCTCAAGAGCTTCGGAGGTTAAATGCACCTTCTACCACTATTGAGGAAGTTGGTCAACCTAAGGTCCAAGTGGAACCTAAGATTAACTTCGAACGGGAAACAAGGACTGATGGCCCATCAACTGAAACTGTTGGGACAGATAGTGCATTTTCACAGACTTCCGAAGCACAATTCGAAGCCTCGGAAGAACAAGTTCAAACTTTCGAAGCTGAGATTGCTGCTGCGGAAGGACTATTCTCATTATCCGATGATCTAATAGTCACAGATGCAATCCTAGAACTCGCATCTGAGGTTAATACAAAGGATTTTCTCACTCAACCTTTAGCTCTAACATCTGCATTAACTCCAGCTCCCATCTCTACTACTCAACCTGAATCTTCTATCCAAGAACCCCCAAAGTCTAGTACTTCTGAAGACATCAAAGGAAAGAGGAAGATGAATTCGGAAGAGCTTCAGGAGGAAGAAAGGTTGAAGAAACTCAAAAGAAAAGGTGGGCTGACAACTAGAAAACTGTTAGCTGCAAGTACCAAAGCAGCTGTAGCCAACCAGGAGGCAGTCAACAACCGAAAAAGGGTAGAGATTATCGATAGACTTGTCAGTCTAGAAGCTGCAACTGAGGATGTATTCCTGCTACCATTAGAGGAGTTAATAGAGCTGGAAAAGGCAACATTGCTTCTAAAACAGCAAAAAGAAAAAGCTGCAAGGTTGGCCTTGGAAGAAGAAAGGGAGAGGAAGGAAAAAGAAGCTAATCTACAGCTCAGGAGGGAAAGGATAACTTTCCTAACCTCCAGAGGCTTCTCTCAAGAAGAATTATCTCCACATAACAATGATACGATCTTATGGCTCTTCAACAAAGAGCAAGATCAAATGGAGAAAGAGAGAAGGAGAGCTGAAAGGGAAAAGCTATTACGGAAGAAGAAGAAGGAAGAGGAAGTAGGACTGACCGCTGCCAAGAAAATAGGTGAGAAAGCCTGGATGAAGAGCTATCTCAGAGCTCATG
Source organism: Flaveria trinervia (assembly GCA_025506515.1). Lineage (NCBI taxonomy): Eukaryota > Viridiplantae > Streptophyta > Magnoliopsida > Asterales > Asteraceae > Flaveria > Flaveria trinervia. Next base: position 30,591,718 of record CM046453.1, on the reverse strand, counting down.
GCTTCTCTGGCAGGCAGGTGGTTCCCATGTCAGAAAAGACTCTCCAGCGACATGTCAGTGACATTAAAGCTGATATTCGCGCCGGGAAGAGGAAGGAGATGTACAGAAAGGGACATGGGATGACCTTTAAAGCAACCACTCAACCCAAACTCCAAATCCAACCACAACCTGAAACCATACCCTTCTCACTCCGCATCAAAACCGAACCAACCACTGAACCATACACCCCTGAACCTACACCATCACTCCTACCAACTCCTTCACCTCAACCACCTAAACTTCCCATCCTCCAACCCAAAACTCTAGCCAGAACCCAACACCTCAACCTACCCATCAACCCATTAAACCATCCCCTCAGCCTTCTAAACATCTCTCCTTAGAAAAATTCAAAGCAGTCAAGACAAAGCTCATAAAATTCACAACTCTGAGCGATATCTCCTATGAGGAGGATTCTGTCAAATTGACCTATGTTGACGGATCCTCAAGTTACCTCACTAGAGATCAATTTCTTGATCTGCCCAGAGGAACATTGGACCAAGCTGCAAATCTCCTTGGCCTTAATTCTGACACTTTGAATGAGGAAGAAAAGAAGATAAGGAGAAGGCTAGTGACTCTACTGGATACCAAGAAAAGCGAGAGGGTGCCAAGACAACCTCTTGCACCTAGAAAGAAGATCATCCAATGGAGGTTCGAAGACACTTCTCACAATTTTGTTGTTGAAAGAAAGAATGGAGAGCTCAATAGGTTGAGTGCCTTATCTCTGCTACACTTAAGCAGATTTGACATTGCTGAGTTAGCAGAAAAGACATTCTCCAACCCTTCAAACTCTGATGTAGCTGCCCATATCAAAAATCATCTAGGCAGCCTTCACATGGCCGAGCTAACTGCTAGAAGCAAGATTGAAGCAGATTTGAAACTGAGAGAGGAGGAGGAAAGGAAAGGATCAACAACCCAAGGCAAAGCCTTTTTACAAATGGTTGAAGGTCCTGAACTAGAATCCATAGTTAGATGGGAGTATGACTATAACTCCCATCAACTAACTCTTTTCAGGGGGGCACAACAAAGGGTACATGTCATTCAGAGTGATAGACTGGATCTCCTATCCACTAATGACTTGTACAAGCTTCTCAACACCACTTGAGGGAAGAACAAAGAGACAGACAAATATCTTTGGTCCCTGGTGCTGAAAGCTTTGAGAAGCAGGAATGAGTGAGGTTTTGGTAGCATCAACCTAGGGGGAGTTTGTTGGATCTAGAAAGGCTGGTGCAACCAAAACCAAGTCACTTAGAAGATTTTGGTACAACAAATAAAGGACTTCCAAAGCCAAGTGTGGAACTTCCGAAGGAAAAAGGAGATCTTCCGAAGACAAAGTGTAAAGCTTACTTCCGAAGGAAAAGTTCCAACTTCCGAAGACAAAGAACTTATTTCCGAAGTTCAAGACTTAGAAAGAAAGATCTGAAGTCAACTTCCGAAGTACAGAAGTCCTCAAGCCTCGGAAGTATAAAAGCCTCTTCCGAAGTATAAGTGGGTTCGGAAGAACTTGTTCTTCCGAAGCCAACTTACCTTCGGAAAACACTGCTATTATCCAGTGGACATAAGTATGGCCTTCCTGACACTCAGCTACAAGTCTCTGAGATACTGCATGGCGTATTCTCAAAAGCCATGCAGTTAACCATACTTTAATCCACTGTTTACCTTTTTATGTTAGTACAGTTGCCATCTTTAGTTGGTGACAAAAGGTAAGTCATGGACATGTGATGACTACCATGTCTTAGATAATACTTTATCTAAGATACCTTAACTTTGGCATTGTAGTATATGCTTTAGTCCTAGGTTTCCAGTTGGTATCAAAGTATATCCGGCTGTAGGATCTAGTATATATAGTCTCTCATTGTAACTCATGTATCTTGCTTGTAAGAGTCTTGTAATATCTTGAGTTGAGAAATAATATATACAAGTGCCTTGAAAGTTTATTTCTGTGTGTTCACTACTTATTATATTATTATCAACTCTTGTGAAAGACTTTACTTCATCTGAACTGAGTGTTTGTATAAGCAAGTTTGAGAGAAATTCAAGTGTTTCTGTGACAAACCCGATCCTGCATATTCACTAACCACAAGAGCTTGAAGTACTTCGTCGAATAGAAAGATCTGAACATGAGGCAGAGGCGATGGTTAGAGCTCAAAAAGGATTATGATTGCGAGATCCATTACCATCCGGGCAAAGTCAATGTGGTGGCGGATGCCCTTAGCCAAAAGGAGAGACCCGAACCAATTCGGGTGAAGGCTTATTAGTTGGTTATGACCTCTGATGTGATGACACAAGTCAAAGAGTTTCAAGATGAGGCACTGAAGGAAGATCATCTTAACTCAGAAAGAATGAGAGGTCTGGTTTCAAAGTTGGGTGAAAACACACTCGGTGTTAGAACCCGGTTCAGACAGACATGGATCCCTTGTTTTGGGGGTCTACGTGATGGATGAACCTCATAAGACTCGATACTCTATTCATCCCGGTGCTACAAAGATGTATCAAGACATGAAGAAAGACTATTGGTGGCCGGTTATGAAACACGATGTAGCGGAGTATGTGAGTAAGTGTCTTACTTGTTTACAAGTGAAGGCTGAGCATCAGAAGAGGTATGGGAAGATCCAACCGTTAGATATACCGGAGTGGAAGTGGGAGCACATCACGATGGACTTTATAATAAAGCTACCACGTACCATGCGAGGGTACGATGCTATATGGGTGATAGTTGATCGTTTGACGAAGAGTGCTCACTTCCTACCGATTCACGAGACATATTCATCCGAGAGGTTGGCGGATCTTTTCATCAAGGAGATTGTAAGATTCCATGGTGTACTGGTGTCTATCTTGACACCCTATTTACATCCAAGTTTTGGAAGAGATTTCACGATGCTATAGGGATGAGGTTACATATTAGCATGGCTTATCATCCCCAGACAGATGGTTAGTCAGAAAGGACCATTCAGACGGATATGCTTCGGGCATGTGTCATTGACTATGGAGGAAGTTGGGATGAACACTTACCGTTAGCCGAGTTCTCATATAACAATAGCTACCATGCCAATATTGGCATGCCTCTATATGAGATGCTATACGATAGGAGATGTAGAACACCCGCTTGTTAGGGTGATATCGGCGATAAAGAGTTAGGGAGTGTTGAGGTGGTCGAGGCTACGACTGAGAATTTGGAAAGGATCAAGGCCTTTATGAAGGAAGCTAAAGATAGGAAAAAGTCGTATGCTGATAAACGACATAGACCGATTGAGTTCCAGGTGGGTGACCGAGTTATGATGAAAGCCTCAACATGGAAAGGGATCATTCGGTTCAAAAAGCGGGGAAAGTTAAGACCAAGGTACATAGGGCCTTTCCGAATCATTGCTCGAGTAGGAGAGGTGACCTATAGACTAGAGTTACCAGATGAGTTAAGAGAAATTCACCCAACATTCCATGTATCTCATCTGAGAAAGTGTCTAGCAGACGAGGACATGATTGTACCAATGGAGGATAAGGAATAAAGTGATTCCTCTTGTGCATGTACAGTGGAAGCACAAGAAGGGATCTGAGTTTACATAGGATACGGAGGAGGAAGAGACCTAAATAAGAGGGTGGACTTGTAACACCCGGTTATTTCTTTAAGATAAGAAAGAAAAGGAAGAATAAAAGTGAAGAAAAAGAAAGAAATACAATTTAACCCAAGCTAAGGGGTTAAAAGTGTCAAAAGGATAAAAGACTTTAAAAGTTGGTGAATAAAGGTGATGGCCGCCCATCACCCTCTCTTCACAACATATCATTCAGATTATTAGAGAGAGAGAGAGAGTAACAGGAGCTAAAAACTCTTGGGTTTGAAGAGGAAAAAGAGCAGAAGGTCAATTCATGGTTTTATGATGTTCTTGACTGGCCTTAGCCTCGGTTATATGCTTATGTGTGTTTATGTGTGTTTGGGTGTGTTGGCGGGTTTCTAGGCGGTTGAACTCAACTTGCAAACGGGTTTTGAAGAAGTCATAACCAAAGGCTGCTAAGGTGAGTTCTAGAACCCCCTTTTTACTTGTTTTAACTGATTTGGGGTTGGAAATGCATGTGTGAACATCTTTATAAAAATGGGTTTTCACCCGTATGCTTTATGTGTGTGTGTTACGGGTGGGACTTTGATTTTGGGCAATGTATGTATCATGATGATGTTATGGTTGCATTTCTGGGGCTTAGGATGTATGATTAAAGCATAAAACAAGTTATATGATGATTGTTGACAGAATTATGTTGTTTAAGTGTGAATTAGTCTACCCATGCGCCTAAACAATGGCTGATGCACCCAACCAAAATAACTGACTAAGTGTTCCCATGCGCCCAAAACCTTATGCGCTCAAATAGTACCCATGCGCCTAGAAATAGGTTGAAATTTACTAAGTGTTCATGCGCCCGGGATTTCCATGCGCCTGCATAGTGCCCATGCGCCAAAAATTGCCCAGTAATGACTAAGTGTTGCCCAACGCCCCAATAGTGCCCGTGCGCCTGAAATTCTCCCATGTGCCTAAGTGTTCCCCATGTGCCTAGAAGGGCATGCGCCTGAATAGTGCCCATGCGCCTAAAGACTTAGAATATTTTTTGATTTTTAGGGAAAAGGTGAAATGTAGGTTTTGACTTGGGATGTTCCCGGGGGTAAAGTAAGTTGACTTTTGATGATGTATGGGCTATGTTATGGCATGTATGATGATTGTTATGTCATGTGTGATGATGCCTTGTATAGTGATGTTTTGTATGGTTATGTTTATTTTCCATGTTATGTATGTTTATTTTCCATGGCTTTACGTGTTATAGTTGTGAAAGAAATGATAAAGTATTATGTAACGTAAAGTGGAAGATAATGAAAAGAGAAACATAATGATAGAATGCATGAAATTAATGAAAGGGAAAGTAAAGAAAGCCTTGCAAGCAAAATGTACGAAGGTGCACGACTCTAAAATGTCGTAAGCTCAACTGTGTGTGGTTTAGCTAACCCATAAGGATACACATAGGGGTTTAGTCTTCATGACTGACTAGTTGTATAGTACATGAATTATAGTGGATACTCACCACGGTGCTGGTGGCAGACTATGTGCGTTATGGAAGTCATTTATGATCTTCGGCCCAGTACTCGCTTTGTGCATACGTTTGGGGTGGAGTGTATAGTTGGGACCTTTGTTGCTTCCCCTGGTGTTGGTGCCATGCTATGTGCGTTATGGAAGTCATTTATGATCTTCAGCTTAGTACCCGCTTTGTGCATACGTTTGGGGTACAGCTGATGACACTGATCCGGAAAGAGATAAAGAAAGATGTGGTGAATAGTAAAGGAAGATAATAATGATATTATCTATGTGTACGTATGATTTGTGATCATGTACGAATGTATAGAGCGGTTTTAAAAGAAAGTATAGTATATTTTATTTAAAACTAGAACTTACTTAGCAACGCTAACTTTTATGTGTTTCCAGTTGGAAGGTAAAGGTTGTTGAGGATGACATGGGGCGGCTACTTGGCTCATTTTGATGGCATTCATTTGTATAATGTTTTTTCATTGTAATGCGAACAAACGATGTTTTGTAATGAATGTTGTATTAACTTGAAAAAGCATTTATAATGAAATGTTTGTTTTAATGTTTCCACTGCAATGTTTTATTAATGTTTCTTTAAATACATGTTTTATGTGCAATGATCGACAATCTATGAGCATCCCAGGAACGGGGCCTTACACATGCTCAACATGATATGCTCACAAGCCAAACTGCCTTAATCCTTCGCTCTGAGTCTCAACACTCAAGTGAACAACCTTCAGGGGATAGTTACCATCCCCAACCTCTAGACTTAAATCACCCAATCCCAAACCTTGACTTCTATACTGATGAAGATTTAGGTTTCAGTGAGTACCATGAGTCTGTCTACTTCTCCCCTACTCAAAGAGAGATGAGTGCTCCTAAGTCACCTATGTCTAGCCCACATCAGTCATCTATCACTGAGGTGGATACTTCTAAACCTGTTCAGGATATCCATATGGAAGAGGCTCTCATTTCAGCAAGTGATTACATCATTAAGACCTCAACCATGGCAACTCAGCCCATTGACACTTCAACTGAAGTTGTCATTGAGCATAGGAAAACCAGCATCCAAAAACTTCATTACTGGTGGTGAGAGAGATGACTTTGGTCCAATTCTCTCATCCCTCCATGATTCTACTGATAAAGGTGAGGGAAATCTAAGGCTAAAGGTGCAAAAACTGTCAAAAACATGCACTTACCTAGTCTCCAAGGTTAGTCATCTTGAATCTTAGGTGAATACCTTGCAAAACAGGGTCAATGATTAGCAACTTGAGATATCCTATCTTAAGGAAAAACTAGCTGGGAGACCTTTAAGAAGAGCACAACCAGGAACACAAGAACATGTGAATATGGTTGATCTAACCTCTAGCTCACCTATGCAAGTGGGTGATGCTACCAAAAAGGGGGAGAAAGTCACCACAAACACAACACTGTGAGTTTTTCGCAGAGCATGGACATTGGGGACTCACCATCTTCACTTGCAACTGTCCATACTCAATAACTTCCTCAAGTTCATATTGATGTGGACTCAATATACTCCTACATTTAGAGTCTTTTTGAGGACGGCATACCAAGGGCTGTATAATCTCCACGTCAAGGAACTTCCAACTATGTCATAGGGTGTATGATGCAAACACAAGAGCACTTATTCTTCAAAAAGTTCAAGGGCAGCAAGAAGTCTTCAATTTTCAGACCTGGAACTACTATGAAGGTCTTGACCTGATTAACATGCCAGTTGTCAATCCAAGCCAATCTAGACAAGCTAATATGCTAGCATAAAGGATTCAAGATAAAATTACTAAAGAGTTTAGTCTTAGAAGGAGAAAAAGGCAATTAGGTAATACTATTGGTCAAGTGGATGTTGAGGTAGACCCTAAGATTAGCTTCGAAGGGGAAACATTGACTAACGGCCCAGTGGTAGAGCCTGAGAGCCCTATCACACCTACAACTACTTCAGCAATTCATTCCCTTAGTAAAGCACCTGCTGGTGAAGGTGTATCACAACCTCTCTCTTGCTAGAGCTTGGAGGCTGCACCAAGCAATAAAGGCCAAAGCTCTCTCCACCAAGTCAGGTCCCTTAAGAAGTGGAGGTTAAGGTTGAACTTTTTGAGACAACACAACCTAGACCTTCTGTAGAGCCTCAGCAAACTGCATCTTCTGATCCACATCCGCGTCAAACTCCCTTTCCTTCTGAACCCGTGAGGGAGGAACACCCAACTGAGCAAGACAAGACTGATCAACAAGGTGCTGTAGACTAGTTTTCTCAGTAAAAGACATCAAAGAGGAGGAAGAGGATGGATTCTAGATCAAAGTCAAAGAAGAAGAAGTCTAAACCATCCACCTCCAAACCTTAGGATGAGTCAGATCAACCTAAGGGAGTGCATGAAGAGGCATCCCAAAAAACTCCAATCCAAGTGACTCCTCTTGCTTCTGAGAGACCCATCTTATCCTGGACCTTCACAACTAATCCAGAAAGATAGCATGTGATTAGAAATCAAGGTGGTGTGAATGTCTACACATGGAAAGACTTATTCAACCTACCTCTACATGATCTCTTTGAAATGAGAAGATACTATGAAAGTTTGAGTGATCCTGACCATCTAATGAAGAAGGGCCTAGTCATCATCATGATGAGGACTATCAACTAATGAAGATCTTCAAATGTTTTGGTAGCTTCATCCTAGGTGGATTTTGTAAGGATTCCAACAAGCTTGATGTAGTAAAAATCATTCAAAGCATCCAAAGTCTCTCTGCATGCATGCACTGAAGTATGGAAGTTGTAATGCTTCGGAAGTTTTACACCTCACATTAGAAATAATCTAAGTGTAAAATCTTTCAAAGCCAAGACCAATATTTTCTGACGGTAAATATGAAGTCTTCTAAAGCTTCAAAGACAAAGTATTTTGAAGCCAATTTTATGAAGACAAATTTCTTCCGAAGACTTTTATGTACATGCTATTATCTGATGTACTTTTCCATAAAGCTGGACCACCTTTCCGTTGCAACTCTGTTTGACTCACCAACTTTCACAAGTTGGTGAAAAGATCCATGCTTTTGGAATACTGTACATTGAGGTCTTGAGTCTGAGCTTTCTACTTTATGTACTTTATCCTTTTTGTAATATATTAGGATGTGAGCTATGTGATGTCATAGTCACTAGTCAAAAGGCAATCTGCCTTTTGACTCTACATTTGATTTTGTTGTCTAGTCTTATGTATGTAGCTGGATTTCACAGTATAGCCAATTGTAGGATGTAGTATATGTATCTCAAGAACTTGTAACTTTAGGAGTATTCTTTGTAAAACTTTGTAATAGAACTTGAAAAGCAATATACTACAATCTTGAAAACCAAATACGTGCATTGTTATCTTGAAAAGCAATATACTACAATCTCCCATAATAGTTAAACCAATTCCCTATTTGATCTATTAAGTGTTCTAAAGAACTCTCCTCACTTGTGTTGTTGTGTTGTAAAAATGCATCACCCCTTCTAACAGTCCTGCAATTTTGACTTACATGCCTATTCTGATAGTGATTCTAATGGCTGCAAGTTAAACAGAAAGTCGGTTACTAAAGGCTGTCAATACTTGGGAAATTGTCTGGGCTCATGGCAAAGCAAGAAATAGACCACTATTTCTCTCTCTACGAGAAAAGCAGAATACATTACCGCCTCCGGTTGTTGTTCACAAATGCTCTAAATACAACACCAGATGATTGACTATGGGATCAACTTTCTCCATACACCATTGTTCTGTGACAAAGAAGCAACCATTGGCATCGCCAAGAATCATATTCATCATTCCCAAACCAAGCACATCGAGACACGAATTCATGTGATCCGTGATGCTCAGAAAAAGGGTTTTATTGATATTATTCCCATTAACACCATAAATTAAAAAGCAGATCTTTTCACTAAAACAGTTGATAAACCTCATTTTTATGAATTGATCTCTATGTTAGGTCTAATATCATTTAAAAACCCATTTTCTTTCAAACCATGCTATGTACCTATTATTTATACTTCTCTCTTTATTTTCTTTCTTTTTTTCTTCTGTCCGCTCTATCGTTCTTCATTATTTTTTACATAAAAAATTTCTTATATAAAATATAATATATATATATATGTTGATGATAGTGACATATAGTCAAGTAAGAAATTTTTATATCTTGCTTATTTCTAGAAATTTCAGGGGAGATTATATATTAAATGTTCCTCTTGTTTTCCATTGCAGAATAAAATAAGAATATTGGACGATGTAAAGAAGGTTAACAGTATTGTGTGGGATATGCTTGACTGGGTTTTAGTAAGAGTGATATTCTTAGTGAGAATCGAATATGATAATCAAGTCAACGATCGAGTGGCGGAAACAAACAATCGAAGAACAATCAAGCAAGAAAATTACTCATAAATTCTGTTTGTATTGATATATGAATGTTGACAAATTACAGAGAATAATTACAACAAAATCCTCTATCTGTCAACCGTCACCTCAGTACGAGGTAAACTGTTCTATTTATAGACAAGACAAGATGCCTTTACAAAATGACTAAACTACCCCTGACCTATTACATCAGAAACTAGTCTAAGTCTTGATCCGCATCTCTGCTTGTTCATCCGCATTGACAAATGCGGATGAGATAACCTTGATCCATGTTTCCACTTGATCATCAGCATTAGTAAGTTGGTCATCCACATTGGTTAATGTGGATGAACAAATACTTGTGCGCATTTGGTTGGTCATTCGCATTAGTCAATGCGGATGATCAAAGTCTTGTCCGCATATTCTTTTGTTCTTCTGCATTAGTCAATACGGAAGAGTATCTTGTTCAGCATAAGTATTGTGTCTTCCACATTAGTCAATGCGAAAGAGTAAACACTTGTCCGCATTAGATTTTTGTCTTCCGCATTAACTAATGCGGAGAATAATACTTGTTATTTTTCTTGTATTTCTTCATCCGCATTGCATCTTGGACTTGTGGGATTCCAGCTAAACAATCATCAATTCACCCATTAATTTGGCATGTATGATCCTTTCAGGGTGCAACAATACTCCCCCTAAGGATTATACAGCCTAGTTTTCCTTAATGTTTAGGAGGTGATTGATGTTGTGAAGATTCAGCTGGGTCTTCAGAAGGTAGTATGAATGCTGCTTTGGTGGGATCCAGAATGGCCTTGATCATGTTTACAAAATCAGTAGCTTCAGGCATCCTGTCTCTACTCAACACATGTATTTTCATTTTGCTTATGTTATAGATGGCTTCCATTGGTAACTTTTTCAGAGAAATTGGTTCCCATATGGAGATTGTTGAAAGACCATCTCTATGAATCAATAAACTCCCTCCCACATCTTCTTCAAGCTTAACAATGTTTCCAAGTTGTAGTGGTGTTTTCTTCTTCTTCTTTTATCTCTTTTAATCTTTATTCTGTCATAGGCCAGTTTCAACAACTTGATGCATTTCAAAAAGAAGTGCATGTCTTGTTCACCCAATTTGTTGTTTATTCCCTGAAGTGCCTGGTATAATGTAGTGGATGTATGATTCATCAAGTAGTCTCACTTCATATCCACTGAAGAGTCTAATATCAGCTCCTTCTTTTCCTCCCCACTTCCTTTCTATCACCAGCTCATATGTTTTCTCATCATAGTACATATTTGAGATAGGAATGAAAGAATGAGTACCAGACACTACTTTACTCTTTAAAGACTCAGTTGGCTTCACCTTTAACTCAGGGAATACTATTTCTTCTGCTTCCACCTTTTTCTTCTTTTCCAGGGGGTTGACAAATGTTTTATCCTTTCTTAAGCAAATTGTCTTTAATGAATTGAAGTTGTTTGTCCTTCTGAACATCTTAAGTATATTCTCAAATTCATATCCCCTGAACATAGCTGCATGATTGATAAGTTCAAGTTGAGCTAGTTCCTTCAAATCATGAATCTCAAGGGCATTTACCAGAGCTGAGTACTCTGTGAAGAATTGTACTAGCCCTGAGATTCTCTTCCCCATGAACATGTTCCAGGTGCTATCATACTTCCATGCTATTATCTTCTGATCTGTTTTCCCTTTTGGAGTAGATACCCCTCTGATCAGTTCAGTAGTGGTCAGTCCTTCCTGCAGCTTCAACTGAGATGGTTCTGCAAACCATTCAGGATATTTGTGGAGTACTGGGGCAAGTAGTTCTTGATCTTTTATGTTCAGCAGTATGTCTTCAGCTGACATTTTGTTTCTTGGTTTGGTTTTTGTCAACTCTTCTTCCAGTTTCTTAAGTTTGTCTTTCTTTTCATTGATTAATTGAAGTGTGGCAGCCCTTAGTGAATTTGTCTTCATGTTTGCAATCTTTCTTTTTGTGAATCCCTGACTTGAAAGGTATTCCTTCATTTCTTTATCAGATATGATATAAGGATCAGGAAATAATGATTCATGGGATGAGGTTGATTTCTTCATTTGTGAAAGCTTTTGTAGAGGACCCATTCTTGGTAGTGGAACTTCATACCTTGTGGGTTTCTTCATGGACGAGTCTTTGAGTATTGGAGTGTCCTTTGACATTCTTTTCTCATAGTCAGTGTCAATAGTTGGATCAAGCAACAACTTCACTTTCTCTTCCTCTTCTTTCATTTTCTCATATGTCATTGCAAACACTTCATCAGGATCATAGCCTTGATTGATCAAGAACATGGCTTTAATCATCAAGTCATCAGTTTGAGCTTTGGTTACCATTTCTTCTACTGACTGTTCTTCTTTAAGAGGACTATCCATAAGAACATCCTTTAACACATCATCTTCATCAGCAATTTCTCCTTCTTCTAAATCAATTGCTTTGGCCAACTTTTTCAACTGAGCTTCTGCCTGCTCATGTTCCTCCAAAAATTCAGCAATTGCTGCTAAACTTCTTGGGTCATCTTTTTGCTTCTTTGACGGTTCTTCTTTAGTTATTGGCCTCTTGCCTTTAGCCTTTTCTTCCAAATACTTCCTCTTTCGTGAGTAAGTTTGAAGTTGTGGGCTAGAGGTTTCAGCTTGATCTTTTGGTTCAGGGACCCTTCAGGTGTGCTTGGCTCTTGATCCTTCATTTCACTTTGTTCATGTGCAGTTTCTTCTTTCCTTTCTTGTTCATATTTTTCTCTTAGTTCCTCTTTTTGTTCTTCTGTCAATGATATGGCAGGGACAATTTGCAGAGACAATTCCTCTTCCAATGGCACTAGCGATTTAGGAATGAATACAAAAGGCTCTGCCTTAGTTCTTTGATTGTTAATGAATTCCCAAAAATCATCATCAATGCTGAATTGTTCAGAAGCAAAACTATCCAAAGCACTGAAAAGTTCTTCAAATTCACCCTTTTTCTGAGTCTGAGTGGTCAGTGTTTCCAAAATACACTACCATGTCTAATCTTTGGTCTTTAATCTCAGTTTCACTTTCATCATCCACATGTTCTTCATTATCATCATCATTCTTTTGTTCTTCTTTTTCATCATCATCCTTCTCATCAGTTCTTTTAATCATCATTTCACCCTTAGATATTCTTTTGTTCTTGCTCTCGATCTCCTTTTCCAGTTTCGAGATGATATCAGCTTGTTCCTCTATGATCTTTTCTTGTTCCTCCATGGCTATAGTTTGTATTTCAAAAGTGTCTATATGATCACTCACTTCTTCTCTTGAGTGTTTTAGTCCAACTTTTAGATTTTCAATCTCTTTGGCTCGTTCCATTCTTTCAACTGCATGTTTTTCTTTGAGATCTTTCAATTCTCCTTCTTTCTCATCGAGTTCTAGAATTATGTCATTTATAATTCCTGCTCTCTTGTTTAGTGTTCTTTCCATCCTTTCTACTTTGAGTAGCAACTCAGTTATCAATTCATCCTTTTCATCAGGCCTATTGATGTTTGATTCAGCATAGCTCTCAGAAGGAGCAGCCTTAGAAGGTTCATTCACAGCTCTGGTTTGATCATGATGATCCTCCTCATCAGAAGATGACTTGGATGATTTGGATGCACTTGTTGATCCTTCTGGTTCAGTAGGGTGATCAATTGGTGATGGTAATGGTTGGTAAGGAGGAATAGGAGATTGGTGTGGTGATATAGGAGATTGATGATGTGGTGATGTAGGTGTAGGTTGAGTGATCATAGGTGGTGTTTGTTGTGGTGAAGGAAATGATGGTATTGGTGAAGGTAAAGGTGATGGTATTGTGAGGGTAAAGGTGATGGTATTGGTGAGGGTAAAGGTGATGGTTGAGCTATTGGTTGTGGTATAGGGGATGGTAATGGTTGTGGTATTGGTTGTGGAGGTGGTTGTCGAGGTGGCTGTGCTTGATCTGCTTGGTGTATTTGCTCAAACATCCAAGGAAGAAGGGGTGAAGGGGCACCATTGTAGAAGTTCCTTGGGTCCTTTTTGATGTACTTATAGGATCTTGCATCATAATGAGGAATATTAAGTACTGGGGCTTCATTAGCAATGTCATGAAATGTTTCATTGATTAGACATTGAATAAATCTAGGGTACATTAGAAATTTGTATCTTAACCCTTCTTGAATGTTTGAGATTAGGCCATTGAATACATATGCTGACATGTTAATTCTTCTGTTGGTGCAGAGAGCACAAATGGCAGAAGATGTGAGGACTGGAATGTCATTCCATCTTGTTTTCCTTTTAGATAGATAGTGTTGGAACATATGAATTAGGAATCTCCAGGGCAGATCCACTAATCCTTTGACTATCTGTTTTGCTTCATAGCTCCCTTCATAACCAATTTCAGAGAAAAATGTGGTTATCTCCTCATCATCTAATTCAAGAGGATCATCTGCATTGTCATTGAATTGAAGACATCTTCTAACTGATTCTTATGTGATCCACAATGTATGTTCAGTGTTGATCTTGCCAGTAAGAGTTTTCACTCCATTTTCTTCAACTACTTCAGCTGATTCCCAAAAAGACCTGATGGGATTCTCATAGATTGTAGGTTTACTGTTATAGCATATGCTACCCTTGTGGTAGATAAGAATCTTATCATATCTCTGAGACCTTCTGCTTCAGGCACATCAGGGATTAGATAACCGCTGACAGTATGGAGCTTGCTCCATGTAAGGTTTGCCATGTAATCTGCACAAGAGACATGTGTGTTAGTTCACACTTTTGTCTTTAATTTTGACTTTGATTTGTTCACACTTTTCCTTTTCTCATTCCTTTATTTTTCTCAGTAAACATGGTTGTCATGGTTTCAATATTCGTTGAATTCCTATCAGTTTACATGTTATTGACATCGAAAATGTGTGTTACATCACTTAATGATTTAGATTTTGGTGTTCTTCAATAGTTTTCTGGTTCATCGTTCGATTTAGGGTAGTCGTTTGAGACTTAGGTTTTGGTTTCAAATTCTGTTGAAGTTATACCTTATCTTCGAATGACTGCTGTTCTGAATCGATGACAAGAATGTTAAACGATGAAACACAACAATATCTTTGAATGTTTGTGATGATGATGATGAATGATGGTGGTGTACTGTAGTTTTACGCTCGTCTCACTATAAGTTCTCTCAAATTAGAAAAGTATTAAATGACCTGTTGAAATTCCTTTAAATAGTCAATAATATAACTTGAAAAATTTTACAAGTTTACAAGCATATACAGTCAACACTGTAGCAAATGCTGAATGTTAATTTTTTTTATTGCATTTGTGGCTGTAGCTAATGCGGAAGACGAACTTTTGTCTTGACAGTCCGCATTTGACTACTTTTGGTCATCCGCATTTGTGACTGTAGCTAATGCGGAAGACTTAATTCTTGATTGACTGTCCGCATTACTCTACTGTTACAAATGCGTGATTTTATTCTATCCGCATTTGTGCACCGTTACAAATGTGGAAGTTTAAACTTGAAATTTTGGCTGTCCGTATTTGTGTACTGTTGCAAATGCGGAAGTTAAACTTGACATTTTGGCTATCCGCATTGTTTACTGTTGCAAATGCAGAAGTTAAACTTGACATTTTGGCTGTCCGCATTGGTTTACTATTGCAAATGCGGAAGTTAAAATTGACATTTTGGCTGTCCGCATTCGGGTTGAAGTAAATGCGGTAGGGCAAACTTCACATTTACTTAACACACTAATGCGGTAGAGTAAAATCATTGTCCGCATTGGTTGCACTTCAAAAATTATTGTTACCCGCATTAGTTATATGCATGGGTTACCTTCACCCGCATTAACTAATGCACTTACCTACATTATCTTTTGAACTAAATCAAAAGTTAATGTGATTGAATTGATTATTCATCTTATGAAGAGGTGTCCTTGATTGATTTTTCTTATGAAGTTGGCTGTTGGAGTTATTAGTTTTTGCTTGGATTGACTTGTATGTTACACCAAATACAAGTTTCCTAATTTTGACAGATCTTGGGCTTATCATGCTTCTAAGAATCTGCATAAGTTGAGATATAATGGTTGACTTATTGCAACAACACCAACTAAAATTTCTTTTGTTTTGTTTTTCAAAGTTGAGTTAATAAACAAAAATTTAAACTTACTCAAAAATTATAAATTACTCCCCCTAAAGTTTATGTCCATATGTGGAGAGAAACTTTAAAGATTTTAAAAGTTCTGAATAAAATTTTTTGATTAATATTAATAATGAAGATAAAAATCTTTTTGTTGGGATCATATCAATCTTACATCACACATGTGCATACTTTATAATTAAATGGACATGATTATGAACTTGAAGATTGAAGGTATGTTTGTCCTCTTAAGTTCATACTGGTTGATATTTTGATGCAAATGACTTTTATCATGTTTTGGTTGATTTATTATTCAGTGTGTACCTCACACACATAAGCATGGAATGATCAACCCTCCTTATACAATGCATGGTAGAACTTTGTCATAACTTTTCTTACTAGGTTACTTAAGTCATGAAATCTCATATTCACTGATCCACATTAGGATTCTTTTAATTTGATCTTTTTCATGTTGATCCACATTGGGATTCTTTTCACTTCACTTTCGAAGGCAATCTATGATAGGATTCTTTTGATCATTCACTTGGAATGTATTATTTTGTTGATTCATCGAATTTTGGATGTGTTCCACATTGGGAATCTTTTGGATCATGACATCTGCACTATGTGCAAGTTTCATCAGGTCTTCGCTCAGCAAAACAAAGATGAAACATGATGTGGTGAAAGAGATTCATAAAGTATCATTACCTGGTGTGTTTAGGTTACTACACACACATGCATTCAGATAAGCCAATACATACCTGTACTTAGTGATGAGTGTTTCACAATTGAATATGACTTTAATTCATCACTGCATGTATCTTTTCTTCCAAGTTGAACCTACCAACATATCTGGTAAGTCATTTTAGTCTTTTACATTTTGAACTTAAGCACAATGAATGATATAACGACTATAATTATATCATTTCCCAAGATTCTTTTCATCATAAGACTTGATTTCTTTTTGTGGTTTTTCTGATGTTTTAAAATATTTTTGATGTTTTTCAAAGTTTTTACTCAAGGTTAATCATGCCAATCGATTGAACCAAAAATTCAAAACTACTAGGTTCAAATGCCTTGGTAAACAAATCAGCTAATTGATTTTCTATTGGTACTTGAATCAATTTGATTAAATCTTTTTCAGCACAGTCTCTCAAAAAATGATATCTAATTTCAATATGTTTTGTTTTTGAGTGCTGAACTAGATTACTAGTTATAAAGATAGAAGCTGTGTTGTCAATAGAAATTGGTGTATGCAAAAAGTTAAAACCATAATCAAGCATCTGGTTTTGAATCCAGAGAAGTTGAGAGCAACATGCTGAAGCAGCAATATACTCAGCTTTGGCTGTGGACACAGACACATTTGTCTGCTTCTTGCATTGCCAGGATACAAGTCTGGGACCAAGAAATTAACAACCGCCAGAAGTGGATTTTCTGTTGAAGTTGCATCCTTCATAATCACTGTCTGTGTAGGCATAGAGATTAAATATCCTTCCTTTGGATACCATAATCCGAGAGCTGGTTTGCCCTTCAGATATCTGAATATCCTCTTGACTGCGTTCACATGTGATTCTTTTGGATCAACTTGATATCTAGCACACACACAAACTCCAAACATAATGTCAGGCTACTGGCTGTTAGATACATAAGTGAACCTATCCTTGATCGATAGTGAGTTGATCCACTGATTTGCCTCAGGGTCAGGTCCAATCTTCACTTTAGTATCTACAGGAGTTCTGATAGACTGACAGTTAGGAAAGTGGAATTTTTCAGCATGGTTTCTACATATTTTGATTGATTGATGAAGATTCCATCTGTTGTTTGCTGGACTTGTACTCCCAGAAAGAATGTGAGTTCCCCCATAACACTCATTTGAAACTTTGAATGCATAAGATCTTCAATTCTTTGCAGAGTTGTTGTTTGCTGAGCCAAATATAATGTCATCCACGTAGATCTGGACTAACAACATGTCTTTTCCTCTTATTCTTCTGAAGAGAATCTGATCAATATTCCTCTTTCATACCCATGTTCAAGAAAGAAGGATGATAGAGTCTCATACCACTTTCTTGGAGCTTGATGAAGACCATACAGAGCTTTGTCGAGCTTGTACACTCTGTGAGGGAAATCTGGATCTTCAAAGCCAGGTGGTTGACTTACATAGACTTCTTCAGCAATCTTTCCATACAAGAAGGCACACTTTACATCCATTTGATATACAGTAAATTTCATGGATGCAGAATATGCGAGAAAGATTCTAATGCTTCTAGTCTGCTAACAGGAGCAAACACCTCGTCGTAGTCAATTCTTCTTCCTGAGTGTATCCCTGTGCCACTAGTCTTGCTTATTTCTGATGACTATCCCTCTATCATAGTCTTGTTCCTGTACAACCATTTGGTACCGATAGGGTATTGTCCTTCCAGAAGATCTACCAGCTGCCATACTTCTTGTTTCTTGAATTGGAGCAATTCTTCCTGCATTGCTTCAATCCAACTATTGTCTTGAAGCACCTCTTGATGTTTTTGGGTACTCTTGACATAGAAAGCATGAGAACAAACAGATTGTTTGCAATACTTGACTTGCTCTTGTCACCTCTCATTAAGATCACCAATAATGTTTCAACTGGATGATTCTTGTGTATTCTTGAGGTGGAATGATGTCACCCGCATAGTTACATCAAGATTGGAGACATTCAGTTCATTATGGTCAGAGGCATAATCATCTTGTATTGTTGTTGAATTATGAAGATTGTTAATTTCTGTTTCAGTAACTGCTACATCTTCAGCAGCATTGAGGTTGCTTGCATCATTTGAAGTACCTTGAGTTTCTTCTGGATGAGATGCTTGTTTTTGATTTCTGATATCATGTGACAAGTCATCTGAGTGAGATGGTACCAGGCTGGGACCTTCTTCAGAAGAAACACTAAGGTTTTGTGACAAGTGTCTGATTGGATCAACTTGCAGAGGAACATCTTCATTCATATGTTCATCAGATGTAGGTGGGATCAATGGATAAATTTCTCTTCTTTCTACATTTGATGAAGTGTCACCTGAATATATATTTCCTGCATCAGACAAGTGAAATTGGTCAAATGATTTAGTAAAAGTGTCAATATCAAACAACCAATCAGGACCATTTGTAGATTTAGGAAACGAATGTTCCATGAATTTAACATTTGTGGATTTATCAATAATGTTTAGTCTAGGATTGAACTCTATAAGCCTTTGAGACGGAATAATAACCTACAAAAATCCTTCATCAGACTTAGATGAAAATTTTCCCAAATGATCACGGGTGTTAATATTGAGACTGGACAACCAAATGATTTGAAGAATCTAATGAATGGTTTCCTTTGAAATCAGTTCATAAGGTGTCATGTTACTTTCTTTAACAATCAGAGTTCGATTTTGCACAAAACACGATGTGTTAACTGCTTCTGCCCAGAAGGTGATTGGCAGTTTAACATCGGCTAGCATGGTTCTTGCTGCTTCAATCAGTGTTTTATTTCGCCTTTCAGCTACCCCATTTTGTTGAGGAGTTCTAGCTACACTAAATTGATGAGCAATGCCTTAGTTGCATAAAAGGAACTCATATTTCATTTTTGAATTCTGTACCATTATCACTTCTTATTATTTGACTTTGAGATCAAGTTGATTTTCAATTTTAGTGATAAATTCTTGAATGATTTGGGATGCTTCATTTTTATGAAGTAGGAAGAACACCATGTGAATCGAGAAAAGTCATCAATGATCACTAAACAATATGGTTCTTTCCTATACTCATTACATGAGTTGGTCCAAAGAGATCCATGTGAAGTAACTTCAATGGAGTATGTTAGTGTTCACTAGCTTGGTTTGTGAGACGATTTGTGTTGTTTTCCTTTGAGGCACGCTGAGCATTGATCAATAAAATTGAATTCTTTTTAGGAAGACCAATTACATGGTTTCCTTTGACTAACTTGTTCATATTTTAAAGTTAGTGTGCCCAAACGTCTATGCCAAAGCTGTGACTCATCAAATGATGCTTTAGACAAAAGACATGTTTCTTCCTTAGGTGACGCAGAACACAGGTTTAAGACATATGTATTATTCTTCCTCGGAGTCTTTAAGACAACCCATTCTTCAGGAATCTGAAAACCAGGTTTCAGTATGTAGCAGTGAGTGTCTGTAAAGTGAGTGGAATATTTGTCGCAGATCTGAGACACGCTCAGCAGATTGAAATTCAGTTGTTCACAGTAATTCACTCTGTCAAAGCTCAGCATCCTATTTGTCATAGATCCTTCTCCTGTAATCCTGCCACCTTCTGAATCTCCACCGAATGCCATAGTAGTCCCTTGTATGTACTTGAAATCATGAAGGAGGGAACGATCTCCAGTCATGTGTCGGGAGCATCCACTATCTACATACCATAGGCTATTAGACCTGTGTGGATGAACCTACAAACAAAAAGAACTAATTAGATTAAGGAACCCAAGCCATGATGGTCTTGGGTTTCCCGTTCCTATTCATGATAGTCATCCTGGTATTTTTCTCTGAATGGTGATTTAGATGAAGGTGTTTTGGGAGATTTTTGGTAATGAATTGGTTGAGTCGTCTCATCTACATCTACTGAGGATTCAGATGAATTTAGCTCGAGTTTCATTATCAAAAGTTGATTTTTGTTTCAGAAGGTCATGTTTGTGTTTCATTGTGAGATGATTTCTTTGACCCTTCCTTAAATCCTTTGAGTTATTTCTGTCATTTGTTGTTCTAAAAGTCCTAGATGATTATTATGAAGATGATGTTTGACAGAATGCATCACAGTGGATGTTTTGAGATGGGCTGTTTTGTGAAATTCTCAACCCCTTCTGATTAAAGTAACAATCAGATGTATTGTGATTGTCCATGTCATAGATTGAACAATACTTGTTGAAATAGCAATTTTTGGTGGAGTGATTGTTCATATCAAAGATAGAACAATATTGATTGAAGAAGCATTTATCTGTCTTGTGATTAAACATGTCACCAATATCACAATACATTTGTTTGTTTCTTGAATCAGATTTTTCTTTGAGTGACTCAACTGATACATTCTTTTGATGTGTCACTTTCTTTTCTTTAGGTGATGAGTCAAATCAGCCCCTTTTGTAGATTGTTTCACAATACTACTCTTGTTCATTTGTCTGGGTTGTTTCTGTTTCTTCAACCTACTTCTTACCTCTTTCTCAAAATGGTCAACATGTTCTTTATTACATATATCAAACCCAACTCCCTGCCTTAATTTGGATGACTTTGGGTCTGATGAAGTTTTGTGTGTTGAACTCAGTTTTACAGTTGGTTTCTTTTTCAGTGAAACCTTTTTTGATTTGCTTGAATTTTATGGAGATACAATCTCATTATCAGAACTACTCTCAGTAGTGGGTTTCACTATTTTGACATATTTCTTTTTCCCTTGTAAAACAGATGGTATGAATTTTATAAAAGGTACAATTGCTTTTACAGGGCTTGATGGTTTTTTGACAATCACTGTCTTGTCTGAACACTCTTTGATTTTGATTGGGTGTCCTAAATTGATTTTGTCCTCATTGGTTTCAAAATAAACATCAGGTTTGTTTTGAGGATTTGTCACTTGTTTCACTTCTGATTTAGGTTCCACAATTTTAGGTTCAATTGATTCAGAGAGTGATACAGAGTCGGGCATGATAGTGTAATTGTCATTGTATGGTGGAGGACATGAATTGTATCCAATCCCTGACATGTCCTTTGGATCCTTTTGTGAATCCAGCATTTCTTGCAGCTTGACTGAAGACATTTGAAACTTTTCAAGTTTCACTTCAGTCATAGATTGTTGAGCTTTAGCTTGAACTAACTTTTCAGTAAGTAGCTCGTTTTCAGCTGCAAGATTGTATTTCTCACCATGCAATTTTTCTATGTTAGAAATGAGAGATTTGATTTTGATTTCAAAACTTTTTAGTTCTCTCTTCATCATTTCTGACTTCACTTTTTCTTCTTTTATTTTATCTGCCAGTTTATGATTATGTTCTCAATACTCTTGTAATTCATTTATGCATTTCTCACTACAAAGGTAGTTTTTACCTCAGTAGGCATTGTAGATGGCCCATCATTGATATGAGCCATGAGAGCATGATTCTGGAATTGAGGCTTGACTTCCTCAGCATACACACTCCAGTCACATATCCCATCTTGTTTGATCACAAGTGCATTGGCAGAAGGGTGACTGCTTGCATGGGCTTGATTTGTCAGCTGTGGTTGATTCTGGTATGTTTGTTGATGATGAGAATGATGGTACTGCTGTTGATGGTTGGTTGGGTGATAGCTTGAATTGGACTGTGAGGATGATTGACCAGGAGAGTACCTTGAATGGTTGGTTCTTTTAGGAGCATTGCACTCTCTTGAGAAATGGCCAGTCATTCCATAGTTGAAGCATTTTACCTTGGATTTGTCATACCAAGCTTTGTGTTCTCATTCAGGCTTAATTTTCTTCCTTTTCTGAAGAATTTCTTTGCTCTCATGGCAATCATTGCCATTTGCCACTGTAGATCCATCTCCTCAACATCATCAGGATCTAATTCTTCTAAATCTTCCTGTATTAAATGGGCAGAAGTGAGTCTTCCCCCAAGATATGCTTCAAAACTTGCAACAAAGGCATTGTAGGTTGCCTTTTACTCTTCTGATTTTAAGTCTTCTGGAGAGATTGTAGGTGCAGTGGAGACTTTTGGAGCTTGTGCTGAAGTTGAATGGTGATTGAATGATGAAGATGCAATGAACCCAGTATTGTTCAAATGATCTCTTGATGAGATGAAGTCATCTTCCTATGTGATGAAAGCATTTTCAACAGAATGTGATTCTGAAGGGAATTTGTAGGCTTCAATCACTCTTGTCCCACTCAGATTTCTGCTTCGTTCATCAAGTTCCAAAGCTTCAATCTTGGCTATCATAATGTCTAGAGTGGTACACCCAAGATCAAGAGTATTTTTTAGCATTGTGACATTTTGCTTCCAGCTTTCAGGCAGACTATGAAGCATTTTCTTGTTGAGTTCTTTAATGTTGTATGACACACCCATAATTTCCAAGTCATTGACCAACTGTACAAATCTGTGCAGTTGTTTTGATAGGGATTCTCCTTTGGTGTGATGGAAGGTTTCATACTGATTGACCAGCTTGTCTTTGTTAATTTCAGCAACTTCACTATTACCTTCACACATAATTTTGAGAGCATCCCAAACAGCTTTAGCAGTTCCATATTTTTCCAATCTTTTTAGCACATCCATTTTGAGTGCTTGGGTCAAAATAGAGTATGATTTAAGATCAATTTTGATTTTCTTATAATCATCTTCATCCAGAGTTAGGTCTTCAATTGGTATTCTAGCAGTCTTCTACAGTGCAACTTGAGCTGTTGATAAAGTAACAGGAATATGTGGACCCTTACATATTGAGATCCAAAAGTCAGGATCTACACTTGTGATATAATTTCTAAACCATATTCTTCATTGTTTAAACTTAGATTTGTGTTTAAGCATGGGTGGTTTAGGTGTATGACCTAATTCAAAGTAACTGTTAGAATCCATGTTGATTTGTGTAAGTATAGATTTAGTTGATTTTAAGATTGATTATGTTTGATGAGTCCAACTTGTTCAAGCAGTTCTATTGAGGTTCAGAATGAGTGTTCTTGCTATTTGACAGGAGTATTCTTGCTGTTTGCTAAGTAGAGATGATGATATCTACTACTAGCAACTTGATTATCAGATCAATCGAGTTCTATTCAGTCTGTGCGCAGATCTGAAAAAGAATCGAGAGCCAATGCTCTGATACCGATTGACTGGGTTTTAGTAAGAGTGATATTCTTACTGAGAATCGAATATGATAATCAAGTCAACGATCGAGTGGCGGAAACAAACAATCGAAGAACAATCAAGCAAGAAAATTACTCATATGAATGTTGACAAATTACAGAGAATAATTACAACAAAATCCTCTATCTGTCAACCGTCACCTCAGTACGAGGTAAACTATTCTATTTATAGACAAGACAAGATGCCTTTACAAAATGACTAAACTACCCCTGACCTATTACATCAGAAACTAGTCTAAGTCTTGATCCGCATCTCTGCTTCTTCATCCGCATTGACAAATGCGGATGAGATAACCTTGATCCGCATTTCCACTTGATCATCAGCATTAGTAAGTTGGTCATCCGCATTGGTTAATGCGAATGAACAAATACTTGTGCGCATTTGGTTGGTCATCCGCATTAGTCAATGCGGATGATCAAAGACTTGTCCGCATATTCTTTTGTTCTTCCGCATTAGTCAATGCGGAAGAGTATCTTGTTCAGCATAAGTATTGTGTCTTCCGTATTAGTCAATGCGGAAGAGTAAACACTTGTCCGCATCAGATTTTTGTCTTCCGCATTAACTAATGCGGAATATAATACTTGTTATTTTTCTTGTATTTCTTCATCCGCATTGCATCTTGGACTTGTGGGATTCCAGCTAAACAATCATCAATTCACCCATTGAGTTGGCGTGTATGATCCTTTCAGGGTGCAACAAAGCTTGATAGGTTCAGCTAGAAAGTGAAGTAAACAGTAATCTTGTAGCTTAATTAAAAGAGCAAGAAACTTGATGACTCAGATAATCCCCTTGACATTTTTGGCATTCACAAAGTCTCAAGTCCTCATTCGAAAAGGGTTGAGAACATGATATCTCTATTTTGAGTTATTATTATCTAAAGTATCTTTGCATCAAAACATTCCACCCTATCTCAAATGCTATATGCTTTCTCATCTTTGTATCTAAGATGCTCCCTATTGTACTCTATGTGATGTTTATCTCCTTTGCTATGTGTGAACATTGACCTGGAGGGATGATCTCCTCTTCTGTACGATAATACTAAATTGGATCTCTCATCGGCACAATATGATGATCTTTTTTCTTATACGTAAGTATAGACCTGAAGCTCTCATCTGTAAGACTCAATTGATCAACTCCTATGTTATACGTAAGTATAGACCTGGAGTTCTCATCATTTGATGTCTATAAGAGCATTGTTTCTTTTGAAATAAGACTTATGTTGCTTTTGAGAGGAAGAGTCATGCAAGGCGTGTCATTTGTTCAAAACATCATGAGGACATGATAAGTTTCTTTGCCAAATGTCTGTAGGGACTAGTTCATTCTATGTTTTCTTTAAAAAGAACTAAAACATGATAACAGTAGCTACGGTGAACTCGTTGAAACAAAGAAGACATGGACTTAAAAGGACGAGTATAAAGCAATCCCACCAAACTTTAAGTCTCTAAAAGATCTTTTCAGCTTCTTGTTCATATCCTTTTATACTGTTTAATTTTGTTTAAAAAAATTACATGAAGAATGGTGAGGTTTTGTGGGCAAATTTCTTTTAATTTCTTTTATTTTGATTACTTTGTTTTAATTATTTTTTAAATAATTTTTACATATATTTTATCCTTTTAAAGAAAGGGAAACAATATTATATATATATATATATATATATATATATATATATAATATATTATATATATATATATATATATATATATATAATATATATATATATATATATATAATTTTTAGGTTTCCAGCAAAATTATAATTTCGCTAGTAGTTTCGCACGGTGAAACTATAGCTTCGCCAATTCTTTCGTGCCTTGCTTGGTTAGTTTTGATCAGAGTTTCGCAAGGCAAAATTGCATCCTGTTGGGCAAAACTATAGTTTCGCTTCCTGCAAAACTATGTGCTATATAACTCAATTTGCGAAATTGTTTTCTCATTTTAGCACATTCGGGAGTTTAGTCGTTTTAGGGTTTGACCGTAGCCTTTTCATGGGATATTGATTTCCTGTGCTTTTGATACTTGTTTGACCATAGATTCCTATTCGCAAGTGAGTTTCGAACTCAGGACTGTAGATTAATCTAGGTTTAGTGGCAACATTGTGGGTTTATTTGATTGAGACTCTTCGCTACCTTCACAGTCCTTACTGCGAAAGTACCAATAGTCCAATGAAACTGAACAATAGTTCATGGTTTTTCAGTGAAACTGTGTAGTCATGTTGTCCGAGCGAACTTAATAGTTTCGCAAAGCAAACTTCACTTTCGCTGCACCAAAACTATAATTTCGGTCAGTCGAATCTACTACACTGTTTTGCCAAAACTAATAAATAATTGCTGCCGAAAATACTCTTTCGCTTTCCGAAACTAAAAGTTCATTCTGCAAAACTATAATTTCGACCAACAAAATTAATTTGTTTTTTGTTTAATATTAATATTTTTCTTATTTATCTTTAATATTATTGTTTAATATACCATTCTAATGCGTTCCATCTGGTTTTCAGATTAAATAGCGAATCTAAACTTTGATGAGAGGAACAACATTACTGCCAATGTGGACGACACTCATCTGAAAGCTGCTGGTTTTAGAGACTGCATACGCTGGTTACAGAGATCTCCAATCGCCTACGCGATCTCACATTCCACTCCTATATATGACTTACACATTAGAGGTTTAGGCACTTGGCAGAGTATGACACAAGAGCCAATCCCCAAAGGATTGTGGCCAGGGTGCTGGAAAATGACAATGTCATTACTACTGACGTCATATGAGGGTGCTAAGGCTCGATGAGAACATAGGGGAGGAGGTGATATTGTCAAATCAGGAAGTATTTGATGCTTTTTGCTAGATGGGTTATGAGGGACCTCCATTTGGACAAGGAAGGAGATCAAAAAGTCCTTCCTCTCTAAAGAATAGAGATATATAGCTCATATTTTTATTATGTGCATAGATCACCGTAATGGTGGATCAGATGGGCTAAACTTGGACTCGGAAAAAGCCATGGTGATTTGCTACAGAGGGCAGAAGGCAAACATCACGAGAATGATTTTTGATTGTATGATGGAGAATGTAGTGACTTTGAACAAGGATAAGTGGCTGCTTTATCCTTGATTTCTTTAGATGATTATTGATGATCTCATTCCTAACATTTCCAGACATGTAGAGGTTAAAGGATTAGTACAGATGAATACCCACATTTTTGCAAACTGCTGCACTATTCGTCATGACTTCAGTGGAAAGATTACTCATCTTGGAAAACATGTACCCTCAAGAGACATGGAGCTATATCAGGAGGGTCAATGAGTCTGAGGAGAAAAGGGCTGAAGAGACAATGGTGAAATAGACTGATGTTATTAAGAAGAGTAAAAGATACGTTGAAGGGATCGAGATCTAGTTTGATCAATTAGATTAGGATTTGCAGCGGAATAGCACACGAATTAGACGAAATTCTAGCAAGAATAATATGATATTCAATTAAACAGTAACAGTTATAGAGAGAGAGTTTTCTGCAAAAAGAATGTTTTCATTCATGCACAAACTTCCCGTGGAGGGAAATTAGGTCAACATTCCTTTTATAAGGAATGTGACATCAGCTGACGTCACATGATAGTGACATCAAATTGATTTATACAAACAACTGAAATTAAACTAAACTACTGAAGATGTCCACAACAACTGAGGACACCTTCATTAAAAGCTAAGTATAAACAAACATTACAACTACTGAAGTTATAACATCTGAAGTATAAGAACTTCAGATGTTTTACATAACATAAAACTACTGATTACAAACTACTGAAATGTAAACCATCACAACTACTGAAGAGAACTACTTCAGCTGTTGTGACAACTTCTGAGAACTTGATCTTTAGACTTTGTCTTCAGCAGTTGTCTTCAGACTTTGTCTTCAGCAGTTGTCTTCAGACTTTGTCTTCAGCTGTTGTAGATCACTTCAGTTGTTTTGATGTCTATGGGACTTAAAGGTTTTTTTGATCTGGCTCATTGGTTCTTTTGGTCCAACAAACTCCCCCTGAACCAATGCAGCCAAAACCTTTAAAATTATTGAGGTCCCACTTATTGGCAGAAACAAAATCTGGATCAGCTTAGAATTCTTCAATATAAGCTCAGGCCAGGGAAGAGATTTCAGAAGGTTTGATTGGCAAAGGATGAATGGGAACTCTGTCTTGGGGAATTGGACATAGAGTTGTTACCCCATCCATGAAACCTACTTCCCAGTGATAAGTCTGTAAGACTCTCTGACGTAGGCCTCAAGAAAAATAACTTGTTCTTCCATTGTGAGTTCTTCAGCTCCACTTTTAAAGAAGAACTCAGGCCCACAGTACTTAGATAAGTACTTAATATGCTTTCCATTTTTCAACTCCACAGTTATTATCTCTCTGTATGCAAACTCATCAGGATGAGTGCCTTCAAGCAATAACTGGAGCTCATTTCTTCTTATTTCTTCAAGCTTCTTGTAGATTAACCCCTTCTTTACCATTTTGTTTTCTAGTAAAGTTTGTGGAGTAATTTTTGACTTGTAACTCTCTTGAAGTCATCAAGAATTTCCCAGGGTGACACTACAATGGCCAGCATTATCACAACATCTACAATCTTCTTTACTTGGCCGTTGTATCTGCTTGGAATCTTCATTTTGTGAATTCTATCACTTACTGTAGGGTCAGGCCAAATTCTCACTCTCTCTTTCTGATATTGGAATGTAAATCTGAGAGCATACAACCTGTAAGCATGTTTCTTCATAGCTTGTATGGATGAAGACTTGGGAAACTCTTTAACAATCATCCTTAACAACTGCTCATCATGTTGTTTGTGTTGTTCTTCTTCTTCAAGTTTGACTTCCATTTGCCTTTGGAAGTCAGGTGTGATTATTGTTGGTTGACTCCTAGGCTCAGGCATTTTTATTTTGAGAACAACAGAGAGTGGCAGACTATCATCCTCATCATCATCATCTTCTTCTTCCATCCTCAACACCCTTCTCTTCCTCTTAGGTGCATCATTGGTAATGGGTTCAGTAGGTTTCTTAGGAAAAGGAGTTGGTTTTGAGGGTTGTGAAGGTGGTTATTTTGGTTTGGGTGATAGTGCAGGCTGCTCTAGCATCTTGGATGTGAGTGAAGCTTTGGATAATTTTGCCATATTAATCCTTTTCCCAGCACTAGCTTCATCAAGAGCTTCTATGATCAATCCTTTGTTAAATACTTCAGAAGAACAAATTCTGGTGGTTATCTCCAAAATACTGTCTCTGGACCATGACTTTACTTCAATGATTGACCTTCCCAGATGTTTTGATATAAATCTTGCCATAGTTTCCAGCCGTTCTCTTTCTTTCTCACTCCAACTTGCCCATCTTTGTTCAATTTCTTGAATCTCTAACCTTTTGATCTCAGAGTCAAGTTTGGCAGTGTTAAATCCTTGTCTGAAGAGTTGATCAATAATCTTATCCGTAGATCTGCTATGTTGCTCATCAGCTTCTTTGATCAATTCTTCTAACTTTTTCTCACCTTTAGTCTTTTCAGAGCTTTTCTTCCTTTTGTAGGTGATCATTTCCTTTTCTTTCCTCTCTTTTCTGCTTCCTCTTCAGCTCTTTTTCTTTGGTCTACTTTCATTGACTTAGACTCCCCCTTTTTGGTTGCATTGGGTTCAGGGGTGTGAATGTCAGAAAGTCGCTTAGAAACCGCAGCATCAACTAAAGATTGAAGAGTGGAGGAAAGCCTCTCATCAATGGCTTGATGTACAGTGTTTGTGATTATGGAAGTGATAAGAGGTAAGGATGTTTGAAAGGCAGCAACCATTTGCTCAGAGGGGTTCTGTCGCTGAGAAATGCACCTGAAGCAGAGGCTGGTGGCAAATTTGTTGAGAGTGGCTCAGTGTGTGGGATAGTTTCAGGAGAAACTGCCATCTGTGGGTGAATGTGGGCAGATGGACTTGATTCTTGTGACATTTTGGCAAGCAGTTCTTCTAGTCTGCATACCTCAGTCTCAAGAATAATATTGTGGGCTAGAACATCAAAGAAAAAGCCCAGGTCATCATCAGTCTGTGCTGAATCAGTTGACCTCCTGATGAAATCAGGATGAACATGTGCTGAGTGTAGATCAGTATTCACATGTGCCCTTATTTCTCGGAACTGGTACTTCCTGCCTCAGGATGATGTCCTTCATTGGCAGTTGCCTCTGGTGAGGACTTAGAAATGATACCATCTTCATCCTGATCATGTGCTGAACAAGGAGAAGAGGTAGCCTCACCAGATGTTCTAATCTCCTCCTTTACACAGGGAGATTGAACTCTGTAATCCCTGTGCTGTGGGTTATCAGCTACATTATAATCCTCTCCCTCAATTGTTGAGGTTTTCCCAGTGGTAATAGGTTTCTGGGGAGGGGTAGAGGAATGTAGTTGAGTCAGCACTTGTGCAATAACCACAGTTGGGCTTGTAGGGGTGGCTTCAGTGGGAGATAGGTGTGAAAAGGATTGCACCCGGGGTGAATGGTGCTCTTCAATGGCAATCCTCTCAAGTGAGAGAGATTCCAGTAATGTGGTTTCCCTATTTTTGGTTGCATCAGGATCCTGTTGAGAGGATACCTAAGCGGTTTCAGCTGGTAGCGTCCTGGAAACTACAGGGGGATTACTACCCATAGTTTCAACCTGCCTTTGTGTTGTAGGGGCATCATCAGGGGACTCAACTCCCTGAGTAGCCTTTTTGGTTTGTTTGGAATGAGGTTTGGAGGGGACTTTGGATCTGGAGGATGAGGCGGTGGGTAACTTCTGCTTGGGTTTTAGAAGTTTGGCAGCCTCTTTGAGGTGTGGGTCAGAGTTGTGTGTGGAGTATACCTCTGGCAAAACTACCACAGTAGGGACTCCAAGACCAACAGGGCCATCAGATTATAACTGATTCATGATTATGGCCATAAGAAACATTGGATATAATAGCCATCTGTGAGCTACAATACCTGCTGCCACCTGGATGACATTTGATCCCATGAAGAGGTTTTGGGGGCAAGCCAAACATTGATCATGTGGAAGATTAGGCGTTTAGCATCATGGAAGTGCTTCTTCAGAATGGTTGTAGCACTTAGGTTGCCCATATAGCCATGGTTGATGAATGAGAGATCAATGGTGCCCTTAGGGTATTTGGTGACAAAGCTGCAGCATACCAAGCCTTAGCACTATATTTTGAAAAGTTGCACTGTCCAAAGGCTTAGTAAATATATCTGCAAGCTCATCAGCACTTGGAACAAAATTTGGATCAATCAGACCTTTTTCATAACAATCCCTGATAAAATGATGTCTAATCTCAATATGTTTGGTCCTAGAATGCTGGACAGGATTCTTAAAAATACAAAGAGCTGAAGCACTGTCCATTAGTAAAGGAGTCTTAGTCTCTGTAATGTCATAATCCAGTAATTGATTCTGAAGCCAGAGTACCTGAGATGTACAACTTGCAGCAGCAATGTACTCTGCTTCAGCAGTGGATGTAGCAACAGAGGTTTGTTTCTTACTCTGCCAAGAAACTAAACAGTTGCCTAGAAATTGGCATCCACCAGAGGTTGATTTTCTGGTTAATTTACACCCTGCATAGTCACTATCAGAGAAAGCAACTAATTTGCAAGAGTGCCCAGTGGAATACCAAAGTCCTAGAGATTGAGTTCCTTGCAAATATCTAAAGATCCTTTTGACTGCAATCATATGGGATACTTTAGGTGCAGCCTAAAATCTAGCACAGACACAAGTTGCAAACATGATGTCTGGTCTAGAAGCTGTAAGGTACATGAAGGAACCAATCATACATCTATAAAGAGTTTCATCAACTGCTTTACCTTTCTGATCAGCATCCAGTTATGTGGTGTTGCACATGGGAGTAGAGTAGGGCTTACAGTTTTGTAAATCAAACTTTTTCAATAAATCCTTGTATATTTTGACTGATGAATGAAAGTTCCATCAGCCTTTTGTTTGATTTGCAACCCCAGAAAGAACTGTAATTCTCCCATGGCACTCATTTCAAACTTTTGCTTCATCAACTTAGTAAAAGCATCACACAACTATGGATCAGAGGATGCAAAAATAATATCATCAACATAAATTTGAACAAGGAGCTTATGCATGCCTACTTTCTTAATGAACAACGTTTTATCTGTGGAGCCTCTAGTGAAATTATTTTGAAGAAGAAAGTTATACAGTGTGTCATACCAGGCTCTGGGTGCTTGGTTTAGCCCATAAAGAGCCTTATCAAGTTTACACACCCAATCTGGATGTTTATGATCTTCAAAACCTCGTGGTAGGCACACATAAGCTTCTTCTTTTATTTTACCATATAAGAATGCACTTTTGACATCCATTTGAAAAACTTTGAGATTATGAAAAGCAGCATAAGCTAAAAACAATCTGATTGCTTCCAGTCTGGCTACAGGGGAAAAGGTTTCATCATAATCAATACCTTCTTCTTATGAAAACCCCTGTACAACCAGTCTGGCCTTGTTCTTGACAATTTGGCCTTTTTCATCAGTTTTATTCCTAAACACCCATTTAGTGCCTATGGTACACTTACCTTGGCGAAGAGGAACTAGTTCCCACACTTGCTGCTTTTGAAACTGAAGAAGCTCAAGTTGCATAGCTTCAACCCATCCATTGTCTCTTAATGCAATATGATAGTTCTTTGGCTTTTGCTGACTGATGAAGAGAGCATAGAAGCAAAAGTTGGACAATTGACTTCTAGTTGAAACACCAGCATTGATGTCACCAATGATCTGAGACATGGGGTTATTCTTCAGTTCTTGATACTCAATGTGATCTGTGCAAGTGTTTGTAGGTGATTCAGCAGCAATAGATGGTGATCCAAATTCTTAAAACTAGAATGAGATGATAATTCAAATGAAGTAGAGGATTCAGAGATCTCATCAGCATTTGTTGTGGATGGAACTGCTAAAGCTACAGGAACATCAAGTTTAGTAGACTCAGGCAGTTGATCACTAAAACTTGCATTTATACCAACAGATGGATAACAGGTTGCAAAAGATGATGGATTCACAGAACCTGCAACATTTGGAGACTGATAAGGAACGTATTGCAGTATGTCTAGATCAAATAACTCCATAGGGTTTTGTGGGATTTTCTCTTTTGGAGATTCATTAAACTTGACATGCAAGGTTTCTTCTACAATCTTTGTTCTGCAATTAAAAAGTCTGTATGCCTTGCAAGTAGATGAATACCCAATAAAGTACCCTGCATCCACCTTTGATTCAAACTTCTGAAGTGGATTCTTTGTGTTGAGAACATAACAGGGACACCCAAATGCTCTAAAGAAGGAAATCAGAGGAGCCAAACGATGTAACACTTCATAAGGAGTCTTCATCAAACTTTGATTTACCAATACTCTATTTTGCACATAACAAGCTGTGTTAACAGCTTTGACAGGATCAGTGATCACAAGTTTGATGTATTAGAATACAAAGCAGCGGAATACAGACTAGAATTAGACAAATTGTAGCAAGCAATCGATACTTGTAAGCATTAAGAGCGCATACGGTTATAGGGAGAGAATATATATTTCTGATTTGAAGGAATGTTTATAGAGGTAGAATATTTCTAATCAAATCATTCATTCATTCCATTCATTCGTCATAGTTACAATAAGTTGTCACTCCTTATATAGAGTGCAACAATCACTGCTGTTATCACGGAAAGTGACAACTGGCAGATCTAATACAAAAATAACTAATTCTTAACAAACTACTGAAATGTTCATAACTACTGAGAACATATCAGCATGTTAAGTACAAAATATAAAACTACTGAAACTACAACGACTGAAGAACAAGCTCTTCAGTCGTTTTACAAAACTACTGAAACATAAAAATATAAAACTACTGATATCACAACTACTGAAGAAGTACTCTTCAGCAGTTGTGACAACTACTGAAGAAGTACTCTTCAGCAGTTGTGACAAACTACTGAGGCTTCAGTACTTGATCTTCAGACTTTGACCTTCAGGTGTTTCATCAGCTGATGACTTCAGTAGATATCATCAGCTGATGTCTTCAGTCTTTGTCTTCAGACCTTGTACATCAGTTGTTGATCTTCAGCACTTGTAAACTCTTCAGCTGTTGTACTTCAGTACTTTGGTCTTTCAGCTTCAGCACTTGTGTTCTTCAGCTGTTGTACTTTAGCACTTTGGTTATTCAGCTGTTGAGGTCTTCAGCACTTGATCTTCAGCTGTTGAAGTCTTCAGCACTAGTCAAACTACTGATGAGGCTTTCAGTAGTTGTTGTGATACCATGTGGGACTTAGAGGTTTTCTGATCTTGGCTCATTGGTTCTTTTGGTCCAACAAACTCCCCCTGAACCAATGCAGCCAAAACCTCTAACTTATTTATTCTCCCACTTATTGATGGCAAAATGTTGGTCTTTTTCCTTCTTGATCAGTAGAGAAGATGACCCATGTAAGCTCCGGCCTGGGAAGAAACCTCAAATATTTGTTTGGCAGAGTATGAATGGGAACTCTGTTTTGGGGAACAGGACACAGAGTTGTTATCCCATTCATGAGATTCACTTCCCCATAATGAGTCTGTACGACTCTCTTGTGTAGGCCTCAAGGAAGGTGATTTGTTCCTCCATGGTTAGCTCTTCAGCACCTCCTTCAAACAATGATTCCGGCCCATAATACTCAGACAGGTATTTGGCCTGTTTCCCATTCTTTAGCTCCACAGTTGTTATTATTCTGTAAGCAAACTCATCCGGGTGATTACCCTCTAGGAACAACTGGAGCTCATTTTCCCTGACTTCCTCAAGCCTCTTGTAAACTAACCCTTTTTCACTATTTTGTTTTCCAGCATCTTCTGAGGGGTTAGATTAGCTTTGTAGGCCTTCTTGAAGTCTTCTAGGATTTCCCAGGGTGAAACTACAAAGACCAGAGAGATCACTTCATCTACGATCTTTTTCACCTGGCCAATGTATCTCCGAGGTATATTGTTCTTATGAATTCGGTGAGAGACCCTGGGATCAGGCCAAATCCTCACTCTTTCCTTTTGATATTGAAAGGTATGCCTGAGAGTGTAAAGTCTGAGGGCTTGCTCCTTCATATTGATGATGGAAGATGTGGCTGCATAAGCTTTGTCAACTCTCTTCAGCAATTCCTCATCATGCTGTTTATGAAGCTCTTCTTCTTCTAGCTTCACTTTAACCATTTCTCTCTGGACTTCAGGAGTAATTGCTGAGGAGTGACTTGTGCCTTAGGCAACTGAATCACAGCTGAGAGCGGCAGCCTGTCTTCATCATCTTCTTCATCTTCTTCTAGCCTCAATATCCTTCTCTTCTTCTTCAAGGGTATATCATCGGCTATGGGTTTTGAGGGTAAGGGAGTTGGTTTGGTGGGTTGTGTTTTGGGTGGTTTTGGTGTGGGAATGTTGACAGGCTGTGCTAGCATCCTTGAGGTGAGTGTGGCTTTTGACTGCTTGGCTAGCTCATCCTGCTCCCAGCACCCACTTCATTCAAAGCTTCAATAACAAGCCCCTTAGTGTATGCTTCAGACGAACAGATCTTGGTGGTGATTGCCAAGATACTGTCCCTGGACCAAGCTTTGATTTCAATCATTGATCTTCCAAGATATTTTGCAATAAATCTTATCATGATTTCAAGCCTTTCTCTTTCTAACACTTCATAACTTGCCCATCTATTCTGGATTTCTTCAATCTCTAGTCGTCGAATCTTAGAGTCAAGTTTGTTGGTGTCATGGCCTTGCCTGAACAACTGATCAATGATGTTGTCCATTGATCTGCTGTGTTCGGCATCAGCCTCTTTTATCAGTAGCTCCAAGGCTTTATCTTCAGCAATGTGCTCATCAGCACCTTTCTTTCGCTTGTAGGTGAGCATTGGTTGCTGTTCTTTCTCCTCCTTTTGGGCTTGCTTCGCTTCCTTCTTTTCCTTAGATCTTTTCCTCTTCTTTTCTTTCACTGCAGTACTCTCCCCTTTTTGGTTGCATTGGAGGAAGGGGTTTGTACCGCAGAAAGAGTCTGTTGGACAGCAGCATCAACCAAGGGCTGTAATGTTGAGGAAAGCCTCTCACAATGGCTTTGATCACTATATCAGTGATATGGGTGTGATGAGAGGGAGGGAATTTTGGAGTACAGCACCTATTTGCTCAGGAGGGTTCTGTTCCTGAGAAGTAGGGCCTGAAGCAGAGGCAGGTGGTTGATTTGGAGTGGCTTGGTGTTTGGGAACCTTCAAGTGAAGGTGCCATCTGTGGGTGGATGGAGGCAGATGGTCTTTCTCCTTGTGAGAGTTGGTCAAGTAGGTTTTGCAGCCTACTGACTTTCTCTTCAAGGATTGTGTTCTAGGCAAGAACATCATAGAAAAAGCCCAGGTCATCATCAGCCGAAGCTGAATCAGCTGACCTCCTGCTTAGAGCAGGATTTACATGCACTGGGTGTAGACCAGTTGGTGCATGTGCCCCTGTGCTTGGTACATGCACTGGTGTAACCAGCCTCAGGACAATGTCCATCATCAGCTGTTGCCTCTAGTGAGGTCTTAGCAATATTACCAGTCTCACTCTGGTCATGTGCTGAGTCAGAGGAGGTGGCAGCCTCACTAGATATTCTAACTCCTTGTCTACACCAGGAGATAGAAGTGGGAAACCCCTGTGCTGTGGGTGCTCAAGGCACTGTGTTCCTCCCCCTCAATTGTAGAGGTATTCCCAGTAGTAAGTGGTTTCTGGGGAGGGGGTGAGGAGTGCAATTGAGTCAGCACTTGTGCAACTATTAAGTTGGGCTGTGAGGGGCGGTTGTTTGGGGTGAGGGGATAGAAGCAGTGTGCACCTGGGGAGGTTGGTGCTCTTCAATGGCAATCTCCTCAAGTGAGGAAGATCCCAGATAAGTAGGTACCCCTTGTGTGGTTGCTGCAGGCTCCTGTTGAGAGGAAGCCTGAGCGGCTGTGGCTGGAGGAGTCATTGTATCCACTAGGGGGTTTGAACTAGTGGATATATCCTGCGTTTGTGTTGCAGGGGCATCCTCAGGGACTCAATTCCCTGAGTAGCCGTTTTGGGTTCTTTTTTGTGGGTTTGGTGGGGACTTTGGATTGGAGGTGGTGGCTGTGGGTTCCAGCTGCGTGGGTTTGCGCAGCTTGGCAGCCATTTGAGTGTCCGGTCAGAGTTGTGCGGGAGTATACTCCGGCAGAACAACCGTAGCAGGGACTACCAAGCCAAAAGTCCCTCAGCATTAAGCTGGTCTGTAATAATGGCCATTATGAACCGTGGATATAGTATCCAACGGTTGGCAGTTAGTTTTTGAGCCATATCCTTGAGCTAAAAAATATTATTTCAGAAAAATTAAGTGGTTGTTGCTCAAGAATAGAATACATTACCTGCTGCCATTTGGTGGACATTTGATCCCAAGACGACGTCTTAGGGGCCAAACATACATTCACCATGTGAAAGATCAGGCGCTCAGCGTCATTAAAGTGTTCTTCATGATAGTGGAGGCACTGAGATCGCCTTGATATCCATGTTGAGCAAAGGATAGATCTATGGTGCCCTTCGGATATCCAGCAGGAGAAGTAGCATCATTCAGTTGAAGAATTTGGCGGATTATTGCAGGAGTGATGACTACTTCTTTGGTGTTGACGACCGACCGGAGGGATGGGTGGTTGTTTCCCCAGTGGTAACAGTAACGTTCATCCAAAATTGGTGCAAGGATTCGGCATGTAAAAGGGATTCAGAAGAAATGCCGTGTTGTATTGGGACTAAACATAAGATCGATAGCAGTATCGAACTTAGTCCAGATGGGCGATTTAGTGAGGTAGGCAACGCAGTTGTGTCGCGGTTTAATTTGCATAGACGCCATTGAGAAGAGGGAAGTTTTGGAGAGGAACGTTAGGTTTGAAGAAGATGAAGCAATGAGAGCTAAGGTTAGGGATATATATAGGGTACGGGTAAGAAAACGACTGAAGGATGTGTGTTAGTCATCAGTAGTTTTAAACGACCGTTGACATGGTATTATCCTTCAGACGTTGAAACAGCTGAAGTCGTGGTGTTAGGCATCAGTAGTTTAGAAAACTACTGAAGACCGTGGTTTTGACTTCAGATGATTGAAACAACTGAGGAACGATGTTTGTCATCAGTAGTTATGAAACTACTGAAGACAGTGGTTTTGTCATCAGCTGTTGTAAACAACTGAAGACTTGGTATTAGTCATCAGTAGTTATAAAAACTACTGAAGACGTGGTTTTGCTTCGGTTGTTTAGAATGAAACAGCAGTTGTACAAACGACTGAGAGAAAGTTCTCTTCAGCTATTTTCGTCAATTCTTAGCTTTTCAGCTGTTTCAAACTGTCCTCAACACATTCATCAGTCTTTTTGGCTGATTTCAGTTGTTTCATAGGACATCAGTACTTATCTGTTTTACTGATTGCAGTAGTTGTAACTGCATCGTAGTTGTAACACATCGTAGTTGTAACTACATCAGTAGTTTAGAACAGATGAAGTACTTCAGTACTTGTGAGACATTTAGCCTTCAGTAGTTATAAAAACTACTGAGGTTAAAAGAGCTCATCAGTACTTATATGTGACATAGGTACTCATGATCATCAGTATGAATTACTGAGATCATCAGTAGTTGTCACTTATTCTAGTTGCATCATACCAAGCCTTAACCACCAGGTTTTGGAAAGTTGAACTATCCAAAGGCTTAGTAAAAATGTCTGCAAGCTCATCAGCACTAGACACAAAATTAGGATCAATCAGACCTTTTTCAAAACAATCCCTTATAAAATGATGTCTGATCTCTATATGTTTGGTCCTAGAGTGACTGGACTGGATTTTTGACAATGCAAAGAGCTGAAGCACTATCCATTAACAAGGAGTCTTAGTCTCTGTAATGCCATAATCCAAAAGTTGGTTTTGAAGCCAGAGTACCTGAGATGTACAACTTGCAGCAGCAATGTACTCTGCTTCAGCAGTGGATGTAGCAACTGAGGTCTGTTTCTTGCTCTGCCAAGAAATCAAGCAGTTGCCTAGGAATTGACATCCACCAGAAGTTGATTTCCTGGTCAACTTACACCCTG
Source organism: Flaveria trinervia (assembly GCA_025506515.1). Lineage (NCBI taxonomy): Eukaryota > Viridiplantae > Streptophyta > Magnoliopsida > Asterales > Asteraceae > Flaveria > Flaveria trinervia. The sequence continues at coordinate 30,553,260 of CM046453.1, read as the reverse complement.
CATAGTCACTGTCAGAAAAAGCAACTAATTACCAGAATGTTGGTAGAATACCATAAACCTAGAGATGGAGTGCCTTGCAGATATCTAAAGATCCTCTTGACTACAATCAGATGAGACTCTTTAGGTGCAGCCTGAAATCTAGCACAAACACATGTAGCAAACATAATATCTGGTCTAGAAGCTGTTAAATACATCAAGGACCCAATCATACATCTGTAAAGTGTTTCATCAACCACTTTACCTTTCTGATCTGAGTCCAGTTGTGTGGTGCTGCTCATAGGAGTAGAACAGGGCTTACAGTTTTGTAAATCAAACTTTTGCAAAAGATCTTTTGTATATTTGGACTGATGAATAAAAATTCCATCAGCCTTTTGTTTGATTTGCAACCCCAGAAAGAACTGTAATTCTCCCATGGCACTCATTTCAAACTTCTGTTGCATCAACTTTGTAAAGGCATCACACAACTTTGGATCAGAGGATGCAAAAATGATATCATCTACATAAATTTGAACAAGTAGATTATGCTGCCCAGCTTTCTTAATGAATAAAGTCTTGTCTATGGAGCCTCTAGTGAAATTGTTTTCCAGAAGAAAGTTTGATAATGTCTCATACCAGGCTCGGGGAGCTTGTTTTAACCCATAAAGAGCTTATCAAGCTTATACACCCAATTAGGATGTTATTGTCCTCAAAGCCTGGAGGTTGACATACATAAACTCTTCTTTAATTTTTCCATACAAAAATGCACTTTTGACATCCATTTGAAAACTTTAAGGTTTTGATAAGCAGCATAAGCTAAAAACAATCGAATTGCTTCCAGTCTGGCTACAGGGGCAAAGGTTTCATCATAACAATACCTTCTTCTTGTGCAAACCCCTGAACAACCAGTCTGGCTTGTTCTTAACAATAAGCCCATTTTCATCAGTTTTGTTCCTAAACACCCATTTAGTGCCTATTGCACACTTACCTGGAGGTAGAGGAACCAGTTCCCACACTTGTTGTTCTTGAACTGAAGAAGCTCAAGCTGCATGGCATCAACCCATCCATTGTCCTTTAAAGCAATGTGATAATTCTTTGGCTCTTGCTGACTGATGAAGAGAGCATAGAAGTAGAAATTGACAATTGACTTCTTGTTGATACTCCAGCAGTGATATCACCAATGATTTGAGACATAGGGTGATTCTCAGATCTTGATACACAATGAGATCTGTGCAAGTGTTTGTAGCCGGTTCAGCAGCAACAGATGGTGATGGTGTATCATTTCTTGAAACCAATCAGTGGATGGTAATTCAAAGGAAGTTGAATTCGAAGAAATCTCATCAGCATTTGTTGTGGATGGTGCTACTGGAGCTACAGGAACATCAGGATCTAGCTGAGTCAGGCAGCTGATCACTAAACCTGAAGAGGTGAGTACTGCAATCATCATCATCATCAGCAGTACCACCAGGTGGTGAACTGTTGAGGAGCAAGCAAAGCAGGAGTTTGATAAGAACATATTGCAGTATGTCCAAATCAAATAACTCCACAGGACTTTGTGGAATCTTGTCCTTTGGAGATTCATTAACTTAACATGTATAGTTTCTTCAACCATCTTTGTTCTGCAGTTGAAGACTCTGTATGCCTTGCAAGTAGATGAATAACCAACAAAGTACCCTGCATCCACCTTAGGATCAAATTTATGGAGTTGATCCTTTGTGTTGAGAATGAAACAGGGACACCCAAATGCTTTGAAAAATGAAATCAGAGGAGCCAAATGATGGAGAACTTCATATGGAGTCTTCATCACCTCTGATTTACTAAAACTCTATTTTGCACATAAAAGCTGTGTTGACAGCTTCAGCCCAAAAGGTCATGGCAAACCTGAGTCAGCCAGCATGGACCTTGCAGCTTCAATGAGGGTCCTGTTCTTTCTCTCCACTACTCCATTTTGTTCTGGAGTCCTTGGAATGCTGAACTGCCTTTTGATTCCCTTTGAAAGATAGAAGTCATCAAGTGTATGATTTCGGAACTCAGTTCCATTATCACTCCTAATACACTTGACTGGAAGGGAATACTGCTTCTCAATGTACAGCACAAAGTGAATAATCTTCTGAGCAGCCTCATCCTTTGATGTAGAAAGAAAGTCCATACAAATCTGGAGTAATCATCCACAATTACCAGACCGTATTTCTTCTTTGCCATGCTCATTACTCTCACAGGACAAATAGATCCATATGCAGTAATTGCAAGCAGGCAGTGGACTTGGACACTTCAATAGGAGGGAATGAGACTTTGTGCTGTTTTCCTTTTAAACAAGCAGTGCAGGTTTCATCACAGTGGAACTCCTTTATTGGTAAGCCTCTGACTAAACTATTGTGGCTAAGCTGATTCATGTTTTTAGATTAACATGACCAAGCCTCCTGTGCCACAGTTTAGATTCTTGAGAAGAGGCTTTGGAAAATAGGCAAGGATTTCCTTTGAGATCTATCTTCTTAGAGAGATCTAAGGCATACACTTCCTGTCCTGTTAGCTTTAGGAGAGTGTGATCATCCAACACCTTGTCAATCAAGTGCAAAACTTTGGATGACAGAATCCTACAGTTTTGACTGGTGAAAAGGGCAACATGGCCTTTATCACACATTTGACTGACACTCAAGAGGTTGTACTTGAGATTTTCCACATGATTAACATCATCAAATTTGATTTCTCCATTGGAGAGAAAGCCCTTACCGATGATGTAACCCCTAGCATCATTGCCAAAAGAGACAAATCCCTTCTTTCCTTGAGAGTAGTCATGAAGAAGAGAGCTGTTCCCAGTCATGTGCATAGATCCCCACTGTCTACATACCAGATGCTACTTTGGCCTGTTGAAGAACCCTGCAATAATAAACAATCAGTTAGTTTTAGAGACCCAAACCTTTTTGGTTTGGGCCTGGTCTCATCAATAGATGGTAAACTAACATGTTTATTTGAAACAACAGCCTGAGAGGAAGAAGATGGTGTAGAAGAGGAGTCCTTTGGCTTGGACCTCCTTTTCTGTGGTTTCAACATAGGAGAATCTAGTTGGTTAACTCTACCCAACAGATGTTGTACCATCATCACCAGCTGTGTCTGATTTTGTGATAAAGCTTTCAGCTCATCAGACACATTGCTAGTGGAGTTGATAAGTTCCTATGTTGCACCTTCTTCTTTTGAGCACCCTCAGCTGTCACCTGTTAACCCCTTCCTTTTTGGATTTCTTTAAGGACTTAAGGGTTACAGGATTTGATGTTGCTGATACAAATGTGGTCTCAAACTCAGTTTTCATTTTTACCATTTTCTCATTAATTTCTTCTTTTTGTTTGAGTTTGGAACCTCTTTTGTACCAACAATCATCAGTAAGATGATTGAACAAACCACATACTTCACATGTTTCTTCTCATCTTAGGTTGATCATCAACTAAAGATGGTGAAGCAACAGAAGACTTGTTCTTCAATGCTTTGGAAGCATTGGTTGCTTTCTTGACTACCTCTTTAGTAGTCTTCAAACTCTTTCTACTGCCAGTTTTCTTCTCTTCAGTACTGACAGCAGTTAAGTTTGAACTTCAGTGTTAAATCCTGCTCTCTAGTCCTTTCAGGACCTTCAGGATTAACTCCTGAGTTGATCAACTCATTATCATGTGAATGTCAGCATTTGAACCATCAACATCAGCTGATAGGTTCAAAGAGGGCTTGATGCTGACTGCTACTTCTGATTGTGCTGTATCAGAAGGTAGATCACATGATGTGATGGATTGGTTATCACTCTCACCATCAGATTCTACCTCTGCTCTTGGGGTAAAATCTGTAGGTGGAGCAGTGTGATTGTAACCAATTCCAAACTTCACATTTGAAGCAGATTGCTTACTAAGAAGCATTTCAAAACCTTTGCATGATTGTACCCATCTATCACACTCGACCTGGGTAACTGCAAGGGTTTCTTTGAGATCTTTGTACTTCTCTAGAAGTACTTCTTCTCTAGCCTTATCATCAATTATTTGGCAATTCAGTTTATAAATCTCATCATTTTTATTTGAGCAAAACTCAAACTCAGCTTTGTTTTTGGAAATTATTTGTTCTAGCTCAATGTTCTTATTAATTAGAGCTACATTTGCTTCTCTAATGGAAGCAAATGCTGCTATGCATGGTTCAGAACATAATTTGGCTTTTGCCTCAGAGGATACCTGTGATACCTGAGGTGTAGAGGCATTGGAAAATGAAGTATCAGCAGACTCCAAAGCCATAAGAGCTAGATTCCCAAAGGGACTGTCACCACCATGTTGACCAGCACCTGAGAACAGTTGATCATGACCAGACAAGTCATCTGGTAAACTGCTCCAGTCAACAACTCCTGGGGTGAAGAAGCTGTGTTGTTGATTGAGGTGTTGATGAGATAGGGAAGGCTGAGGTTCTGGTAGTGCATGAGGTTGTGGTGTCATAGGAACTTGAACTTGATTTGACTGTGGCATGTAATAGCAAGGGTACGGATATGGCATTTGACCCTGAGGAACAAAATATGCCGGAGATTGTTGTTGAGGATGATGACTAGAGGTGACAGGATGTTGCCCTCTGTGTTGTTGACTATTGCCAGGAAAAGTCACAAAGGGTGCAGTAGAGTTAGATCCAGTTGATCTACACTCTCTTGCAAAGTGTCCAAGCCTTTGGCATTTGAGACACCTCAACTTGCTCTTGTCAAAACCAACTTTGGTTTTGCCAGAGAGTCCTGGGAATTTTCTTCCAGTTCTTTTATAGAACTTCTGAGATCTGATATTTATCAAGGCCATTTGGCTCCAAATATCCATCTCTTCTAAGTCATCATCAGCAATCCCCTTGAGATAATCCATAATGAAACATAGATTGTCATTATTACACCCAGTAAACTGACCATCAACACTCACAAATGCAGAATCAGAAGTGCTTGAAGAGAAATTAATATGCTCATCATACTGGCATTCAGATGAAGCATATTCTGACTCATGACCCACCAAGGCAGTGTTGCCTTGTATAAAGTCTTCAGTGAGCTTTCCAGATGAAGACAACTTTCTCTTCTGTTCTATCTCTCTCTCAAAAGTGAGCAGTTTCCCATGGAGTTGGGTGAGAGATAGTTTGTCTAAACTTGCACTGGAGCGTAGGACAATAGTATATGTGTCCATCTCTCAGGCAGTCTGAGAAATCTGTTATTCATCTGAATATTGGTGTATTCAAGTTTGACCATTTTTAGTTCAGAGATCAAACAAGAGAACCGCTCATAGTTGAGTCAGTGTCTCACCCTTTCTATGAGAGAATGTCTCATATTGTTGGGCAAGAATTTCTCTTATTTGCCAAGACCTCATCTGTTCCTCCAATTGTTCTTTCAAGGCAATCCAGAGGTCATGGGCAGTTTCATGATGCATTAGCCCATAATAGATTTCGTTGGGCAATGCCATGGCCAGAATTCCATGGGCTTTTGCATCAATTTCAAGCAACTTCTTATCCTCATCTGAATATTGCTCCCTCCTCTTCGGAACCATTTGATTGGTTTCCGGGTTATTCACCATAGGCTTGTGTGGACCATGTACCACTGATGTCCAACACCTGCGCTGTTAACAGACAGGTGATGGAGCATACGTCTTTGCCATATGTTATACTCATTCCTAACCAGCATAGGAGGCTTGGTTGAGGAACCAGTATTGTGAGGATCATTGGAAGGAGTGGTCATTTTCAGTTCAAAAACAATTTAGTTCAAGTTTTAAAAAGTTTTAGACAGACCACAACAAACTCAATGAGAACCAAGAAAAGATCTCAGGATGAATGAGCAGAAATACAGAAAATTCAATCTCTATAACCGTTTCTTGCAAAAACAAAAGCTAATTCAATCAAACTTAGATCTTGAATAGCAGTTTCAATGATCAATTGTTAGATCGATCAATGATTAACCTACTCTGATACCATTTGACAGGATCAGTGATCACAAGTTTGATGTATTAGAATACAAAGCAGCGGAATACAGACTAGAATTAGACAAATTGTAGCAAGCAATCGATACTTGTAAGCATTAAGAGCGCATACGGTTATAGGGAGAGAATATATATTTCTGATTTGAAGGAATGTTTATAGAGGTAGAATATTTCTAATCAAATCATTCATTCATTCCATTCATTCGTCATAGTTACAATAAGTTGACACTCCTTATATAGAGTGCAACAATCACTGCTGTTATCACGGAAAGTGACAACTGGCAGATCTAATACAAAAATAACTAATTCTTAACAAACTACTGAAATGTTCACAACTACTGAGAACATATCAGCATGTTAAGTACAAATATAAAACTACTGAAACTACAACGACTGAAGAACAAGCTCTTTCAGTCGTTTTACAAAACTACTGAAACATAAAAAATATAAAACTACTGATATCACAACTACTGAAGAAGTACTCTTCAGCAGTTGTGACAAACTACTGAGGCTTCAGTACTTGATCTTCAGACTTTGACCTTCAGGTGTTCATCAGCTGATGACTTCAGTCGATATCATCAGCTGATGTCTTCAGTCTTTGTCTTCAGACCTTGTACATCAGTTGTTGATCTTCAGCACTTGTAAACTCTTCAGTGTTGTACTTCAGTACTTTGGTCTTTCAGCTTCAGCACTTGTGTTCTTCAGCTGTTGTACTTCAGCACTTTGGTTCTTCAGCTGTTGAGGTCTTCAGCACTTGATCTTCAGCTGTTGAAGTCTTCAGCACTTGTCAAACTACTGATGAGGCTTTCAGCAGTTGTTGTGATACCATGTGGGACTTAGAGGTTTTCTGATCTTGGCTCATTGGTTCTTTTGGTCCAACAAGCTTCAGCCCAAAAGGTTAGTGGCAAACTAGAATCAGCCAACATTGACCTTGCAGCTTCAATAAGGGTCCTGTTTTTTCTCTCCACCACTCCAATTTGTTCAGGAGTTCTAGGAATGCTAAATTGCCTCTTGATTCCTTAGAGAAATAAAATTCCTTCAAGTGTGTGATTTCTAAATTCTATGCCATTATCACTCCTCACACACTTGACAGAAAGAGAATACTGCTTTTCCACATGCAACACAAAGTAGATGATAATTTGACCAGCCTCATCTTTTCAATGTAAGAAGAAGGTCCATACAAATCTGGAATAATCATCCACAATTACCCGACAGTATTTTTTCTTTGCCATGCTCATCACTCTTACTGGACCAAAAAGATCCATATGCAGTAATTGCAAGCAGGCAGTGGACTTTGGTTCTTCTATTAGAGGGAATGATACTTTATGTTGCTTTCCTTTTAAACAAGAAGAGTAGTTATCATCACATTTGAACTCCTTTAATGGCAGACCTCTCACTAAGCCATGAAGGATCAGTTGGTTCATGTTTCTAAGATTCACATGACCAAGTCTTTTGTGCCAGAGCTCAGATTCCTGAGGAGAGGCCTTGGAGAACAGACATGGATGGCCTTTTAGATCAATTTTCTTTGATAAGTCTAAGGCATATACTCTTCCAATCCTGTTGGCTTTAAGGAGAGTATGTTCATCCAATATCTTGTCAATCATATTCAAAACATTGAAAGACAGAATTTGACAGTTCTGACTGGTGAAAAGTGCAACATGCCCTTTATCACACATTTGACTGACACTCAACAAATTGTACTTGAGATTCTCCACATGGTTGACATCATCAAACCTTCTTTCACCATTTGAAACAAAGCCTTTGCCGATGATGTAACCCTTAGCATCATTACCAAAAGATACAAATCCCTTCTTTCCTTAAGAGTAGTCATGAAGAAGAGATCTGCTCCCAGTCATATGCATAGATCCTCCACTGTCCATATACCAGATGCTTCTATGGCATGTTGAAGAACCCTACATATATCACAACAACTAGTTAGCTTTTGAGACCCAAACCTTTTTGGTTGTGGGTCTGTTCTCATCAACAGCTTTTATACTAACTGAGTTGTCATGATTAACAGCCTTTGAAGATGGAGATGGTGCTAAAAAGGATTCCTTTGATTTTGGCTTAGTTTTCCTTTTCAGTGGTTTAATCACAGGTACATCTATTTGGGTAACTCTCCCCAACAGATGTTGAACAATCATAACAAGTTGTGTCTGATTGGTTGTTAAAGCTTTCAGTTCAGCAGACACATCAGTTCTTGTTTGTGAATGGTTCCTGTGAGACATCATGTCCTCCTTTTTGAAAGACACAGACTTAGTCTGTTGTTTTGATACTCTTTGAGGAGTAGTTTCAGCTGTTTTATGATAAACCTCTTTCTTCTATTTAGATTTATGTGAAGACTTTGGTTTATCAGGTTGAGATGTTTGTGGCACAAACTTGGTTTCAAATTCATCTTTCATTTTATTAATTTACTTTTTAATGATTTTATCCTTGTTAAATTTAGAACCCTTTCTGTACCAACATTCATCAGTGAGATGATTGAATAGACCACATATTTCACATGGCTTTTTCTTCATCTTCTGTTGATCAGCTGCTGAAGAAGATAAAACTACTGAAGGTGTGTTCTTAGTACTTTCTTCCTCTCAGTACTTATGTGAAGTACTGAAGGATTTGTAACAACTGAAGACTTGTTCTTCAAAGTTTTCTATAAGTACATTTGGATTTCCTGATCGATTCTTCAGCAGTTGTCAAACCATGTTTGGTTCCATTTGGCTTGAAATGTTCTTCAGGTGTTGTTACTTGCTCTTTAGTACTTTGAATACCTTTTGAGACAACACCTGAAGTACCCAGCTTTTCTTTGATCATGTGTTCATCAGCAGTAGGACCATCAGCAGATTGATTAGCTGAGGTACTATTACTGACTTCATCCTCTGATTGTACATTATCACTTGAGGATGAGACACATGATGATTTGTTTGGGAATTGATTTCACCTTCAGATTTTAATTATGTCTTGGGAGTAAAATCTGTAGGAGGTTCAGTGTGATTATATCCAATCCTAAACTTCACATTTGAAGCAGTTTGCTTACTGAGAAGCATTTCAAACCCCTTGCAAGATGTTACCCAGCGTTCACACTCCACTTGAGTAGCTGCAAGTGTTTCTTTGAGACTCTTGTGATTTCTAAAATGACCTCTACCTTAGCCTTTTCATCAGTGATTTGGCATTTTAATTTGTAAATCTCATCATCTTTTTCTTTTTCTTTTAACAAACTCAAACTCAGCTTTTCTTTTGGAAATCACTTTCTCTAGGTCAAGATTTTGATTAATTAAAGCTACATTTGCTTCTCTAATTGAGGCAAAATCAGCTATGCATGACTCAGAACATAACTTGGCCTTAGCCTCAGAAGATACTTGTGGTACCTGTGATGATGAAGCATTTGAGCTTGAACCAAGGGCCATAAGAGCAAGATTTCCAAAAGGATTTTCACCACCATGTTGGCCAGCACCAGAAAACATTTGTTCAGAATAACCAGAAAGATCATCTGGTAAACTACTCCAGTCAACAACACCAGGAGTGAAAAAGCTTTGATGTGATTGAGATTGAGATTGAGATTGTTGACTTGATTGAGATGGTGGAGGCTCAGGTAGGGCATGTGATTGTTGAGCTATGGGTACAGGAACCTGATTTGACTGTGGCATGTAAAAACAGGGATAAGGATATGGCATTTGACCTTGAGAAACAAAATATGTAGGAGATGATTGATTTTGTGAATGATGACCAGAACTGGTAGAATGTTGCCCTTTGTTTTGTGAATTATTGCTTGGAAAGGTCACAAAGGGTGCAAAAGAGTTAGATCCAAATGATCTACACTCTCTTGCAAAATGTCCAAGTCTATGGCACTTGTGACACCTCAACTTGCTCTTGTCAAAACCAACTTTGTTTTTCCAGAGAGACCAGGGAATTTTCTACCTGTCCTTTTGTAAAAATTTTGAGATCTGATATTAACTAATGCCATTTGGCTCAAAATATCCATCTCTTCCAAATCATCATCAGCAATTCCTTTCAAATCATCCATCAAAAAGCACAGATTGTCACTATTACATCCTGAATTACAATCAATACCACAAAAGCATGATCTCCACTGTTTGAAGAGAAATCAATATGCTCATCATAGGAACTTTCTGATGTAGCATATTCTGACTCATGACCAACCAGAGCAGTATTCCCTGGTACAAAATCATAGTGAGCTTCCCAGATGAAGTCAGTTTTCTTTTCTGTTCTATCTCTCTTTCAAATGTTAGCAGTTTCCCATGAAGTTGGGTGAGAGATAGATTATCTAGATTTGCACTGGAGCGTAGGACAATGGTATATGTGTCCCATCTCTCAGGCAAGGATCTGAGAAATCTGTTGTTCATCTGACTGTTTGTATATTCATGTTTAACCATTTTCAACTCAGATATCAAACAGGAGAATCGCTCAAACTGTTGAGTCAGTGACTCACCCTTTCTATTAGAGAATGTATCATATTGCTAGGCAAGGATTTCTCTATGTTTACTAAGACCTCATCAGTTCCTCCAAATTGTTATTTTAGAGCAACCCAGAGGTCATGAGTAGATTCATGATGCATAAGTCCAGAGATTTCATTAGGCAGTGCCATGGCCAGAATTCCATGGGTTTTAGCATCAATTTCAAACAGTTTCAGATCTTCATCTGAATATTGCTCTTTCTTCTTCGGAATCATTTCATTGGTTTCCAGATTACTCACCATAGGCTTATATGGTCCATGAACCACAGATTTCCAACAATCTGAACTATAATAGACAGGTGATAGAGCATTCGTCGTTGTCATATGTTGTACTCACTCCTAACAAGCATCGGAGGCTTTGTTGAGGAGCAAGTATTGTGAGGATCATTGATTGATGCAGCCATTTTCACCAATTCAAAAAGGTTCAATAAGAGTTTAACAGATCTAACTCAAAAACTCAACAACACAGTTTGAAACAAGAAGAATCTCAAATTGATTCACAGGAAGCAACATAAAAACAAACTCTATAACCAATTCTTGCAAATTTGCTTATTCGATCAAACTAAGATATCAAAAGAACAGTTTCAATGATTAATTGTTAAATCGATCAATGATTAACCTGCTCTGATACCATTTGAAGGGATTGAGATCTAGTTTGATCAATTAGATTAGGATTTGCAGCGGAATAGCACACGAATTAGACGAAATTCTAGAAAGAATAATATGAATATTCAATTAAACAGTAACAGTTATAGAGAGAGAGTTTTCTGCAAAAAGAATATTTTCATTCATGCACAAACTTCCCGTGGATGGAAATTAGGTCAACATTCCTTTTATAAGGAATGTGACATTAGCTGACGTCACATGATAGTGACATCAAACTGATTTATACAAACAACTGAAATTAAACTAAACTACTGAAGATGTCCACAACAACTAAGGACACCTTCAATAAAAGCTAAGTATAAACAAACATTACAACTACTGAAGTTATAACATCTGAAGTATAAGAACTTCAGATGTTTTACATAACATAAAACTGCTAATTACAAACTACTGAAATGTAAACCATCACAACTACTGAAGAGAACTACTTCAGCTATTGTGACAACTTCTGAGAACTTGATCTTCAGACTTTGTCTTCAAACTTTGTGTTCAGACTTTGTCTTCAGACTTTGTGTTCAGACTTTGTCTTCAGACTTTGTCTTCAGACTTTGTCTTCAGACTTTGTCTTCAGACTTTGTCTTCAGACTTTGTCTTCAGACTTTGTCTTCAGCAGTTGTCTTCAGACTTTGTCTTCAGCTGTTGTAGATCACTTCAGTTGTTTTGATGTCTGTGGGACTTAAAGGTTTTTTTGATCTGGCTCATTGGTTCTTTTGGTCCAACATACGTGAAAAAGAAGGATTATGATTTCGAGGATGAAGTGCATGAGATGGCTGAGGAGGAAAGGGTTGAGAAAGAGAAGAGGTCAGAAAGAAAGCTGATGAGGGAGAAGCTGAGAGAAGGACTAAACACAGACATCAATCTTTCACTGAGTCCTCGAGGAAGGAAGAGAGAGCTAGTTTGGATGAGGGTATGATAAAAACCTTAATGCATCTCTGGCTACCAAGTTGTGCATGATCAAAACCAAACTTACCAATCAAGAGTTAAGGGAAATGCAGATGGATGAGGTGATTGATGGCTTGATCAAGATATTGGTAGATCAAAACAAATTGATTAAGAAGTTGCTTGAGGAGGTAAATGAACCGAAGGCTACGGCTGGCCTACCCAATCAGCTAACTCAACCTGAGGTAGATAATTTGATTGATGCTTTCAAGTACTTATTTCTAAATATGGGTACATCTTCCTGGGCAGGAGAGGTCATATCTGGTGCAGCAGCCGAGGAAGCAAAAGGTCTAGAGTAAGGCAGGAGACTATGAATGTGGAGAATGCTGGAGAGCTATTTGAGGCTGGTTTTGTGAACATGCAATTTGATTTTGAGAAAGATTTGGTTGGTGAAGAGGTGGTAAGAGAGAATCCTATTGAAAATGTTGAGAAGACTGCTAAGAAGGGATTGATTGGTGAAGAAGAAGACAATGAGTAGTTGGTTGACTGTGATTCTGAACCTGAATATTATGAGGTTGATAAAAGACCCCTAACCTATGTTGCTAAGAAGGGTGATGATGATGGAGATGTGTTTAAGATGGCGAAGGAAGAGTGGTTTATGAGAGAGAAAGGGACTAAAGAGCTAACTCCCATATTCCAAAACTTAGAAGGGTTGAGTAAAACTAAGCATGATAAGAGAATCGTCAACTGGAAGTATTACCCTGGCCTTAAAATGTTTATGATAAAGAGGAGAGGGGGAGGGATTACTTACTTCCATAAGAGGAAGGCATTCAAGACCTTGCCAAAATGGGACTTGAGGAGGCTGGTGGTGCTGCCATTACTTGATGCTCATCTGAGTGAGAGAGCTACAATGCTAGAAAAGGAGATCAGGAACGGAGTGAATGACAATTTTGAGTCATTTGGGTTTATGATGGCTGAAAGGAGAAGATCCAAAAAAATAAGGACTAGGAAACAGGCAAAGGAAAGACTGTGCGAGGGTGAAACCCCCAAAGACAATGAACAAGGTTAGATTTGTTAAATTCTTTATGCCAAGACACATAGAACATTGATGTGGTTAGTACGTCATGATTCAAGTCAGGTCATACCCAATACAAGCTTAGCAAACACCAAATAATATTTAATTGATGATATGATCATACAATTAAATAAAAAAACACCAATTTAAAAAATTGGTTTTCTAAATAAGTTGTATATGAGATTGAACAATTTATATGGATATTTTGTTTATAGATATTGTTTGTAATGTTATTTAAGTTAGTTAAATAACATCAAATAAAAAGTGAGTGTGTATGAGTTATTCAATTAAAAGGTTAATTATATGAATAAATTATATTAATGACTTGTCAATTGTGTTTTAACTTTTGGGGGAAAATCCAAAGCAAAGAAGTTTCGGCCGCCCCATTTGGGATAGCCACTTCTTGGTTTTCTTTGAGTGTCTTGGAAACACACATTTTGACAATACATTCATTCTATATTCTTCTCTCTCTCACATGCAAAACCACAACAAAGGAAAAGGGTTTTCTTGTTTTGTTGAAGTTATTCTCGGCTGAAAGGTTCCAGCAACCTTATCTTTCGGGTTTTTGGTGTCCAATCCTAGCAAGAAGGTGTTTGTCATAGAGCTTGGGGTATGCAAGCTTCAGAGGACCTTCTTTTGGTGCCTTGGTCGTTCTTTCTTGGTCCAAATCATCCTCATCCATTTGGTTTTGGCTGCTAAAAGGTAGTTTATGGCAGCCTCTTTATGGCTATCCATAATGTTTGTTTGTGTTTACATTGCTAGTTTTATGCACATAAAAAGGTCCTTTGTTCTTGGGTTTGTTTATAACTTTGTAATATCATGATGAAACCCGGTTTTCAGTTCATTAACAAAGTTATTAAGCTTGTTTCCGCTGCGTTTACACAAAGTTTAAATGGTTAAACTATGAATCTTGTTCTAACAAACCCCAACAAGATTGTTAGATCCCCTCCCTAGCAATTACAAAACTTTGAGAAGTGGTTCTATGACAACAACACGAGGGAGGCTGTGATTAGGGTGAAAAACGGAATTGAGTACAGATTGTTTGACCCGATAGAGTTGTTCAAATTCTATGATGAGGACCTGCTACTACTTTGTTAGAACCACATCAAAGCACTAGTAGGGGAGGAGATGAGGAAAGAAGCCAGTATGTTTATGACTGTGGCTAATAAAGTTAGAGGTGTGAGGGCAGAGGTGAAGGAGCTAGCTGAAAAGATGAGAGCACATGATGAGCTAGATATGGATATGAGGGACTTATCAAGACAGTTTGAGCAAGCTAGAGCTCGTATGGAGGGAGCTAATGAAGCAGGAAGTGACTAGAGTGAATCAGTTGCTGAAGCTCTCAAGGAAGGTGCTGCAGGAGCTGATGAAGACATATCAGAGGCAACGGGGGAGACTGAAGTTGACTAGGGAGAATCTATGCCTAAAGCCCCAAAGGAAGAAGTTTCCGGAGCAGATAAAGATACATCAGATGCAGTGGGAGAGACTGGAGGTGACTAGACAAATCAAGACAAGTGAGGGCGGGGAGATCCAACCAAGGGGGAGTATTGAAGATCAACTATAGGTTGGACTCACCTTATATTAAATTATGTTTATATTACATTATAATAGTTTTAATGTTAGTTTACTTTTGAATGTTGTTCATTTTGTTTGTTTTGTACTCCAGCGAAACTATGAGCGAAACTATAGTTTCGCTCATAGTTAGTTGTTTAGTTCACCCGACAAAACTATTGTTTCTGCCAGGCGAAACTATAGTTTCGGCAACATAGTTTCACTGACAGCGAAACTGTCTACCAACTAGGACTGCTATATATAGTTATGATCTTGTTCATTGTTGGGTATCCTTGTAGAAACTCTAATCGATTATCACTGTTGCAAGAGACCTTTGTAAGCAGTTTATTCACTGAAATACATTTGTGCTTTGTTATTGTTGATTGTATAGATCATAATTGTTCATATTTGTTGACATTGTGGTTTTTCTTAGTGTTATTCATCTTTGTTATCTCTTTATTGTATCTGATATTGAACAAATCAACATCTTATTTGAACTACAAATCGATCAAATGGACTAACAGTCCCTAATTACAGTAGCTGGTTGTGATTAGCCACTTACTTTACTCTTCATTCCCTAATCATTTCCTATCTTGACTACATTAGTATCTAAATCTACTAAGGCATTAGTATCTAAATCTACTAAGGCACATAAACCACATAACATGCGCACACAATTCCTGTTAACATTAAAGAAAATATCTGATGGCACGTAGCTACTTGGACTGAGATCCCTTCTCTTTTGTCCCATTCTCAGTTTAAGTTTAGGTTTCTTTTGCAAATATTTACCCATTTCTCTTAAACTTTGGCTCTGATACCAACTTGTAAGGCTCCATTCCTTAAAACTTATAGTTGGACAATTATCACACCTAAAAAACAATTATACATTTAAATTTACTAAACAACCCAGCGGAATAACTTTAAAGCCATTTCAAATATTAATGACTGCTTTTGCAAAACAATACAACATTGTTTTCAGTTACAAAATATTATTGTTTGCATTACATCATAAAAACGTCATAGTTATACAAATGGATCCATCCAAAATACTAAGTAGCTGCCCCATGCCATCCTCAGCAACAATCACCTGCCAACTGGAAAATAAATAAAAGTCAGCGTTACTGAGAAAGCTCTAGTTTTAAGTAAATCACTTTACTTTTCTTTTGCTTAAAAACTGTTCTTTGCTTTTCATCCGCGATCATGCATCATGCATATAGATAAATAATCTTATTATTATCTTACATCGTCATTCATTATCTTTTCATTCATCATTAATGTACGACATCATTATCATTCGTTCTCATTCATTATCATTCTTACCATACATTTCATACATTTATCATTAACTTCCTTACTTGCATTCCGGACCAATGCCATGTGTTATACCCTGAACATTATGCGCGAAGCTAGTTATTGGACCTTGGATCTATCATTAGACCCCGAACATTATGCATGAAGCTGACTCCAGTACCTTGGGCCAGCGATAAGGGTCCTATACGTATGGTCAATCGCAAATATTAGACCCCAGTGTGCAACCTTTCGGGGTAGCTAACCAGCACACCATTGAGCTAACACCCTTTATTGGGTTTGAACCTCCTTACGGTGTTTGCAAGACTTTTCGTATGCTCATTCTTACTTTCATGCATGCATTCATTCTTTCTTTACATTCCACTTTTCATTCATCATTGATTTCCTTTTTCATTACATAATACTTTACGTTTATTGATATTAATATACCACGTAAAGCCAAAAAAATATACGTGATAAGGAACATAAAGAAAACATACGTAAATATACATAACATCATACATCATTACATAGCATCATATAAAATCAAATAACAACCTTCTATCATCACTGGGAACATCCCATGTCAAAAGCCTATAACTTCCTTCTTCCACAAAATTTCAGAAAATTTTCGAAGGGACCACCCGTATAATTAAGCCTATATATTATTAAATAAGCAAATAATCTAATTCTTATATTCAAAACAACCACATTGGCTTAAAAATATGAAAAAAGCAAATTTATGTTCACCGGTAAGAGTCTATTGCAAAATTGGTTGACTAATGTAGCTAGTAGCCAATTAGTCTTAAAACTAATTACTAAAGATCATCACAAAATCAATCAAAATAAAGTCATAACCCAAGAAGGATATTGTTGTGTTGTCCATATAAGAAAAAAAAAACTATCTAATTCTTGTCATACCTATGTAAAATTACTACATATATACACACATTATAAACTACATATATAATCAACTTCTTAATACGACATAGTAGCAATTAAATCACCAAATTAACTCATATAGTGAAAAATTATGAATTTTGAAAAGTCTAAATATATAGACTTAGAAAGGTGAATGTTACGTTGCTGGGTAAAATTATGAAATCTGAAAGCCTAAACATCTATACAAGCATCTGTGTAAAATCATTTGCTAATATGGCTAGATCACAAAATCAATCAAACAAAAATTGAAACCCTAGAAAGATAAACCCATGATGATAATGAACTAATTAATATTCTACGTACTTTTAAGGTAAAATGATATTTACATTATGACCTAGCAAGTATATACTTCTTAAATTTGGCATACCTATGTTGATTCTCATTCCCTTCAATAGAGTTAGGTTGATCAAACTCATAACCCTAGAAAGACAAGTTGTCCACATTGGAAACAATACTATGTGATATTCATTGAACTTCTCATTACGTAAACATGTACATTAATAAACCAACAAATAATCTAGTTCGTAAATTCCACATACCTACGTTAATTTTTGTTTACTTTGTTGCTATAAATAACTGCTAAATTACCTGTGTAACTTGATCACTTTTCTAACAACAAAAGTATGAAATTTGAAAAATCCAAATATATTACTCAAGAGATTTTTGAACGGTCTATGGGTATTTGACAAGATGAAACTTTTCTAAGAGCTTTAAAAGAGATGCCAAGCCTCAAGTCAGTGTCATCGCACAGCAGAGAGGCGTAAACAAAATGAATTCTAGAATATTTAGGTTATGCTTATCCTCAGGTTAGTCGCATCGCACAATAGAGAGGCACACAACCTATCTTCTTGTTAGAACACTTTTTTCTTTTGCATATAACGCACCAACAACATTAGTCATTAGCTTGATTGTGCTTAACAGTTTTTCCATGTGCTTTGCTCAATTTTATGGTCATCTGCACACATTTGTTGCGTTTATTTTGCTCGTCACCCCTTATTGGAAATGCGCTGATTATGTTAACCAACGATTAGATGAAAACCCACAACAAGTTGAACAAATTAGTTTTAATTTGATTTTCCAATGAATTTACTCATCTATTGTGTTGAATCTACCGACACATCATATATAGCAACCTTAGGCCTACTTTCTCTATGTTACCTCAGTAGCAGACTAGTTTACTATCATTTTTCCTTTATTTTGCTTAACTTCTCAGACTTGTAATTTGAATATAGCATTTTAATCATTTAAATCCTTTTGGTGTCCTAAACAATTACTTCACTGTGTACTATCATTTTCCATAATTTTTGAATCAATATCACAGATATGATTTCTTTGCTTTTAGCTTATCTGCCTGCCCCCGTTTTTTTAAGTAATTTAATACTGAAACTAAACTATTCTCCCACTAAATTTCTAAAACCGCAATTTTTTTGTGTTTTTGGATTTTGAAAGACAGAAAAATAAAATTAAAAAATAAGAAAAAATTGTTGGACTAAGAACTTGATTCTTCTGGAATCACAACACTTTTCTTTTTCACGCCATTGACCTCCAAAAGATATAAAAACCAAGGTTTGTCAAAAGCTTTTGTGTAGAGTTCGGCGTGTTGAAAATCTGTATTAATTTTAACAACATCGATTAATTTCTTTTCAAAACAGTCACGTATAAAGTGATATTTAATACCGATGTGTTTAGTTTTTGGGTGTTGGATCGGATTTTTAGTGACAGCTATTGCAGTAGAACTATCAACAAAGATAGGTATGTTAGAAAATTTCAAAACGTAGTCTCGCATTTGCTGTTTAATCCAAATGATTTGTGAACAGCGACTTGTAGCAGCAACATATTCAGCTTCACATGTTGACAGAGCAACAAATGTCTGCCTCTTACACTGCTAGGTGACTATGCGTCTTCCAAAGAACTGACATCCCACTGATGTTGACTTGTAATTCATCTTGCAACCACCATAGTCCGAGTCACTATACGCTATAAGCTCAAAGTCATCATCATGAGGATACCACAACCCGAGTGTTGGAGTACCCTTCAGATAACAAAAGATCTTTTTTACCCTAATTTGATGATTCACTTTTGGTTTAACCTGATATCTGGAACAGAGACACGTGGCGTACAAAATATCAGGACGAGAGGTTGTGAGGTATATCAGAGATTCGATCATTCCTCGGTACATAGTGACATCTACTAGATCACCATTTTTGTCGGGTGCCACATCGCGGTTCGTTGCAAGTGTAGTCCCAGTAACCGTTGCATTCTCCATGTCGAACCGACTAAGGATATGTCCTACATATTTGGACTCATGCAGGAAGATTCCATTTGGTGTCTGATCCACCTGTAACCCAAGAAAGAACTTCATCTCTCCCATGGCACTCATCTCAAACTCAGCTTTCATCACGGATTTGAATTCTTTACACAATGCTTCATTTTTAGAACCAAAGATTATGTCATCCACATATATCTGTACCAGTAGAAACTCACCATCTTTCTCTTTGATGATCAATGTGCAGTCAATAACCCCTTTGCGAAATCCATGTTTCAGTAGATTAGTAGAGGGTTTCTCATACCAAGCTCGAGAGGCTTGATGAAGCACATAAAGAGCCTTGTCCAGTTTATAAACTCTATCCTGATGATAAGGATCCTCAAATCCTTCGAGTTGACTGACGTACATCGTTTCACGAATTTCACCATGAAGGAATGCACTTTTCACATCCAATTGAAAAACTTTGATCTTCATGTAGGATGCATAGGCTAAGAAGATACGAATTGCTTCCGTCCTTGCCACAGGTGCAAACACTTCATTGTAGTCAAAGCCTTTGCCTTGTCTAAACCCTTGAACGACAAGCCAAGCCTTGCTTCTGATTATAACCCCTTGGTTATCTTTCTTACACCTAAGAACCCATTTAGTGCCAATCACCTTTGCACCTTTTGGTCTGTCCACAAGGGTCCATACTCCTAACTTCTTGAACTGAAGGAATTCTTCTTGCATAACACTAACCCATGCCTCATCGTTTAAAGCTTCACTTACATATTTTGGCTCAAATTGAGACACAAAACATCGATAAGCACCATTGTATAGATATCCTTTTTCCATGACTGTAGCATAATCAGCTGAGTATAGCTGATTTCGTGTCTGAACTCCCAATAGAATATGCCCGATGATGTTGTCCAGGGGATGATGCACATTAACTCGAGTTCCAGGAGTGGTGGGAATAGCTACCTCATTTTTCAGGTTTTGAATCCCAGATTCAGTTTCTGTGGCTATTGGAGTATGGGGTTCAGAAGTTCTAGTGGCATCAAGATCAGATGCTTGTGCACTTTCGGTAGTGGGAACTTATTCCTCCTGTTCCACATTTGCAGTCTCAACTGCTTCATCTTCAGAGGAAGACTCACTTACCTCAAGCTCTCCCCCTAAGGGCTAGAAGTATCATCTAATGGAACCGATGATGTCGAGTCTAGTGTAGGAGTATTCAGAACATCGTACATCATTTGAGCAGGTAACTCATCATCAGGATGAGAAGGAGGTAGATTGAAGGACTTCAAAAATCCATCACAGTCAAAGAAGAAGGAAGGTCCTTTGCCAGCAAGAAGGGTGGTGTATCTTTGGACATCAACATTGCACCACACTTCTACCTGACCCGTAGAATTGTTATAAACTCTCTCGTCTAGTATACTATATCCAAGAAAGATACCTTCTTCTGCCTTCTCACAAAACTTCCCAGTCTAAATTTTCTTTAACAACATGCATGGTGCTCCAAATGGTTCTAGATACTCCAAGTTGGGTTTACGTCGCTAGAGAAATTCATAACATGTTTTTCCATGTGACCACTAAGACTCAATTGATAGTGTAGCATGCATTAGCCACTTCCTCGTTCCAAAATTGAATAGGCAGTTTAGAGTCGGCTAACATTGTCCTTACTATCTCTATCAAGCTCCGATTGTTTCTTTCAGCAACCCCATTCATCTACGGAGTGTAGGTAGAAGTAAATTGATGAACAATTCCTTTCTCTCGCAGAATGCCTCCATCCACTGATTCTTGAACTCTGTTCCATTGTCTGATCGAATCTTTCTTACTTTCAGCTTGTAGAGTGATTCCAATGTAGTGACAAGATTCTTGAATGATCCAAATGTCTCTAACTTGGTTTTCAGAAACATCATCTAAGAGAATCTTGAATAATCATCAGTTACTACAAAGTAGTACCAATCTCCAGCAATGATCTTTGTGCTGACTAGGCCAAACAGATCTATGTTTAGAAGCACGAGAGGAATGTCGATAAAGTAACTTTTTTTGCTTTATGAGACTTCTTGGTTTGTTTCCCTTTCTTACATGCTATGTAGAAATCTAGGAGCTGGAAATTCTTGACTACAACTCCATTCACCAAATCATTCTAAGTCAGATGATTCATCTTCCTGGGATTAATGTGTCCCATTCTTCTATGCCAGGAAACTAAATGTCACACCCTCGCTTATAGCGGAAACACGAGGATGTAACAGACGGGATCATCATAACACATTGATAATTAATATATATGCATTAAATGATGAAAAGTCAACGTGTCATGACGTCACCGGACACAAATGGAGACTTGTGTCATGGTTAGTCAATTCCACAACAAACATAGTCATACAAACCAATGAGTATAAATCCCACAACCCGAGAACAAGTAACCAAAAAGTGAATAGCAAGTAAATGTCAAATGCATCCAAGTTTAAAATAATTTAAGACTAAGGTCAACGCTAAGGCCAGCTTCCCTAGCAATCCTCAATGATTGTTACCTAAAAAGATATGCTCAAAATGGTCAACATAATGTTGGTGAGTTCGCAGGTTTAAATAATAACAAAACTTGATGTTGTGTAATAGTTTGGTAGCACATGAGTGCATACAGTTATAAGCAAGTAATATAACATGTAATCATGAGCTCAACAACTAACCTACGGTGTACACAAAGAATTTGTCGGAACATATTGACCCTAGGGTCCGTTCCTGGCCACTGTCAGTCCCAACTAGTATACTAACAAACAAGGGTGGGGGTGTCAACCCAATAGTACTATTAATATCTACCCGTCGGCTCTAACATCGCAGTTAAATAGTTATGAAAACAAAACCACAAAGACAACTCATGCATGTAGTAGATAAATACTTACAAATAGTAAACACAACAATCCCAAAAGAATTGAACAAGTTCACAACATAAAAAGGGTGAGCATACTTTTCCCCTTAGTTTATAAATGTTTAAAATAAAAACAGGGCCGTGAAACTCACCACGAAATATGATGAAAATAAAGTGAACAAAGGGCTTCAAATGATGAGAGCAACGAATGATCAAACACCTATAATAATTGTAACTAAGTCTTTAGTCATGTGCAACGAGAGTAGATAAGTCCGGTCGGTTTTGGTTCGGTTCAGGTTAGTTCGGGTTCGAGGTGCAACTCACACACGTAATATATATTTCACACCACACAACATACTATATTAGCAATAATAATAATAATAATAATAACAATAATAATTATAATAGTATAACAATAATAATAATAATAATAACAATAATAATAATAATAATATAATAATAATAATAATAAGAATAATAATAATAAGAATAATAATAATAAGGGTAATAATAATAATAATAGTAATAAGAATAATAGTAGTAATAATAATAATAATAATAATAATAACACACACACAATTACATAAACACAATATATACACGCACTTGAGTACACACATCACTCTCATATATACACCATATTTGCATTCACACACAATAACACACACATACACACACACACAGACACACAGACACACACACACACATATATATACACTTATCTTCATAAAACACACCCATATTTATATATATACATACACGTAGCTGCACACACACACATACGATATCAACGTATACACACCAAACACATCCATTCGTCGCGACATAGCAGTTGAAGGCTGCTGCGTTTGTTTCTCTTGAATGACACGCACACAAACACACGATCAACAAACACAAACACATGCGATCGACCCACTCACATACGTATACACACGCATCATGCGTATCACACACTCAATCATATATATATATATATATATACATACATACAAACCGATTCACACACTACACACACACATAACACACACACACACATTACACACATGCTGCACACACACAACACTCATACACACACATTTCACACACGCCACACACACACACACACACACACATGACGCACACACACCACACACACACACACACACACACATGACGCACACACACCACACACACACACACACCACACACACACACCACACACACACACACATGATACACACACTCACACACCCAATCAGCACACACACACACACCCGTACGTAAACATATACACACCATTGTATATATACATAATATGCAGTTGAATATATATACATCATATACATACACATACTTTCACATATATATACAAAACGCACAAAGACATACTCACGCATACCTACATATATAACCGCAAACACACACACTAAGCAAACACACACACACACACCGAAATGTATACATACGAACACACACACACGCATCAATCGTGGCTGCTGCGTGGTGCTAAGAATCACCGGCAACCACAACACAAACCCGGACCAAACCCGCAACCGATGATGACGGAACGAAACGAAACAAGGCTTACCTCGACCGTTTCTAGCGGGAGGGGGGGGGGGCAAAACGGAAGCACGAAGGCCACCGACGGTGGCTAACGACGGAGGTATAAGGCTGATTTGGTGGTGCATAGAAGAAGATGTCTCGGCATGACGGCAACGGCAAGGTGACGTTAGGGTTGGGCCAAAACGAAGTTTATATATATAATAATTATTTTACACTCAGGACCCTATACTTTGAAATAATTAATCACTCAAGTATAATTATATTACAATTTAAACCTGGACTTAATTATAATAATAATAATAATATTATTATTATTAATATTAACAATATTTACGGTAATAATAATAATAGAATAAATTTTATATTATTAGTGTTATATAATATTAAGGTTGGCACGAAAAGGAGATGTGACGAGACTCGGTTCAAAAATATATTAATTATGCAAAAATAGTAAATGTGAAAAGAGAATTAACGGATTTCGAGTAAATTGACGGACCTGATAGTGATGGATGTCACAATATCCCCCAGTTGAGAGAATTTCGTCCCGAAATTCAGCTGGAGTTAGGTCCTGAAGTTGTATCCACGAACAAATGCGGATATTTGGATTTCATCTGGGCTTCCCATTCCCATGTAAACCAGGCCCTCGCTTGGAGTTCCATCTCACTCTGACAATTGGAATGTTGTTGTGCTTCAGTTGTTTTACCTCTCGGTCCATAATTTCTATTGGTTCTTCCACAAAATTTAGTTTCTCGTCAATCTTGATTTCCTCAATCGGTACATGAAGGGATCCATCGGCTAAACACTTCTTAAGGTTCCATACATGAAATGTATCGTGCACACCACTAAGTTCTTGAGGTAACTTCAATCGATACGCTACGGGACCAATTCTTTCAGTGATCTCGGATGGTACAACATATTTCAGCGCTAATTTCCCTTTCTTTCTAAAGCGTACGATTCCCTTCCATGGAGAAACTTTCAATAAGACATGATCACCAACGTTGAACTCTAAGGGTTTGCGACGGTTATCAGCGTAGCTCTTCTGACGATCTCGAGCTACCTTAAGCCTATCCTTGATTTGAAATATTTTGTCAATCGTTTCTTGGATAATCTTCAGCTTGTCAATTGGCTTTCACCTACTTCCACCCAACACACCAGAGATCTACATTTCCTTCCGTACAACGCCTCAAACGGAGCAAATCCAATGCTCGTGTGGTAACTGTTGTTATAAGAGAATTCGATCAATGGTAAGTGGGTATCCCAACTCCCACCAAAATCAATCACACATGCCCTAAGAATGTCCTCTAGAGTTTGTATCATTCGTTAAATTTGACCGTCGGTTTGTGGATGATAGGCGGTACTGGAGTCTAAGGGAGTACCCATCGCCTTCTGTAGAGTCTGCGAAAACCGAGATGTAAATCTACTGTCTCAATCGGATATAATAGACACAGGCACTCAATGCCTAGCCACTATCTCATTCAAATATAACCTTGCTAACTTCTCCATTCTATAGTCCTCGCAAATAGGCAAGAAATGAGCAGATTTCGTCTTTCGATCCATGATAACCCAAATTGAATCATGGCCATTACTTGTTCTAGGAAATTTAGTGATAAAATCCATCGTGATATTCTCCCACATCCATTCGGGAATTTGTGGTTGTTGCAACAGACCTGATGGGTTTTGATGTTCGGCTTTGACTTTGGAACAAGTCAGGAATTCACTCACATACTTTGCAATATCATTTTTCATACCTGGCCATCAATACAACTCCTTAAGATCTTGATACATCTTGTCGGTACCAAGATGAGTAGAATACTTGGACTAGTGTGCTTTGTTCATAACTAGGGTTTGAATATCACCCCACTTAGGTACCCATATACAATCCACAAAATACCGTACACTATCCTCTTTACAGTTCATCTGTTTGTCTACCCCTCGAAACTATTCACGTGCAACATTCTCTTCCTTTAGCGCTTCACCCTACGCCAACAGTATTTGCTCTTTCAAATTCGATTGAATAGTCATCCCTAATGCTCGCGCACGTAGGGGTTTAACACGCTCCTTCCTACTCAAGGCATCGGCTACCACGTCACCTTTCCAGGATGATATCGAATCTCACAGTCATAATCAGTTAGGAGTTCCACCCATCTCCTTTGGCGCATATTCAACTTCTTTTGATCAAAGATGTGTTGAAGGCTTTTATGATCAGTGTAGACAACACACTTAGCCCCATATAGATAATGCCTCCATATCTTTAGGGCGAACACCACTGCGCCTAGTTCCAGATCATGTGTCGTCTAGTTCTTTTTGTGAACCTTAAGTTGACGTGAGGCATAAGCAATCACCTTATCCTTTTGCATAAGCACACAACCTAGGCCTTGATGTGGTGCATCTCAAAACACCACAAAATCATTTGACCCATCAGGAAGGGTTAATATTGGTGCAGTGCATAGCCTTTCCTTCAATGTCTGAAATGCCTCCTCTTGTTTGTGTCCCTAATCAAACTTCTTATCCTTCTGTGTTAACATTGTCAACGGCTGGGCAATCTTAGAGAAGTTTGCAATAAATCGTCGATAATACCGAGCCAATCCCAAAAACTGTCGTATCTCTAAGGGCGTCTTAGGAGCGTCCCACTTTTTAACTGCTTCAATCTTTCCAGCATCAATGTGGATTACCTTTTCATTAACCACGTGTCCCAAAAATTCACTTCCCGCAACCAAAATTCACACTTCGAGAACTTGGTGTAAAGTTTCTATTCCATCAACAATTTGAGTATCGCTCGAAGGTGCTATTCGTGGTTTTCCTTTGATCTAGAATAGATGAGTATATCATCTATAAACACGATCACAAACTTGTCCAGATAGGGTTTGCACACCCGGTTCATAAGATCCATGAACACTGCTGGAGCGTTTGTCAGCCAAACGGCATGACTAGGAACTTGTAATGCCCATATCGAGCCCTGAATGCTGTCTTTGGTATGTCCTCCTCATGAACCCGTAAGTGGTGATAACCTGATCGGAGATCGATCTTAGAGAAATATGACGCTCCCTGTAATTGATCAAATAGATCTTAAATCCCGGAAGTGGATATCGATTTTTCACGGTCAGCTTATTCAACTCTTGATAGTCTATGCACATTCGAAACGTTCCATCCTTCTTCTTTACAAATATTATCGGTGCTCCCCATGGCGAGTGACTTGGTCGTATGAAACCCTTATCTAGCAACCCTTGTAGTTAACTTAATAACTCTTGCATTTCCAATGGAGCTAACCGATATGGCGTCTTTGCTACTGGTGTTGCTCCAGGTACCTAGTCTATGCGGAATTCCACTTGTCGAGGAGAGGGTAAACCGGAAAAATCGTCAGGGAATACTTTCGGGAAGTCTCACATTACCGGAATGTCTTCTAGTTTCCCTTCCTCAGGTTTCTTCTCCACCACGTGTGCAAGAAATGCATAATATTGCTTCAGCAGACAACGACGAGCTTTCATACATGAGATGATCTTTAGACTCCTTCCTGCGCGTTCTCCTTGAATCTTGAGCACATCACCATTAGGCATAGGGATCCACACCACCTTCTCTTGGCAAATAATTTCAGCTCCACACTTCGACAACCAATCCATTCCCACTACCACATCGAAACTTCCTAATTCAAAAGGTATTAAGTCTATATCAAAGGCATGATCTTCTAATGTAATTGTGCACCCTCTAATTATTTCACTAGCTCTCACAAATTTACCATTTGCCATTTCTACCGAGAAGCTAGTCTCTAAACAACTAGGGTTCAAACCAAGTAAGGGTACAAATTCAGTGGACACAAAGCTATTGTCTGCCCCGGTATCAAATAATACAGATGCAAAGTGATTGTTGAGAAGGTACGTACCCATAACGACATTCGTGTCCTGACGCACGTCGTTTGCACCAATAAAGAACGCACGTCCTCGGGCAGCATTTCCTTGATTACCTTGCCCTTGATTACTAGTGATTGCCATCACTTGATTTTGGTTATTCCCTTGTTGACACGGTGCCCGATTCAGCCTGGGGCACACATTCCGATAGTGGTCGGGGCTCCCACGCTCGTAGCAAACTCTAATGTTTCCAGTTGGATTGAATGCATTTATTGGTGCAACGAAGTTGGGTGCCACTTTACACTCCTTTGCAAGATGCCCCGGGCGCCTACAATTCGCACAAACTCGACACGGCGCTGCAGTAGGGTGATGATAGTTACATTTCCCACACTTAGGATGTTGCCCAACATAGTCCTTTCTCCTTGGTTTACTACCACAAAAGCTCTAGTAACCTACGCCTTGTTGTCAAATCTTCCCCCGGCTGTCTGCTCGATTCCCCCACATCTCTTGTTTTCTCACTACCTTTCCCTAGCACCCCAGTTCTTACCATCTCGTCAGTTAGAGTGCCAGCCTTCAAAATTGCACTCTGATTGTTTGAGGTGCTGCAGCAGTGACCAAACCACGTATTTGAGGTACTAAACCCCAAATGTATTGCTCAATCCATTTTGATTCAGGTGTCACCAGGTGTGGCACCAGTCTTGCGAACTCATGAAACCGGTCGGTGTAAGCAGCATGACCCCATCCTACCATCGCATGATTCCAGAATTCATGCTCTAATTTTTGCATTTCGTTCATTGGATAATATTCCTCAATTGCCAATGCTTTGAATTCCGCCCAGGTCATGGCCATTGCTACCTCTCTTCCACAAGCCTGCACTTGAGTACCACCATGTTAATGCTTTTCCCACCAGCGAACATGTAGCATACTTCACCTTTTGATTTCCATCACAGATTCCATCTTCTCAATATCGGGTCAAGGCAATGGTTCCACCTTTTCCATCAAACTCCTTTGGCTTACAAGTCATGAACTTCTTGTAAGTACAACCAACTCTTCCTCCATTGCCATTCCCATTCACGTTTCCATTACCATTCCTATTACCCATTCCACCTCCTTCTCCATTGTTATTTCCACCTCCATTTCCATGTTCGTCTTCATTATTCTCTTCATAACTGCCATTTTCATCGTTGTGTTCATTATCCTCGTTATCACCCCCATTATTGTGATTCATGATATTGTCACTCACCTGTGCCACTATGGTCAGGATGAGTTCTGCCAGTTGTTGAGCAATCATGGCGGCTATATCAGGGTTTCCAGTTCCCTGATTATTACCACCCTGCCCACCTTCATTTCCTCCTACAGGTGCTTCACCCCTACATCCTGCACCTCTTCCTCTACCTCTACCTCTACCTCTTGGGACAACATCACCACGACTAGCACTGGAAGTAACTCTTGTGGGCGACATCTTTCTAATCAACATAAACAATATATAAGTTTCAATAATATCAGATGTCATCACAACTCCGTTAGTCTCAAAGGCATATCATTGCACACATATTTTCCACATTGAAATACCACAACCCCAAAAAAAATATAATAATATAAAATTCCATTCTCTTAATCATAACGTCCTAACGTAATAATAAGTAGCATAATATCCCAAAGCGTGTGAAAACTCATAGTTTAATAATGTCTGAAAATGAAATACGAAATAGCAAGAAAAGATAAATCCTCTACTCCTTCAAGTCCTCATCCATGCTCACGCGTCTTCAGTCCTGCTCGTCATCACTGCCAGATGAGCTAGAAGGACGTGTGGGCAGATCAGAGTGGTCGCCCCACAAGCTAGCCTCATCAGCTGGCATACAAAACCTTATGCGAGTGGCTGAAACACTCTCTTCCTAGGTGTCTTCAGTAACACCCGTCCAACGCCGTTCTCTTGGTAAGGTCCTCTAGGGTAGCCGGGCACCCAAGGTCCCGCCACAGGGGCATACCTTGCAATAGCCAGCCTAGCAAGCATCAAGGCTGGGATGGCAGGAACGTCTGCTGCAACAGGAACAGCAGGTGCACTTGGTGCAACTGGGGCTACGGGTGCTGCAGGACTAGGTGGTGCAGCACGAATGACAGGCAAACCTAAAACAACATGATCACTTGCCTCTTCCTCATCAGATGATTCCCTTGCTGCGTCCTCAGGGTTGGACTCTATGTCAGATGACATAGGCAGCATATGGTCCGAAAGAACCTCTTCTGGTTCCGACTCAGAATCGGACAAATGAACTCGGGGCATTGCGGGAACGGAAGGTCCAGTTGAAGACACCCTATAAGGAAAATTTAGTTTTCCTCAGATGAATCAAATCAAAAGATAAAGAATAGATATATAGAATAGGAGGAACATACATGTAATATCGGATGCACACAAAACCCTAGTATGCATTCTACATGAAGGTTCCTCGGTTATAGTCTAGGTCGAGTGATCCACCTAATTCTCTATAACCAAGTGCTCCATACCAATCTGTCACACCCCCGCTTATAGCGGAAACACGAGGATGTAATGGACGGATCGTCATAACACATTGATAATTAATAGAGATGTATTAAATGATGAAAAGTCAACGTGTCACGATGTCACCGTACATTAATGGATACTTATGTCATGTTAGTCAGTTCCACGACAAACATAGTCATACAAACCAATGAGTATAAATCCCACAACCCGGGAACAAGTAACCAAAAAGTGAATAGCAAGTAAATGTCAAATGAATCCAAGTTTAAAATAATGTAAGACTAAGGTCAACGCTAAGGCCAGCTTCCCAAGAAATCCTCAATGATTGTTACGTGATAAGATATGCTCAAAATGGTCAACATAATATGGTGAGTTTGCATATTTAAAAAATAACAAAACTTCATGGTAAGTAATAGTTTGGTAGGACATGAGTGCATACAGTTATAAGCAACTAATATCACATGTAATCATGAGCTCCATAACTAAGCCTATGATGTACACAAAGAATTTGTCGGAACATATTCACCCTAGGGCCCGTTCTTGGCCACTGTCAGTCCTAACTAGTATACTAAGAAACAAGGGTGGGGGTGTCAACCCAATAGTACTAACAATATCTGCCCGTCGGCTCCAACACGGAGTTAAATAGTTGTGAAAACAGAACCACAAAGACAACTCATGCGTGTACTAGATAAATACTTACAAACAGTAAACACAATAGTCCAAAAAGAATTTAAAAAGTTCACAGCATAAAAAGGGTGAGCATACTTTTCCCCCTAGTTTATAAATGTTTAAAATGAAAACGGGGCCGCGAAACTCATCTCGAAATATGTTGAAAATAAAGTGAACAAAGGGCTTCAAAGGATGAGAGCAACGAATGATCAAACACCATAATAGTTGTAACTAAGTCTTTAGTCATGTTCAACGAGAATAGATAAGTCCGGTCGGTTTTGGTTCGGTTCGGGTCGGTTCGGGTTCGAGTTGCAACATACTATATTAGCAATAATAATAATAATAATAATAATAATAATAAGAATAATAATAATAAGGGTAATAATAATAATAATAGTAATAAGAATAATAGTAATAATAATAATAATAATAATAATAATAACACACACACAATTACATAAACACATATATACACGCACTTGAGTACACACATCACTCTCATATATACACCATATTTGCATCCACACACCATAACACACACACACACACACATATATATATATATATATATATACTTATCTTCATCCAACAAACCCATATTTATATATACATACACGTATTTGCACACACACACGCATACGATATCAACGTATACACACCAAACACATCCACCAGTCAAAGGCTGCTGCGTTTGTTTCTCTTGAACAACACGGACACAAACACGATCAACAAACACATGCACACACGATCGACCCACTCACATACGTATACACATGCATCATGCATATCACACACTCAATCATATATATATATATATATATATATATATATATATACATACATACACACCGATTCACACACTACACACACACATAACACACACACATTACACACACGCTGCACACACACAACACTCATACACACACATGATACACAAATTGCACACACATATAACACACACACATTTCACACATGCTGCACACACCACACACACACACACTGAAACGTATACATATGCACATACACACACAACAATCGTGGCTGTTGCATGGTGCTAAGAATCACCGGCAACCACAACACAAACCGGACCAAACCCGCAACCGATGATGACGGAACGAAACGAAACAAGGCTTACCTCGACCGTTTCTAGCGGGAGGGGGGGGGGGCAAAACGGAAGCACGAAGGCCACCGACGGTGGCTAACGACGGAGGTATAAGGCTGATTTGGTGGTGCATAGAAGAAGATGTCTCGGCAATGACGGCAACGGCAAGGTGACGTTAGGGTTGGGCCAAAACGAAGTTTATATATATAATAATTATTTTACACTCAGGACCCTATACTTTGAAATAATTAATCACTCAAGTATAATTATATTACAATTTAAACCCTGGACTTAATTATAATAATAATAATAATATTATTATTAATATTAACAATATTTACGGTAATAATAATAATAGAATAAATTTTATATTATTAGTGTTATATAATATTAAGGTTGGCACGAAAAGGAGATGTGACGAGACTCGGTTCAAAAATATATTAATTATGCAAAAATAGTAAATGTGAAAAGAGAATTAACGGATTTCGAGTAAATTGACGGACCTGATAGTGATGGATGTCACAATATCCCCCAGTTGAGAGAATTTCGTCCCGAAATTCAGCTGGAGTTAGGTCCTGAAGTTGTATCCACGAACAAATGCGGATATTTGGATTTCATCTGGGCTTCCCATTCCCATGTAAACCAGGCCCTCGCTTGGAGTTCCATCTCACTCTGACAATTGGAATGTTGTTGTGCTTCAGTTGTTTTACCTCTCGGTCCATAATTTCTATTGGTTCTTCCACAAAATTTAGTTTCTCGTCAATCTTGATTTCCTCAATCGGTACATGAAGGGATCCATCGGCTAAACACTTCTTAAGGTTCCATACATGAAATGTATCGTGCACACCACTAAGTTCTTGAGGTAACTTCAATCGATACGCTACGGGACCAATTCTTTCAGTGATCTCGGATGGTACAACATATTTCAGCGCTAATTCCCTTTCTTTCTAAAGCGTACGATTCCCTTCCATGGAGAAACTTTCAATAAGACATGATCACCAACGTTGAACTCTAAGGGTTTGCGACGGTTATCAGCGTAGCTCTTCTGACGATCTCGAGCTACCTTAAGCCTATCCTTGATTTGAAATATTTTGTCAATCGTTTCTTGGATAATCTTCAGGCTTGTCAATTGGCTTTCACCTACTTCCACCCAACACACCAGAGATCTACATTTCCTTCCGTACAACGCCTCAAACGGAGCAAATCCAATGCTCGTGTGGTAACTGTTGTTATAAGAGAATTCGATCAATGGTAAGTGGGTATCCCAACTCCCACCAAAATCAATCACACATGCCCTAAGAATGTCCTCTAGAGTTTGTATCATTCGTTAAATTTGACCGTCGGTTTGTGGATGATAGGCGGTACTGGAGTCTAAGGGAGTACCCATCGCCTTCTGTAGAGTCTGCGAAAACCGAGATGTAAATCTACTGTCTCAATCGGATATAATAGACACAGGCACTCAATGCCTAGCCACTATCTCATTCAAATATAACCTTGCTAACTTCTCCATTCTATAGTCCTCGCAAATAGGCAAGAAATGAGCAGATTTCGTCTTTCGATCCATGATAACCCAAATTGAATCATGGCCATTACTTGTTCTAGGAAATTTAGTGATAAAATCCATCGTGATATTCTCCCACATCCATTCGGGAATTTGTGGTTGTTGCAACAGACCTGATGGGTTTTGATGTTCGGCTTTGACTTGGAACAAGTCAGGAATTCACTCACATACTTTGCAATATCATTTTTCATACCTGGCCATCAATACAACTCCTTAAGATCTTGATACATCTTGTCGGTACCAAGATGAGTAGAATACTTGGACTAGTGTGCTTTGTTCATAACTAGGGTTTGAATATCACCCCACTTAGGTACCCATATACAATCCACAAAATACCGTACACTATCCTCTTTACAGTTCATCTGTTTGTCTACCCCTCGAAACTATTCACGTGCAACATTCTCTTCCTTTAGCGCTTCACCCTACGCCAACAGTATTTGCTCTTTCAAATTCGATTGAATAGTCATCCCTAATGCTCGCGCACGTAGGGGTTTAACACGCTCCTTCCTACTCAAGGCATCGGCTACCACGTCACCTTTCCAGGATGATATCGAATCTCACAGTCATAATCAGTTAGGAGTTCCACCCATCTCCTTTGGCGCATATTCAACTTCTTTTGATCAAAGATGTGTTGAAGGCTTTTATGATCAGTGTAGACAACACACTTAGCCCCATATAGATAATGCCTCCATATCTTTAGGGCGAACACCACTGCGCCTAGTTCCAGATCATGTGTCGTCTAGTTCTTTTTGTGAACCTTAAGTTGACGTGAGGCATAAGCAATCACCTTACCTTTTGCATAAGCACACAACCTAGGCCTTGATGTGGTGCATCTCAAAACACCACAAAATCATTTGACCCATCAGGAAGGTTAATATTGGTGCAGTGCATAGCCTTTCCTTCAATGTCTGAAATGCCTCCTCTTGTTTGTGTCCCTAATCAAACTTCTTATCCTTCTGTGTTAACATTGTCAACGGCTGGGCAATCTTAGAGAAGTTTGCAATAAATCGTCGATAATACCGAGCCAATCCCAAAAACTGTCGTATCTCTAAGGGCGTCTTAGGAGCGTCCCACTTTTTAACTGCTTCAATCTTTCCAGCATCAATGTGGATTACCTTTTCATTAACCACGTGTCCCAAAAATTCACTTCCCGCAACCAAAATTCACACTTCGAGAACTTGGTGTAAAGTTTCTATTCCATCAACAATTTGAGTATCGCTCGAAGGTGCTATTCGTGGTTTTCCTTTGATCTAGAATAGATGAGTATATCATCTATAAACACGATCACAAACTTGTCCAGATAGGGTTTGCACACCCGGTTCATAAGATCCATGAACACTGCTGGAGCGTTTGTCAGCCCAAACGGCATGACTAGGAACTTGTAATGCCCATATCGAGCCCTGAATGCTGTCTTTGGTATGTCCTCCTCATGAACCCGTAAGTGGTGATAACCTGATCGGAGATCGATCTTAGAGAAATATGACGCTCCCTGTAATTGATCAAATAGATCTTAAATCCCGGAAGTGGATATCGATTTTTCACGGTCAGCTTATTCAACTCTTGATAGTCTATGCACATTCGAAACGTTCCATCCTTCTTCTTTACAAATATTATCGGTGCTCCCCATGGCGAGTGACTTGGTCGTATGAAACCCTTATCTAGCAACCCTTGTAGTTAACTTAATAACTCTTGCATTTCCAATGGAGCTAACCGATATGGCGTCTTTGCTACTGGTGTTGCTCCAGGTACCTAGTCTATGCGGAATTCCACTTGTCGAGGAGAGGGTAAACCGGAAAAATCGTCAGGGAATACTTTCGGGAAGTCTCACATTACCGAATGTCTTCTAGTTTCCCTTCCTCAGGTTTCTTCTCCACCACGTGTGCAAGAAATGCATAATATTGCTTCAGCAGACAACGACGAGCTTTCATACATGAGATGATCTTTAGACTCCTTCCTGCGCGTTCTCCTGAATCTTGAGCACATCACCATTAGGCATAGGGATCCACACCACCTTCTCTTGGCAAATAATTTCAGCTCCACACTTCGACAACCAATCCATTCCCACTACCACATCGAAACTTCCTAATTCAAAAGGTATTAAGTCTATATCAAAGGCATGATCTTCTAATGTAATTGTGCACCCTCTAATTATTTCACTAGCTCTCACAAATTTACCATTTGCCATTTCTACCGAGAAGCTAGTCTCTAAACAACTAGGGTTCAAACCAAGTAAGGGTACAAATTCAGTGGACACAAAGCTATTGTCTGCCCCGGTATCAAATAATACAGATGCAAAGTGATTGTTGAGAAGGTACGTACCCATAACGACATTCGTGTCCTGACGCACGTCGTTTGCACCAATAAAGAACGCACGTCCTCGGGCAGCATTTCCTTGATTACCTTGCCCTTGATTACTAGTGATTGCCATCACTTGATTTTGGTTATTCCCTTGTTGACACGGTGCCCGATTCAGCCTGGGGCACACATTCCGATAGTGGTCGGGGCTCCCACGCTCGTAGCAAACTCTAATGTTTCCAGTTGGATTGAATGCATTTATTGGTGCAACGAAGTTGGGTGCCACTTTACACTCCTTTGCAAGATGCCCCGGGCGCCTACAATTCGCACAAACTCGACACGGCGCTGCAGTAGGGTGATGATAGTTACATTTCCCACACTTAGGATGTTGCCCAACATAGTCCTTTCTCCCTTGGTTTACTACCACAAAAGCTCTAGTAACCTACGCCTTGTTGTCAAATCTTCCCCCGGCTGTCTGCTCGATTCCCCCACATCTCTTGTTTTCTCACTACCTTTCCCTAGCACCCCAGTTTTACCATCTCGTCAGTTAGAGTGCCAGCCTTCAAAATTGCACTCTGTATTGTTTGAGGTGCTGCAGCAGTGACCAAACCACGTATTTGAGGTACTAAACCCCAAATGTATTGCTCAATCCATTTTGATTCAGGTGTCACCAGGTGTGGCACCAGTCTTGCGAACTCATGAAACCGGTCGGTGTAAGCAGCATGACCCCATCCTACCATCGCATGATTCCAGAATTCATGCTCTAATTTTTGCATTTCGTTCATTGGATAATATTCCTCAATTGCCAATGCTTTGAATTCCGCCCAGGTCATGGCCATTGCTACCTCTCTTCCACAAGCCTGCACTTGAGTACCACCATGTTAATGCTTTTCCCACCAGCGAACATGTAGCATACTTCACCTTTTGATTTCCATCACAGATTCCATCTTCTCAATATCGGGTCAAGGCAATGGTTCCACCTTTTCCATCAAACTCCTTTGGCTTACAAGTCATGAACTTCTTGTAAGTACAACCAACTCTTCCTCCATTGCCATCCCATTCACGTTTCCATTACCATTCCTATTACCCATTCCACCTCCTTCTCCATTGTTATTTCCACCTCCATTTCCATGTTCGTCTTCATTATTCTCTTCATAACTGCCATTTTCATCGTTGTGTTCATTATCCTCGTTATCACCCCCATTATTGTGATTCATGATATTGTCACTCACCTGTGCCACTATGGTCAGGATGAGTTCTGCCAGTTGTTGAGCAATCATGGCGGCTATATCAGGGTTTCCAGTTCCCTGATTATTACCACCCTGCCCACCTTCATTTCCTCCTACAGGTGCTTCACCCCTACATCCTGCACCTCTTCCTCTACCTCTACCTCTACCTCTTGGGACAACATCACCACGACTAGCACTGGAAGTAACTCTTGTGGGCGACATCTTTCTAATCAACATAAACAATATATAAGTTTCAATAATATCAGATGTCATCACAACTCCGTTAGTCTCATAAGGCATATCATTGCACACATATTTTCCACATTGAAATACCACAACCCCAAAAAATAATAATAATATAAAATTCCATTCTCTTAATCATAACGTCCTAACGTAATAATAAGTAGCATAATATCCCAAAGCGTGTGAAAACTCATAGTTTAATAATGTCTGAAAATGAAATACGAAATAGCAAGAAAAGATAAATCCTCTACTCCTTCAAGTCCTCATCCATGCTCACGCGTCTTCAGTCCTGCTCGTCATCACTGCCAGATGAGCTAGAAGGACGTGTGGGCAGATCAGAGTGGTCGCCCCACAAGCTAGCCTCATCAGCTGGCATACAAAACCTTATGCGAGTGGCTGAAACACTCTCTTCCTAGGTGTCTTCAGTAACACCCGTCCAACGCCGTTCTCTTGGTAAGGTCCTCTAGGGTAGCCGGGCACCCAAGGTCCCGCCACAGGGGCATACCTTGCAATAGCCAGCCTAGCAAGCATCAAGGCTGGGATGGCAGGAACGTCTGCTGCAACAGGAACAGCAGGTGCACTTGGTGCAACTGGGGCTACGGGTGCTGCAGGACTAGGTGGTGCAGCACGAATGACAGGCAAACCTAAAACAACATGATCACTTGCCTCTTCCTCATCAGATGATTCCCTTGCTGCGTCCTCAGGGTTGGACTCTATGTCAGATGACATAGGCAGCATATGGTCCGAAAGAACCTCTTCTGGTTCCGACTCAGAATCGGACAAATGAACTCGGGGCATTGCGGGAACGGAAGGTCCAGTTGAAGACACCCTATAAGGAAAATTTAGTTTTCCTCAGATGAATCAAATCAAAAGATAAAGAATAGATATATAGAATAGGAGGAACATACATGTAATATCGGATGCACACAAAACCCTAGTATGCATTCTACATGAAGGTTCCTCGGTTATAGTCTAGGTCGAGTGATCCACCTAATTCTCTATAACCAAGTGCTCCATACCAATCTGTCACACCCCCGCTTATAGCGGAAACACGAGGATGTAATGGACGGATCGTCATAACACATTGATAATAATAGAGATGTATTAAATGATGAAAAGTCAACGTGTCACGATGTCACCGTACATTAATGGATACTTATGTCATGGTTAGTCAGTTCCACGACAAACATAGTCATACAAACCAATGAGTATAAATCCCACAACCCGGGAACAAGTAACCAAAAAGTGAATAGCAAGTAAATGTCAAATGAATCCAAGTTTAAAATAATGTAAGACTAAGGTCAACGCTAAGGCCAGCTTCCCAAGAAATCCTCAATGATTGTTACGTGATAAGATATGCTCAAAATGGTCAACATAATATGGTGAGTTTGCATATTTAAAAATAACAAAACTTCATGGTAAGTAATAGTTTGGTAGGACATGAGTGCATACAGTTATAAGCAACTAATATCACATGTAATCATGAGCTCCATAACTAAGCCTATGATGTACACAAAGAATTTGTCGG
Source organism: Flaveria trinervia (assembly GCA_025506515.1). Taxonomy (NCBI): domain Eukaryota; kingdom Viridiplantae; phylum Streptophyta; class Magnoliopsida; order Asterales; family Asteraceae; genus Flaveria; species Flaveria trinervia. The sequence continues at coordinate 30,514,843 of CM046453.1, read as the reverse complement.
AACATATTCACCCTAGGGCCCGTTCTTGGCCACTGTCAGTCCTAACTAGTATACTAAGAAACAAGGGTGGGGGTGTCAACCCAATAGTACTAACAATATCTGCCCGTCGGCTCCAACACCGGAGTTAAATAGTTGTGAAAACAGAACCACAAAGACAACTCATGCGTGTACTAGATAAATACTTACAAACAGTAAACACAATAGTCCAAAAAGAATTTAAAAAGTTCACAGCATAAAAAGGGTGAGCATACTTTTCCCCCTAGTTTATAAATGTTTAAAATGAAAACGGGGCCGCGAAACTCATCTCGAAATATGTTGAAAATAAAGTGAACAAAGGGCTTCAAAGGATGAGAGCAACGAATGATCAAACACCATAATAGTTGTAACTAAGTCTTTAGTCATGTTCAACGAGAATAGATAAGTCCGGTCGGTTTTGGTTCGGTTCGGGTCGGTTCGGGTTCGAGTTGCAACATACTATATTAGCAATAATAATAATAATAATAATAATATAATGATAAGAATAATAATAATAAGGGTAATAATAATAATAATAGTAATAAGAATAATAGTAATAATAATAATATAATAATAATAATAATAACACACACACAATTACATAAACACAATATATACACGCACTTGAGTACACACATCACTCTCATATATACACCATATTTGCATCCACACACCATAACACACACACACACACACATATATATATATATATATATATATACTTATCTTCATCCAACAAACCCATATTTATATACATACACGTATTTGCACACACACACGCATACGATATCAACGTATACACACCAAACACATCCACCAGTCAAAGGCTGCTGCGTTTGTTTCTCTTGAACAACACGGACACAAACACGATCAACAAACACATGCACACACGATCGACCCACTCACATACGTATACACATGCATCATGCATATCACACACTCAATCATATATATATATATATATATATATATATATATATACATACATACACACCGATTCACACACTACACACACACATAACACACACACATTACACACACGCTGCACACACACAACACTCATACACACACATGATACACAAATTGCACACACATATAACACACACACATTTCACACATGCTGCACACACACAACACACACACACTGAAACGTATACATATGCACATACACACACAACAATCGTGGCTGTTGCATGGTGCTAAGAATCACCGGCAACCACAACATAAACCCGGACCAAACCCGCAACCGACGTTGACGGAACGAAACAAAACAAGGTTGTAGAGATTAATGAAGAGGCTGATGCAACCTAAAACATCTTTAGTCGTTCCTGCATGCTGCACAAGTGCAACAAAAAAGAAGCTTAGGAAGTTTCACACATGAAACAGAAATTACTCTAAGTATGAAATATTCTGAAGCCAAGACCAATATCTTCTGAAGCCAAACAATAAGTCTTCCAAAGCCTTAGAGACAAAGTCTTCCGAAGCTTCAACTCATGAAGACAGATTTCTTCCGAAGAATTTTAGTAACATGCTTTATCTGATGTACTGTTCCATAAAGCTGGACACCTTTCCGCTGTACCTCTGCAAGTCACCAATATACATGACTTGGTGAAAAGGTCCATGCTTTTGGTAACTATACATTGAGGTCTTGAGTCTATAACTTTCTACTTTATGTACTTTATCCTTTTTGTAATAGATAAGGATGTGAGCTATGGCATGTCATAGTCACAAGTCGAAAGGCAATCTGCCTTTTGACTCTACAATTGATTTTGTTTGTGTCTAGTCAATTGTATCCAACTGGCTTTCAAAGTATAGCCGACTGTAGGATGTAGTATAAGTATCTCATGTTCTTGTATCTTTCGAATATGCTTTTGTAACACTTGTAATAGAACATAGAGAAGGCAATATACTGCATTCTTGAAAACCAAATACTTGTGTTCTTCGTGTTCTGTCTCTCTTGCATTACTTGTGTTCTTAGCATTTCAGCACTTGGTTAATCCAGTTTACCGTTTGATTAAATTTTAGTTAATCTCCTCTTTGTGTTGTGTTGTAACTATAACCATCTTAAGATCCCTCACACACACAAATACTAAAATTTTCAAATGGCAGCCATTTCCAAAACTAATATGGAAACTGGAACCATGAACAAGTCCCCACTAATCACTCTTGATGAGTTTGATACCTGGTGTTTAAGAATGGAAGGTTTCATTAGGTTTCTTGATTCAAGAATGTGGGAGTCTATTAAGAATGGACATTTCATACCCAGCACCCCTTCTTCTACTGGTGCTGGTATGATTCCTAAAGACGTGGCTAACTACTCTGATGAAGATAGGAAGAGAGTAGAGATAGACAGAAAAGCCATGACAGCTCTTCAAACTGCCCTTCCAAACTCTATATAGAGGTTTCAAGAAGTGAAAAATAGCCAAGCAGCTGTGGGATGCACTGAAACTGATGTATGGGGGTTCTTCTGAAGCCAAGGAGAATAAGAAGGATCTCCGGAAGTAGCAGTTTGAAAACATCACATTCAGAACAGGTGGAACCATGACTCAGCAGTATTTCAGGTATATTGAGATTGTGGATACCCTAGTGGATGGAGGAGTTTCTCTTGAAAACAAAGACATTGTAAGGAAGTTCATGTCCTCACTTCCTAGGCAATGGACACACTACTGTGTGGTGATCAAGAGAACTGAAAATCTCAAAACTCTTACTCTGACAGAGTTATATGGGATTCTTCATGGCTACCAGATGGAGATGAACATGTAAGGTTCATCTGGCAACTCCAACAATCAAATGGGTTCAGCCCTACATGTGATTGAAAGGGATAGCATAGAACCCAAACATCATCTCGTATGCTACCCTGACAATTCACCAAAGGGTCTTTTCATCACCTTCCAGAGACGCCGAGGGAGAACTACACTCAAGGAAGCCCATTCCAAGAGACAAGCTCTTCTCAAGCTTTTGTGTCTTCTGATGAAAGTTGTGGCAACTCTCTTTTCACTCTTGAAAACCTGGACTGTATCCATCCAAATTATCTGGAATATATGGAAATAGTCTAGCAGATGGCTCTTCTCACTCACAGAGCCAAGAAGTTCTACAAGAGGACTGGAAGGAAGTTTCCAAGCAATGCAACCAGTGGAAAGTTTGGACTGGACAAAGGCAAAGTCAAGTGTTACAACTGTAACTTGATGGGCCACTTTGCCAAAGAGTGTAAGGCACCTAGAACAAAAGGTGGCCAAACATAATCCAGACCAAACTACACTGACAAAGCTCTCTAGAATGAGAAGTCAAAGCAGCAAGCTGCTATTGCTGTTGAAGAAGGAGGCTTTGACTGGAGCTTTTAGGTGGAAGATGCTTCTCGAAACCAAGCAATAATGGCTGATCATGATGAAGCCAAGGTATTAGAACATCTCTGTACTCCTGAATGCATTGCTAAATTTAATAGGTACAGGTCCTACAACTTGGAACTGAGATCTGACCTTGAGTCCTTAAACATTTTAAAATCTGATTTTAGAAAGTTTGAAAATGATTATAAGCTGAAAGTGGAGGACTTAGAGAAAATCATTTCAGTTCTAAAACACGAACAAACAGATTGTAGGACTCAAATCAAAGATCTCATAACCAAGTAACTGAGTGCCAGGATAAGCTTATGATCAGCAAAGCCAAGGCAGAAAAGAGTGTTCTTGAAGAAAAGACCTTCAAGAACATGATATCCTCATCCTACACAACAAAGTGTGCTATCAAAATAGGAAGGTACTTGAATCCAATGAGATAGCTCCTCCACACACAATCTTGTTAGTAAGATCTCCTAGGTGTGGAAGTTGTGAAGATGAGCTTCCTCTTATAGATCCCATGAGTGAAAAGGATGAAGAAGAGATAATGAAGAATCCCACTAAAAAGAGTGAAGAGGAGGATTCCAAGAAGGGCCACTATCCTTCTTAGGAGAAAGTGAAGACTGTGATGACCAAGTCCATGAGAAAGAACTTGATCAGAAAGAGCAAAAGAAAGGCAAGGAAGGCTCAAGAGATCAAGACTACTTTTGTCTCTAAGAAGAAAAAGTTTTTATATTTGCAGGGTTAAAGTGGTAGGAACTGAAGACATCCACCAAAACTCTTCTGCTAAGAGTTCTGGTTCTTGTTCAACTCATCTCAGTAGCAAGAAGAAGACTGATCTGCTGTGTACCACTGCTGCACAGCCTGGACCATCAAACTCCAAGCACAGTCCTCAGCCCAAGAGGATAGTCTCATCATCTGCAAAGATGAAGGTGGAGAAGGGATGTGACCAAAAACAGTTCTATTCCAAAGAAAAGGCTCTTGTGAAGAAGAAGATGAATTGTGTCATGTGTGAAAGTACCACTCACATTGGAAAGGATTGTCCCTTCAATCCTAAAGGTACTGTCCATATGACCAAAACAAAGACTTCAAAGAGTTTGAAGAAGATTCAAGCTTTGAAAGGAAAACCCGTTTCTTTCGGAAGCTCAAAATCTAACAAGAATGGAAGTGGAAAATTCCCTTCGGAAGAAAATTTGGTCTCGGAAGAAAGGAGTTCTTCCGAAGCACTGAAGTCTGTTGCAGTGTCTGCAGAATCTTCCGAAAGTTCAGTCATCAAAACTTCCAAAGTTCCAAAAGCTTCCAAAGTTTTGTAGGTCAAGTCCAAGACTCCAAAGGTGGTGTGGATGTCTAAGAAAGACCAAGTGACTGAGATTTCTCCATCAACAACAACTCAAGATCCTCTTAGTACAACCATAGGATCTATTACTATTGAATTACCTTCTGCAAATGAGCCCAAGACAAGCAAGGCTTGGGTGTCCAAATGTAACTAATCATTCTCTTTATGCAGGTACAGCTGAAGATGAACAACAATGTCTGGATCATAGATAGTGGTTGTTCCAGGCACATGACAGGCAATAGGTCACTACACCAGAACTTTAAAAGGATTGATGGAGGACCAGCTGCTTTTGGAGGAGATGAAGGTGGTTACATTTCTAGAAGGGGCAAGGTCATAAATGGTAAGCTCAGCATAGAAAAGGTAAACTTTCTTAAGGAGCTTGGATACAATCTTCTGAGTGTATCTCAATTTTGTGATTAGAGTCATAACATGCTCTTTTCTGAGCATGAGTGCATTGTTCTTAAGCTTGGTGTGGTCATTCCTCATGAGCATATCCTGCTTAGAGCCCCCAGGAAAGAAAACATGTACAAAATGGATTTGCAAGAAACCTCTCCCTCTGGAGAAGTTTCATGCTTTCTGTCTAAAGCCAATAGTGATGAGTCATTCCTACGGCATAAAAGAATGTGCCATGTAAACTTTAAAAACATGAATAAATTAATTAAGCATGATTTGGTAACTGGAATGCCAAAGAAAGAGTTTACAAGTGATGACCATTGTGTTGCATGCCTGAAAGGGAAGCAACATAAGGTATCTCACAAGCCTAAGGAAAAGAACTCCATCACTACACCCCTACACTTGTTACATATGGATCTTTTTGGCCCCACCAGTGTAATGAGTTTAGGAATGACCTTATACTGTCTAGTGATCACAAATGACTTTACAAGATTCACTTGGGTTTTCTTCCGTAGAACTAAGGATGAGACTCCTGAGATTCTGAAGAATTTCATCTTAAAGATTGAGAATCAGTCTCATCACAAGTTCAAGATCATAAGATGTGATCAAGGAACCGAATTTAACAACCAAATCCTTGATACATTTTGTGATGATAAGGGTATTACAAGACAATTCAGTGCTCCCAGGACTCCTCAGCAAAATGGTGTTGCTGAGAGGAGAACCATGATACTGATTGAAGCTGCAAGAACCATGATACTGATTGAAGCTGCAAGAACCATGCTATCTGACTCGAAACTGCCCATCACCTTCTGGGCAGAGGTAGTCAACACTGCCTGCTATGTGCAGAACAGAGTTTTAGTAGTCAAGACTCATGCCAAGACTCCTTATGAACTTTGGCACAAGAGGAAACCTTTCATTGGTTTTCTCAGGTCATTTGGATATCCTTGCACCATCTTGAATACCAAAGATTAAATTGCCAAGTTTGCTGAGAAATCAAATGATGGACACTATATTGGATACTCTTCCCAAGCTAAGGCTTATAGAGTGTACAATCTCAGAACTAGAATTGTTAAGGAGTTAGCCAATGTGACTTTCAATGAACACACACCCTGTGTTGCTGGTTCTGGTCTGGATTGGTTATTTGATCTTGATTTGGTTACCAACTGTTGTAACAAATCTTGTGAGAATGTTTCAGGATCTGCAGAAAATTTAAATACGGATGATCCTGATCCAAGATTTGAGCTAGGAAGATCCTCAAGTCATACATCTTCAGCTCCATTTGGAACCACTTCTGCAAATGAGGTTTCTGTGAGCACAACAATGACAAACTCAGCTGATACATCTGGTATGCCTTCAAATTCCAGCTCAGAGGCTCTACAACCAGATAAGAACGCCTCAACTGTGGAAGACAACAATGGCGGTGGTGACAGTGACCAAGAATTTCTTGATGCCACTAACCACACCATTGATGAGAACATCAATGATGTCACACACTGCCTAGATCAAGTTTCACTTGAAAAGTTTGCTGATATGGTGGGAGAAACATCCATGCCAAATCTTAATTTCTCTAATTTAGATCTTTCTCAACAACTTGCTTTGATCCCTCAGCTTAGGATCCACAAATCTCACTCTACCACAAACATCATTGGAGATGTTGTCTCAGGGGTAAAGACAAGAGGACAAACCCATGAAGCAAATGTTTGTCTTCACTCTTTTTTCTATCCCAGATAGAGCCAAAGAAAGTTGATGAAGCTCTAAAGGATGGCAGTTGGGTTAAAGCTATGCAACAAGAGCTGCTTCAATTCAAAAGACAGAAAGTTTGGAACATTTGTCCTCTTCCTTCTGGGAAGACTATCATTGGAACCAAATGGGTGTTTAGGAACAAGAAGGATGATAGAGGCATTATCATCAAGAACAAAGCTAGACTGGTTGTTCAAGGATACACACAAGAAGAAGGGATTGACTACACTGATGTCTTTGCTCCAGTGGCAAGATTAGAAGCTATTAGGATATTCCTAGCATTTTCTGCATCCAAGAACTTCAAGGTCTTTCAACTTGATGTGAAGTGTGCCTTTTTGTATGGAGTGATAGATGAAGAGGCTTATGTCAAACAGCCAGCTGGTTTTGTAGATCCTGGTCATCCTGATTATGTCTGCAAGCTTGACAAAGCTCTCTATGGGCTGCATCAGGCACCCAGGAAATCGTATGAGACACTATCTGAGTATCTTTTTGAACATGGATACAGGATAGGTACTATAGATGGAACTCTCTTCATGAAAGAACAAGGAAAAGAAATATTTCTAGTTCAAATATATGTGGATGACATCATCTTTCATTCAACTAATCCGAAGCTCTGCAAAGACTTTGAGAAGCTGATGAAAGACAAATTTTAAATGAGTGCCATGGGGGAACTCAATTTCTTTATGGGAATTCAAGTGAAGCAAGTTGAAGATGGCATCTTCATAAGTCAGTCAAAGTATGTTCAGGACATACTCAAGAGGTTCAATATGACTGACTGTAAATTGCTAAGACACCCATAGCCAGAAACCACTCTCTTGGTCCTGATCTTGAGGGGGAGTGTGTAGATGAGCACTTATACAAGGCTATGATTGGGTCTCTTATGTATCTTACTGCTAGCAGGCCTGATATCATGTTTGCTACATGCATTTGTGCAAGATATCAAGCAAACCCTAAGATGTCTCACCTTATCACTGTAAAGAGGATTCTAAGATACCTCAAAGGTGCATCAACACTTGGCCTATGGTATCCCAAGAAATCTGACTTCAATCTGTATGCCTATACAGATAGTGATTATGGTGGTTGCAACATGACTGCAAAGTCTACATCTGGGGGATGTCAATTTCTTGGTGGAAAGGTTGTCTCATGGCAATGTAAGAAACAATCCTGTGTCTCTGCATCAACTGCTGAAGCTGAATACATTGCTGCTGCAAGCTGCTGTGCTCAAGTACTTTCGATTCAAAATCAGATGTTGGACTATGAATTAAACTTCAAGGAGACTCCCATTCACATAGACAACAATAGTGCTATCTCAATCATAGAGAAGCCTGTGCAGCATTCAAGGATCAAGTACATCATATCAAGTATCATTTAATAAGAGAAAACTATGAAAATTGATTAATTAAACTAGTCAAAGTTCACACAGATGAACAATATGCTGATCTGTTTACAAAGGCATTTGATGAACAGAGATTTAAATATCTAATATCAGCTATTGGGATGACAAACTTTGAGTAAGCTTTTCTTAAAACTAATTCTTATTATTTCTTAAAAAAATTATGTGTGTCCTAAGTTGTCTAGTTCATCACTTTCATAAGCTCATGTTTTCTTTGGATGAAAATTTCTTTTTGAAGACTTTCCTTAGACTTTTGAAAAATTCTGTTACTTCTGATGTTATGCTTTTAACTTTGGAAGTAAATCATGCCTTTAAAATAAATAAATGTCTAAGAATTTTACCTTCAGAAGAGCTTTCAAATTTATCTTCCGAAGCTTAAATACTTGTCTCAGACATTTACTTATTTTCAAGGACCATTTACTTCCAAAGCAAAATTAACACTCGGAAGCTTTGTTGGTTTATATACAAAGCTTTCAAGTTTTAATTTATCTTCGAAGCAAAATTCTCAAATCTCTCAGGAAATTCTTCCGAAGTCATTTTAGCTTCGGAAGCTTTTTAATTAAAACTTCCGAAGATAATTCACCTTCGGAGCCTTTTTGACTTCCAAGAAAAAATACTTTTTGAGCAAAAGTAAACTACGTTTTTAGAGGTGGGACCGACATCCGGATTTCAAAGTTTATCCTCTTTCATTAAACTTTATCTGAAATCCTTCTCACATATAAACCCAACGGTTTCCCCACTCTTTCTATCATTTGTTCTTCCTCCAAGCCTAAAACCCCAAATTCTCTCTGAAATTTCTTTCTTTCTTCTTTCTTCATCCTTATGCTACTTCAAAATGGCCAACCTTGCTCACAGAAATGATCCCAACTTTACCATACAGCTACACAGACAACACAATCAGGTTGCACTGTTAAGCTCTGAGAAAGATCCATATTTCTCAGAGGTTTGCCGTTTCCTAACTCTGTCAAACTACTTCACCTCCCTAACCATTGATCCTCCACTCTATGAGGATCAGTTTCTTGAATTCTTGAAGACCTGCCAAGAGGTCATTATGGACGGGGAGAAGGCACTGTCTGCCACAGTGCAGGGGAGAACAATCTTCATCACTCCGGCCATCATCAATAGACATCTTTAGCTGGATGATGAAGAAGGTGAGGTGTTTTTCCCAAATGAAGCTGTCAATCATTCCTTTGAGCAGATGGGATATGAGGGAGATTCTCTGTAAAGACCTTTAGGAAAGGGAAGATCTCATCCCAATGGAGATTCTTGCTCCATGTGGTCATCCACAGCTTATCAAACAAGCATGGTGGATGGGACCAGATTCCTGAGGATCTCTCCTTCATAATCTACGGAATGGTTCAGGGGGTCAAATTTAGGTATTCTCAGTTTGTTTATACAAATTTACTTGCTAAATTAGACTCTTTAGAGTATTACATGTTTCCTAGATATGTCTACTACATTCTTAACTGTGAACTGGGCTCACAGTTGAGGGAAACATGTAACATTCTTAAATTGGGATAGATGAAGCCCGACATCTTTAAAATACTGAGAAAGCCCACTATAGGATTCTCTAAGGTAGAAACAGCCCTAATCCCAAAATTGTTAGAGCTCATTGCTCAAGGTGACAACCTAGCAGCACAAGCTAGTGTTGAACCCACACTTGTTTTTTTTTCCAACCACTCTCACAGCCTCAAATCACCATCACTTACCAAAGAAAATCCAAACGAACCCCTGCTCAGGCTATTCAGTCTGTGGAGCGCCCTATATACTCACCCATACAGGAAGAAGTGGTCACTAGAGCTCCCACTTCTCCTAAGGAGCAGACCACTCCCATCTCTTCAAGAATCAGTGCTGAGGTTCCTCATGCTCAGCCTGATGAGCTCACTAGCCCAACTACCTTAAGCCATCACTCTGTGTCTCAACACTCAAGTGATTAACCTTTAGGGGAAAGTTACCATCCCCAGCCTATAGATCTCAACCAACCAATTCCCAACCTTGACCTCTATACTGATAAAGATATAGGTTACAGTGAGTATAATGAATCTCTCTTCTTTCCCCCTACTCAAAGAGAGATGAGTATTCCTGAGTCTCCTACATCTATCCCATATCAGTCACCTACAACTGAGGTGGACACTCCTGAACTTGTTCAGGATGTCCATATGGAAGAGGCTTTTACTTCTGATAGTGATTACATCATTAAGACCTCAACCATGGCAACTCAGCCCACTGACATCTCAACTGAGACTGCCAGTGAGTAGAGGAAAACCAGCAGCCAAGAACCTCAAGTTGGTGGTGAGAGAGAGGACTCTGGTCCAATCATCTCATCCCCCCAGTGAATTTTCTAGTGAAGATGAGGGGAATTTGAGACTACTGGTGCAAAAATTGTCTAAAACATGCACTTACCTAGTCTCAAAGGTCAGTCACCTTGAATCTCAGGTGACTACCTTACACAACAAGGTCAATGATCAGCAACTTGAGATTTCATATCTTAAGGAAAAACTAGCTGGGAGACCCTTAAGGAGAGCTCAACCGGTAACACAAGAACCTGTGGATGTGTTTGACCTATCTTCCAGCTCACCTATGCAAGTGGGTGATGCTACCAAAAACTGGGAGAAAGTCATTACAGTCACAGAACCTGGGAGTTCTTCAGAGAGAATGGACATTGAGGACTCACCATCCTCACTTGCAACTGTGCATTTTCAGAAACCTCCACTAGTTCACATTGATGTGGACTACACAGACTCCTTCACATAGAGTCTGTTTGAGGATGGGATACCAAGGGCTATGTCACCTTCACCATCTTCTAATCATATCATTGGGTGGAGGTGTGACAATAACAGGAAGGCCCTAATCATCATAAGAGTTCAAGGACAGCAAGAAGTCTTCAATTTTCAGACCTTGGACTACTATGAAGGTCTGGATCTAGTCAACATGCCACTTGTCAACCCAAGCCAATGAAGACAAGCTGACAGACTGGCTAAAAGAATCCAAGACAGGATCACTACAGAGTTCAGCTTAAGAAGGAGACTTAGGCAATCAGAAAATTTCATCGGTCAACTGGATGTTGAGGCAGACCTTAAGATTAGCTTCATAGGGGAAACCTTGACTGAAGGCCCAGTGAGAGAACCTGAGAGCCCAGTCTCATCATCTCCAACTGCTACAGAGATCCATATTCCTTCTGAGACACCTGCTAGTGAAGGTGCTTCTCAACCTCTCTCTGGCCTGAGCTCAGATGCTGCAACAAGCAATGAAAGCCAAAGCTCTCTCCACCCTGAGTCATAAAGGTCTGTGAGTGACAAAGGGAAAAGAAAGATGACATCTAAGGAGATTCAGGAGGAGGAGAGAGAGAGAGGAAAAGGAGGCTGAGGGGAGAAAGTTCCTCTGCTGAGTCTTCACGACTCATGGAGTCTGCAATTAGGGCTGCCCCCAGACCAGATACTTAGAATGATTAGTTAAGGGCAGTCAGGATTAACTATCTACAGACTAGGAACTATGAAGTAGATAGTGTCATTTCTCTTCCCTTGGATGAGTTGAATGAACTGGTTGACCTGGAAAGGTGAAGAGATAAGGAGGAGGTAGAAGATGCAGAACTCCAAGTACAAGTCAAAGAAGAGAGAAGAAAAAAAGACTGTACAAAGGTATGCCTATCCTCTCTCTAGTTCAAGAAAGTCCTGAACAAGAGGATGTGGTTCAACAAGAACCTCAGGTAGATAATCAAGATGATTAACTACCTGAGTGCCATAGGCTTTTATCAAGCGGATGCACTCCTTCCCTTGTCTTATGACTATATTAAGTTTGAGTACTTAAAACAACTTAAGCTTGAGTTAGTCAAGGAAAGAAAGACAACAAAGATGAAGCTAAGGGAAGAAGCTGCAAAATCAAGAGCCATCATTCAAAAGAGCATGATGAAGTCTACTGATAGGCAGAGGATGATGAGCTTCTTGAAGTTGTATGGATTCTCCAGAAGGAGACTTGGACCCATGTCTCTATCCACTATGGATGAGCATATCAGGGTAATCAAGCAAAAGATTAAGAGTGGAGAGCTCACTGACTTACACTCCACTCCAAGTCAGGGTCCACCTGAAGTGGAGGTTAAGGTTGAACAACCAGAGACAACACAACCCGGACCTCATGCTAACGCTCAGCAAGCTTCATCTTCTGATCCACAGCAGGGTCAACCTCCCTCTCCATCTGAACCTAAGAGAGAGGAAGTCCCAACTGAGAAAGACAAAGAAGATCAATTTGGTGCTGCAGGCCAGTCTTCTCAGTTAAAATCTGGTAAGATCAAGAAGAGGATGGTTTCTAAACCAAAGCCAAAGAAGAAGAAGACTACACCCTCTTCTAAACCTCAGGATGAATCAGAACAGCCTGAGGATGTGCAGCCAGAGGATGCTACATCAACTCCAATTCAAATAGCTCCTTAGCATCAGGAAGACCCATCTTGTCTTGGACATACACCACAAATCCAGAAAGATGGCATGTTATTAGAGATCAAGGCATTAAAGACATTTATACATGGTAAGATATGTTTCAGTTGCCTCTACATGACCTCTTAAACATGACAAGACACTTTGACAGCTTGAAGGATCCTGATCATCTTATGAAGAAAGGAATGGTGATCATCCGAATGAGGACTGTTAATATTTGAAGTTTTCTAAGTGTTTTGGTAGCATCAGCCTAGGGGGAGTTTGTAGAGATTAATGAAGAGGCTGATGCAACCTAAAACATCTTTATTCTTTCTTGCATGCTGCACAAGTGCAACAAAGAAGAAGCTTAGGAAGTTTTACACATGAAACAGAAAATTACACTAAGTGTGAAATCTTCCGAAGCCAAACATAGTCTTCCAAAGTCTCAGAGACAAAGTCTTCCGAAGCTTCAACTCATGAAGACAAATTTCTTCCGAAGACTTTTAGTAACATGCTTTATCTGATGTACTGTTCCATAAAGCTGGACACCTTTCCGCTGCACCTCTGTAAGTCACAACTTACATGAGTGGTGAAAAGGTCCATGCTTTTGGTAACTGTTCATTGAGGTCTTGAGTCTGTAACTTTCTACTTTATGTACTTTATCCTTTTTGTAATATATAAGGATGTGAACTATGGCATATCATAGTCACAAGTCAAAAGGCAATCTGCCTTATGACTCTACAGTTGATTTTGTTTGTGTCTAGTCAATTGTATCTGGCTGACTTTCAAAGTATAGCCGGCTGTAGGATGTAGTATAAGTATCTCATGTTCTTGTATCTTTCGAATATGCTTTTGTAACACTTGTAATAGAACATAGAGAAGGCAATATACTGCATTCTTGAAAACCAAATACTTTTTATATTATTAGTGCTATATAATATTAAGGTTGGCACGAAAAAGAGATGTGACGAGACTCGGTTTGAAAATATATTAATTATGCAAAAATAATAAGTGCGCGAAAAGAGAATTAACGGATTTTGAGTAAATTGACGGACCTGATAGTGACGAATGTCACACCGAATCCCTCTTTTTTGCCTTTGACAAGAAGCACTGGGCAGTAGACTCAGTTGTGGAGGCTTTTGATAGATCCAAGACATACAGATCGTTATATCTTGAAGCTGACATTAGAATTTTATCCTCCTCGATAACATACTCCTTCTTCAACATGTAGCACTTTTTGTTGTCAAACACAACCTTGAATCCCTTATCAAAGATTTGGGAGACAGAAAGCAAGTTGTTTTGTAGTTGCTAAACGTAGTTGACCTTGTCAAACTTCACTTTCACCTTACCCACTTTACCTTGAGCAGTGATGTAACCTCCTTTATTCCCAGCGAATGATACATGTCCCCCTTTAATTTGCTTGACGTTGAAAAGGAGAGACGAGTTCCTGGTCATGTGCCTGGAAGCCCCACTATCAATAATCCAGGTATTAGTGATAGCGCTGTAGCGGACACCCTGCACATCAAAGGAGATGATTAGTTCGGGTTTGGGACCCCTACCTTAACTAGCTTGGGTGTCCAGAGGTATCACACATCATGAACTCAACCCACTATCCTTCAGAGGATTAAGGCACATCTTTCTTCTTCTTGTTCTCACTAACAGACACATTACTTGGTGTTTTCTTCCATAAACCAGTTTGTGTAAGGCTTGTTTGTGGTAAACATACGACTGACTTATGGTTTGAACTTTAGGTTCACTAATAATCTTAGGTGTAACCATAGGTGACATATCCTCACTTTGAGTTAATAATATGTGTGGCCTTTGGTATCTTGGAGGAGTATTAGATCTAATTTTAGAAAATCTTGGTTTTTCCTCAAAAAGTTAATAAAGACAATTTGGAGAGATATGTCCTCGTTTTCCACAACTGTAGCAGGACCTCCCTTTGACAATTTGAGGAAAGTTTTGTTGTGGGTTTGAGTTTGGTTGGGGTTTGAGATATGTCCGGTTGGGCTGTTTCTCTTCCTTTTTAGACGTTTCACCTTCTTTAACAAACTTAATTCTTTTCACATTTTGAACATCTTTCACTTTCATTTCATTAGGATTTTGATGATTAACACGTTTAAGGTTCATTGGATTAGACCTTTTAGGTTTTGAAATAGACGTTTGTGAACCTAAACCTAATTTAACCTTTTCAATTTTATCACCCAAATCCTTAACAGGTATCTTATCTTTTGATCTCAAAGTAGAATCCTTCTATTTAGTGACAGATTTCATAGGTTAACCCGTAGAATCTGGATCACTGACTAGAGGAGTAGACACCACATGATCCTTTGCTGGGTTATTATTAATTGGTCTACATTAGTATTCAAAAGGATTACATGTGGTGGCGGTACTACCTTATATCCCCGTCATTCTGTTCTTTCACTAGGTTCTGAACTATGTGAGAAGAACTTGCCAAATTGTGCAATTTTGTTTTAATGATTTAACTTCTACTTGCAAAATTGCTTTTTGCTTTTTAGTTTCCTCCAAAGAATTTAAATAGAACTTGATGTCATTTGATTTATTTAAGGCAAGAACCTTGGTTTCCCTTAGTTGTTTTCCCAACAATTCTATCTTTTCTTTGAAGTTGCACTCATTTTGTTTTAAAACGTGATTTGCTTCAGTGCAGAGTTGTAAATCATTTACTAGATTATCATTATGTTCTAATTACCTAAAAAATTTTAAATCAATGATTTCCCTAAATTTATCACATTCAGTACATGCATGTTTTTCGAATAATTTATCTTTAGAATATACCTGTGTAGAACCAGACGAATAAGCCATCAAAGTAGTGTCAGACTCTTCAGTGACTAGAGATTCTGAGTTTGTAGCACTAAGCTCTTCTTAAACCAAATGATCAATGACATCCATAGCTTCTTTGATATCTGAAAGTGTATGCTCAGCTATGATGTCTCCTACATGATCCATCATCCAATGTATCAACTAAAGCAATGTTTGATACGCCCTCAGAAACAAATCGGAAGGACCAGTCTTATCCTTCATCACCTTGAGAAACCAAAGCCTTAGACTCTATACTTGAAGATGAAGCTCCAATTTCTTAGACTACTTGTTCTTAGAGAACTGATGAAATAGGTCCTTAGGTATAGACTGAATCAACAAGGCATATGTTTTCTTTTCATCATTATGCAGAGTCTTCTGGGATTCACTCATTCCTCCCAAAGTCAATTTAACTCCATTAGCACTAATTGGTACGGTGTAACAAGTCTCAATGGATGTCCAAAGGTTGGGTCAACTCCATTCAAGTATATTTCAAACCGCTGTTTCCACTATGAGTATTCATCCAAAGTTAATAGCTTTGGCGGTTTGTTGTGGTTTCCAATCTCATTCTCTAGAAGTAGAAGGTTTTGGATACGCAAGTCCTTTCCAGTAATGAATGCAGCAAACTAGTCTTCCATTGCTTTAAACTTGGTAAACTTAGAACAAGATAGATTCACTCGTGCGAATGAGCTATGCGAATGGGTCCAATCGTGCGACTGAAGGCTGCTGTGTTTGAAAAATCAAATATTTGAACAGTTTGACACAAAATACGACTTTTCCAGAAACCCTAAACTACCATTTGATGAAAAATCGAAACTTTAACACATTCAATCATCAAAAACACTTTTTGAAGCAAAAAGGTGACTCTTTTGACTGAAAACGTTGGTTTTAACACCAAAAGCAATTGAATCCATGAAAAATCACAAACCTTGCTCTCATACCACTTGTTAGGACCATTTTCGTATGGAGTACTAATGGATTCTACGTGAGACCAGATCAAATAGTGCGGAATCCTATTTGATAGGCGATCCAATTAGTGAGAACGACTACCTGATCGATCTAACCATGAAACACACATTAAGAATTGAGTAGAAATCGATCAGGAACGAACTATGAAGTTGGATAGGCTGCTTAGGGCGCTTGGACAGCTATTTGTGAATATTCTAAGTCTCCTTTTTTCCACAAATTATGTGGTATTTATAGGTTTTCAGTTTCATTATGGTTCAGTCGTGTGACTGACTCATGCGATTGATTCATACGCACGATTGAAGGTTCACTCGTGTGACTGAATCAACCTTATGTCTCAGTCATATAATAGATCTAGTCTCCTGGTTTAGTCATGCAACTGGTCCATAAGAATGATTCATTCATGCATATGGTCCATTAGCATAAATAACCACCCGACTAAGTTGAACACATTTCTCAATCATTATTGACTTAGAACTATGTACAACAACCTCAAACCTATATATGATGTTCATACATATTAATTATACTAAATACTATAATAATATGAAGTACTCAAAGACAAATAAACATCAAGATGCCTATCATATTTCATTAACTACTCACATTACATATGTGTAAGAATGAAAGAATTTTACATTTAAGAACATAAACTAGGAACATGATGTATCAACAGAAAGAACTTGATACGAAAGAGCAAGAGAAAGCAAATAAAGTTCAAGAAATCAAGACCACCTTCAACTCTAAGCAAACAACAAGTTTTTATCTTTGTAGGATTTGAAGTGGTAAAGACTAAAGACACTAACTTGAACTCTAGTACCAGGAGTTCAAGTTCAGTATCAACTCATCCCAACATCAAGAAGAAGGCTAATCAGCTGTGTACTACTACTACACAGCCTGAACCATCCAACTCCAAAGGAATTCCTCATCCTAAAAGGATTTCCACTGCATTTGCAAAGATAAGGGTGGAGAAGGAAAATGACCAAAGTCAGCTTTGTTCTCAAAAGAAGGCTCTTAGGAAAAAGAAAATGGATGATGTCCTGTGTGGGAGTACTTCTCATCTTGCTAAGGATTGCCTCTACAATCCAAGAGGTACTCTCCATATGATAAAAAAAGAGACTTCTAAGAGTTCCAAGAAGAAATAGGCTTCGGAAGGAAAATCTGTTTCCTTAGGAAGCTCCAAAATGAAGATGAAGGCAAGTGAAAAATTGCCTTCGGAAGAAAATTTCGTCTCGGAAGAAGGGAACACTTCCGAAGCACTAAAGCTTGCTGCAGGGTTAGCAAGATCTTCTTAAGGTTCAGTCATCAAAACTTTTGAAGTCAGTAAAAATTCTTAAGTATGGAAGGTCAAGTCTAGGCATCCAAAGGTGTGTGAAAGTCAAAGAAAGACCAAGTGACTAAAAGTTCTCCATCAACAACAGTAAAAGATCCTCAAAACATGACTATAGGATCTATCACTGTTGCATTACCTTCAACTTTAGTTGATGAACCCAAGACAAGCAAGGCTTGGGTTTCCAAATGTAACTAATTATCTCTTTTGCGCAGGAACAGTTAAAGACAAACAAGAATGTATGGATCATTGATAGTGGTTGTTCCAGGCACATGACAGGCAATAGATCACTACTCCAAAGATTTAAAAAGATTGATGGAGGACCAGTTGCTTTTGGAGTAGATGCTGATGGTTACATTACTAGAAGGGACAAGGTCACAAATGGTAAGCTCAACATTGAGAAGGTAAACTTGTCAAGAAGCTTGGGTACAATCTTCTGAGTATATCTTAATTTTGTGATCAGTATCATAACATGTTGTTTACTTATCTTAAGTGCATTGTTCTCAGGCCTGGTTGATCATTTCTCATGAGCACATCCTACTCAA
The DNA here is from genome assembly GCA_025506515.1 of Flaveria trinervia. Classification (NCBI taxonomy): domain Eukaryota; kingdom Viridiplantae; phylum Streptophyta; class Magnoliopsida; order Asterales; family Asteraceae; genus Flaveria; species Flaveria trinervia. The sequence continues at coordinate 30,496,573 of CM046453.1, read as the reverse complement.
AGCCCTCATTAAAGGGAACATGTACAAAATGGACATACAAGAAACATCTCCCTCTGCAGAAGTTTCATGTTGTCTATCTAAAGCCATAGTGATGAGTATTTCCTCTGGCATAAAAGAATGTGCCATGTAAACTTTAAAAACATGAATACACTAATTAAGAATGATTTGGTAATTGGAATGCAAAAGAAAGAGTTACAAGTGATGACCACTGTGTTGCATGCCCGAAAGGGAAACAATATAAGGTATCTCGCAAGCCAGAGGAAAGAAAATCCATCACTACTCCCCTACACTTGTTACATATGGATCTGATTGGCCCCACCAGTGTAATAATGACAGGATCAGTGATCACAAGTTTGATGTATCAGAATACAAAGCAGCGGAATACACACTAGAATTAGACAAATTGTAGCAAGCAATCGATACTTGTAAGCATTAAGAGCGCATACGGTTATAGGGAGAGAATATATATTTCTGATTTGAAGGAATGTTTATAGAGGTAGAATATTTCTAATCAAATCATTCATTCATTCCTTTCATTCTGCCGATTACAATACGTTGTCACTCCTTATATAGAGTGCAACAATCACTGCTGTTATCACGGAAAGTGACAACTGGCAGATCTAATACAAAAATAACTAATTCTTAACAAACTACTGAAATGTTCACAACTACTGAGAACATATCAGCATGTTAAGTACAAAATATAAAACTACTGAAACTACAACGACTGAAGAACAAGCTCTTCAGTCGTTTTACAAAACTACTGAAACATAAAAAATATAAAACTACTGATATCACAACTACTGAAGAAGTACTCTTCAGCAGTTGTGACAAACTACTGAGGCTTCAGTACTTGATCTTCAGACTTTGACCTTCAGGTGTTTCATCAGCTGATGACTTCAGTCGATATCATCAGCTGATGTCTTCAGTCTTTGTCTTCAGACCTTGTACATCAGTTGTTGATCTTCATCACTTGTAAACTCTTCAGCTGTTGTACTTCAGTACTTTGGTCTTTCAGCTTCAGCACTTGTGTTCTTCAGCTGTTGTACTTCAGCACTTTGGTTCTTCAGCTGTTGAGGTCTTCAGCTGTTGAGGTCTTCAGCTGTTGAAGTCTTCAGCACTTGTCAAACTACTGATGAGGCTTTCAGCAGTTGTTGTGATACCATGTGTGACTTAGAGGTTTTCTGATCTTGGCTCATTGGTTCTTTTGGTCCAACAAACTCCCCCTGAACCAATGCAGCCAAAACCTCTAACTTATTTATTCTCCCACTTATTGATGGCAAAATGTTGGTCTTTTTCCTTCTTGATCAGTAGAGAAGATGACCCATGTAAGCTCCGGCCTGGGAAGAACCTCAAATATTTGTTTGGCAGAGTATGAATGGGAACTCTGTTTTGGGGAACAGGACACAGAGTTGTTATCCCATTCATGAGATTCACTTCCCATAATGAGTCTGTACGACTCTCTTGTGTAGGCCTCAAGGAAGGTGATTTGTTCCTCCATGGTTAGCTCTTCAGCACCTCCTTCAAACAATGATTCCGGCCCATAATACTCAGACAGGTATTTGGCCTGTTTCCCATTCTTTAGCTCCACAGTTGTTATTATTCTGTAAGCAAACTCATCCGGGTGATTACCCTCTAGGAACAACTGGAGCTCATTTTTCCTGACTTCCTCAAGCCTCTTGTAAACTAACCCCTTTTTCACTATTTTGTTTTCCAGCATCTTCTGAGGGTTAGATTAGCTTTGTAGGCCTTCTTGAAGTCTTCTAGGATTTCCCAGGGTGAAACTACAAAGACCAGAGAGATCACTTCATCTACGATCTTTTTCACCTGGCCAATGTATCTCCGAGGTATTGTTATTGTGAATTCGGTGAGAGACCCTGGGATCAGGCCAAATCCTCACTCTTTCCTTTGATATTGAAAGGTATGCCTGAGAGTGTAAGTCTGAGGGCTTGCTCCTTCATATCGATGATTGAAGATGTGGCTGCATAAGCTTTGTCAACTCTCTTCAGCAATTCCTCATCATGCTGTTTATGAAGCTCTTCTTCTTCTAGCTTCACTTTAACCATTTGTCTCTGGACTTCAGGAGTAATTGCTGAGGAGTGACTTGTGGCCTTAGGCAACTGAATCACAGCTGAGAGCGGCAGCCTGTCTTCATCATCTTCTTTATCTTCTTCTAGCCTCAATATCCTTCTCTTCTTCTTCAAGGGTATATCATCGGCTATGGGTTTTGAGGGTAAGGGAGTTGGTTTGGTGGGTTGTGTTTTGGGTGTTTTGGTGTGGAATGTTGACAGGCTGTGCTAGCATCCTTGAGGTGATGTGGCTTTTGATTGCTTGGCTAGCTCAGTCCTGCTCCCAGCACCCACTTCATTCAAAGCTTCAATAACAAGCCCCTTAGTGTATGCTTCAGACGAATAGATCTTGGTGGTGATTGCCAAGATACTGTCCCTGGACCAAGCTTTGATTTCAATCATTGATCTTCCAAGATATTTTGCAATAAATGTTATCATGATTTCAAGCCTTTCTCTTTCTAACACTTCATAACTTGCCCATCTATTCTGGATTTCTTCTTCAATCTCTAGTCGTCAAATCTCAGAGTCAAGTTTGTTGGTGTCATGGCCTTGCCTGAACACTGATCAATGATGTTGTCCATTGATCTGCTGTGTTCGGCATCAGCCTCTTTTATCAGTAGCTCCAAGGCTTTCTTCAGCAATGTGCTCATCAGCACCTTTCTTCCGCTTGTAGGTGAGCATTGGTTGCTGTTCTTTCTCCTCCTTTTGGCTTGCTTGCTTCACTTCCTTCTTTTCTCGGATCTTTTCCTCTTCTTTTCTTTCACTGCAGTACTCTCCCCCTTTTTGGTTGCATTGGAGGAAGGGGTTTGTACCGCAGAAAGAGTCTTTTGGACAGCAGCATCAACCAAGGGCTGTAATGTTGAGGAAAGCCTCTCATCAATGGCTTTGATCACTATATCAGTGATTATGGTGTGATGAGAGGGAGGGAATTTTGGAGTACAGCACCTATTTGCTCAGAAGGGTTCTGTTCCTGAGAAGTAGGGCCAAAGCAGAGGCAGGTGGTTGATTTTGGAGTGGCTCGGTGTTTGGGAAACCTTCAAGTGAAGGTGCCATCTGTGGGTGGATAGAGGCAGATGGTCTTTCTCCTTGTGAGAGTTGGTCAAGTAGGTTTTGCAGCCTACTGACTTTCTCTTCAAGGATTGTGTTCTAGGCAAGAACATTATAGAAAAAGCCCAGGTCATCATCAGCCGAAGCTGAATCAGCTGACCTCCTGCTTAGAGCAGGATTTACATGCACTGGGTGTAGACCAGTTGGTGCATGTGCCCCTTGTGCTTGGTACTGGGGACTTCCAGCCTCAGGACAATGTCCATCATCAGCTGTTGCCTCTAGTGAGGTCTTAGCAGTGTTACCAGCCTCACTCTGGTCATGTGCTGAGTCAGAGGAGGTGGCAGCCTCACTAGATATTCTAAGCTCCTTGTCTACACCAGGAGATAGAATTGGGAAACCCCTGTGCTGTGGGTTCTCAAGTGCACTGTGTTCCTCCCCCTCAATTGTAGAGGTATTCCCAGTAGTAAGTGGTTTCTGGGGAGGGGGTGAGGAGTGCAATTGAGTCAGCACTTGTGCAACTATTAAAGTGGGGCTGTGAGGGGCGGTTGTTTGGGGTGAGGGGATAGAAGCAGTGTGCACCTGGGGAGGTTGGTGCTCTTCAATGGTAATCTCCTCAAGTGAGGAAGATCCCAGATAAGTAGGTACCCCTTGTGTGGTTGCTGCAGGCTCCTGTTGAGAGGAAGCCTGAGCGGCTGTGGCTGGAGGAGTCATTGTATCCACTAGGGGTTTTGGACTAGTGGATATATCCTGCGTTTGTGTTGCAGGGGCATCCTCAGGGGACTCAATTCCCTGAGTAGCCGTTTTGGGTTTCTTTTTGGTGGGTTTGGTGGGGACTTTGGATTTGGAGGTGGTGGCTGTGGGTTCCAGCTGCGTGGGTTTTCGCAGCTTGGCAGCCATTTTGAGTGTCCGGTCAGAGTTGTGCCGGGAGTATACTTCCGGCAGAACAGCCGTAGCAGGGACTCCCAAGCCAACAAGTCCCTCAGCATTAAGCTGGTCTGTAATAATGGCCATTATGAACCGTGGATAAAGTATCCAACGGTTGGCAGTTAGTTTTGAGCCATATCTTTGAGCTCTGAAAATATTATTCTGAAAAGTTTAGTGGTTGTTGCTCAAGGATAGAATACATTACCTGCTGCCATTTGTGGACATTTGATCCCAAGACGACGTCTTAGGGGCCAAACATACATTTACCATGTGAAAAATCAGGCGCTCAGCGTCATTAAAGTGTTTCTTCATGATGGTGGAGGCACTGAGATCGCCTTGATCCATGTTGAGCAAAGGATAGATCTATGGTGCCCTTCGGATATCCAGCAGAGAAGTAGCATCATTTAGTTGAAGAATTTGGCGGATTATTGCAGGAGTAATGACTACTTCTTTGTTGTTGACGACCGACCGGAGGGATGGTGTGTTGTTTCTCCCCAGTGGTAACAGTAACGTTCATCCAAAATTGGTGCAAGGATTTGGCATGTAAGATGGGGTTCAGAAGAAATGCCTTGTTGTATTGGGACTGAACCATAAGATCGATAGCAGTATCGAACTTAGTCCAGATCGGCGATTTAGTGAGGTAGGCAACACAGTTGTGTCGCGGTTTAATTTGCATAGACGCCATTGAGAAGAGGGAAGTTTTGGAGAGGAACGTTATGTTTGAAGAAGATGAAGCATTGAGAGCTAAGGTTAGGGGTATATATAGGGTACGGGTAAGGAAGCGACTGAAGGATGTGGTGTTAGTCATCAGTAGTTTTAAACGACCGTTGACATGGTATTATCCGTTCAGACGTTGAAACAGCTGAAGTCGTGGTGTTAGGCATCAGTAGTTTAGAAAACTACTGAAGACCGTGGTTTTGACTTCAGATGATTGAAACAACTGAGGACTTGGTGTTTGTCATCAGTAGTTATGAAACTACTGAAGACAGTGGTTTTGTCATCAGCTGTTGTAAACAACTGAAGACTAGGGATTAGTCATCAAGTTATAAAAACTACTGAAGACGTGGTTTTGCTTCAGTTGTTTAAAATGAAACAGCAGTTGTACAAACGACTGAAGAGAAAGTTCTCTTCAGCTGTTTTCGTCAATTCTTAGCTTTTCAGCTGTTTCAATCTGTCCTCAACACATTCATCAGTCTTTTTGGCTGATTTCAGTTATTTCATAGGACATCAGTACTTATCTGTTTTTACTGATTGCAGTGTTTGTAACTGCATCAGTAGTTGTGACTACATCAGTAGTTTAGAACAGATGAAGTACTTCAGTACTTGTGAGACATTTAGCCTTCAGTAGTATAAAAACTACTGAGGGTAAAAGAGCTCATCAGTACTATATGTGACATAGGTACTTATGATCATCAGTATGAATTACTAAGATCATCAGTAGTTGTCACTTATTCTAGTTGCAGCATACCAAGCCTTAACACCAGGTTTTGGAAAGTTGAACTATCCAAAGGCTTAGTAAAAATGTCTGCAAGCTCATCAGCACTAGGCACAAACTTAGGATCAATCAGACCTTTTTCAAAAATACCTTATAAAATGATGTCTGATCTCTATATGTTTGGTCCGAGAGTGCTGGACTGGATTTTTGACAATACAAAGAGCTGAAGCACTATCCATTAACAATTGAGTCTTAGTCTCTGTAATGCCATAATCCAAAAGTTGGTTTTGAAGCCAGAGTACCTGAGATGTACAACTTGCAGCAGCAATGTACTCGGCTTCAGCAGTGGATGTAGCAACTGAGGTCTGTTTCTTGCTCTGCCAAGAAATCAAGCAGTTGCCTAGGAATTGACATCCACCAGAAGTTGATTTCCTGGTCAACTTACACCCTGCATAGTCACTGTCAGAAAAAGCAACTAATTTACCAGAATGTCCGGTAGAATACCATAAACCTAGAGATGGAGTGCCTTGCAGATATCTAAAGATCCTCTTGACTGCAATCAGATGAGACTCTTTAGGTGCAGCCTGAAATCTAGCACAAACACATGTAGCAAACATAATATCTGGTCTAGAAGCTGTTAAATACATCAAGGACCCAATCATACATCTGTAAAGTGTTTCATCAACCACTTTACCTTCTGATCTGAGTCCTTGTGTGTGTGCTGCTCATGGGAGTAGAACAGGCTTACAGTTTTGTAAATCAAACTTTTGCAAAAGATCTTTTGTATATTTGGACTGATGAATAAAAATTCCATCAGCCTTTTGTTTGATTTGCAACCCCAGAAAGAACTGTAATTCTCCCATGGCACTCATTTCAAACTTCTGTTGCATCAACTTTGTAAAGGCATCACACAACTTTGGATCAGAGGATGCAAAAATGATATCATCTACATAAATTTGAACAAGTAGATTATGCTGCCCAGCTTTCTTAATGAATAAAGTCTTGTCTATGGAGCCTCTAGTGAAATTGTTTTCCAGAAGAAAGTTTGATAATGTCTCATACCAGGCTCTGGAGCTTGTTTTAACCCATAAAGAGCTTTATCAAGCTTATACACCCAATTAGGATGTTTATTGTCCTCAAAGCCTGGAGGTTGACATACATAAAACTCTTCTTTAATTTTTCCATACAAAAATGCACTTTTAACATCCATTTGAAAAACTTTAAGGTTTTGATAAGCAGCATAAGCTAAAAACAATCGAATTGCTTCCAGTCTGGCTACAGGGGCAAAGGTTTCATCATAATCAATACCTTCTTCTTGTGCAAACCCCTGAACAACCAGTCTCGCCTTGTTCTTAACAATAAGCCCATTTTCATCAGTTTTGTTCCTAAACACCCATTTAGTGCCTATTGCACACTTACCTGGAGGTAGAGGAACCAGTTCCCACACTTGCTGTTTCTTGAACTGAAGAAGCTCAAGCTGCATGGCATCAACCCATCCATTGTCCTTTAAAGCAATGTGATAATTCTTTGGCTCTTGCTGACTGATGAAGAGAGCATAGAAGCAGAAATTTGACAATTGACTTCTTGTTGATACTCCAGCAGTGATATCACCAATGATTTGAGACATAGGGTGATTCTTCAGATCTTGATACACAATGAGATCTGTGCAAGTGTTTGTAGCCGGTTCAGCAGCAACAGATGGTGATGGTGTATCATTTCCTTGAAACCAATCAGTGGATGGTAATTCAAAGGAAGTTGAATTCGAAGAAATCTCATCAGCATTTGTTATGGATGGTGCTACTGGAGCTACAGGAACATCAGGTCTAGCTGAGTCAGGCAGCTGATCACTAAACCTGAAGAGGTGAGTACTGCAATCATCATCATCATCAGCAGTACCACCAGGTGGTGAACTGTTGACAGGAGCAACAACAGGAGTTTGATAAGGAACATATTGCAGTATGTCCAAATCAAATAACTCCACAGGACTTTGTGGAATCTTGTCCTTTGGAGATTCATTAAACTTAACATGTATAGTTTCTTCAACCATCTTTGTTCTGCAGTTGAAGACTCTGTATGCCTTGCAAGTAGATGAATAACCAACAAGTACCCTGCATCCACCTTAGGATCAAATTTATGGAGTTGATCCTTTGTGTTGAGAATGAAACAGGGACACCCAAAGCTTTGAAAAATGAAATCAGAGGAGCCAAATGATGGAGAACTTCATATGGAGTCTTCATCAACCTCTGATTTACTAAAACTCTATTTTGCACATAACAAGCTGTGTTGACAGCTTCGCCCAAAAGGTCAATGGCAAACCTGAGTCAGCCAGCATGGACCTTGCAGCTTCAATGAGGGTCCTGTTCTTTCTCTCCACTACTCCATTTTGTTCTGGAGTCCTTGGAATGCTGAACTGCCTTTTGATTCCCTTTGAAAGATAGAAGTCATCAAGTGTATGATTTCTGAACTCAGTTCCATTATCACTTCTAATACACTTGACTGGAAGGGAATACTGCTTCTCAATGTACAGCACAAAGTGAATAATCTTCTGAGCAGCCTCATCCTTTGAATGTAGAAGGAAAGTCCATACAAATCTGGAGTAATCATCCACAATTACCAGACAGTATTTCTTCTTTGCCATGCTCATTACTCTCACAGGACCAAATAGATCCATATGCAGTAATTGTAAGCAGGCAGTGGACTTGGACACTTCAATAGGAGGGAATGAGACTTTGTGTGTTTTCCTTTTAAACAAGCAGTGCAGGTTTCATCACAGTGGAACTCCTTTATTGGTAAGCCTCTGACTAAACTATTGTGGCTAAGCTGATTCATGTTTTTTAGATTAACATGACCAAGCCTCCTGTGCCACAGTTTAGATTCTTGAGAAGAGGCTTTGGAAAATAGGCAAGGATTGCCTTTGAGATCTATCTTCTTAGAGAGATCTAAGGCATACACTCTTCCTGTCCTGTTGGCTTTCAGGAGAGTGTGATCATCCAACACCTTGTCAATCAAGTGCAAAACTTTGGATGACAGAATCCTACAGTTTTGACTGGTGAAAAGGGCAACATGGCCTTTATCACACATTTGACTGACACTCAAGAGGTTGTACTTGAGATTTTCCACATGATTAACATCATCAAATTTGATTTCTCCATTGGAGACAAAGCCCTTACCGATGATGTAACCCCTAGCATCATTGCCAAAAGAGACAAATCCCTTCTTTCCTTGAGAGTAGTCATGAATAAGAGAGCTGTTCCCAGTCATGTGCATAGATCCCCCACTGTCTACATACCAGATGCTACTTTGGCATGTTGAAGAACCCTGCAATAATAAACAATCAGTTAGTTTTAGAGACCCAAACCTTTTTGGTTTTGGGCCTGGTCTCATCAATAGATGGTAAACTAACATGTTTATTTGAAACAACAGCCTGAGAGGAAGAAGATGGTGTAGAAGAGGAGTCCTTTGGCTTGGACCTCCTTTTATGTGGTTTCAACATAGGAGAATCTAGTTGGTTAACTCTACCCAACAGATGTTGTACCATCATCACCAGCTGTGTCTGATTTTGTGATAAAGCTTTCAGCTCATCAGACACATTGCTAGTGGAGTTAGATAAGTTCCTATGTTGCACATTCTTCTTTTGAGCACCCTCAGCTGTCACCTGTTTAACCCCTTCCTTTTTGGATTTATTTAAGGACTTAAGGGTTACAGGATTTGATGTTGATGATACAAATGTGGTCTCAAATTCAGTTTTCATTTTTTCCATTTTCTCATTAATTTCTTCTTTTTGTTTGAGTTTGGAACCTCTTTTGTACCAACAATCATCTGTAAGATGATTGAACAAACCACATACTTCACATGGTTTCTTCTTCATCTTAGGTTGATCATCAACTAAAGATGGTGAAGCAACAGAAGACTTGTTCTTCAATGCTTTGGAAGCATTGGTTGCTTTCTTGACTACCTCTTTAGTAGTCTTCAAACTCTTTCTACTGCCAGTTTTCTTCTCTTCAGTACTGACAGCAGTTGAAGTTTGAACTTCAGGTGTTAAATCCTGCTCTCTAGTCCTTTCAGGACCTTCAGATTAACTCCTGAGTTGATCAACTCATTTATCATGTGAATGTCAGCATTTGAACCATCAACATCAGCTGATAGGTTCAAAGAGGGCTTGATGCTGACTGCTACTTCTGATTGTGCTGTATCAGAAGGTAGATCACATGATGTGATGGATTGGTTATCACTCTCACCATCAGATTCTACCTCTGCTCTTGGGGTAAAATCTGTAGGTGGAGCAGTGTGATTGTAACCAATTCCAAACTTCACATTTGAAGCAGATTGCTTACTAAGAAGCATTTCAAAACCTTTGCATGATTGTACCCATCTATCACACTCGACCTGGGTAACTGCAAGGGTTTCTTTGAGATCTTTGTACTCTCTAGAAGTACTTCTTCTCTAGCCTTATCATCAATTATTTGGCAATTCAGTTTATAAATCTCATCATTTTTATCTTTGAGCACAAACTCAAACTCAGCTTTGTTTTTGGAAATTATTTGTTCTAGATCAATGTCCTTATTAATTAGAGCTACATTTGCTTCTCTAATGGAAGCAAATGCTGCTATGCATGGTTCAGAACATAATTTGGCTTTTGCCTCAGAGGATACCTGTGATACCTGAGGTGTAGAGGCATTGGAAAATGAAGTATCAGTAGACTCCAAAGCCATAAGAGCTAGATTCCCAAAGGGACTGTCACCACCATGTTGACCAGCACCTGAGAACAGTTGATCATGACCAGACAAGTCATCTGGTAAACTGCTCCAGTCAACAACTCCTGGGGTGAAGAAGCTGTGTTGTTGAGATTGAGGTTGTTGATGAGATAGGGAAGGCTGAGGTTCTGGTAGTGCATGAGGTTGTGGTGTCATAGGAACTTGAACTTGATTTGACTGTGGCATGTAATAACAAGGGTACGGATATGGCATTTGACCCTGAGGAACAAAATATGCCGGAGATTGTTGTTGAGGATGATGACTAGAGGTGACAGGATGTTGCCCTCTGTGTTGTTGACTATTGCCAGGAAAAGTCACAAAGGGTGCAGTAGAGTTAGATCCAGTTGATCTACACTCTCTTGCAAAGTGTCCAAGCCTTTGGCATTTGTGACACCTCAACTTGCTCTTGTCAAAACCAACTTTGGTTTTGTCAGAGAGTCCTGGGAATTTTCTTCCAGTTCTTTTATAGAACTTCTGAGATCTGATATTTATCAAGGCCATTTGGCTCAAAATATCCATCTCTTCTAAGTCATCATCAGCAATCCCCTTGAGATCATCCATAATGAAACATAGATTGTCATTATTACACCCAGTAAACTGACCATCAACACTCACAAATGCAGAATCAGAAGTGCTTGAAGAGAAATTAATATGCTCATCATACTGGCATTCAGATGAAGCATATTCTGACTCATGACCCACCAAGGCAGTGTTGCCTTGTATAAAGTCTTCAGTGAGCTTTCCAGATAAAGACAGCTTTCTCTTCTGTTCTATCTCTCTCTCAAAAGTGAGCAGTTTCCCATGGAGTTGGGTGAGAGATAGTTTGTCCAAACTTGCACTGGAGCGTAGAACAATAGTATATGTGTCCCATCTCTCAGGCAGTGATCTGAGAAATCTGTTATTCATCTGAATATTGGTGTATTCAAGTTTGACCATTTTTAGTTCAGAGATCAAACAAGAAAACCGCTCATATTGTTGAGTCAGTGTCTCACCCTTTCTATGAGAGAATGTTTCATATTGTTGGGCAAGAATTTCTCTATTATTTGCCAAGACCTCATCTGTTCCTCCAAATTGTTCTTTCAAAGCAATCCAGAGGTCATGGGCAGTTTCATAATGCATTAGCCCAGAATAGATTTCATTGGGCAATGCCATGGCCAGAATTCCATGGGCTTTTGCATCAATTTCAAGCAACTTCTTATCCTCATCTGAGTATTGCTCCCTCCTCTTCGGAACCATTTGATTGGTTTCCGGGTTATTCACCATAGGCTTGTGTGGACCATGTACCACTGATGTTCAACACCCTGCGCTGTTAACAGACAGGTGATGGAGCATACGTCTTTGCCATATGTTATACTCATTCCTAACCAGCATAGGTGGCTTGGTTGAGGAACCAGTATTGTGAGGATCATTGGAAGGAGTGGTCATTTTCAGTTCAAAAACAATTTAGTTCAAGTTTTAAAAAGTTTTAGACAGACCACAACAAACTCAATGAGAACCAAGAAAAGATCTCAGGATGAATGAGCAGAAATACAGAAAATTCAATCTCTATAACCGTTTCTTGCAAAAACAAAAGCTAATTCAATCAAACTTAGATCTTGAATAGCAGTTTCAATGAACAATTGTTAGATCGATCAATGATTAACCTGCTCTGATACCATTTGACAGGATCAGTGATCACAAGTTTGATGTATCAGAATACAAAGCAGCGGAATACACACTAGAAATTAGACAAATTGTAGCAAGCAATCGATACTTGTAAGCATTAAGAGCGCATACGGTTATAGGAAGAGAATATATATTTCTGATTTGAAGGAATGTTTATAGAGGTAGAATATTTCTAATCAAATCATTCATTCATTCCTTTCATTCTGTCGATTACAATACGTTGTCACTCCTTATATAGAGTGCAACAATCACTACTGTTATCACGGAAAGTGACAACTGGCAGATCTAATACAAAAATAACTAATTCTTAACAAACTACTGAAATGTTCACAACTACTGAGAACATATCAGCATGTTAAGTACAAAATATAAAACTACTGAAACTACAACGACTGAAGAACAAGCTCTTTTCAGTCGTTTTACAAAACTACTGAAACATAAAAAATATAAAACTACTGATATCACAACTACTGAAGAAGTACTCTTCAGCAGTTGTGACAAACTACTGAGGCTTCAGTACTTGATCTTCAGACTTTGACCTTCAGGTGTTTCATCAGCTGATGACTTCAGTCGATATCATCAGCTGATGTCTTCAGTCTTTGTCTTCAGACCTTGTACATCAGTTGTTGATCTTCAGCACTTGTAAACTCTTCAGCTGTTGTACTTCAGTACTTTGGTCTTTCAGCTTCAGCACTTGTGTTCTTCAGCTGTTGTACTTCAGCACTTTGGTTCTTCAGCTGTTGAGGTCTTCAGCACTTGATCTTCAGCTGTTGAAGTCTTCAGCACTTGTCAAACTACTGATGAGGCTTTCAGCAGTTGTTGTGATACCATGTGGGACTTAGAGGTTTTCTGATCTTGGCTCATTGGTTCTTTTGGTCCAACAAATAAGTCAGGAAGGAGCCCTTATTGTTTGGTGATCACATATGATTTTACAAGATTCACTTGGGTCTTCTTTCTTAGAACTAAGGACGAGACCCTTGAGATTCTAAAGAACTTTATCTTAAAGATTAAGAATCAATATGATCACAAGGTCAAAACCATAAGATATCATTAAGGAACTGAATTCAAAAACAAAATCCTTGATACATTTTGTGATGAAAAGGGTATTACAAGACAATACAGTGCTCCCAGGACTTCTTAGCAAAATATTGTTTCTAAGAGGAGAAAGAAGACACTGATTGAAGCTGCAAGAACCATGTTGTCTGACTCTAAGCTGCCTATCACCTTCTAGGAAAAGGTAGTCAACATTGTTTGTTATGTGTAGAACATAGTTTTAATGGTTAAGACACATGATAATACTCCTTATGAACTTTGTCACAAGAAAAAACCTTTCATTAATTTCTTTAGGTCATTTGGATATCCTTGCACCATCTTGAATATCAAAGATAAAATTGCCTAGTTGGCGAGAAATCAGTTGTAACTAGATTTGCAAATGAAGTTTCTATTAGCACAACAACGACAAATTCAGTTGATACATCTTAGATGCCTTCAAATTACAGCTCAGAGACTCAACAACCAGATAAAGAAACTTCAAATATAAAAGATCATGGTGGTGGTGAACGTGATCAAGAATTTCTTCATGGTAACAACCACTCCATTGAAGACAGCATCAATGATGTCACACACTCATTGGATCAAGTTTCACTTGATAAATGTGCTGATGTGGTGGGAGAAACCTCAATGCCAGATCTAAATTTTTCTAGTTTAGATCTCTCTTAGCAACTTGTTGTGATTCCTCATCTAAGTATTCGCAAGTCGCATCCCACCTCAAACATCATTGGAGATGTTGATTCTGGAGTAAGAACAAGAGGACAAACCAATGATAAAAATGTTTGTATTTACTCTTGTTTCTTATCTCGGATAGAGCCTAAGAAGATTGATGAGGCTCTGAAGGGTGGAAGTTAGGTTGAAGCTATCTAAGAGGAGCTGCTTCAATTCAAAAGGCAGAATGTTTGGAACCTATGTTCTTTTCCTTATGGGAGACTACTATAGGAATCAAATGGGTTTTTAGGAATAAGAAGGATGATAGAGGACTTGTCATCAAAAACAAGGCTAGACTAGTTGTTTAAGGGTACATACAAGAAGAATTAATTAACTACATGGATATTATTTCTCCTATAGCAAGAATAGAAGCTGTTAGAACTTAACGTCAAGTGTGCTTTTCTCTTTTGGATGATTGATGAAGAGGTGTATGTCAAACAACCACCTAGCTTTGCAGATCCTAATCATCTGGATTATTTCTGCAGGCTTGATAAGGCTCCATATGGGTTGCACCAAGCACCAAGGAAGTGGTATGAGACTCTATCTCAGTATCTCTGCAAGCATGGATACAAAAGAGGTACTATAGATGGAACTTTCTTCATCAAAGAAACAGGAAATGACTTGATGCTAGTTCAAGTGTAGGTAGATGACATCATCTTTGGTTAAGCTAATCCAAAGATTTGCAAAGACTTTGAGAAGCAGATGAAGGATAGATTTGAAATGAGCGCCATGGGGGAACTCAATTTCTTTCTAAGAATCCAAGTGAAGCACGTTGAAGATGGCATTTTCATAAGTCAGTCAAAGTATGTTCAATACATACTCAAAAGATTCAACATGACTGATTGTAAGGTTGCTAAGACTCCCATAGCAAGAAACCACTCCCTTGGGCCTGACCTTGAGGGGGAGTGTGTGGATGAACACCTCTACAAGGCTATGATTGGATCTCTTATGTAACTTATAGCTAGCAGGCCTGATATCATGTTTGTCATATGTGTTTGTGCAAAATATCAACCCAACCTCTAGATGTCACACCTTATCACTATAAAGATAATTTTAAGATATCTCAAAGGGGCCTCAACACTTTGCCTTTAGCATCCAAAGAATTCTGACTTCACTCTGTATGCATATACAGATAATGATTATGGTGGATGAAATATGACTACAAAGTCTACATTAGGGGGATGTCAGTTTCTTGGTGGAGGGGTTGTATCATGGCAATGCAAGAAGAAATCTTGTGTCTCTACATTAACTACTGAAGCTGAATACATTGCTGCTACAAGCTGCTATGCTTAAGTTCTTTGGATTCAGAATTAGAATCTAGACTTTAGGTTCAACTTTAAGGAGACTCCCATTCATATATACAACAATAGTGTTATCTCTATTACAAAGAATCTTGTTAGCCCAGGCTACACACTTGAATCAAATAACATGAAGAATTATGGATCAAACAATGATAAACACAATAAAACCCCTTTGATCTATATTGATTGTGTATAAATTGTACAAAGTGGAAACCCCAATCAATTGGTCATTCAACCATTTTATAATTCTAATTACAATTAACCTATTTATAGTCTAGACTAATATTCACTAATTGCACTTAACCCCCTAGACTTAGGCTAATTAATAGAAATTACATATAAAGCATAAAAATGACTTAAACAAAGTAAAATATATTTTGTTCACACAAAATATATTTATTACTATAAAACTCCTAGTCATCTAAAGCTTCAACTTCTCATCTCGGTTCTTAATCTCAAACGTGTCGGGTTTGACTTTCGCATTGACTTTGATCGTGATGTTGACTTTTGCTGACTTTGACTGTGTTGATAATATTGACTATCTTGTACATCTCCAACAATACTCCCCTTTAGTTTATCATTATCAATGTCTTCATACGAATTCAGCAACGATAAGTCAACAGTAGAAAGATATTCAATTTTAATCTTTCTGAATCTGATTAGAAAGATTATTCATTTCATAAGCTCCCCCTATTTATATGTCCCCCTTTTCGAGTGCCTCCTTTGAGGTGATGTTGGAATAGTTTTCCCAAATCTCTAAACTTAAGTTCTTCAGAAGATGTAGGAGGAGGATTCCTAGCTCAGTATATTCTACAAACTTGAGGAATAGGTTTTCTAATTAGGTACACCGCCCAACTGATGATCGCCATCACTTACGGTAAAAATCTGAAACATAATCACAAACACAATCACCACATTTCTAATTAGATCATTTCATTTTAACAAAATAAACTCATGTGTATCTGTGGGTGAAAACAAGCGATCCCGTGTTCGTTTGTGAGCAATTTCTATGAAATGCATGAAAAATGTAACAACATAATATGGAAGACCTAAAAGAGATTTTGAAATGAAAATTTATTATAATTTTTTATTTTTATTATATACATTTATTATAACATTTTTTATGTATTAATAATTTTTTTATAACCGAGAACTGAATCGATCATGAGATGACATCCTCAAGATATACTTTAGCATAAAGATGAAATTAATAATTGGCAACCAACAAGATCACACTGATAACTGAATCTAATCACATTCTTTGAATGATTTTGAAATTCTCATACAAATCAATAACGATTGCTGATATTTTTGTCCACTTAAACCCATGCCCTATCTTTTTCAACAAGCAGCAGATGATTCGTTAAGATTTGATTAAATACTTTAGAATTTCAAACTCATTAGTATCAGGTATCATTTGATTAGAGATAACTTGAGAAAGGATTGGTCAAACTAGTCAAGGTTAACACAAATGAACAATATGTTGATCTGTTCACTAAAACTTTTGATAAACAGAGACTCAAATATCTTGTATCAGCTATGGGATGATTAACTTTCAGTAGCTTTTTCTTAAAACTTGATCATATCTTATTTTTAAAATTTGTGTGTCCTAATTTGTCTATACCTATCACCATTATAAGCCATTGGTTGATTTGAAAATAAAATTCTTTTTGAAGACTTTTTATAGATTTTTTGATAATTTCTCTTCGGAAGATATGTTTTAACCTTCGGGAGAAATTTAAGTATTTAAACAAACAACTATCATAGAACATTTACCTTCGAAAGAAATTTTCAGCATCCGAAGCGTAAATTTGTTTCTAAGTACTTGTATGTTTCAAATAACCTTTTTCTTCCGAAAGTAATTAACTCTCGGAAGCTTTTACAAACTTCCGAAGGTTAATCTCTTCTGAAGCCAAATTCTCCAAAAAACTTTGAAATCTCTTTTTTAAGTCATTTTGGCTTCGAAAGTTTTCTTCTCAAAGCTTCCAAAGTCAACTTACCTTCGGAAGATTTTTGACTTCCAAGAAAACTATCTTTTGCACAAAAAGCAAACTACTTTTTCAGAGGTGGGACCGACATCTAGATTTCAAAGTTTATCCTCTTTCATTAACTTTTTCTGAAATCCATTTTATATATAAACCCAATGGTTCCGCGTCCTTCTTTATTATCTTCATCTTCTTTCAAACCTAAATCCTAAAATTCTCTCAAACCGCCTTTGTTCTTCATTTCCTTCACCTCTAAGCTTTTTGAAATGGCCAACCTCAACCACATAAATGACCCAAACTTCTCCATCCAGTTATACAGGCAACACACTCAGGTTGCTCTATTACACTCTGAGAAAGATCCTCATTTCTCAGAGGTTTGTCAATTCTTGGCTCTATCTAACTACTCCACCTCCCTTACCATTGATCCTATTCTTTATGAGGATCATCTGCTTGATTTTTGGAAGACCTATCAAGAGGTCATCATGGATGGGGAGAAGGCACTATATGCTATAGTGCTGGGGAGGAATATCTTCATCACTCCAGCCATCATTAACACCCATCTTCAGTTGGATGATGAAGAAAGTGAATGTCCTTTCCTAAAGAAGCTTTAAACCACTACTTTGAGCAGATGGGCTATGAAGGAGATTTTTTTGTCAAGACCTTTAGGAAAGGGAATGTCTCCTCCCAATGGAAGTACTTACTTCATCTAGTCATCCACAACTTGTCCAACAAGCATGGGGGCTGGGACCATATTCCTGAAGATCTCTCCTTCATAGTGCATGGGATGGTTCAAGGGGTCAAGTTCATGTACTCTTGGTTTGTTTATACAAATTTTCTTGCTAACCTGGACTCCTTAGAATATTATATGTTTCCTAGATAGGTTCAGCACATTCTCAGCTATAAATTGGGCTCACAGTTGAGGGAAACAAGTAATATTCTTAAACCGGGACAAATGAAGCCTGGCATCTTTTAAAATTTTGAAGAAGCCAACTGTTGGCTTCTCTGGGGTAGAAATAGCCCTTATCCCCAAAATGTTAGAGCTCATTGCTCAAGGTAGCAACCTAGCAACACAAGCTAGTTTTAAACCCACACCTTCTACCTCTCAACCACTAAACAACCACAAATCATCCTCACCTACCAAAGAAAATCCAACGAACCCCTACACCAGCTACTTACTTTGTGCAGGCCCCCATATTACTACCCACGTAGGAGGAAATGGACACTAGAGCTCCCATGTCTCCTGAGGAGCAAACCACTCCCATCTCTTCAAGAATCAGTGTTGAGGTTCCTCATGGTTAGCTTGATGAGCTCACTAGCTCAACAGCCTTAAGCCTCCACTCTAAGTCTTAACACTCTAGTGAACAACCTTTAGGGGAATGTTACCATCCCTAGCCTTTAGATCTCAACCAACCAATCCTCATCCTTGATTTCTATGATGATAAATACTTGGGATTCAGTGAGTACCATGAGTCTCTCTACTCTTCCCCCACTCAAAGAGAGATGAGTGCTCCTGATTCTCCCTTGTCTAGACAACCTCATCTACCTACTACTAAGGTGGATCTTCCTGACTCTGTTTGAGAGGTCCATATGGAAAAGGCTTTCACTTCTGCAAGTGATTAAATCTTTAAGACCTCAACCATGGCAACTCAGCCCACTGATACTCCATCTGAAGTGGTCAGTGAGCAGCAGAAAACCAGCAACCAAGAACACCATGCTAGTGGTGAGACTAAGGACTTTGGTCCAATTATCTTATCTCCTAATGAATGTTCTAATGATGAGGAGGGGAATTTGAGACTAAACATGCAAAAACTATCAAAAACATGCACCTATCTAGTCTCTAAGGTTAGTCACTTGGAATCTCAGGTGACTACCTTACATAATAGGGTCAATGATCAACAACTTGAGATTTCTTATCTCCAGGAGAAACTAGCTAGGAAACCTTTATGAAGAGCTCAACTAGTAACACAAAAACCTGTGAATATGATTGACCTAACTCCTAACTCACCTATGCAAGAGGGTGATGCTACAAAAAAGGGGGAGAAAGATATTACAATCACAGAACCTAGGAGTTTCTCATAGAGTATTGACACTGAGGAATCACCTTCTTCTCTAGCAATTGTTTAGAGTCAGCAATTTCCTCAAGTTCACATTGATGTGGACTCTATAGACTCGTATATATAAAGTCTTTTAGAGGAATGCATACCAAGGGCTGTGTCATCTCCACCTCAAGGAACTTCTAACAACATCATAGGGTGGATGTATGAAGCTAACATAAGAGCCCTTATTCTTCAAAGAGTTCAAGGGCAGTAAAAGGTCTTCAACTTTCAGACCTTGAACTACTAGGAAGGTCTTGACCTTATCAACATGCCACTTGTCAACCCAAGCCAATATAGACAAGCTAACAAGTTGGCTCAAATGATTCGAGATAGGAGTACTCAAGAGTTCAGCCTTAGAAGGAGACAAAGGCAATCAGGCAATGTCATTGGTCAACTAGATGTTGAGGCAGACCTTGATATTAGCTTCAAAGGGAAAACCTCGACTGAAGGCCCAGTGATAGAGCCTGAGAGCTCTGTCACACTTACATCTGCTTCAGAAGTACATTCCCTTGATGAGACACTTGCTGGTGAAGGTGTATCTCAACCTCTCTCTTGCCAGAGCATGGATGCTACTCCAAGCAATGAAGGACAAAGCTTTGTCCACCCTGAGTCACAAAGATCTATTAGTGACAAAGGGAAAAGGAAAATGACTCCTGAGGAGATTGAGGAGGAAGAGAGAGAGGAAAAGGAAGCTAAGGGGAGAAAGTTCCTTTGTTGGATCTGTTGGCTTCATGCAAGCTGCAATCAGGGCTACTCCCAGACCAAACACTCAAAATGTTAAGTTGAGGGCAGTCAGGATTTCTTACTTAGAGACTAGGAACTATGATATTGAAAATATCATCTCCCTCCCCTTAGAGGAATTGAATGAACTGGCTGACATGGAATTGTCAAGAGAGAAGAAGGAAACAGAGGATGCAAGATTGCTTCTTCAGATCAAAGAGGAAAGGAGACTGAAAAGGCTCTACAAACATGTTCCTACTTTCTCACCAGTTCAAGAAAGTCATGTGCAGGAGACTATGGCTCCACAAGAACCTCAAGTAGAGAAAGAAACTAATAAGATCAACATGATCAACTACTTGAGTGCCATAAGTCTCTATCACGCAATGCATGTCTTCCCTTATCCTTTGAGTACATTGAGTTGAGTATCTCAAGCAACTTGAACTTGAAGTACTGAAAGAAAGAAAGGAAACAAAGAGGAAGATGAGGGAAGAAGCTGCCAGAGCAAGAGCCATCATCTAGAAGAGTCAAAAGAAATCTGCTCATAGGTTAAGGATGATGAGCTTCATGAGCTGTATGGATTCTATGGAAGGAGACTTGGCCCTATGTCTCTATCCACCATGCGTATGGACCTCAGTCGCATGGCATCCATGCGCATAGACTTTAGTCGCATGCCTTTCAGCCGTATGGCCTCCTCTTGCATGCCATTCGGTCGTATAGCCCTAGCTGATGCAGAATGCAGTTCATCCCGAACCTAATCTGCACTTTTCAGCCTCCAAACCCTCTCAAAGTTGTTCTAAGCTCAAATTAACCATCCAAAACCTTAGTAATGCATACCACAACACCATTCAAGCACAACCAAGCCCAGAATCAAACCCCACTCGCATCACACACAAACACATACACACGGGTTCCACACACACACTTCAAAAATAGGTTTTACTATGTGCTCCAGCCCCAAATCAGTTGAAAACATGAAAAAGAGGGGTCCTAGAACTCACACAAACAATCCGTCGAGTAGAGATTCAATCTAACCTGCTACACCTCAACTTTTGCGCTTGAATCCACGAAAACGAAGCTTGAAACCCTCTTTTTCTCCCTCTCTTCTCTCTTGGCTGAATTTTGTGAGTGTGGGGGAGGGTGTGGGCTGCCCTCCCCTCTTAATCCCCCACTCTTCCAAACCTTCTCCTATTTTGGCAAGTTTGGTCCCTCAACTTTGGGCTTTATTTCTTTTCTTTCTCTCTTTCTTCTTTCTTTGGCTTCAAGGGAAACAACGGGCGTTACAATCCAGGCTTTGTCTCCCATCTTTTTGGTAGCCACAAGTTGGACCTCCTCCTCCTTTCTCTTCTCCTTCAACTTTTCTCTTGCAACCATCTTCCTCTCCTTAGTGATTTGATCTTGCTCTCCATAAAAAACCACAAGATTGTATCATTGTCATAAGGAGTGAGCTTCTCCTGAGAATAGCCCTTTGAGTAAAGGAAGGGTATCCTCTCAATCCCCTGCTTTTGTTCATCCTCTTCCTTCTTTATCCTCCTTTCCTCCTCTTTGGCCAACATAGCTACTTCCTCTTTCCCTTTTTGTAGCAATATTGCCTTTTCCAACTGCACCAGCACATCAAGTAGGAGTAGAAGAATTTATTCATTGTTTACTCCTATGTTGACAAGTCTATCTATTACTTCCACTCTTCTCTTATTGTTGATAGCCTCTTAAGCCGCTGATGTTGCTTTGCTGCATGCAGCCGGCATGTAAGGTTCTGTGTAAGGCTGATGCAGCGAAAACATCCAATAACATCCAAAAGTCTATCCTGCATGCATGCATTAAGGGCTGAAATAGAATGCTTCAAAAGTTTCACACTCTGCCTTAGAAAAATATTCGAAGTGTGAATCTTCCGAAGCCAAGAGCAACATCTTCCGAAGCTTAAAGTGAAGTCTTCCAAAGATTCAAAGACAAAGTCTTACAAAGCCAAGAAGTGAAGATAGATTAACTTTCGAAGACTTTTGAAGACATGCTTTTATCTGATGTACTTTACCATAAAGTTGGACCACCTTTCCGCTGCAACTTTGTTGACTCACCAACTTTTACAAGTTGGTGAAAATGTCCAAGCTTTTGGTAACTGCACATTGAGGTCTTAAGTCTTTTACTTTCTACTTTATGTACTTTTATCCTTTTTGTAATATATTAGGATGTGAGCTATGGCATGTCATAGTCACTAGTCAAAAGGTAATCTGCCTTTTGACTCTACATTGATTTTGTTGGTGCCTAGATCATGTATCCTACTGGCTTTCAAAGTATGGTCAGTTGTAGGTTGTAGTATAAGTATCTCAGGTCTTTGTAACTTAATGATTGTAAACTTATGATTGTACACTTGTAAAAGAACTTGAGAGAAATATACAACATCCTTGAAAGCCAAATTAGTTGTGTTGTTTATTTTCTTTTTCTGTCTCAAATTTGCTAGTGTTCTAAGTGTCAATCTTGTGTTACGAGTTCCCTATTTGATCTATTAAGTGTTCTAAACAAACTCTCCTCATTGTGTGTTGTGTTGTAACTCCCTTAAATGGTCCTTCAATTGGTATTAGAGCTTTCAAGGCTCTTGATTGTAAGATCTCACCATCTTAAGATCCCTTACACACACAAAACGCTTAACATCTCAAATGGCAGCTATCACTAAAGTTGATATGGAAACTGTGTAACCTTTCATGTTTTCGTTAAATAATAGTCAACTCTATTATGTTCTTGTAAGGACCATTTATGTCATTTAAGAAACTATATAGGTTGTTTATGAATGTTTCTTTTATTGAACATTAAGTAATTAGTCTAAGATATAATATTTGTTCTACTATAAGAAACATAATAATAGTAATAGTAATTATAACTATTGCTATTTATAAAACTTAACATTGAGTTATAATCATAGAAATAATAATAGTAAACTAAATTGAATATACAATACTACTAAAAAATACTAACTTATAAAAGTTAAATAATTAGTAAGTTAGAAAATAATTAAAACTTAAAGTTTAATTAAGTTGAGGGGGCCTTTGTGACAAATTTGAAACTTTAAATAGAAATTTATCGCATAAAATAACAAAACCAAAACTACAGGGACCAAAAATGTAATTTTTTTAACATAACCCCACCCCCCTTATCAACCTCGTTTTTTTGGCCTACCCACCAGTCATCTCTCAAGCCGAACTCGGGCAAGGTCCAAACACATGTAAATCACTTCAAATTGAACTCCAACCGCTCCTAATCAGTTCGTGGAAACGATTCGAACACGGTAATGAACTTTAATTGCGTTTAAACGATGGTTATGAATCCATATAGCTCAAGTAACTTGTTACCTTAATCATTGAACCTTTCAACCATTAAAACTCAATAATAATCTAATTAAATGGTACTTAATCGTTGGTTTAATCAATTCTAAGCTGTTATCAAACATAATTCTATCTGAAACACACAAAATCATCACAATTGAGCATCACTTTTACCGCGAGTTGCAACCTAATTGAACGTCATCCTTTATACGTTTTCATCCCAAATTGACACAGGGTTTTTGTTCCACATCATCTAAAGAAGCTTATTATATAACTAATTGGGTTAACGACGGCCAAATAAGCTTGAATCGATTTCTCCTCTGTCGTTACTTGGTTTCTTCTTGTCTTCATAGATTTTACATTGAAACCTCGTAATTACACTCACCTTCATTCTCCATTTCATACGCAAAACAAAAGCCCCTTGATTGATTTCATTAACAACAATGAATTGGGGTTCAATTGTTGGCAATCCGATTCTAGGGTTCATTGAATTCGAAGGATTTTACCGGGTGTTACTTTTAAGAATTTAAAACGAACTCTAACTAGGCATAGGCGCCCCAGCCTACTAGTTAAGAGCATGTCCCCCACCCTTGAGATTCCGGATTCGAACCCGGGCACCCTCACTATTTTTTTAAGAGTTTTTTTAACAACTTTACTTTCAGAAAATTTTTAATAATTATAAAAACCATGTTTGTAAACTTAAATAATTTTTAAAGTCACCGAATTATAATTTGTAAATTCCTTAATTTAAATACTTTAATATTCTTTTAATAAAACAATATAACAAAATTATTTTTGTTAGTTCTTAAAAAATGGATTTAAAATAATAGTTTAATTAATAAGTTATTATTGGTTCAAACGTTACTTTTAGTTTAATCGTGTTATTTTAAATAATTATAGAAATTATTTACACTTTATATTTAATTTTACTTGTTATTATAAATACTTTAATTTCATTAAATTATCCAAATGGTATAATACTTTGCGTTGAAATAAAATATAATTGATTCCATTATTAAATTCCATCTATATCAAAACCCCAAAATCTCTATTGAAACCCTAGTTCATGTTTTATTATTAATATTACATTTAAACTTAACCTTGAAATATATACATTAGGTATCTTGTAAAAGGAATTGTTGGAGCACAGTTTAATTTCTTGTTGTCATCTTATATATATCAAGTGAGTTTTCATGCCCCTCTTTTACCTAATTTCTCACCTTTTGGGATGAAACATGTTAACGTATAAACTTACACTTGTAAACGACTTGATACTTGTAAATGTATTAGTAATTCACCTTTACTTTTGTCATGGTTATTTGTAATATTGTGAGACTTATATGATAGACATTATATGTTGACAATCATTAACTATTGCTAGTCTGGCGACGTCATAGATCTATGGGCCTGACAAGCCTATTTGATGCTAAAGTCGAGGTTATTGCTGGCTCCTGTTGACATATGCTTGTTCATATGGGAACCAAGTACACTTAGCTAATCGTTATAACTTGTAATGGATATCTTTCTCAAGGCTTGATTGTAGCTATATGTTATCTAAAAACTTGCTTTATTTGTAACCATTGACATAAATTGCTACTTGTAACATTTTATATATATATATATGTGTGTGTGTGTGTGTGTGTGTGTGTGTGTGTGTATGTATTTTTAACCCTTGGAAACTCGTGAACTTTCAAAGTTGATCTTATTTTTAACATGTTTCAGGAAATGAACAAGGTTGATGATTAACTTTTGAAGCATACTTACATGTAGGACTTAGACCTAGGAAATAAATAACTTGTTATTGAAATCTTGAAACCTTGAACTTATGTTATGTTTCATTTTTGTTGAGACTTATTGGTTGTAATCTTTCATTTTAAGACTTATGGTTAATCATACTTACATTTAGTGGTAGTGTTATGTGACTATGAACAATCTTAACCCTCATATCTCAACATTTCTATCGTTAAGGTGGGGTGTGACAGATTGGTATTAGAGCCCATAACTATAGGGATCTAGTTTATTACAAAAGGTGACCTAGACTATAGTTTATGCATGAACCTCCTAAAAAAATCTTTATGGTCTTGTAAATCTATTTGTTGCATGCTATATAATGTTACCTGTTTAGGAAGGCCTTTTTATGTGCAATATGATGCCTTTAGTTAGGATTGCCTTGTAATTAGGAAACTTGATTGCTTCGTCTCCCCTAAAACTTATTCTTAACCCTTAACCTCACCGCGATGGATCTTTCTCAAACTTATTCTCGACGACATGTGGGATTGTACTCATTATAATGAAAGGTTCGAATCTTTAGGCTTTATGTCTAATCTATGAAAATATCATCAAGGTTTTAACTTCATGAGCGTAAAAGAATATTGTATGACTCATAAACACCTATATTCTGGATTTCCTGGCAAAAAGCCCTTGGGCTAAGGTTAGCATTTTGCATAATTCCCAATTAACCATGGGACTAGTTATGCTTACCTAGGGATTTCTAAGATGAGTGATAAACTATGGTCAATATACACAAATTTTCTAAGGTAATTGGAGTTAACTTACCTTGACGTGTGTCAAAATTACCAAATGGTAATGTGTTATCAAATGGAATCATTCCATGTGTGTTTTATAAGTCTTGAATAATCTTTGCTTGATTTACTATATTTTACCTCAAAATTCTAGTGACTAATTTACTTTGTATCCAGCATGTCTCATCTTCATAGAAAGCGTAGTACCTCTGATCGTAAATTGGCCACCATGATCGCCCAACAAATGGTTGTCGTCATTCCAACTATGGTTGCCGAACTAAATAGCAACATGATGACCAACTCTAGCAACAACAACAATGGCAAATGGGCAAGGAGAGAATAGTGCGAAACAAGGACGAAACAATCAAACTTGCATGTTTAAGCACTTCATTTCGTGTAAACCCACTAGCTTTAGTGGAAAGGAAGGAGCCACTGGACTTATCGAGTGGTTCGAAAGGATGGAGAACACCTTCATGAGTTATGAGTGTCCCGAGGCACTCAAAGTCGATTATGCCACAAGTGTTGTTCAACAAAGAGCACTTACGTGGTGGAATAGCGAGAAGAGAAACTGTGGTGCTGATGTTGTGTTGGCACTGACTTGGACGAATTCAAGAACATCGTCATTCAAAAGTTCTGCCCAAGAAGTGAACTACAAAAGCTGGAGGAAGAGTTCTTGAATCTCAAGCAAGATGGTGGAGACCATTTGGCCTACTCAACTAGGCATCATGAGTTGATCATTCTATTGCCCCATATGGTCGACATTGTTCCTTCTATCATTGAAAAGTTCATTAAGGGGGTGCCACCCTAAGTCCAAGATATTGTGGTGGGAAGTAGACCCACAACTTTGGAGGATGCCATTACTATCACCGTTCAACTCATTGAAAACCACATTTGAGTGGGCACTTTTTTTGTCAAACGTCCTAAAAAGACTGAAAATGTGGTTCCTGGAGCAACTAAGGAGGATAAGAATGAACTGTTTTACAAAAACAAGAAGCGCAAGTTCACACTGGCCCGAAACATTGTTGTGGCTACACCCAAGGTACCTCAAAGGCAGCCCGTTCCGGTTGCACAAGCACTTGCTGCTAGGGCTTATGCTGTTCCTTTACCATTGTGCAATGTCTGTAGGTATCACCATATGAGTAGTAACCCGTGTCGCATCTATAAAATGTGTGGTAAATATGGACACTTGGTGGTTACTTGTCACCGTGCACCAAACAATGTCGCGTTAGTTGCCAATCATGCTTGCTAAAACTGTGGGGAACTTGGTCATTTTTGCCCACAATGCCCTCATTTATGGGTGATGTTCCACAAGCTCAAGGACGTGCTTTCAACATCAATGCAAACCAAGCACAAGCAAATAACGATATGGTGAATAGTATGTTGAATCCAACCTCAACCTTTATGATCTAAGTGCTTTTGTTGCTTTACTTGTATCGTTAAATGTCTTTAAAACTGAATAGGTATGTTTCTTATTAATAATCTATATGCCTACATTCTATTTGATTCAGGAGCCGATAAGAGTTTTGTCTTGTTAGAATTCGAGCCTATACTTGCTAAGACGCATACAAATTAGAAATACCTCTTACTGTCGAAGTCGCCGATGGAGAACCGATCACTGTTGATGTCGTTATTCGTGATTGTATTTTGAGCCTAAACGAACATGATTTCCATATTGATCTTATTCCTATGAAACTTGGAAGCTTTGACGTTATCATTGGCGTTGATTGGCCAGCCAAACATCATGCGGAAATTATTTGTTTCAAGAAGTGCATTTGAATTCCTTTACCTTTGGCGGATACATTGAAAGTGTTCGATGAAGAATACTCCAAAGGACTCAAACTTATGTCATGTACTCAAGCCCGAAATTGTCTAAGCAAGAATTACATGGCTTTCTTGGCCTACGTGGTCAACACAAAAGTCAAAAGGAAAGACCTTAAGGATGTTTTGATTGCACGAGAAATTCCTGAAGTGTTTCCTGATGACCTTAGTGGTTTACCTCCCATGCATGAAGTTGAGTTTAAGATAGATTTGATTCCAGGAGTGAATCCGATGCCTAAGTCACCATATCGACTAGTACCATCGGAAATACAAGAGCTAGCTTGTCAACCTCAAGAACTGTCCGACAAGGGCTTTATCTGTCCTAGCTCTTCGCCATGGGACGCACCTGTTTTGTTTGTGAAGAAGAAGAAGAAAGAGTAATCCATCTCCAAACCTCAGGATGAGTTAGAACATCATGAGGATATGCTATAAGAGGAAACTCCAACAACTCCTATTCAAGTAATTCTTCTAGCATTAAGAAGACCTTCCCTATCCTGGACTTACACTACTAATCCAGAAAGATGGCATGTTATCAGAGATAAAGGTATTAAAGATGTCCACACATGGTAAGACATGTTCAATCTACCTCTACATGATCTCTTTGAGATGAGAAGACACTATGAGAGTCTGAGTGATCCTGACCATCTAATGAAGAAAGCATTGGTCATCATCATCATAAAGACTGTTAATATCTGAAGTCTTCAAATGTTTTGGTAGCATCAGCCTAGGGAGAGTTTGAAGTGTCTGTATAAGGCTGATGCATCTAAAACATCCAATAACATCACGAATTCTATCCTGCAAGCATGCACTAAGTGCTGAAGTAGAATGCTTTGGAAGTTTCACACTCTGCCTTAGAAAAATATTCATAAGTATGAAATCTTCCGAAGCCAAGACCAACATCTTTTGAAGCTTAAAGTGAAGTCTTCCAAAGCTTCAAATAAAAAATCTTCTAAAGCCAAGAAGTGAAGACAAATTATCTTCCAAAGACTTTTGAAGACATACTTTTATATGATGTATTTTACCATAAAGTTGGACCACCTTTTTGCTACAACTTTGTTGACTCGTCAACTTTCACAAATTCGTGAAAATGTCCATGCTTTTGGTAACTGTACAATAAGGTCTTGAGTCTTTTACTTTCTACTTTATGTATTTTTATCCTTTTTGTAATATATTAGGATGTGAGCTATGGCATGTCAAAGTCACTAGTAAAAAGGCAATTTGCCTTTTGACTCTACATTGATTTTGTTGTTGTCTAGATCATGTATCCAGCTAGCTTTCAAAGTATGGTTGGCTACAGGTTGTAGTATAAGTATCTTAGGTCTTTGTAACTTATTGATTGAATACTTATACTTATGCACTTGTAAAAGAACTTGAGAGAAATATAAAAAATCCTTGAAAACCAAATTACTTGTGTTGTTTCTTTTCTTGTTCTATCCTAAATTTGCTAGTGTTCTAAGTGTCAATCTTGTGTTACTAGTTCCCTATTTGATCTGTTAGTGTTCTAAACAAACTCTCCTCATTGTGTGTTGTGTTGTAACTCCCTTAAATGGTCCTGGATAGCAACTTCACAATATTGAGTCTACCTTTATTCTTAAGTTTCTCCAACCTTTCTTCCTCTAGAAGCTCCTAAGTTGTGAACTTCTTCTTTCCCTTAGGATATTCGAAAGACTCACCTTTTGGAGATTTTGGCTTGGAGGGCTCAAGTTGTAGAGAGAGGGATTAATCTTGTGGTCCTTATGGTGTTGGAGATAGAAGGTTTTAAGTCCTTGATATTTATCTCAGAGTCTAGATCAAGTATGGCCTCTGTGATAATCAAATCATCAGACAAGGATGATAGTTCAATAATGCCTTCTACAGCTTGGATTTCTGATACGAAAGAGAATGGAATTGCACTACTTATAAAGTCAGTTGTTGGGCCATCAGTCCTTATTCCCCTTCGAAGTCAATCTTAGGTTCAATATGGTCCTTAGGTTGACCAACTTCCTTCTTAGTGATAGGTGGTACACTTAACCTTTCAAACTTTTTAGCTCCAAAGTAGGCTATAGCAACATTAGAACTTGGTCAAGAACCTGTTGAGATCAATGAGCATCCTTGGGTCCACTTGAAATGTAATAGGAGGTGGCTGAGGGAAGATAGTTACAGGTTGTTGTTGTTTTGTAGGCTAAAGTGAAGATAATGTTGAGATGGCCAAGTTTGGTTCCACATGTGATTGACTTTGTACATTCTCCCCTTTAATAGGTACATGCCTAATAGACTTCTTAATTATTTTTCAGCTAGTTTGGTCTTGAGATTTTCAATCTCGACTTGCTGAGTTACAAACCTATCCTCTAAAGTCTTAACCTTTGATTCAAGGTTTAATACTTTAGAAAGTAGGTCTCTAATTATGAGTTGCAGACTTTCCTCATCTTCTTTTTAAGAACCACAGGGAGATGAGATAACATACCTAGTATGTTCATCATCATCACCAGATATGGGTTTCTAGGCACCCTATTTTCCCTGACAAACTGATGTCTCTTTTAGAGGCATCAATGGGAAAAGTTGTTGTAGACTCAATCTTAGATATGTTACCACTATCCTAAGAGCCCAATCAGACACTCTCAGTAGTGACAGCTGAGTCTACATGAGTTCCCTCCACACTTATGGGACTCACCTCAGTTTAGTTTCTCTAATATGGGCTAGAAATCAGAGGTTCCCTAGGACTCAGTTGATCTCAATATTGGTGTGGTAGATCGATATCATGGCCCTGATAGAACAATATATCTTCATCAGATCAGGTTAATAGGTAAGTGAAGGATATAAAGGTTATACCTAATGACCCGAGACCTTGATCAATATCTAATGGCATTGATCCAGTGATTCGGCTATCCATGTTTGGTTGCTAAGGGGAGTACTGGGACACGCCCTGAGAGCTAATGGTTTGGGTTTCAGGCACATCAAGTTGAGACTAAGAAGACTCAATACTGATATTGAGGTCAATGGTGGAGGAAGGATGGACCTTAGGTTAAGTGGGAGCCTATTGTTTCACTCTAGCCTTTTAGCTTGAATAGAGGGGGCTTGCTCAATCAGAGTAGATTGAACAAGGGTTTGTTTAGGGCGTCTCTAGTTTGTGAGTTTAATTGGGTAGGAAGTGACAGTTGGCATTGAGGTGGTGGTGTCTTGTTAGGGTTCATCAAATGCTGGGCTTAAAGGTATGTCACTAGGAACCATTGGCTTAATCATGCCCGGAAGAAGATCAATGAATCATCTAGTGAAGTTGGTAGACACCCTCTTCAGAACTTTGAAGATGCCTAACTTATGTGAGGGACAAGAATAGTAGCTTCACATTGAAGTTTGTCTTGGTCTCGCTCATAGTTGATGATGTGTTGAATGAATATGGGATACATGTAGAATGGTTCCCTGTGGAGATTTCCTTGGAGGTTGTTCAGCATAAACTGGAGTAGTTAAATTTGAGACCTCTAACTAACCCATGAACAAAGCATCCCACATCATAAGTGATTTGATCCAACCCTCCTGATTTGTTTGACAGACAATGGAGAACGATGTGCAGCTGGATCTTCCAATATAGAAGTTGAATTTGTATATCATTGACCGGCTTAGATCACCACCATATCCCATTTGGGTGTACGTGTCCTCCAAATCAGACTTTGGAAATTCAGTGGGAGAGCCTTCATTATGATCTCCATGTGCTCCCTGACGGTTTGTTCACTAATGACCAAATCTTGTCCGTAGATTGTAACATCTTGTAATTTTGGGTTAATTTAAAGTTATCTTGGTAATTCTTAAGGGCCTTTGTTGGATCTAGAAAGGCTGGTGCAACTAAAACCAAGTCACTTATAAGATTTTGGTACAACAAATAAAGGACTTCCAAAGCTAATTGTGGAACTTCCGAAGGACAAAGGAGCTCTTCCAAAGACAAAGTGTAAAGCTTACTTCCGAAGGAAAAGTTCCAACTTCCAAAGACAAAGAACCTACTTCCAAAGTTCAAGACTTAGAAAGAAAGATCTGAAGTCAACTTCCAAAGCACAGAATTCCTCAAGCCTCGGAAGTATAGAAGCCACTTCCGAAGTATAAGTGGGTTCGGAAGAACTTGTTCTTCCAAGCCAACTTACCTTCAGAAAAATCACTGCTATTATCCAGTGGACATAAGTATGGCCTGCCTGACACTCCGCTGCAAATCTCTGAGATACTGCATGGCGTTTTCTCAAAAGCCATGCAGTTGACCATACTTTAATCCACTGTTTACCTTTTATGTTAGTACAGTTGCCATCTTTAGTTGGTGACAAAAGGTAAGTCATAGACATGTCATGACTACCATATCTTAGATAATACTTTATCTAAGATACCTTAACTTTAGGATTGTAGTATATGCTATAGTCTTAGGTTTCCAGCCGGTATCAAAGTATATCCGGCTGTAGGATCTAGTATATATAGTCTCTCATTGTAACTCATATATCATGCTTGTAAGAGTCTTGTAATATCTTGAGTTGAGAAGTAATATATACAAGTGCCTTGAAAATTTATTTCTGTGTGCTCCTTTACTACTTATTATATTATTATCAACTCTTGTAAAAGACTTTACTTCATCTGAATTAAGTGTTTCTATAAGTGAGTTTGAGAGAAATCCAAGTGTTTAAGTGACAAACCCGATCCTGCAATTGGTATCAGAGCTTTTTAGGCTCTTGATTGTAAGATCTTACCATCATAATGAACCTGTTTTTCACTCCTCCTTATACCTCACTCAAAATGGCCCTTAAAAAATCTAAATTAGAGATGGGGACGATGACCAAAGCACCCATCATCACCCCTGAAAACTTCAGATCCTGGAGCAGAAGAATGGAGGGATTCATCAAATATCAAGACAGCAAAATGTGGCAATCCATTGTCAATGGCCCGTATAAGCCAAAAGTAGCAGGTGGAAACGGTGCCATGATCGAGAAAGCTGTTGAAGATTATTCTGATGAAGACAGGAAGAAGCTTGACATTGACAACAACGCCATGACTGTTCTCATGACTGCAATTCCAAACTCTATCATGGTGGGGTTTGAGCACTGCATGTCTGCAAAGGAACTGTTTGATGCGCTTGCTCAAATGTACTCAAGCTCAAATGACTCCAAGAAGGACTCACTGAAGCAACATTTCGAAAACTTCACCCATGTTGCTGGAGAGACTCTTAGCCAGCAATATTTTAGGTACATGGATCTCATTTCTTCCCTTCAATCTGTGGGAATTGCTCATGAACTTAGAGACCTTACAAGAAAGTTCATGAGTGCATTACCCAATGATGTGTCTCTATCAAGAGAACAGAAAATCTGAATACACTCACCATGACCGAACTCTATGGGATCCTTGATGGTTACCGTTTGGAAATGGAAAGTAAGAGAGGTCATCAGACAAGCAGACCCTTGAGCCTTTCTGCTAGCAACGCCTTAATATGCTGAAGGCTCAGGAATCTCCCAGCCTCAACAATACTGACTTACACCCAACAGCCATCTTGTTCTTCGGCCATACATCATATTTCCTGAGACTCCAAGGTCTCAACAAGCTCAACAAACCTCCTTTCAGGACAACTGTGCCTTTGTCTCATGAAGTGGACACTCAAGTGATTATCAATACTGCTTTGATCATCTAGAGTGTTTCAGCCAGGATGATGTGGAATATGTGGACATAGTCCAACAAATGGCTCTTCTAACCTACAGAGCAAAGAAGTTCTTTAAGAGAACTAAAAGGCAATTTCCACAGAATCCAGTCAATAGAAAATTTCGGTTTGACAAAACCAAGGCCAAATGTTACAACTGTAACCAACTTGGTCATTTTGCAAGGGAATGCAAGGCTCCCAAGTCCAACCCGGGACCCCACAGGTCTCCACACATCCCTCTACACCAAAGCCCACCGGAAAGTCAACTGAAACAGCTGTAATGGCTCAAGTAGTTGACTGGAGCTTCATGGTATAGGATGTGACTCCTGCTCAAGCACTCATGGCCGGAACAAATGAAAATAAGGTATATGAACATCTCTGTACTCCTGCCTGTATTGCTAAGGTTAAATTGTATCAGGACTACAATATGGAGATTAAATCTGATATTGAGTCTTTAAATGTTTTGAAATCTAACTTTAAAAGGGCTGAATCTGACTACCAAAGAAAAATTGAAGAATTAGAGAAAACTGTGTCCTATTAAAACATGAACACACAAACTATAAGACTAAGATAAAGGATTTAATATCCAAATTGATTAAGGCTCAAGCCCAGCTTGTCACAGCTGAGGCTCAAGCCAGGAAGTATGCTATTTCCGAGGAAAACTTCCAAGCCATCCTTGCATCATCCTCTCACTCAAAACTTTGCTACCAAACAAAGAAGGGTTGGGAACCAATGAAATTGCTCCACCACACTGTTATGAGTCTATAAGACAAGCAAGGTGTGGTACTGAATAGCAAGAGCTTCCATCTGCTGACCCAGCTTCTCATGAGTCAAAGAATGATGCATCTATGGAGACCATCACATGGAAGAACCAGGTAACTGTTCCCTCCCCTACCAATGATGATCAAACCCTGACCACCAAAGCTAGAAAAAGTAGAGCTAAGGCAGCCAGAAAAACTCCAAGAAAGTGGCTGAGTCCAAGCTTAAGATAGACCCAAAGCAAAAGGGTATATTCATCTTAGCTGGATTCCAGGTGGTTGGAAACTCTGATTCAGGAAAGCGGTGTAATACCAGCACTCCTGTCCTACCAAAGGATCAGAAGTTAAAGGGAAAAGTTGCTAATGAAGATAAAAAGAACAAGAAACAGCAATCCTCAAATTCCCAAAAGACTAACATTGCATGCATAATGTGGTCTGCAAAACCACATGGCCAAAGATTGTTACTGCAATCCTACTAGCACACATTATGCAAATAATGTTAAAAAGGAAGGAGTCAGGGAAGGTTTCTCATTTGGACCATATCAAATGGTTCAAGTGATGAAAAAGGGAAAGCTTGTTTCCGAAGCAAGGCTGCTTTCGAAAGAAGATTCTTCTTCCGAAAGGAAAAAGGCTTGGAAGCTAAAGCTGTCAAGACTCAGAAGAACAAAAGAGTCCGTTCAAACCATCCCAGAAGAAGACTGCTTCAAAAGAAAAGGTGGTGAAGGCTTCTTTTGAAAAGAAAGAAGCTTTGGAAGAATGCCAAGTTACAAAAGCTTCAACAAGCTTATCCTCCATGATCGACCAAGGGATGGAATGGAAGATCAAGGAAGATGTTGTAGCCCAAACCTCTTTGTCGAAGACATCCAACGAACCCCATGCATAATTTTGGTTCAATTATGTCATTATCTTTGGAAGAATCCAAGACCAATAAAGCTTGGGTTTCCAATCAAAACCAAATCTTATCTTATGTGCAGGGATATCCATATGACAAAAATGACAACATTTGGATTGTAGATAGTGGATGCTCCAGGCACATGACAGGGAAAAGACATCTCCTTTAACAATTTCAACATTATGATGGAGGTCCTGTCCATTTGGAGGTGAGACCGGAGGATATATTTCTGGCAGAGGGAGTATATCCAATGGTATGTTAACAATGACAAAGTTAACTTTGTCAAACAGCTTGAACACAATCTGTTAAGTGTTTCTCAATTCTATTATCAAAAGCACCAAATGCTTTTCACAGAACATGAGTATTATCCTCAAACCAGGGATGACAAATTCCTCCAGAATTGGTGCTTCTTAGATCTCCTAGGAAAGGGGATATGTACAAGCTTGATATGAACAATGCTTCCCAATGGTTGAAGTATCATGCTTTCTTTCCAAAGTTGATAGTGATGAGTCACATTGTGGCATAAACGTATGTGTCATGTAAATTTTAAGACAATGAATAAATTGGTTAAAATAACTTGGTACATGGTTTGCCCAAAAAGGAGTTTTTCTGTAAAGACAACTGTGTTGCATGCCTGAAAGGGAAACAACACAGGACATCTCATAAATCCAAATGTGTTAACTCTATCACTACTCCATTGCACTTATTGCACATGGATCTTTTTGTTCTCACAGTATAATGAGCTGGAAGGAAATCATATTGCCTTGTGATAGTTGATGATTTTAGAAGATTCACATGGGTATTTTTTTAAGAACTAAAGATGAAACTGCTAAAACATTAAAATCTTTTATTCTTAAAATAGAAAATCAAATTGATCACAAGGTTAAAATAATTAGAAGTGATCAAGGGACTGAGGTTAAGAACTTCGTTCTTGCCTTATTCTGTAACTCAAAAGGGATTGCCAGACAATATAGTGCTCCCAGAACTCCTCACACAAAACGGTGTTGCTGAGAGGAGGAATAAGACACTATTGAGGCTGCTCGAACTATGTTAGCTGATTCAAAGCTACCTCTAACATTCTGGGCAGAGGCAGTCACCACTGCATGCTACGTGCAGAATAGAGTTCTTGCAGTTAAGCCCCATGGAAGAAAAACCCCTTATGAGCTATGGAACAAGAGGCCACCGTTCATTGGCTTTCTAAGGTCCTTTGGCAGCAGGTGTACCATACTTAACACAAAGGAAAATTTAGCAAAATTTGCTGAAAAGTCGGATGATGCTATCTTTGTTGGATACTCTTCTAGTTCCAAAGCCTACAGAGTATACAACATTAAGAATCAACAATTTGAGGAGTCATCCAATATAATTGTTAATGAGCACACTCCTTGTGTTAGGGGGAATACACCTGATCACATCTTTGATTTAGATTTTTTTCCAAACTATTCTAAACCCTCTTGTGAGAATGTTTCAGTTGGAATAGGTGCTCAAAATGATGTTGATGCTAATGCTAATGACCAACTGTTTAAGCTTCCCAGGCCTAAACCAAATTCTCCAAGTGCTGCAATACATCAAGCTTCCACTATTCACAGATTCGACAGTTTAACCATATCAAGGAACAGTGAAGCTTCAACAAGTGAGTCACCTACTAAGCCTCAAAACTCATCAGGTGATCCACCACAACACCAGGTAGAAGGAGGTAGTATTTTAAAGGAACAGGCAACTGTTAATACTACTTCACAGCCAACTATTGATGATGTTTCTCATTCATTCAATCAGTCCTCATTGAATGACTTTGGAACAACAGCTGGACAAAGTGTTCTAGTTCCTGAGCAGAATATGTCCAACCTGGATCTATCTCTGCAACTGGAAGTGATTCCTCGTCTTAGGATTCGCAACACTCATCCAACTGAGAACATCATAGGGAATGTCTCTGAGGGTGTGAGAACAAGAGGACAGACTCATCAAGGGAATGTCTGCCTGTACTTATGCTTTCTATCTCAGATGGAACCCAAGAATGTAGAAGATGCCTTAAAAGATAGTAGCTGGATTGAATCGATACAAGAGGAGCTGCTTCAATTCAAGAGACAGAAGGTATGGAACCTATGTCCGCTACTATCTGGTCAAGTACCTATAGGCACCAAATGGGTTTTCAGAAAAAAAAGAGATGATAGAGGCTTGATCATCAAGAATAAGGTAAGACTTGTGGTTCAAGGATACACTCAAGAGGAAGGAATCGATTATACTGATGTCTTCGCACCAGTTGCAAGACTTGAGGCAGTAAGGATCTTCCTTGCTTATGCTGCATCCAAGGACTTCATAGTATACCAACTTGATGTCAAGTGTGCTTTTCTATACGGGGATATAGACAGGGAAGTCTATGTATTCCAAACTCCAGGATTTGAAGATCCACAACACCGAAACTATGTGTGCAAATTGGATAAAGCTCTATATGGGCTGCACCAAGCACCTAGGCTGTGGTATGAGACTCTGTCTAGTTTCTTTTGAAGAATGGCTATACTAGAGGTACCATTGACAAGACTCTCTTCATTAGAAAGTCTGGAAAGGACATTTTCCTTGTACAAGTCTATGTTGATGACATCATATTTGGTTCCTCAAATGACCAAATGTGCAAGGACTTTGAAAGCATTATGAAGAAGAAGTTTGAGATGAGCTCCATGGGAAAAATGGACTTTTTCCTTGGAATTCAGGTAAACCAACTGAAGGAAGGGTCCCAGAAACCATAATCTTTGTCCTGACCTTGAGGGGGAGGATACTGATCAACATCAGTATAGGGCAATTATTGGTTCTCTGATGTATCTAACAGCAAGTAGACATGATATCATGTTTGCTACTTGCATTTGTGCAAGATATCTGGCTGCTCCTAAAGTGTCTCACCTGGCTGTTGTTAAGAGAATCCGCAGATACCTCAAAGGAGCACCTAAACTAGGTCTCTGGTATTCTAGAAACAAGGATTTCAATCTTTATGGATACTCTGACAGTGACTGTGGAGGCTGCAATATTGACAAGAAATCCACATCAGGAGGATGTCAATTTCTTGGTGGAAGGATCATCTCATGGCGATGCAAGAAACAATCCTGTGTCTCTACATCAACTGCTGAAGCTGAATACATTGCTGCTGCTAGCTGCTGTGCTCAACTGCTATGGATTCAAAATCAATGTTAGACTATGGATTCAACTTTATGAGTACTCCGATCCATATTGACAACAACAGTGTTATCTCCATTTCTGAAAATCCGTGAAGCACTCCAAGACTAAGCACATGGACATCAGGTATCACTTCATTAGAGATTCATGAGAAAAATCAAATCAAGTTAATCAAAGTTGATTCAAATGAACAATATGCTGATCTGTTTACCAAAGCTTTTGATGAACAAAGGTTTAAGTATCTCATAACATCTATCGGGATGATAAACATTGATTAATCTGATCTCTTTTGAAAACCTTTTTAATATGTAAGTCTTGTGTCAATACAATATAAGCCCTGTTACAAGAAATTCTCTCTGAAATTTTCTAAGTGTAAATTCCTTCCGAAGAGAAATTAAGCTTCGAAGATACTCTCATATCTTCCAAATCAAACTTTCTCAAAGGATAACTTTCTTCTCGGAAGAATTTTTGGTCTCGGAAGAAGCGATTGATTTCATATCAGATCTACTTCCGAAACTTACAAATTCTCTATTCGGAAGCAACTCTAACCTTCGGAAGCAAAGATTTGGCTTCGGAAGTAAGAATCCTTCGGAAGACAATTACCTTCGGAAATTTCTTGGGCCCCACACTGTAAAAAACAAAGATTTTGTTAATGATGTCAGATTATTTAATGATTTTTAACCTTACTACCACTGTCATTTCATCCACTAAACCATCACGTCCCCGCCTCTCCACAATCTTTTAAATAATCTCGACTATTCACTTTCACTCTCTTACTTGCAAATTTTACAGCCCCAGAAATTTCTACTACTCAACTTTACCCAGCTCAAATCATCCCCATTCAACTTTACAAATGGCCTTCAACCCTCAGCACAACCAAGTCGCACTTCTTGATTCAACAGAGAGCTGACTTCTCAGATGTTGTCTCCTTTCTAACCCAATCTTCTTATCACACCGCTCTGACTATAAACCCCCACACTTACTCAAACCATATGTCTGAATTTTGGGCAAATGGTCAGATTGAAACCCTAAATGGGGTTCGTGTCATCGATCGAGCATCTGTGGCCAAGAGTTGGTCATTTCTGAACACTCATCAGGGAGCAGTTAGAGCTTCATGATGAGGGCGCTCCAACATAATTCCCCAAAGCAGACTTAGACAATTCTTATCTTCAAATAGGATATGGTGGAGATGTTAGCAGGTCAACTGTCTACAAATTTAACTTCTAGTACAAATGGAAGTTCCTGCTACACGTGGTCCTTCACTGCTTGTCGAATAAATCCGGGGGATGGGATCAAATCCCATATGAACTTGGGTGCCTTGTTCATGGGTTGGTAAAAAGTCTCTGCTTCAACAATTCAAGATTTGTGCTGACTAACCTCGTGGGAAATCTTCAGAAGGACACATTCTTCATGTATCCCAGGTTTCTCCAGCACATAATCAACTGCGAGCTGGACCTGAGTAAGCTTGTCTGTGCAGCTGCTCTGTCTGAGTCTCAAATGACGCCGACCATCTTCAAGACTTTGAAGAGAGTGTCCACCAACTTCACAGGAAGAGATACTACACTTCTTTCGGGTATGACTGAGCCAACGGCTCCTGGTGACATCCCTGTTACCCCACAGGTGATGAACCCCCACCAGCAACTACCCCCACAATGGCACACTACCTTCTCACCCATCACCATCACTTATCAGAGACGCTCGAAACAAACACTTGTTCAATCTACTCTATTGAACAAGCCCCTCCTGTTCAACCCAAAAAGGCTAGAGTGGAACAAAGGGCTCCCACTCAGCCTAAGGTCCAACCATCTTTCATAATTGACCTTAATATGGGTCCTGAGTCTCCTCAGTCTCAGATCCATGAGCCCACAACCCAAGCTGAAAGCCCTTAGGGTGAGTCTTTATACTCCTCGGAGCAGCCAAAAAGGGACAGCCCTATCACAGGCTCAATACCTTTAGATATTGATCAACGTCCCGGGTCATTAGGTTTCACTTCCATATCTTTTACTGACCTTTTAATTGGAACTGATGTAGAGATTATGTCTCTTAAGGGCAATGAAGTTGATCCACAACACCCTCTCAAGGATCAACAGAGCCCAGAGAGACCTCTTATCTCTAGCCCACATCATTAAAGCCCTACTGAGGTGAGTCCCACTGATGTGGAGGGGACTCATGTAGATTCAGCTACCACTACTAGAGGATTCTCAGTGGATCCTTAGGACAGTGGTAAAATCACTGAGACTGAATCTATGGTAAGCATGCCCTTTGATGACTCTGAAAGAGACATCTTCGAGCAAGGAAACCAGGGTGCCCAGAAACCATATCTAGTGGTGAGGATGAACATACAAGGTATGTTACCTTATCTCCCGTGATTCTTCACAAGAAGATGAGGGAAGAATACAACTTACCATCCAATACCTACTTTCTAAAGTCTCAAATCTTAAATCCAAGGTTAAGACTTTAAAGGATAGGTCTGCCACTCAGCAACTTGAGATTGAAACTCTCAAGGCCAAACTAGCTGAGAAATAGATTCAGAGGTCGTTAGGCATGTACCAATTCAGGTCTCCTTGACCTCTTCCTCTAGCTCATTAAGCTCTCAGGATGATGCACCAAAAGGGGGAGAGTGTTCAGAGACAAAGTCAAAGACAAGAGGAATCCCAAAGTCAAGCTCTCACTTCCTTGAGATAAAATATCCAGTGCAACAAGCTTCAATCTTCCCTGAGCCTCCTCCAGTTGTTATTCAAATGGATCAAAGGATGCTCCAAGATCTCATTAGGTTCTTTAACAGGTTCTGTTGGAATCTCTCATAGAGCAGCCAAGCCCTGATTGTTTGTGATCTACTTCGGAGCTCAAGAGCTTCGGAGGTTAAATGCACCTTCTACCACTATTGAGGAAGTTGGTCAACCTAAGGTCCAAGTGGAACCTAAGATTAACTTTGAAGGGGAATCAAGGACTGATGGCCCAGCAACTGAACTGTTGGGCAGATAGTGCATTTTCACAGACTTCTGAAGCACAATTCAAAGCCTCGGAAGTAAAAGTTCAAACTTCCGAAGCTGAGATTGTTGCTGCGGAAGGACTATTCTCTTTATTCGATGATCTAATAGTCACAGATGCAATCTTAGTACTCGCATCTGAGGTTAATAGAGAGGATTTTCTCACTCAACCTTTAGCTCCAACGTCTGCATTAACTCCAGCTCCCATCTCTACTACTGAACATGAATCTTCTATCTAAGAACCCCTAAAGTCTAGTACTTCTGAAGACATCAAAGGAAAGAGGAAGATGACTTAGGAAGAGCTTTAGGAGGAAGAAAGGTTGAAGAAACTCAAAAGAAAAGGTGGGTTGACGACTGGAAAACTATTAGCTGCAAGTACCAAAGCAGCTGCAGCCAACCAGGAGGCAGTCAACAACCAAAAAAGGGTAGAGATTATGGATAGACTTGTTAGTCTAGAAGTTGCAACTGAGGATGCACTCCCTATACCATTAGAGGAGTTAATAGAGATAGAAAACGCAACCTTGCTCCTAAAACTGCAAATGAAGAAGCTGCAAGTTTGGCCCTGGAAGAAGAAAGGGAGAGAAAGGAAAAAGAAGCTGATCTACAGCTCAGGAGGGACAGGATAACTTTCCTAACCTCCAGAGGTTTCTCTCAAGAAGAATTATCTCCACATAACACTGATACGATCTTATGGCTCTTCAACAAAGAGCGAGATCAAATGGAGAAAGAGAGAAAGAGAGTTGAAAGGGAAAAGCTTTTGAAAAGAAGAAGAAGGAAGACGAAGCAGGACTGACTGCTACCAAGAAAATAGGTGAGAAAGCCTGGATGAAAAGCTATCTCAGAGCTCATGGATTCTCTAGCAGGCAGGTGGGTCCTATGTTAGAAAAGACTCTCCAGCGACATGTCAGTGACATTAAGGCTGACATTCGCACGGGGAAGAGGAAGGAGATGTACAGAAGGGGACAGGGGATAACCTTCAAAGCAACCACTCAACCCAAACTCCAAACCCAACCACAACCTGAAACCATACCCTTCTCACTCACCATCAAAACTGAACCAACCACTGAACCATTCATCCCTAAACCTACACCGTCACTTCTACCAACTCCTTCACCTCAACCACCTAAACTTCCCATCATCTAACCCAAAACACTAGCCAGAACCCAAACACCTCAACCTACCCATCAACCCATTAGACCATCCCCTCAGCCTTCTAAACATCTCTCCTTAGAAGAATTCAAAGCAGTCAAGACAAGGCTCATAAAATGTACAACTCTGAGCGATATCTCCTGTGAGGAGGATTCTATCCAATTGACCTATGTTGACGGCTCCTTAAGTTCCCTCACTAGAGATCAATCTTGATCTGCCCAGAGGAACTTTGGACCAAGCTGCAAATCTCCTTGGCCTCAATTTAGACACTTTGAATGAGGAAGAAAAGAAGTTAAGAAGAAGGTTGGTGACTCTACTCGATACGAAGAAAAGCGACAGGGTGCCAAGACAACCTCTTGCACCTAGAAAGAAGATCATCCGGTGGAGGTTCGAACACTCATCTCACAACTTTGTTGTTGAAAGAGAGAATGGAGAGCTTAACAGGCTGAGTGCCTCATCTCTGCTACACTTAAGCAGATTTGACATTGCTAAGTTACCAGAAAAAAACAGTCTCCAACCCTTCAAACTCTGAGATAGCTGCCCATATCAGAAGTCATCTAGGCAGCCTTCATATGGCCGAACTAACTGCTAGGAGCAATGCTAAAGCAGAGTTGTAACTGAGAGAGAGGAGGAAAGGAAGGGATCAGCAACCCAAGGCAAAGCCTTTTTACAAATGGTTGAAGGCACTAAACTAGAATCCATAGTTAGATGGGAATATGACTATAACTCCCGTCAACTAACTCTTTTCAGGGGGGCACAACAAAGGGTACATGTCATTGAAACCGATAGACTTGATCTCCATAATCCACCAATGACTTGTACAAGCTTCTCAGCACCACTTCAGGGAAGAACAAAGAGACAGACAAATATCTTTTGTCCCTCGTACTGAAAGCTTTGAGAAGCTGAAATAAGTGAGGTTTTGGTAGCATCAGCCTAGGGGGAGTTTGTTGGATCTAGAAAGGCTGGTGCAACCAAAACCAAGTCACTTAGAAGATTTTGGTACAACAAATAAAGGACTTCCGAAGCTAATTGTGGAACTTCCGAAGGACAGAGGAGCTCTTCCGAAGACAAAATGTAAAGCTTACTTCCGAAGGAAAAGTTCCAACTTCCGAAGACAAAGAACCTACTTCCAAAGTTCAAGACTTAGAAAGAAAGATCTGAAGTCAACTTCCAAAGCCCAGAAGTCCTCAAGCCTCGGAAGTATAAAAGCCACTTCCGAAGTATAAGTGGGTTCGGAAGAACTTGTTCTTCCGAAGCCAACTTACCTTCAGAAATCACTGCTATTATCCAGTGGACATAAGTATGGCCTACCTGACACTCCGCTGCAAATCTCTGAGATACTACATGGCGTTTTTGCAGAAGCCATGCAGTTGACCATACTTTAATCCACTGT
This sequence comes from Flaveria trinervia, assembly GCA_025506515.1. Taxonomy (NCBI): domain Eukaryota; kingdom Viridiplantae; phylum Streptophyta; class Magnoliopsida; order Asterales; family Asteraceae; genus Flaveria; species Flaveria trinervia. The sequence continues at coordinate 30,453,186 of CM046453.1, read as the reverse complement.
TTACCTTTTATGTTAGTACAGTTGCCATCTTTAGTTGGTGACAAAAGGTAAGTCATGGACATGTCATGACTACCATATCTTAGATAATACTTTATCTAAGATAGCTTAACTTTAGCATTGTAGTATATGCTTTAGTCTTAGGTTTCCAGTTGGTATCAAAGTATATCCGCTGTAGGATCTAGTATATAGTCTCATTGTAACTCATATATCATGCTTGTAAGAGTCTTGTAATATCTTGAGTTGAGAAGTAATATATACAAGTGCCTTGAAAATTTATTTCTGTGTGCTCCTTTACTACTTATATATTCTTATCAACTCTTGTAAAAGACTTTACTTCATCTGAATTGAGTGTTTCTTTAAGTGAGTTTGAGAGAAATCCAAGTGTTTAAGTGACAAACCCGATCCTGCAGCCTTTATTGCTATACATGAAACTTATGGTTGCTTATGCATATTGATTTAATTTGTCTTTTAATCCTTTAGATTATAATGATTATTATTATATAATAAATAATAATAATAATAACTATAATAACAATAATAAAAATATTGTTATTAATATTAATAATTTTAAGAATTATTAAAATTAAATGTATAAAACTTTGATTTAAAAGTCTAGGGGGTTATAATGCCAATTTTGAAACTTCAAAGAAACTTTTTAACATGAAATAACAAAATGTAAACCACAGTACCTAATTGTGTAAATGTTAAAACCCAAACCATTCCCCCCCCCCCTTTTACCCCGATTTTCCGGCCGGTCCTCGGCCACCGCTGGACGCAGCTCCGGCAAGGCCAAAAAAACCGGGTTTTATGCCTCGTTTCGACCCCAAGTACACCAAAACATTTGTGAGGCAAAATCAAGCCTGTGTATGCATGTTAATGTGGGGTTCAATGCGGATTTAACACTCTTTGATCTTGAAACCGAACACACATCATTAATCAAATCGGTTTACATCTAAACCATAGTAACAACACAATCAAACGACTAGAAACGTTCCTTTAATTATCCCAAACTAAATATGATGAATGATTGCACCTGCAACAACAATTAAGCAACTTAATTCGATCCGTAACCCCGATTTGAACGTTGCAGCCGTTGGGTACAAAATCGAATGAATTGAACATATAATTTAGAGGGCTTTTACTCTAATTGGGTAACCTGAACTCCCTGAATCCTCAATTGCTTGAAAGACATACACACACAACGAATTGGAAATCAAGAACAGTCGCAAGTCTCGAATCTAAAATCCACAATTCGATCTTAATCAAGTAAGTATGTTACATCTTTAGACTCGATTACACCTAGGATCAAAAGCCCTAAGGTTAATCGGGTCAAATCATTCGATTTGGCTTTCAATTTTGAGATTTCACGAATTTAGGTTCATATGTTTTGGCGTTTTTGTACAATTAGTGTTTTTAAGTTTTCAGAACTCAACCTTAGCGCGGCTGAGGCCCTTGGTTCGTTGGTAACACTCGTGACTTCTAAACAAGAGGTCCCCGGTTCGAATCCAGGAAACCTCGTGTTCTATTTTTGGGGCCTTTTGGCCTTCAACATTAATTTTATATTTTTTAAAAAATTATAAAAAACCTTTTTATAAAATCTGATAATTTTAAAATGCTTTTAATTATTTTCTGTAAATTAATTTCTTAAAAAGAAATACTTTTAGGCTTTCTTTTCTTTTCTAAAAAAATTAATATAAATAATTTATTTTTATAAAAAAAGCTATACTTTAACCAAAACGTTGTTCCACAAATGTGATTATTTCAAACGTTAAAATTATTGCCAAAATTATATTTATTAGACTTTATTTAACCTTTAGGAAATTATTATAAGTGTTATAATTTTTATATAAAACTTTATATAAAATATAATAATGTTCTTCGATATTAATAAATATAAATGGTTCCATTCGTTAAATATAATTATTTGACAATCCCTAATACCACAATGAACACTAGTCTTCGTTAATTCATAAAACTTAGTATTATTAAACTTAAACCTTGTAAATATATATATTTTTAGGTACATTTTGAAGGATTTGCATTGGCGTGTTATTTAATATTTCTTATTAATCATCATTTCTATACTTATTTGCCAAGTGAGTATTTCTATACCCTTTTTTATATTTTCACACTTTGCGGTGAAACATGTTACTTTATAAGTATTGCACTTGTAAAAATGTTTGATTCTTGTAAACTTATGACAATTCACTTGTATGTCGTGGTTAGTATCTTTGTAGCTATCATGTAATGTCGATTATATGTACAATCATTAACTATTGCTAGCTAGTGAGGTCATAGACGTATGGGCCTGACAAGCCTGCTTGGTTAATCCAAGTACACTTAGCTAATCGTATATACTTGTAAATGTTTGAGACTTGTAAAACTGTCAAGGTTGATTGTGCATTCTGCCTTACATCCCTAGTTACTTTGTTCACTAATTTCATAACATGAATTGCCATCTTTTATATACTTATGTAATGAAAACTATGGAAATCTCACCAACATTATTGTTGACCTTTTATTTTTAACATGTTTTAGCAAATGCACAAGTTTGATTGCCACCTTTGAAGCTTGTTCACACTTAGGAATGGACCTAGTTAAATAGATGAATGAGCTTGAAACATTACTTTTATGCTTTTTAATTTCTTTATTAGAGACTTATGTTTGTAATGTAACCGTTGAAACTTATGATTAATATATTTGGATTTAATAATAGCGTTATGTGGCTACGAACGATCTTAACTCTCACATCTCGACGTTTGCGCCGTCAAGGTTGGAGTGTGACATAGATCTTCAATCTGATGACCCTTACTCTATTAAGTATGTCACTTTGACCATTTTCCTAGAATTTGGCCATGTGATTTGAGTATACAGTGGGGTTTACAGTGAAGGAGGTAAAGTTGGTAGATTGTGTTAGAAACTGTGACTGGGGTAGTGAGATTGAGATTCTCACTAAGGATCGAATATAGTGACTGAGTTAACGATTGAATGGCGGAATCAAACAATCAAGAAACATTCAATGCAGAATAAATACTCATAAATGCTTTTGTATATATTAATAAAGGTTATTGATTACAAAGACTGCTAGGGTTTAGCAAGAAAAGTAATAATACACCTAGAAATACAAATATTCTCATTGTCTAAATTCTATCACCTCATGTACGAGGCTATCTATTCTATTTATAGGCAGACAAGATGCCTTTTACAAAATGACTAAACTACCCCTGACCTATTACATCAAAACTAGTCTAAGTCTTGATCCGCATCTCTGCTTGTTCATCCGCATTGGTAAATGCGGATGAGTTGACTTGATCAGCATTTCTTCACTTGATCGTCCGCATTAGTATGTTGGTCATCCGCATTGGTTAATGCAGATGAACAATACTTATACGCATTTGTCCGGTCATCCGTATAGGCAAATATGGATGAACAAAGTCTTGTCCGCATTACTAATTGGTCTTCCGCATTTGTCAATGCAGAAGAACAAATACTTGTCCGTATTTGTTTTATGTCTTCCGCATTGACAAATGCGGAAGACCATACTTGGTTTTTTCTTTTGCAGGATCTTCATCCACATTTCTTCTTGGACTTATGGGATTCTAGCAAACAACCATCAACCCACCTATTGAATTGGCATGTATGATCCTTTCAGGGTGCAACAATACTCCCCCTAAGGATTATACAGCCTATGTTCTTCAATGTTTGGGAGGTGATTGATGTTGTGAGGATTCCGCTGGGTCTTATGGAGGTAGTAAAAATGCTGCTTTAGTTGGATCCAGAATGGCTTTAATCATGTTGACAAAATCTGTTGCTTCTGACATTCTTTCTCTACTCGGCACATGTATCTTCATTTTGCTTATATTGTAGATGGCTTCTATTGGTAACTTCTTTAAAGAAATGGGTTCCCAAATAGATACAGCACAGAGACCATCCCTGTGAATTTGTAAGCTCCTACCGACATCTACCTTCGGTTTGACAATATTCCCAAGTTGCAATGGAGTCTTCTTTTTCTTTCTTTTGTCTCTCTTGGGAATGATACAACCATAAGCCAATTTGAGCAACTTGATGCACTTTAGGAAGAAGTACATATCTTGCTCTCCCAGTATATTGTTTATTTCCTTGAAGTGTCTGCTATATATATAGTGAATGTAGGATTCATCAAGCAATCTTAATTCATATCCACTAAATAGTCTTATTTCAGCACCCTCCTTTTCTCCCCACTTTCTTTCCATCACAATCTCATAAGTTTTTTCATCATAGTACACATTTGAGATAGGTGTAGAGGAATGAGTACCAGACATCATTTTTCTTTTTAAAGATTCTGTTGGTTTCATTTTCAACTCTGGAAACACAACTTTTTTAGCTTGTATTGTCTTCTTCTTCTCAAGAGGATTAATAAATGACTTATCTTTCCTCATGCATATTGCCTTTAATGATTTAAAATTGTTAGTACTTTTGAACATTTTGAGTATGTTTTCAAATTCATATCCCCTGAACATAGCTGAATGATTGATCAGTTCCAGTTGAGCTAGTTCTTTTAAGTCATGGATCTCCAGGGCATTTACAAGAGTAGAGTACTCTGTAAAGAATTGGACCAACCCGAAGATCCTTTTAACCATAAACATGTTCCAAGTACTGTCATACTTCCATGCAATTATTTTCTTATCAACTTTGCCTCTGGGAGTAGATACCCCTCTAATTAACTCAGCAGTGGTTAAACATTCTTGTAGTTTTAGTTGAGAGGGTTCTGCAAACCATTCAGGGTATTTATGAAGTACATGAGCCAACAACTCTTGATCTTTTTGGTTTAGCAGCCTGTCTTGAGCAGTTACTCTTGATCTTGGCTTTTTGTTTATGATTTCTTCTTCTATCTGCTTGAGCCTATCTTTCTTTTCATTAGTCATTTGGAGAGTTGCAGCACTTAATGAGTTTGTTTTCATATTCCCAAGCTTCCTTCTTATGAAGCCTTGGCTTGAAAGATAATCCTTCATTTCCTTATCTGACATGCTATAAGGACCAGGAAATAGTGGTTCAGGAGTTGAGGTTGATTTCTTCATTGCAGACAATTTTGGCAGAGGAACCTTTCTAGAAAATGTTCTTTCATACTTAGTTTCAAGTTTGGATCCAACAGATTATTGACCTTTTCTTCTTCTGCTTTCATGCCTTCATATGTCATACTAAAGACTTCATCTGGATCATACCTGTGATTGATTAAAAACATTGCTTTTATCATCGGATCATCAGTTTGAGCCTTTGACACCATTTCATCCACACATCTTTCTTTTACCACAGGGCTGTCAACATCTACATGCTCATCAGCATTATATCCTCCCTCAATCTCTCCTTCTTCAGGATCAATGAATACAACTAGTTTCTTCAATTGTGCCTTAGCTTTTTCATGTTCATCCTGGAATTCTGCTATTGCAGCAAGACTTCTGGGATCATCTGGTTTGGCTTTCTTTGCTGGTTCTTCTTCTTTCATGGGTCTTTTTCCTTTAGCTTTCTCAGATAAGTATTTCCTCTTTCTGGTATAAGTTTGAAGTGGAGGACCAGAAAAGGGTTCAACTTGTTTCATCTCCTCAGGCAATTTTTTAGCCTCTTTTTGTACTTTTTCTTGATCATCGGCCTCTTTTTCTTCTCTTTCTTTTTCTTTTTCACAAAACTTTTTAATCGTATCTTTTTGTTCTTCTGATAATGACACAGCAGGTACCATTTGCATGCTCAACTCTTTCTCCAATGGAACTGGAGATTGAGGAATGACCATAATGGGTTCAGTGTTGGTCCTCTGGTCTGCAACAAATCCCAAAAATCTTCATCTATTATGAATTCTTCAGAAGTAAAGCTATCCAAAGCACTGATTAATTCTTCAAATTCAGCTCTCTCAGTTTGAGTAGCATCTGATTGCCTAGAATAAACCACAATCTCTAGACTTGATTCTTCATTCTTTGCCTTGCCAGCATCTTTTTCTTTTTCAACATTTTCAGTAGATGATTGCTTCTCATCAGTCATCATTCTTTCTTCATTTTTTTTATTTTCTTCAGCATCGGTAGATCTTTGTATTTCAATCACATCTCAAGTTTAGTGATTCTTTAAGTTTGGCTATCAATTTGACTTTGGAGATATGAGATTATCTCTGCTTGTTCTTCAATCATATCTTCTTGTTCTTCCATAGCTATAGTTTGAATGGCAAGTGTATCAACATGGCCACTTACTTCTTCTCTAGAATGGTTAAGTGCAGCTTTTATGTTTTCAATCTTTCTCTTTCACCTTCTTTTAGCTTCATGTTTTTCTTTAAGCTCTTTTAACTCATGCTCCTTTTCATCAAGCTCTAGAATCCTATTATCAATGATTCTAGCCCTCCTATTCAATATCCTTTCCATCCTTTCAATTTTTTGTAAGAGCTTAGAGATTAACTCATCTTTTTCATCTGGTCTATTTACATTAGACTCAGCAAAACTCTCTGAGGGAGCAGTCTTAGAAGTGACTCTCTTTTGAACATGATGATCCTCCTCATCCGAAGATGATTTGGAAGCTTTAGATGTTCTTGTTGAGTCTCCAAACTCAGATGGAATATCATGGGCAGACAATGGTTGAAATGGTGATATGGGTGAGTGATGAGTTGGTGATATTCGTGGTTAGGATATTGGTGATGGTTGTGGTGTTGGTTGTGGAGATGGTTGTGGAGATGGTTGTGGAGTTGTTTTTGGAGATGGTTGTGGAGTTGGCTATGGAGATGGTTGTGGAGATGGTTGTGGAGTTGGTTGTGGAGATGGTTGTGGAGTTGGTTGTGGAGATGGTTGTGGAGATGGTTTTGGTTAAGGTACAAATGGTGATGCATAGTCATGAATTTCAGGTTTAGTATGAGAATCACCCCCTGCACCATCATGGGGTGATACTGACCTTTGCCTATGAGCACCATCAGTTTGCTCATCTGCAGCTTGTTCATCATTATGATCTTGAGCATCTTGTTCTTCTCCTTGTTCTTCTTGATTGATCCGTTGAAGCATCAAAGGAAGAAAAGGTGAGTGAGCTCCACTGTAAAAGTTTTTGGGATCCCTCTTCTTAATGTACTTGTATGATTTTGCATTATAATGAGGAATATCAAGCACTGGTCCTCAGTAGCAAGATCTGGGAATGCTTCATTTATCAGGCACTGAATGAATATTGGATACATCAATAACTTGTATCTTCTCCCCTCTTGTATATTGAAATCAGGCCATGAAATACATAAGCAGACATGTTGAATGGTCTGTTTGTGCAGAGAGCATAAATTGCTGATGAAGTGGTGATTGGAATATCATTCCACCCTGTTTTTCTCTTGGATAAGCAGTGTTGAAAGAGGTGGATTAGAAATCTCCAGTGCAAATCAACTAATCCTTTCACAATCTATTTAGCTTCAAATCCCCTTCATATCCAATCTCAGCAAACAAGGTGGTTATGTCATCCTCATCCAGCTCTAGTGGTGCATCAGCATCATCACCAAAATGCAAACATCTTCTTACAGAATCTTCAGTCATGCTCAGAGTATGATTATTATCAATTCTTCCAGATAAAGTTCTAACACCATCTGCTTCAATCGCTTTAGCTGAATTCCAGAAAGACCTTATGAAGTTCTACAGGATTGTTGAAGGGTTAGTTACAACACAACAACACAAAGAGGAGATTAACTAAACTTTAATAAAACAGTAAACTGGATTAACCAAGTGTTAAGATACTAAGTACACAAGTAATGCAGGAGACAGAACACAAAGAACACAAGTGTTTGGTTTTTCAAGAATGCAGTATGTTGCCTTCTCTATGTTCTATTACAAGTGTTACAAAGCATATTCGAAAGATACAAGAACATGAGATACTTATACTACATCCTACAGCTGGCTATACTTTGAAAGCCAGCTGGATACAATTGACTAGACATAAAGAAAATCAATTGTAGAGTCAAAAGGCAGATTGCCTTTTGACTTGTGACTATGACATGCCATAGCTCACATCCTTATCTATTACAGAAAAGATAAAGTACATAAAGTAGAAAGTTACAGACTCAAGACCTCAATGTACAGTTACCAAAAGCATGGACCTTTTCACCAAACCATGTAAGTTGTTGACTATCAGAGTTGCAGCAGAAAGGTGTCCAGCTTTATGGAACAGTACATCAGATAAAGCATGTTACTAAAAGTCTTCGGAAGAAATCTGTCTTCATGAACTTGAAGCTTGAGAAGACTTTGTATCTGAGGCTTTGAAAGACTTCATGTTTGGCTTCGGAAGATATTGGTCTTGGCTTCAGAAGATTTCACACTTAGAGTATTTTTATGTTTCATGTGTGAAACTTCCTAAGCTTCTTCTTTAATGCACTTGTGCAGCATACAGGAAAGACTAAAGTTGTTTAGGTTGCATTAGTCTCTTCATTAGTCTCGACAAACTCCCCCTAGGCTGATGCTACCAAAACACTTTGAAAACTTCATATATTAACAGTCCTCATTAGGATGATCACCATTCCTTTCTTCATAAGATGATCAGGATCCTTCAGGCTGTCAAAGTGTCTTCTCATGTCAAAGAGGTCATGCAGAGGCAACTGAAACATATCTTGCCATGTATAAATGTCTTCAATGCCTTGATCTCTAATAACATGCCATCTTTATGGATTTGTGGTGTATGTCCAAGACAAGATGGGTCTTCCTATTGCTAGAGGAGCTAATTGAATTAGAGTTGGTGTAGCTTCCTCTGACTGCACATCCTCAGGCTGTTCTGATTCATCCTGAGGGTTAGAAGGGGATGCAGGCTTCTTCTTCTTCTTAGACTTTGGTCTAGAAGCCATCCTCTTCTTTCTCTTTCCAAAATTTAACTGAGAAGACTGGCCTGCAGCATCAGATTGATCTTCACTATCTCTCTTAGTTGGGACTTCCTCTCTCTCATGTTCAGATGGAGAGGGAGGTTGACCCTGATGTGGATCAGAAGATGAAGCTTGTTGAGCATTAGCAGGAGGTCTGGGTTGTGTTGTGTCTGGTTGTTCAACCTTAACCTCCACTTCAGGTGGGGCCTGACATGAAGTGAAGTGTAAGTCAGTGAGCTCTCCACTCTTAATCTTCTGCTTGATTACCCTGATATGCTCATCCATAGTGGATAGAGACATGGGTCCAAGTCTCCTTCCGAAGAATCCATACAGCTTCAAGAAGCTCATCATCCTCTGCCTATCAGCAGACTTCTTCATGCTCTTTTGGATGATGGCTCTTGATTTTGCAGCTTCTTCCCTTAGCTTCTTCTTGTTGTCTTTCTTTCCTTGACAACTCAAGCTCACGTTGTTTCTGTCTTCTTCCTTATCTACTTGAGGTTCTTGTTGAACCACATCTCTTGTTCAGGACTTTCTTGAACTGGTGAGAGGGTAGGCATACCTTTCTATAGTCTTTTTCTTCTTCTCTCTTCTTTAACTTGTACTAGGAGTTCTGCATCTTCTGCCTCCTTCTTCTCTCTTGACCTTTCCAGGTCAACCAGTTCATTTAATTCATCCAAGGGAAGAGAAATGACACTATCTATGTCATAGTTCCTAGTCTGCAGATAGTTAATCCTGATTGCTCTTAACTCATCATTTTGAGTATCTGGTCTGGGGGCAGCCTTGATTGTAGACTCCATGAGTCTTGGAGACTCAGCAGAGGAACTTTCTCCCCTTAGCCTCCTTTTCCTCTCTCTCCTCCTCCTCAATCCCCTCACATGTCATTTTTCCCTTTGTCACTCAAAGACCTTTGTGACTCAAGGTGGAGAGAGCTTTGGCTTCATTGCTTGTTGCAGCATCTGAGCTTAGGCCAGAGAGGTTGAGAAGCACCTTCACCAGCAGGTGTCTCAAAAGGAATATGGATCTCTACAGCAGTTGGAGATGATGAGACTGGGCTCTCAGGTTCTCTCACTGGGCCTTCAGTCAAGGTTTCCCCTATGAAGCTAATCTTAAGGTCTGCCTCAACATCCAGTTGACCAATGAAATTTCACCTGAGATTCAAGGTGACTGACCTTTGAGACTAAATAAGTGCATGTTTTAGACAGTTTTTGCACCAGTAGTCTCAGATTCCCCTTATCTTCATCCGAAGATTCATTGGGGGATGAGATGATTGGACCAGAGTCCTCTCTCTCACCACCAGCTTGAGGTTCTTGGCTGCTGGTTTTCCTCTGCTCACTGGCAGTCTCAGTTGAGATGTCAGTGAGCTGAGTTGCCATGGTTGAGGTCTTAATGATGTAATCACTTTCAGAAGTGAGAGCCTCTTCCATATGGACATCCTAAACAGGTTCAGGAGTGTCCACCTCAGTTGTAGGTGACTGATGTGGGAAAGATGTAGGAGACTCAGGAGTACTCATCTCTCTTTGAGTAGAGGGAAAGAAGGGAGATTCATTATACTACTGAAACCTATATCTTCGTCAGTGTAGAAATCAAGATTGGGAATTGGTTGGTTGAGATCTATAGACTGGGGATGGTAATGTCCCTTGAAGGTTGATCACTTAAGTGTGAAGACTCAGAGTGATGGCTTAAGGCAGTATGGCTAATGAGCTCATCAGGCTGAGCATAAGGAACCTCAGCACTTATTCTTGAAGAGATGGGAGTGGTCTGCTCCTTAGGAGAAGTGGGAGCTCTAATGTCCACTGCTTCCTGTATGGTTGAGTATATGGGGGCCTCCACAGACTGAATAGTCTGAGCAGGGGTTCGTTTGGATTTTTTTTGGTAGGTGATGAGATTTGAGGCTGTGTGGGTGGTTGGGAAGTAGCAGGTGTGGGTTCAACACTAGCTTGTGCTGCTAGGTTGTTACCTTGAGCAATGAGCTCTAACATTTTTCGGACTAGGGCTGTTTCTACCCCAGAGAATCCAACAGTGGATTTTCTTAGTATTTTAAAGATGCTGGGCTTTATCTGTCCCAATTTAAGAATGTTACCTGTTTCCCTTAACTATGAGCCCAGTTCACAATTAAGAATGTACTGGACATATCTAGGAGTCTAAATTAGCAAGTAAATTTGTATAAACAAACTGAGAGTACCTGAATTTGACCCGCTAAACCATTCCATGGATTATGAAGGAGAGATCCTCAGGAATCTGGTCCCATCCACCATGCTTGTTTGATAAGTTGTGGATGACCACATGGAGCAAGAATCTCCATTGGGATGAGACCTTCCCTTTACTAAAGGTCTTTACAGAGAAATCTCCCTCATATCCCATCTGCACAAAGGAATGATTGACAGCTTCCTTGGGAAAAACACCTCACCTTCTTTATCATCCAGCTGAAGATGTCTGTTGATGATGGCCGGAGTGATGAAGATTGTTCTCCCCTACACTGTGGAAGACAGTGCCTTCTCCCCATCCATAATGACCTCTTGGAAGGTCTTCCAAAATTCAAGCAACTGACCCTCATAAAGTGGAGGATTAATGGTTAGGGAGGTGAAGTAGTTTGACAGAGTTAGGAAACGGCAAACCTCTGAGAAATGAGGATCTTTCTCGGAGCTTAACAGAGCAACCTGATTATGTTGTCTGTGTAGCTGCATGGTAAAGTTGGGATCATTTCTGCGAGCAAGGTTGGCCATTTTGAAGTAGCTTAAGGACGAAGAAGAAGAAAGAAATAAATTTCAGAGAGAAATTTGGGGTTTTAGGTTTGGAGGAAGAACAAATGATAGAAAGAGGGGGGAAACCATTGGGTTTATATGTGAGAAGGATTTCAGATAAAGCTTAATGAAAGAGGATAAACTTTGAAATCCGGATGTCGGTCCCACCTTTGAAAAAGTAGTTTATTTTTGCTCAAAAAGTAGTTTTCTTTGAAGTCAAAAAGCTTTTGAACGTTAATTATCTTCGGAAGTTTTAATTAAAATGCTTCCGAAGCTAAAATGACTTCGGAAGAATTTCCTAAGAGGTTTGAGAATTTTGCTTCAGAAGAAAAATTAAAACTTGAGTGCTTTGTGTATAAACTAACAAAGCTTCTGAGAGTTAATTTTGCTTCGGAAGTAAATGGTCCTTGAAAATGAGTAGTGTGTCTGAGACAAGTATTTAAGCTTCGGAAGATAAATTTGAGAACTCTTCCGAAGGTAAATTTCTCAGACAGATATTTATTTTGAAGGCTTGATTTACTTCCGAAGTTAAAAGCATAACTTCCGAAGTATCAGAAATTTTCAAAAATCTAAGGAAAGTCTTCAAAAATAAACTTTCATCCAAAGAAAACATGAGCTTATGAAAGTGATGAACTAGACACTTAGGACACACATAAATTTTAAAGAAATAATAAGAATTAGTTTTAAGAAAAGCTTACTCAAATTTTATCATCCCAATAGCTTATATTAGATATTTAAATTTCTGTTCATTAAAAGCCTTTATAAACAGATCAACATATTATTCATCTGTGTGAAATTTGACCAATTTAATTAATCCATTTTCATAGTTATCTCTTATTAAATGATACCCAATATTGATGTGCTTTGTCCTTGAGTGCTTCACAGGGTTCTCTGTCATTGAGATAACACTATTGTTGTCTATGTGAATGGGAGTCTCCTTGAAGTTTAACCCATAGTCCAGCATCTGATTTTGAATCCAAAGTACTTGAGCACAGTAGCTTGCAGCAGCAGTGTATTCAGCTTCGGCAATTGATGCAGAGACACAGGATTGTTTCTTGCATTGCCATGAGACAACCCTTCCACCAAGAAATTGACATCCCCTAGATGTAGACTTTGCAGTCATGTTGCAACCACCATAATCACTATCTGTATAGGCATACAGATTGAAGTCAGAATTCTTAGGATACCATAGTCCAAGTGTTGATGCACCTATGAGGTATCTTAGAATCCTCTTGACAGTGATAAGGTGAGACATCTTAGGGTTGGCTTAATATCTTGCACAAATACATGTAGCAAACATGATATCAGGCCTGCTTGCAGTAAGATACATAAGAGACCCAATCATAGCCCTATATAAGTGCTCATCTACACACTCCCCCTCAAGATCAGGACCAAGAGAGTGGTTTCTAGCTATGAGTGTCTTAGCAATCTTGCAGTCAGTCATATTGAATCTCTTGAGTATATCTTGAACATACTTTGACTGACTTATGAAGATGCCATCTTCAACTTGCTTCACTTGAATTCCCAGAAAGAAATTGAGTTCCCCCATGGCACTCATTTCAAATCTGTCATTCATCAGCTTCTCAAAGTCTTTGTTGAGCTTTGGATTAGTTGAACCAAAGATGATGTCATCCACATATACTTGAACCAGCAATATGTCTTTTCCTTGTTCTTTGATGAAGAGAGTTCCATCTATAGTACCTCTCCTGTATTCATGTTTACAAAGATTCTCAGATGGTGTCTCATACCATTTCCTGGGTGCCTGATGCAACCCATAAGAGCTTTTTCAAGCTTGCAGACATAATCAAGATGATCAAGATCTACAACCAGGTGGCTATTTGACATAAACCTCTTCATCTATCACTCCATACAAAAAGGCACACTTCACACCAAGTTGAAAGACCTTGAAGTTCTTGGATACAGCAAATGCCAGGAATATCCTAACAACTTCTAATCTTGCTACTGGAGCAAAGACATCAGTGTAGTCAATCCCTTCTTCTTGTGTGTATCCTTGAACAAACAGTCTAGCTTTGTTCTTGATGATGATGCCTCTATCATCTTTGTTGTTCCTAAACACCCATTCGGTTCCAATGGTAGTCTTCCTGGAAGAAAGAGGACAAAGGTTCCAAACTTTCTGCCTTTTTAATTGAAGCAGCTCTTGTTGCATAGCTTCAATCCAACTTCCATCCTTTAGAGCTTCATCAACTTTCTTTGGCTCTATCTGGGATAGAAAACAAGAGTGAAGAAAAACATTTGCTTCATGGGTTTGTTCTCTTGTCTTTACCCCTAAGACAACATCTCCAATGATGTTTGTGGTAGGGTGAGACTTGTGGATCCTAAGCTGAGGGATCACAACAAGTTGTTTAGAAAGATCTAAATTAGAGAAATTTAGATCTGGCATTGAAGTTTCTCCCACCACATCAGCACACTTTTTAAGTGAAACTTGATCCAAGCAGTGTGTGACATCATTGATGTTCTCATCAATGGTGTGGTTAGTGGCATCAAGAAATTCTTGGTCACTGTCACCACCACCATTGTTGTCTTCCACAGTTGAGGTGTTCTTATCTGGTTGTAGAGCCTCTAAGCTGGAATTTGAAGGCATACCAGATGTATCAGCTGAATTTGTCATTGTTGGGCTGACAGAAATCTCATTTGCAGAAGTGGTTCCAACTGGAGTTAAGATATATGTCTTGAGGATCTTCCTAGCTCAAATCTTGGATCAGGATCATCTGTATTTAAATTTGCCGCAGATCCTGAAACAATCTCACAAGATTAGTTAAAACAGTTGGTAACCAAATCAAGATCAAACAACCAATCCGGATCAGAACCAGCAACACAGGGTGTGTGTTCATTGAAAGTCACATTGGCTGACTCCTCAACAATTCAAGTTCTGAGATTGTGTACTCTATAAGCCTTAGCTTGAGAAGAGTATCCAATAAAGTGTCCATCATCTGATTTCTCAGCAAATTTGGCAATTTGATCTTTGGTATTCAAGATGGTACAAGGACATCCAAATGACCTGAGAAAACCAATGAAACGTTTGCTCTTGTGCCAAAGTTCATAAGGAGTCTTGCCATTAGTCTTAACTACTAAAACTCTGTTTTGCACATAGCAGGCTGTGTTGACTGCCTCTGCCCAGAAGGTGATGGGCAGTTTAGAGTCAGACAACATGGTTCTTGCAGCTTCAATCAGTGTCCTGTTTCTCCTCTCAGCAACACCATTGTGCTGAGGAGTCCTGGGAGAACTGAATTGTCTTGTAGTACCCTTTTCATCATAGAATGTATCAAGGATATGGTTCTTAAATTCGGTTCCTTGATCACATCTTATGATCTTGACCTTGAGATCAGACTAATTCTCAATCTTTAAGATGAAATTCTTCAGAATCTCAAGAGTTTCATCCTTAGTTCTAAGGAAGAAAACCCAAGTGAATCTTGTAAAGTCATCTGTGATCACTAGATAGTATAAGGTCCTTCCTAAACACATTAAACTGGTGGGCCCAAAGAGATCCATATGTAACAAGTGTAGGGGTGTAGTGATGAAGTTCTTTTCCTTAGGCTTGTGAGATACCTTATGTTGCTTCCCTTTCAGGCATGCAACACAGTGGTCATCACTTGTAAACTCTTTCTTTGTCATTCTAGTTACCAAATCATGCTTGATTAATTTATTCATGTTCTTGAAGTTTACATGGTAAATTCTTTTATGCCATAGGAAAGACTCATCACTATTGGCTTTAGACAGAAAGCATGAAACTTCTCTAGAGGGAGAGGTTTCTTGCAAATCCATCTTGTACATATTCCTTTCCTGGGGGCTCTAAGGAGGATATGCTCATGAGGAATGACCACACAAGGCTTAAGAACAATGCACTCATGCTCAGTAAAGAGCATGTTATGACTCTGATCACAAAATTGAGATACACTCACAAGATTGTATCCAAGCTCCTTAACAAAGTTTACCTTTTCTATGCTGAGCTTACCATTTGTGGCCTTGCCCCTTCCAGAAATGTAACCACCTTCATCTCCTCCAAAAGCAACTGGCCCTCCATCAATCCTTTCAAAGTTCTGGAGTAGTGACCTATTGCCTGTCATGTGCCTGGAGCAGCCACTATCTATGATCCAGACATTTCTGTCTGTCTTCAGCTATCCCTATACAAAGAGAATGATTAGTTACATTTGGAAACCCAAGCCTTGCTTGTCTTGGGCTTATTTGCAGAAGGTAATTCAATAGTAATAGATCCTATGGTTGTACTAAGAGGATCTTGAGCTATTGTTGATGGAGAAATCTCTGTCACTTGGTCTTTCTTAGACATCCACACCACCTTTGGAAACTTGGACTTGACCTTCAAAACTTTAGAAGCTTTTGGAACTTCAGAAGTTTTGATGACTGAACCTTCAGAATATTCTGCAGACACTGCAGCAGACTTCAATGCTTCGGAAGAACTCCTTTCTTCCGAGACCAAATATTCTTCCGAAGAGAATTTTCCACTTCCCTTCTTGTTAGATTTGGAACTTCCGAAGGAAACAAGTTTTCCTTCCGAAGCTTGAATCTTCTTAGAACTCTTTGAAGCCTTTGTTTTGTTCATACGGATAGTACCTTTAGGATTAAGGGACAATCCTTGGCAATGTGAGTGGTACTTTCACATATGACACAATTCATTTTCTTCTTCACAAGAGCCTTGTCTTTGGAATAGGAATGTCTTTGGTCACATCCCTTCTCCACCTCCATCTTTGCAGATGATGAGACAATCCTCTTAGGCTGAGGACTATGCTTGGAGTTTGATGGTCTAGGTTGTGCAACAGTGGTACACAGCAGATCAATTTTCTTCTTGGTGCTGAGATGAGTTGAACAAGAACCAGAACTCTTAGGAGAAGAGTTTTGGTTGATGTCTTTAGTCCCTACCACTTTAAACCCTGTAGAAATAAAAACTTTTTCTTCTTAGAGACAAAAGTAGTCTTGATCTCTTGAGCCTTCCTTGCCTTTCTTTTGCTCTTTCTGATCAAGTTCTTTCTCATGGACTTGGTCATCACAGTCTTCACTTTCTCCTAAGAAGGATAGTGGCCCTTCTTGGAATCCTCCTTTTCACTCTTTGCAGAGGGATTCTTCACTATCTCTTCTTCATCCTCTTCACTCATAGGATCTATGAGAGGAAGCTCATCTTCACAAGTTCCACACCTAGGAGATCTTACTGACAAGATTGTGTGTGGAGGAGCTATCTCATTGGATCCCAGTCCCTGCCTGTTTTGATAGCACACTTTGTTGTGCAGGGATGAGGATCTTGAAGGTCTCCTCTTCAAGAACACTCTTTTCTGCCCTGGCTTTGCTGATCACCAACTCAGCCTGGCACTCAGTTAACTTGGTTATGAGATCTTTGATCTGAGTCCTAAAATCTGTGTGTTCATGTTTTAGAACTAAAATGGTTTTTTCTAAGACCTCTATTTTCAGCTTGTAATCATTTTCAGACTTTCTAAAATCAGATTTTAAAATATTTAAGGACTCAAGGTTAGATCTTAGCTCTAAGTTGTAGGACCTGTACCTGTTAACTTTAGCAATGCATTCAGGAGTATAGAGATGTTCTAATACCTTGGCTTCATCATGATCGGCCATCAGTGCTTGGTTTGGAGAAGCATCTTCCACCTGAAAGCTCCAGTCAAAGCCTCCTTCTTTAACAACGACAGCAGCTTGCTGCTTTGACTTCTCATTATGGAGAGCTTTGTCAGTGTAGTTTGGTCTGGATTGTGTTTGGCCACTATTTGTTCTAGGTTCCTTACACTCTCTGGCAAAATGGCCCATCAAGTTACGGTTGTAACACCCGACTTTGCCTTTGTCCAGTCCAAACTTTCCACTGGTTGCATTGCTTGGAAACTTCCTTCCAGTCCTCTTGTAGAACTTCTTGGCTCTGTGAGTGAGTAAAGCTATCTGCTGGACTATTTCCATATATTCCAGATCATCTGGATGGATACAATCCAGGTCTTCAAGAGTGAAAAGAGAGTTGCCACAACTTTTATCAGAAGACACAAAAGCTTGAGAAGAGCTTGTCTCTTGTAATGGGCTTCCTTGAGTGTAGTTCTCCTTTGGTGTCTCTGGGAAGGTGATGAAAAGACCCTTTGGTGAGTTGTCAGGGTAGCATAATAGATGATGTTTGGGTTCTATGCTATCCCTTTCAATCACATGTAGGGCTGAACCCATTTGATTGTTGGAGTTTCCAGATGAACCTTGCATGTTCATCTCCATCTGGTAGCCACTGAGAATCCCATATAACTCTGTAAGAGTAAGAGTTTTGAGATTTTAGTTCTCTTGATCACCACACAGTAGTGTGTCCATTGCCTAGGAAGTGAGGACATGAACTTCCTTACAATGTCTCTGTTTTCAAGAGAAAATCCTCCATCCACTAGGGTATCCACAATCTTAACATACCTGAAGTACTGCTGAGTCATGGTTTCACCTGTTTTGAAAGTGAAGTTTTCAAACTACTGCTTTAGGAGATCCTTCTTGTTCTCCTTGGCTTCAGAAGAATCCTCATACATTAGTTTCAGTGCATCCCACAACTGCTTGGCTGTTTTGCACTTCTTGAAACCTCTGTATACAGAGTTTGGAAGGGCAGTTTGAAGAGCTATCATGGCTTTTCTGTCTATCTCTACTCTCTTCCTATCTTCATCAGAGTAGTTAGCCATATCTTTGGGAATCATGCCAACACCAGTAGCAGAAGGGGTGCTGGGTATCAAAGGTCCATTCTCAATAGACTCCCACATTCTTGAATCAAGAGACCTGATGAAACCTTCCATTCTTAAACACCAGGTATCAAACTCATCAAGAGTGATCAGTGGGGACTTGTTCATGGTTCCAGTTTCCATATCAGTCTTGGAAATGGCTGCCATTTGAAAAGTTTTAGTATTTGTGTGTGTGAGGGATCTTAAGATGGTGAGATCTTATATCAGGAGCCTGAAAAGCTCTGATACCAAATGTAGGATCATTGAAGGGTTAGTTACAACATAACAACACAAAGAGAAGATTAACTAAACTTTAATCAAACAGTAAACTGGATTAACCAAGTGTTGAGATACTAAGCACACAAGTAATGCAGGAGACAGAACACAAAGAACACAAGTGTTTGGTTTTTCAAGAATGCAGTATATTGCCTTCTCTATGTTCTATTACAAGTGTTACAAAGCTATATTCGAAAGATACAAGAACATGAGATACTTATACTACATCCTACTAGACACAAACAAAATCAATTGTAGAGTCAAAAGGCAGATTGCCTTTTGACTTGTGACTATGACATGCCATAGCTCACATCCTTATCTATTACAAAAAGGATAAAGTACATAAAGTAGAAAGTTACAGACTCAATACCTCAATGTACAGTTACCAAAAGCATGGACCTTTTCACCAAACCATGTAAGTTGTTGACTATCAGAGTTGCAGCAGAAAGGTGTCCAGCTTTATGGAACAGTACATTAGATAAAGCATGTTACTAAAAGTCTTCAGAAGAAATCTGTCTTCATGAACTTGAAGCTTCAGAAGACTTTGTCTCTGAGGCTTTGAAAGACTTCATGTTTGGCTTTGGAAGATATTGGTCTTGGCTTCAGAAGATTTCACACTTAGAGTATTTTTATGTTTCATGTGTGAAACTTCCTAAGCTTCTTCTTTAATGCACTTGTGTAGCATGCAGAAAAGACTAAAGATGTTTAGGTTGCATCAGCCTCTTCATTAATCTCTACAAGTTCTCATAGATTGTGGGTCTAACAACGATAGCATAAGCTACCCTTGTTGTAGAGATGAATCTGATATATCTCTAAGTCCTTTAGCTTTTGGCAAATCAGGGTTTAAATAACCGCTGACATTATGGAGCTTTCTCCATGAAAGATTTGCCATTTAATCTGCATAAGAGACATATGTGTTAGTTTTGATGAGAAAGCATATGCATAATTGTTCAGTTTGACTTTTAGTGGTCAAAGATGAACGTTTGAAGTCATTGTTTCATTATTGTCACATCAAATGGTGAATTTGTTGTAGAATAATCACATTTTCTTTGTTTTTAAAGTTTAGATAAACTATTTATTAGATGTTACTTCATTAATTTGTTATACATTTTTGTTTTTCATCAGACTCTGTTCTTGTGATGAACACAACTATGAAGGTTTTTCATGATGGTTAAAATTTCTCTTAGTTTGCATGTTCATTGATGTCGAAAATGTATAACATATCTTTGAATAAGTTGGATTTTGTTTGTTCTTTATTATCATTGGTTCTTCATTCACTTTTGGTTCAATATTCTGAAAGTTAGGTCACGAAAAATTTATGGAAATTCACCTTTCTATCAATGCTACTATTGTTTGGAATCGAGTATAATAATAGGTTATTTTGAACACACTAAATTCTTTGGTTGTTGATGATGAAGATGATCAAAGAAGGTTTACTGTGTTTTTGCGCTCGTCTCACTATATAGTCTCTCAAATTTGGAAAGTATTAAATGACCCTTTGAAATTCCTTTAAATAGTCAAATAATGGCTTTTACAAAATTTTACAAGTTTCAAAGCAAATACGATCACATTTTTAAAACACTGTAGCAAATGCGGAAGAGTAAATTTTAAGTCTTTGGGTCATCCGTATTTGTTTACTGTTGTAAATGCAGAAGTGAAAATTCAATAACTTTGCTATCCGCATTTCTTTACTGTTGCAAATGCGGAAGAGTTAACTTGTAATTTTGGCATCCGCATTTACATTGTAGCAAATGCGGAAGTTTTGTTACTTCTGTTTTCTTCTATCCGTATTTGTGCACTGTTGCAAATGCGAAAGAACTAAGTTCATCAGTATTTGTTCACTGTAACAAATGCGGTTGACAAAACTTATTCAGCATTGCTCATTTTAGCAAATGCGGTTGAATAACATTTGTCAGCATTTGCTCACTGTAGCAAATGCGGAAGATCTGACTATCAGCATTTGCTCACTGTAGCAAATGCGGAAGATCTGACTTTGTCAGCATTTGCTCACTGTAGCAAATGCGATAGAATAAACTCCACATTTACTTGATCATCATTCATTGACAGGAGATTAATCACTTAATTATTTTTGCTTGAAAATACATGAACATTGAATATATGTATCCACAAATGCGAATGATTAAAACAAATGGCGGAAGTGTAGATTTCATCTGTATTTGAAAAATGTGGTTGGACATTTAAAAGTTTATCCGCATTGACAAATGCGGTTGAACCCTTGAAAATTATTTATCCGCATTGATAAATGCGGTAGAACAATTTTTGTTCTGCATAGGTTCTAACACTTCAAAATTTCATGTATACTTGTAACACACTAATGCGGTAGAGTACAATCATTGTCCGTATGAGTTTCACTTGGAAATAAAAAGCTACCCGCATTGGTTATAAGCATGGGTTACCTTCACCCGCATTAACCAATGCACTTACCTGCATTAACTTTTGAACTTAATCATAAGTAATGTGACTGTTTTGATTTTTCATGTTATAAAGAGATGTCATTGATTGACTTTTCTTATGAAGTTGTTGGCTATTGAAGTTGTCAATTCTTGCTTGGATTGACTTATACTTCAGAAGTGATACAAGTTTCCCATTGTTTGACTGATCTTGGACTTTTCATGGTTTCAAGAATCTGCATAGGCTGAGATACTATGGTATAATTTCTGCAACAACACATGCATTTTCTTTTTCTTTTGTTTTTCATTTTTAAGACAGTAATTTAAGATAGTAACAATCTATAAAGATTTAATCAAAAACTTTAAATTACTCCCCCTAAAGTTTATATCCACATCTGGATAAAAGCTTTAAAGATTTAAAAACATTTTTCACAATTATATATATTGATTATTGATAATGAAGAGAAGTATATCTTTTGTTGAGATCATATCAATCTTACATTGCACATGTGCATTCTTTATGATAAAATGGACATGTTTATGAACTTGATGATTGAAGGTATGTTTGTCCTCTTAAAACCATACCCGGTTAATATTTTGATGCAAATGATATTTATCATGTTTTTGGTAAATTTAATTATTCAATATGTACCTCACACACAAGCATGGAATGATCAACCATCCTTATACAATGTATGGTAGAACTTTTTCACAACTTTCCTTACCAGGTTACTTAAATTATGAGAACTCATTTTCACTCATCCTTGTTGGGATTCTTTTACTTTGATCTTTTTCATGATGATCCACATTAGGATTCTTTTCACTTCACTTTGGAAGGTGATCCATGATAGGATTCTTTTGTTCATTAACATAGAATGTATTGCTTTTATAGATTCATCCAATTTGGATGTGATCCTCATTGGGAATCTTTTGAATCATTACATCTGCACTATGTGCTTGTTTCATTAGGTCGTTGCTTAGTAAAACAAAGATGAAACTTGATGTGGGTGAAAGAGATTCATAAAGCCTCATTACCTGATGTGTTTAGGTTACTACACACACATGCACTCAGATAAGCCAATACATACCTGTACTTGTGATGAGTGTTTCACTATTGAATAAGATTTTAATTCATCATTGCATGAATCTTCTCTTCCAAGTTAAGCCTACCAACATATCTGGTAAGTCATGACAGTCTTGCAATTTTTGAAATTAAGCACAGTGAATGATATAACGACTTTAACTATCTAGTATTTTTTGACTTGTTTTTTATGTTTTGAATTATTTTTTCTCAAGGTTAATCATGCCGATTGACTGACCAGGAATTCAAACCTACCAGGTTCAAATGTCTTAGTAAAAAATCAGCTAATTGATTTTCAATGGGTACTTGAATCAATTTGATTAACCCTGTTTCAGCATAGTCTCTCAAAAAGTGATATCTAATTTCAATATGTTTTTTTGAGTGCTGAACTGGATTATTGGTTATGAAAACAGCTGCAGTCTTGTCAATGTGAATTGGTGTTTTCTAATCTGGCAACAGGTGCAAACACTTCATCATAGTCGATTCCTTCTTCTTAAGTGTATCCCTGCGCCACTAATCTTGCTTTTTTTCTGATAACGATCCTTTTATCATCAGTCTTGTTTCTATACAGCCATCTGGTACCGATAGGATATTGTCCTTCAAGAAGATGTACCAGTTGCATACTTCTAGCTTCTTAAATTGGAACAATTCTTCCTGCATTGCTTCAATCTAGCTATTGTCTTGAAGATCCTCTTTGATATTTTTGGGTACTGTTTGACAAAGGAAGCATGAGAACAAACATATGTTTGCAATACTAGACTTGCTTCTTGTCACCCTCTCATTAAGATCACCAATAATGGTTTCAACTAGATGATTCTTATGTATTCTGGTGGTTGGAACAGAGTCACCAGCAATAGTTACATCAAGATTGGAGACATTCAGTTCATTATGGTCAGAGGCACCTTCATCATGTAATGTTGTTGAATTATTAAGGTTGTCAGACTTCATTTTAGTTCCTGCTTCAGCTTCAGCAGCATTGTGATTACTTTTATCATTTGATGTTCTTTGTGTTTCAGATGGAGGAGTGGCTTGTTTCTGATTTCTTATCTCAGTTGAAAGGTCATCTGAATGTGATGGTAACAAGCTTGGACCTCCTTCAGTTGAAACACTCAGATTTAGTGATGGTTGTCTGATAGGATCAGCTTGGAGAGGAACATCTTCACTCATGTATTCAGCAGATGTAAGAGGAATTAATGGAAAGTCATTTCTTCTTTCTACAGCTGAAGACGTGTCATCTGAATGGAGATTTCCTGCATCAGAGAAATGAAATTGATCAAATGATTTTGTAAGAGAGTCAATATCAACAACCAGTCGGGACTATCCGTAGGTTTAGGAAACGAATGTTCCTTGAATTGAACATTTGTTGATTCATCAATAATGTTTAATCTAGGATTAAACACTCTGTAAGTCTTTGAAACAAAAGAATAACCTACAAAGAATCCTTCATCAGACTTAGATGAAAACTTTCCGAGATAGTCTCGGGTGTTTAATATTGAGACAGGACTATCAAATGATTTAAGAAATCCCATGAATGGTTTTCTATGAAAAAGCAGTTCATATGGAGTAATGATGCTTTCTTTTACAATTAGATTTCGGTTTTGTACAAAGTACAATGTGTTAACTGCCTCTGCCCAAAAGGTTATTGGCAGCTTAGCATCGGCTATGTTGATACATGTGTCCCCAGTTTCTGAACTTAATGTAAAATGTCTTTATTGTCTTACACATATGTAATTGAATGGGTACTTGATGAAATACAATGTGTGGTTATGCTTATAATGTTGAATATTTCATTGCTTGGTATGTAATAACGCTTATTGAACTAATTATATAGGTTTGTGGTTGTTTGAATAGAACTAACTTAATTAATGATTGTGAAACATATTCAAACTTAATCATATGAAGTCCTCATATGATTGGCCCATGCTAATAGACCATACGCATGAACAACTAATGTTAATGAACCAATCGTACGAATGAACCAGGAGACTGGATCAGTCGCATGATTGAAACATGAGTTTGACTTAGTCGCACGACTGAACACTCAGTCGTGTGAATGGATCAACTGCATGACTCAATTGCACGACTGAACCATGCTAATGATTCAGTCGCCTGAATGAGATACCCTAACCTATAAATACCACATAAATCGTGGAAAAACAAAACACTTTGAATACCTACGTACTAAATCGTACCCTAGCCGTCCAAAGACCTCTAAGAACCTGTTCTAAGTTCATAGATCGCACTAGATCGATTCCCAATCGTTCCTAACGTTTAGATTCAATCCATATTCTTTCTATGTGCGTTCTCACTGATTGGATCGCCAATCACATAGGATTCCGCACTATTTGATTCGGTATACACGTATTTCAGTTAGTATTTCGTTTGATACACGATCCTAATAGGCTAGCATCGTTCTTGCCGCTTCAATCAGTGTTCTATTTCTCCTTTCAGCTACACCATTTTGTTGAGGAGTTCTAGCTGCACTGAATTGATGAGCAATGCCTTTGGTTGTACAAAAAGAACTCATGTCTTCATTTTTTAATTCAGTTGCATTATCACTTCTGATTTTTTTGACCTTAAGATCAAGTTGATTTTCAATTTGTGTGATAATGTTTTGAATTATTTGGGATGCCTCATTTTTATGAAGTAAGAACAACACCCATGTGAATCGTGAAAAGTCATCAATGATCACCAAACAATACTGTTTCTTTCTAATACTCATGACATGAGTTGGTCCAAACAGACCATATGAAGTAGCTTCATATGGAGTATTGTTTGTGTTCACCAGCTTGGATTTATGAGAAGATTTGTGTTGTTTTCCTTTGAGGCACGCTGAACATGATCAACAAAGTGAAATTCTTTTTGTGGAAGACCAATGACATGGTTTCCTTTGACCAATCTATTCATGTTTTTAAAGTTGGTGTGCCCCAAACGTCTGTGCCAAAGCTATGACTCATCAAATGATGCTTTTGACAAAAGACATGTTTCTTCTTTAGGTGATGCACAACACAGGTTTAAAACATAAGTATTATTCTTCCTCGGGGTCTTTAGGACAACCCATTCTTCAGAGATCTGAAATCCAAGTTTTAGAATATAGCAGTGAGTGTCTGTAAAGTGTGTTTATTTCTTGTCACGGATCTGAGACACGCTTAACAAATTGAAGTTCAGTTGTTCAGAGTAGTTCACTCTGTCAAAGCTCAGATCCCATTTGTCACAGATCCTTCACCTATAATTCTACCACCTTGTGAATCTCCACCAAATGCCACCGTAGTTCCTTGTATGCTTGAAGTCATGAAGGAGGGAACGATCTCCAGTCATGTGTCAGGAGCATCCACTGTCCACGTACCATAAGCTGTTGGACCTATATGGATGACCCTACAAACATAAAAGAACTAGTTAGAATGTGGAACCCAAGCCATGGTGGTCTTGGGTTTCCCGTTTCTATCTATTATGGTGACTTCATGATATTTTCCTCTAAATTGTGATCTATTTAGAGGAGATCTGGGAGATTGCTTATGATATCTTGCTAGAGTCTTCTCAACAACATCAATAGAAGAGTCAGATGAGTAGTAAAACCTTTGATCTCTGTTCATTTGAAGAAATTTAAATTGTTTTTTTATTTTCGAAGATCATTTTGGGTTTTGAAAATTAAGACTTTTGATTGATGAAATGGTTGTTTCTTTGACTTTTCCATGTTTCTTTTGTTTTACTAATGTAATGTAGTGATCTAGATGTTCTAGATTGATTGTTATGCATATGACTCCTGACTTGAGTTTTGCCTGATGATGTTGTTAAGATGGGTTTATTTTGGGGAATTCTTAATCCCTTCTCATTGAAGTAACAATCAGATGTATTGTGATCGTTCATATCACAGACTGAACAATATTTGTTGAAATAACAATTTTTGGTTGAGTGGTTGTTCATATCACAGATAGAGCAGTATTGATTATAAAAGCACTTTGTTGTCTTGTGATTGAACGTATCACTAATGTCACAATACATTTGTTTGTTGCTTGAATCAGATTTTGATTTGTGTGCCTCAACTGATTTTCATATTTGCTGCTGAGCCACTTTCTGTTGCTTAGGGGATGAATCCAAATAAGCCATTTTTGTAGTTTGCTTCACAACACTACATTTGTTTGATTTTCTGGGCTGTTTTTGTTTCTTCAACCCATTTCTCACCTCTTTCTCAAACTGGTCGACGTGTTCTTTGTTGCAAATATCAAACCCAACTCCCTGTCTTAGTTTTGAAGACTGGGGGTCTGATAGAGTTTTATGTGTTGAACTCAGTGATTCTTTTTGTATCTTTTTTAGTGAAATCTTTTCTGATTTGCTTGAATTGTTTGGAGATATGATCTCATTATAAAAATTGCTTTTAGCAGTGGGTTTCACTGATTTCGCATACTTCTTTTTACCTTTTAGAACAGAAGGTATGAATTTTATGAAAGGAACAATTGCTTTTATGGGGCTTGTGGGTTTCATGACACTCACTGCCTTGTATGAGCACTCTTTGATTTTGATTGGATGACCTAACTTGATTTTATCCTCATTGGTTTCAACATAACATCAGGTTTGTTTTGAGGATTGGTCACTTGTTTTACTATAGATTTTGGTTCCATAGTTTTAGTTTCAATTTACTCATTGAGTGAGATAGATTCAGGCATGACATTGTAGTTGTCATTGTATGGTGGAGGACATGAATTATACCTAATCCCTAACATGTCCTTTGGATCCTTTTGAGAATCAAGCATCTCTTGCAGCTTGACTGAAGACATTTGAAGCTTTTCAAGTTTCACTTTAGTCAGTGTATGTTCAGCCTTAGATTGAACTAACTTTTCAGTAAGTAGCTCATTCTCAGCTGCAAGAGTGTACTTTTCACCATGCAGTTTTTCAATGTCAGAGATAAAAGATTTAATTTTGATTTCAAAGCCTTTTATCTCTCTTTTCATCATCTCTGACTTCACCTTTTCTTCTTTAGTTTTATCAGCCAGTTTATGGTTATGCTCTTTATAACCTTGCAATTCAGAAATACATTTTTCACTACAATGGTTAGATTTTACCGCAATAGGCATTGGAGATGGACCATTGTTGATATGAGCCATAAGTGCATGATTCTGAAAATGAGGCTTGACTTCCTCTACATACATGCTCCAGTCACATACTCCATCTTGCTTTATCACGGGAGCAGTGGCAAATGACTGACTGCTTCCATGAGCTTGGTTTGTCAGTTGAGGTGGATTTTGATATGATTGGTGTTGTTGTGGATGATGATACTGCTGCTGTTGATTGTTGGAGTGAAAGCTTAAGTTGGATTGTGATGATGACTGGCCTTGAGAAGTTCTTTGAACGTTGTTTCTCTTAGGGGCATTGTGGCCAACCATACCACAATTGAATCATTTCACTTTGGATTTCATATCCAAGTTTTATATTCTCATTAAGGCTGAGCTTTCTACCTTTTCTGAAGAATTTCTTTGATCTCATGGCAATCATGGCCATTTGACATTGCAGATCCATTTCTTCCACATCATCTAGATCCATTTCCTCCAGATCTTCTTGGATCAGATGAGCAGAAGTGAGTCTTCGTCCTAAGTATGCTTCAAAGCTTGCCACAAAGGCATTGTAAGTTGCCTTTTGTTCTTCTGATCTTGTGTCTTTAGGAGTGGTTATAGGAGCAATAGTGACTCTGGATGCTTGGGATGATGTTGATGGATGATTGGTTGGTGGAGTTGTAATGAACCCTGTGTTGTTCAGTTTATCTCTTGATGAGATGAAATCATCCTCCTTAGTGATGAAGGCATTTTCCACAGAATGAGATTCTGATGGACATTTGTAAGCCTTAATCACTCTTGGTCCACCAAGATTTCTACTTCTTTCATCAAGTTCGAATGCTTCTACTTTGGCTATCATGATATCCAAAGTAGTACTCTCGAGATCAAGAGTATTTTTCAGCATTGTTACATTCTGTTTCCAGCTTTCAGGGAGGCTGTGTCGCATTTTCTTGTTTAATTCCTTGATCTTGTAAGTGACTCCCATGATTTCTAAGTCATTTACCAACTGTACAAATCTGTGCAGTTGTTTGGATATGGACACCCCCTTGGTATGATGAAATGTTTCATACTGATTAACAAGCTTATCCTTGTTAATTTTTGCTACCTCACTCCTTCCTTCACACATAATATTCAGTGCATCGCACACAGCTTTTGTAGTACCATACTTCTCCAATCTTTTCAGCACATCCATCTTGAGTGCTTGAGTTAGGATAGAGTAAGCTTTCAGATCAATCTCGATTTTCTTATAATCTTCATCATCAAGTGTTAAATCTTAATAGGTATCCTTGCAGTTTTGTAGATTGCAGCTTGATCTGCAGACAGAGTGATAGGGATGTGTGGCCCCTTGCATATTGAGATCCAGAAATCAGGATCTACACCTGTGATGTAATTTCTAAACCTGATTTTCCACTGTTTAAACTCATATTTGTGTTTAAGCATAGGAGGTTTAGGTGTATGAACAAGTTTTGAGAAACTGTTAAAATCCATTTTGACAGGTAGTTTTTGACTTGTTTTAATTACCGATTAGATGAATTTTGAGATTGATTAGTCCAACTTGTCCAAATAGTCCAACAGATTTCAAAATTAGATGTGTTACATAAGTGAGTTTCTTGTTGTTGGTTTTAACTAAGTTCTTGTAAGGCCCCGTTCCGGGACGCTTACAGCTGGTCATTAAGTGCACTCAAACATTATAAAATGTACATTTATTTTGCAGCGGAATTAAAACTTTCATTTATAATTGAAAACATGTCAATTGCAACATCTGTTTTCATCTCGAAATACAAGACATGTCAAAATACGGATGCCAGCCTCAAAACGCTCCCAGTAGCTTATGCATCCATGCCTGCAACTCCTCAGCATCAACATATACCTGCCAACTATCATGCATACAAAAGTCAGCGACGCTGAGTGAGTCCTAGTTTATAATAAAACATACTTTTCTATGTTAAAACCGTTCTTTACTTTATTTCAAAACATACTATACTTTACAACCGTTCGTGATCATGCATCATACATACATACAGATAATATCATTATTATCTTCGTCATTACGTTCATTAGCTTTGTTCATTCAACGTATTACACTATCGTTCACTTTTCTTTCTCGATCCGGTCAGACTTTACCCTCTTCGTGGCACTCAGCCACGATTACTGAGGTCGAATGACAAGGATCCCGTTCAGTACATTATTACGATAATTCATTTACGTTCATTCATACTTTCGTTCTTTACATCATTATCTTTGCTCATTACTCTTTATTACTTGAATCTTGTCTCTTGCAATATCCCCAACTCACGCTCGAAAGCTGATGCTGCACAAACCCCCGACTCATGTCCGAAGACTGACACAACACCAGGATATGCGATAAAGATCCCATATGAGTCAATCACAGAGATTGAACTCCATCCAAGTCTGTTGCAACACAAAGTCGCTCATCTCATTATCTCGTCTCAAGGACAAAGACTTTTGTCGAGTCTGTTGCAACACAGAGTCGCTCACCTCTTATCTCGTCTCATGGTCAAAGACCTCTGTCGAGTCTGTTGCAACACAGAGTCACTCACCTCTTATCTAGTCTCATGGTCAAAGACCTCTGTCGAGTATGTTGCAACGCAGAGTCGCTCACCTCATATCTCGTCTCATGGACAAAGACCTCTGTTGAGTCTGTTGCAACACAGAGTCGCTCACCTCATAACTATGCTTGGCTTTATGACATACCCCCAAAGTTATACATAACTCGGGTAACAACACCCCCACCGAAGTAGGTAAAAACACCCCCACCGAAGTGGGTAACACCCCCATAGAAATGGGTAACACCCCCATAGAAATGGTTAACACCCCCATAGAAATGGGCAACACCCCCATAGAAATGGGTAACACCCCCACATAGAAATGGGTACACCCCCATAGAAATGGGTAACACCCTATAAAAATGGATAACACCCCCATAGAAATGGGTAACACCCCCATAGAAATGGGTAACACCCCCATAGAAATGGGTAACACCCCCATAGAGATAGGTAACACCTCTGAAGGTCAGTCACAAGGACTGGAACCCTTGCGTGCACACTTTAGGATTTGCTAAACCTCACGTGGTAGAGCTTAAGGCATTAAGAGCCGTGCACCTTTGTACATATTGCTTTCAAGCCTCTATATGCTTCTCTCTTTATTCATTTATTCATGCATGCATTCATTCATTACGTTCCTCTTTTCATCATCTTCCACTTTACGTTACATAATACTTTCATTACATTTTTTAACGTTCAATGCAAAGCCAAGGGAAGACATACATACATAATAAGGAACGTACACATAATCATAAATATACACCATCACCAATACAGGCACATCATACATGCCTAACACACACCAAACATAAGCCATCACATCATAACCAGACCTATCTCCCCATTTTACAGCTTAAAATCCACTTAGAAAAACTCAAGTCCAAATTGGGCACATGGGACCTTCTAGGCGCATGAGTATAAAAATTCTAAGTATAATACTGTCTGGGCACATGGGCACTGTTTGGGCGTTTCTGCCTTGTTCAGGCGCATCACCAATCACTTAGCTGTTTCAAGAACTTGGGCGCATGGGCATTGTTTAGGCGCATGGCCAATACTTAGTCGTTTCAATCACTGGGACGCATGGGCACTGTTTAGGCGCATGGTCCACACTTAGCCTTTTCATCACTTGGGCGCATGGGCACTATTTAGGCGCATGGCCAACACTTGGGCACATGGCTAAACTTGGGCGCATGGCTAATACTTAGACGCATGGGCCACTGTTTAGGCGCATGGCCAACACTTGGGCGCATGGCCAACACTTAGACGCATGGGCCACTGTTTAGGCGCATGGCCAACACTTGGGCGTATGGCCAACACTTGGGCATCTGGTCTCTCATGCTGGACGCATGAACAACTGTTTGGGCGAATGAACCACTGTTCATGTTCATCAGACATTTTGAAATCTTTTCTATGCAAATCAGCTTTAAGCATACCCAAACACAGATTTAACATACTAAGGCCATCTAAGCATGCTAAAAATCATCACTAACCCATAATCATCACTATAACATACATACATACATACAACATTCGAACATAAAGCTGTAAACCCACAATTTCTTTCAAAATATTTACTTAGTATGTATAATAGCCCCAAATCAGTTAAAAATCAGCAAAAGAGGGGTTCTAGAAACTCACCTTGAGTAGCTTTTGAACAACACTCTTCCAGTTCAAGACCCACTTCGATTCAGCTCTTTGAGTCTTGAAAACAAACTCTAAACAACCAGAACTTTTGTTAAGAACTCAATACTCAGCTGAAACCAAGCTCAAACAAGAGAAGGCTTACCTTTTTCAGCTTTTTCTTCCTATTTCTCTCTCTAGAACCGGGCTCTCTCTCTCTCTCTCTCTTCTTCTTCCTCCGAGAGCAAAGCAGCTTTCTGCTTTGATATGGGCGACCATGCCCTTAAAATCTTAAAATAATAAGATTTTTACTTTGTACACTTTTTCCCCTTCCATTTGTGCACAATTTCCATTCCTTCCACTTACTTTTCTTTTCCTTCCGTTAAATAGAAATTTCAGGGTGTTACAAGTCTAGCCCCCTTAAAGAGATTTCGTCCCCGAAACTTGCCGCTTCTCAAATAGTTACGGGTAACACTGTCTCACCTCTTCTTGATCTTGCATTTAAACTCAGATCTCGTTAGGCTTCACTGCACCCGCACAAGTGAAACCATCATCCTCCTTAGTCTATCCTCTCCTTCTTATTAGTAATGGTCACCAGTTGCTCCTCGTGGTTGGATACTCTGTCCATCTCAGTATTCCCTAGTAGCATGATCACATCCTCATCGATTGAGCTCTTTCTTAGACCAGATGTATGGAATATCGGATGAATTCCACTTAACTCATCGGGTAGCTCCAGTCGATGTGCCACTTCTTCTACCTGAGCAACAACTGAGAATGACCCTCCACACTTTAATATTAGTTTAACTCGATTTCAAATCAAGCAATCCGCTTTCTTGGTCGAAGCCTTCCTCATACTTCATTGTCGTAGGTCGTCACCGAACTCTAGTTGTGCACGGTTGATCAATCCGTCTTCTTGCAACACTTGGGGTTGAGTCATAGACTACTGATCAACTCACCCGCAGATGCATGTCTACCTACCTATGTCTATCTTGAATAGCCTACCAGGAACAAGCGCTCTCTCTCAATTCTATCACGCAACCCTCTAGGGCATTAGGTAACCTGGTAGACTTACTGATAGCAATTCCTACATCAAAGGGCTCATCGATCTCCCTACCCCTAACATGCAACATCACAGAAAATAGAGGCAACAAAACTACTATTAGTGTCACAAATAATGAATAGATGCATAAATCTAAACTTGCAAGAATGTACCTGACGTTACCTCGGAGTCGAACCTAGCCTCCTCCGGTCATAGCGAAGGCCCTAGCCCTCACCCTCTGTTCTCCTTCGTCGTACCGGAGCTTCCTCCGATCTTCTTCATTCCCAAACCTTCCGCTCTCGGCTTCTTGTAATCCCTGCTCATGTGACCATCCTCACCACATGAATAACACCTCCCTATACAGCAGTTCTTCGCCACATGTCCGGTCCTCCCACAATGGAACAGACATTGCCCCCCAGTCTACATTCCCCAGGGTGCCTATGTCCACACTTGTCACACCTTTTCAACCTCGCACCAGTTATGATCACATGCTGATCATCCACTCGTGCACCTTTGTCACCTGGAGCGGTTCCGCCACATTCCAATCGCTTCCCATTTCATTCTTGATCATCTTCTCCTTTCTTACTACTTTCAGTCGCTATCACAGATCTTTCATCATACAATCTCCCCGCCAAATCGACCGCCGACCTAAACGTGCTCGGTCGGGCAACAATCATGTGCCTATGGATGTTCGCCGGCAAGCCTTGAATGTACCTCTTGATCTTTCTTGAAAGAGGTGTCACCTGATCCGGCACCAGACGTGCCATCTCATCGAATTTAGTGGTATATTGCTGATGTGGCATCGTTCCCGCCTCCAGCTGCAAGAACTCTCTTTTAACTTTGTCCATCTCACGGTGAGGACAGAATTCCTCAATCACCAGCCTTTTCAACTCTTGCTATCGCATCCTCCCGATAGCCTTGCTTCCCTCAACTTGGACGATATTGTCCCACCAACACAAGGCTGAGTCCACAAAAGAATGGGCAGCAAACTTCACCTTCTGATCCTCCCGCACTCGCTGATATTCAATACCGCTTCTATCTCTCTCACCCATCGGTGAGCACTAGTAGAAGTGTCGTTTCCATCAAAAGTTGGGGGTTTGCATCCTTGAAACCCCCATAGTTACAGCCTCGTGCCGCCTCCAGCGCAGG
Organism: Flaveria trinervia; assembly: GCA_025506515.1. Lineage (NCBI taxonomy): Eukaryota > Viridiplantae > Streptophyta > Magnoliopsida > Asterales > Asteraceae > Flaveria > Flaveria trinervia. The sequence continues at coordinate 30,419,726 of CM046453.1, read as the reverse complement.
CTCTTCCTCTTCGTCCTCTTCGTCATCAAAGAAAACCGTTTCAGACTCGGGTCGTCTCCTTTCGCCCGAATGTCTACCCCTTTCCTGTCTTTCCTCATCTTTAACAGCCTTCATAACTTTGGTCACCACAGACGGTAGGATTTTCTGCATAACCTGATGCACTTCCTCCCTGACCGCCTCTCTCATCAAGGCTCTCTGATTAGCAATCTCATCACCGCCCTCCTGATGAGGGGTCTCGGGTTCCTCATGGACTACTCTTTCAGCCCTAGACCTTCCTCTTGTGACCCGTCATTCAGCACCACGTCCACCACCACCTCCACCTCGTGAAGCTTTCGAAGATCTACCGCCTCCACCTCGTGAAGCTTTCGAAGATCTACCGCCACCATCTTCTAACACACTATTAGATTCAAACACTAACGTGGTCATACAAGGTAATAACTCAGTTTATGTCAACTATAGTAAGTCCCTAATTACAGTGGTCAGTTATGATTAGCCACTTAGTTTACTCTTCATACCCCAAGCATTTCCTATCCCGACTACATCAGTATCTAAATCTACAAATAAGCACACAAGCCACATAACATACGCATATAATGTCGGTTAACATTAACTTACATAAAACGTTTACATAAAACCTTTACCTGCAGACACGTAGCTACTAGGACTGGCATCCGTTTCCCTTTTAGTCCCATTCTCAGTTTAAGATTAGGTTTTTCCAAATATTTACCCAATTCATTTAAACTTTTGCTCTGATACCAACTTGTAAGGCCCCGTTCCCGGGACGCTTACAGCTGGTCATTCATTGCACTCAAACATTATAAAATGTACATTAATTTTGCAGCGGAATTTAAAACTTTTATTTATAATTAAAAAGATGTCAACTACAACACCTGTTTTCATCTCAAAATACAAGACATGTCAAAATACGGATGCCAACCTCAAAACGCTCCTAGTAGCTTATGCATCCATGCCTGCAACTCCTCAACATCAACATATACCTGCTAACTCTCCTGCATACAAAAGTCAGCGACGCTGAGTGAGTCCTAGTTTTATAATAAAACATACTTTTCTATGTTAAAACCGTTCTTTACTTTATTTCAAAACATACTATACTTTACAGCCGTTCGTGATCATGCATCATACGTACATACAGATAATATCATTATTATCTTCGTCATTATGTTCATTAGTTTTGTTCATTCAACGTATTACACTATCGTTCACTTCTCTTTCTCGATCCGGTCAGACTTTACCCTCTTCGTGGCACTCAACCACGATTACTGAGGTCGAATGACAAGGATCCCGTTCAGTACATTATTACGATAATTCATTTACGTTCATTCGTACGTTCGTTCTTTACATCATTATCTTTGCTAATTACTCTTTATTACTCGAATCTTGTCTCTTGCAATATCCCTGACTCATGCTCGAAAGTTGATGCTGTGCCGGGGCCTGCTCACAAACCCCCGACTCATGTCCGAAGACTGACACAGCACCGGGATACGAGATAAAGATCCCATATGAGTCAATCACAAAGATTGAACTCCATCCGAGTCTGCTGCAACACAAAGTCGCTCATCTCATTATCTCGCCTCAAGGACAAATACCTCTGTCGAGTCTGTTGCAACACAGAATCGCTCACCTCTTATCTCGTCTCATGGACAAAGACCTCTGTCGAGTCTGTTGCAACATAGAGTCGCTCACCTCTAATCTCGTCTCATGGTCAAAGACCTTTCTCGAGTCTGTTGCAACACAGGGTCGCTCACCTCATATCTTGTCTCATGGACAAAGACCTCTGTCGAGTCTGTTGCAACACAGAGTGGCTCACCTCATAACTATGCTTGGCTTTATGCCACACCCCCGAAGTTATACATAACTCGGGTAACAACACCCCCACCGAAGTGGGTAACAACACCCCCACCGAAGTGGGTAACACCCCCATAGAAATGGGTAACACCCCCATAGGAATGGGTAACACCCCTATAGAAATGGGTAAAACCCCATAGAAATGGGTAACACCCCCATAGAAATGGGTAACACCCCCATAAAAATGGGTAACACCCCCATAGAAATGGGTAACACCCCCATAGAAATGGGTAACACCCCCATAGAAATGGGTAACACCCCCATAGAAATGTGTAACACCCCCATAGAAATGGGTAACACCCCCATAGAAATGGGTAACACCCCCATTGAAATGGATAACACATCTAAAGGTGAGTCACAAAGAGTAGAAGCCTTGCATGCACACTTTAGGATTTGCTGAACCTCACGTGGTAGAGCTTAAGGCATTAAGAGTCGTGCACCTCTATACATATTGCTTTCAAGCCTCTCTATACTTTTCTCTTTATTCATTTATTCATGCATGCATTCATTCATTACGTTTCTCTTTTCATTATCTTCCACTTTACGTTACATAATACTTTCATTACATTTATTAACGTTCAACGCAAAGCCAAGGGAAGACATACATACATAATAAGGAACAAACACATAATCATAAACATACACCATCACCATTACAGGCACATCATACATGCATAACACATACCAAACATAAGGCATCACATCATAACGAGGCGCATAGCCAACACTTGGGCGCATGGCCAATACTTAGACTCATGGGCCACTGTTTAGGCGCATAGCCAACATTTGGGCGCATGGCCAACACTTAGACGCATGGGTCACTGTTTAGGCGCATGGCCAACACTTGGGCGTCTGGTCTCTCATGCTGGACGCATGGACAACTGTTTAGGCGCATGAACCACTGTTCATGTTCATCAGACAGTCTGAAATCTTTTCTATGCTACCAATTTCACCCGATTATCATTCTAAGCATACCCAAACACAGATCTAACATACTAAGGCCATCTAAGCATGCTAAACATCATCACTAACCCATAATCATCACTATAACATACATACATACATACAACATTCGAACATAAAGCTGTAAACCCACGGTTTCTTTCAAAATGTTTACTTAGTAAATGAGGGGTTATAGAAACTCACCTTGAGCAGCTTTTGAACAACACTCTTCCAGTTCAAGACCCACTTCGATTCAACTCTTTGAATCTCAAAAACAAACTCTAAACAACCAGAACTTCAGTCAAGAATTCAATACTCAGCTAAAAGCGAGCTCAAACAAGGGAAGGCTTACCTTTTTCAGCTTCTTCTTCCTCTTTCTCTCTCTAGAACCAGGCTCTCTCTCTTTCTCTTCTTCTTCCTCCGAGAGCAAATCAGCTTTCTGCTTTGATATGGGCGACCATGCCCTTTAAAATCTTAAAATAATAAGATTTGTACTTTGTACACTTTTCCCCCTTCCATTTGTGCATAATTTCCATTCCTTCCACTTATCTTTTCATTTCCTTCCGTTTAAATAGAAATTTCGGGGTGTTACAGTTCTTGATAGAAATCGCTTGAGTAGTAACAGGTTTATGTGAATGTTTTGGTAAGAACTTGTTGACAGGAGTATTTTCTATTGTTTACTAATTAGAGGTAATGGAATACTCTATTAGCAACTCAATTACCAGATCAATCGAATTCTATTCAGGTCTTGGGTAGATCTGAACAAGAACCAAGAGCCAAAACTCTGATACCAATTGACGGGGTTAGTGAGATTGAGATTCTCACTAAGGATCGAATATAGTGACTGAGTTAATGATTGAATGGCGGAATCAAACAATCAAGAAACATTCAATGTGGAAGAAATATCATAAATGCTTTTGTACATATTAATAAAGGTGATTGATTACAAAGACTGCTAGGGTTTAGCAAGAAAAGTAATAATACACCTAGAGAATACAAATATTATGATTGTCTAAATTCTATCACCTCATGTACGAGGTTATCTATTCTATTTATAGGCAGGCAAGATGCCTTTACAAAATGACTAAACTACCCTTGACCTATTACATCAGAACTAGTCTAAGTCTTGATCCGCATCTCTGCTTGTTCATCCGCATTGGTAAATGCGGATGAGTTGACTTGATCAGAATTTCTTCACTTTATCATCCGCATTAGTATGTTTTTCATCCGCATTAGTTAATGCGGATGAACAAATACTTCTGCGCATTTTTTCGGTCATCCGCATTGGCAAATGCGGATGAACAAAGTCTTGTCCGCATTACCAATTGGTCTTCCGCATTTGTCATTGCGGAAGAACAAATACTTGTTCGTATTTGTTTTATGTCTTCCGCATTGACAAATGCGAAAGACCATACTTGGTTTTTTCTTTTGCAGGCTCTTCATCCGCATTTCTTCTTGGACTTATGGGATTCCAGTAAAACAACCATCAACTTACCCATTGAATTGGCATGTATGATCCTTTTAAGGTACAACAAACTGGATGATTTGTGCAAAGTTAGCATCCTTAGAAGAGTCAAGGATTGCAACCTAGTTATGTTATGGGTTTAGAGCCATTGTTTGGAAAGTAGAGTGAGATTGAAGGAATTTGAGAGTGAGTAAAAAAGAAGATGTTGGAAATTTAGGGCTTTTGTGCAGGTAAAAAGATTAAAGAAGGAAAGCCAAAGTTTTAAATGGGTGTAACGGTCAGATGGATAATGTGAAAAGACAATTTGGCTTTTGATTTGATAGGGGTGGTAAGGATAAACAATATAAAATATTCAAACATCATTAATAAAATCTTAACATTTTACAAAGTGGGCCCCAAAAATTTCCATTACATAGTAAGGCTTTCTTCCGAGAGTATTATCTACTGAGGCAAGATTTACTATCGAAAGCAATTATGTCCTAAGAGAAATTTGCTTCTGATAGTATGGTCTTCCGAGGCCAAATTTACTATCGAGACTTAAAACTCTTCAAAAGAAAATACTTATTTAGAGGAATTTGCCTTCGGAAGATATATAAAGATATCTGTCAAGGATAATTTTCTCTTCAGAAGAATCCATACTTAGAAAATTTTGAAGAAATACCTTTTGTAATAGGGACTAGATTGTATAAAGACAATATAAACAAGAGACGTTTTAAAAGGTTTTCAAAAGAGATAAACTAGTTAATATTAATCATCCTAATAGTTATGATAAAACACTTAAATCTTTGTTCATCAAAAGATTTGGTGAACAAGTCAACATATTGTTAATTTAAGTCAACTTTGACTAGTTTGATCAAGTTTTTCTCTTGGATATATCAATAAAATGATATATGATGTCAATGTGCTTTGTTTTGGAGTGCTTGATTGGATTAGTAATAGAAATAGCACTACTATTTTCAATGTGGATAGGAGTCTCCATGAAGTTGAAGCCGTAGTCTAACATATCCCAACAGAGACAGTTGTTGGGCCATGAAGTGTTAGGCCATGATTTTGAACCCAAAGCAGCTAAGCACAACAACTTGTAGCAGTAATGTATTCAGCTTTGGCAGTTGATGTAGAGACACATGATTGCTTCTTACATTGCAAGGAGATGACTTTTCCACCAAGAAATTGGCATCTACTCATATGGATTTAATGTTTATATTGCGCCCATCATCACTGTTAGTGTAGCCATAGAGATTGAAGTTTTGATTTTTAGGATACAAGAGTTCCAGTTTAGGAGCTCCTTTGAGGCATCTAACGATTCTCTTGGCAAAAACTAGGTGAGACACCTTTGGAGCAGCCTGATATATTGCACAGATACAAGTTACAAACAAGATATCAGGTCTACTTGCTGTGAGATAAATCAGAGATCCTATGATTGCCCTGTACTGATGCTAATTAGTATCCTCCCCCTTAGAGTCAAGATAAAGATTATGATTTCTAGGTATAGGTGTCTAGCTGGTTTACAATCTTTCATCTCAAATATTTCTAAGAGTCTTGACATACTTAGATTGATTAATAAAGAATCTTTCTTTCATTTGCTTCACTTGAATTCCAAGGAAAAATTCCATCTTTCCCATGGAACTCATCTCAACATCTTCTTCATAATGATTTCACAGTCTTTGCACATCTGGTCATTTGACGAACCAATATGATGTGATCCACATAGACTTGTACAAGAAAAATATCTATCCCAGACTTCTTTATAAACAAAGTCTTATCTGTTGTGCCTCTGGTGTAGCCATGCATGAGGAGAAACTAACAAAGCGTCTCATACCACAACCTAGGTGCCTGGTACAACCTATAAAGAGTTTTATCTAGTTTTACACACATATTTAGGATGTTGTGGGTCTTTAAATCCTAAATGGTTACACACATAGACTTCTCTATCTATATCCCTATACAAAAATGCAAATTTGACATCAAGTTCATAAACTATAAAGCTTTTGGAAGCTGTATAGGAAAGGAAGATTGTCACAGCCTCAAGTCTTGCAACTGGTGCAAAGACATCAATGTAATCTATCCCTTCCTCGTGTGTGTATTATTGAATTACAAGTCTTGTTTTGTTCTTGATAATCAAACCTCTATCACCCTTTTGTTTCTGAACACCCACTTTGTGCCAATGGGTACTTGACCAGGTGGTAATGAACATAGGTTATATACCTTTTATCTCTTGAATTGAAGCAATTTCTCTTGCAGTGATTCAACCCAACTATTGTCCTTAAGAGGCTCTTCCACCTTCTATGGTTCCATTTGAGAAAGAAAGCATGAATACAAGCAAACATTCACGTTATGGGTTTGTCCTTTTGTTCTCAAACCTTCTGAGACATCCCCAATGATGTTTTCAGCTTGATGAGTCTTGTGAATTCTAAGAATAACATCTAATTGCATAGACATATCTAGGTTGGAAAAGTTTTACTCATAATTTGGAACGTTATTTCTGGCTGATGTCTCATGCTCATTCAATAAGAACTGATTGAATGAATGTGAGACATCATCCATACTGTTATGTTGTGAAGCAGCATTAGAAGTTGCTTGTTCCTCCCGAATGCTACTTTCATCATCATGGTGTTGTACTATAGAGTTGTCATTCAATGAGTTTTTAGGCTTATTTTGTTGATAACTTGTTGAAGCTCCACCAGTTACTAAGATGTTTAAGCTTTTAGGACTTATAGTGGTAGGAGCTTAATCTTCATGATCTCGTAGAGAACTTGGAATAGGTCTCGGTAACTCCAACAGTTGATCATCATCCGAATCACTTTGAGTTCTATTCCAGTTGAAACATTCTCACAAGATGCTTTAAAATAGTGTGGAAACAATTCTAAGTCAATAATATGGTTAGGTGCATTCCCCTTAACACAAGGAGTGTCCTCATTTACAACAATGTTGGATGATTCCTCAAATTGTTGAATTTTGACTTTATAAACTCTATAAGCAATAGAGTTAGAGGAATATCAAACAAAGATAGCATCATCCGAATTTTCAGCAAATTTTGCCAATTTGTCCTTTGTGTTAAGTATGGTACACCTGCTGCCAAAGGACCTAAGAAAGCCAATGAACGGTGCCTCTTGTTCCGTAGCTCATAAGGGGTTTTTCCATGGGGCTTAACAGTGAGAACTATTTCTACACATAGCATGCGATACTAATTGCCTCTGCCCAGAAAGTTAGAGGCAGTTTTGAATTAGCCAACATAGTTCTAGCAGCCTCAATAAGTGACCTATTTCTCCTCCTAGCAACATCATTTTGTTGAGGAGTTCTAGGAGCACTATATTCTCTAGAAATCCCTTTTGAGTTATAGAATAAGTCCAGAACTTGATTCTTAAACTCAATCCATTGATTACTTCTTATGATCTTTACCTTGTGATCAATTTGATTTTATATTTTAAGATTAAAAGATCTTAAAGTTTTATTTGTTTCATCTTTAGTTCATAGAAAGAATACCCATATAAATCTTGTAAAATCATCAACAATCACAAGGCAGTTTGATTTTCTTCTAATGCTTATTATACTCGTGGGACCAAATAGATCCATGTGTAATAAGTTTAATGGAGTGGTGATAAAATTGACCTCTTTGGATTTATGAGATGCCCTATGTTGCTTCCCTTTCAGACAAGCAACACAGTTATCTTTACAGAAAAATTGCTTTTTAGGCGCACCATGTACCAAGTTGTTTTTAACCAACTTATTCATGGTTTTAAAATGAACATGACGCATTCCTTTATTCCACAAAGTTGACTCATCACCATTAGCTTTGGAAAGAAAGTATGACACTTCACCTAGTGGGAAAGCATTATTCATATCCAGCTTGTACATATCCCCTCTCCTAGAAGATCTAAGAAGCACCAATTCCTGAGAAATTGTCATCCCGGTTTGAGGATAATGCACTCATGTTCTGTGAAAAGCATTTGGTGCCTTTGATCACAATTTTAAGAAACACTTGAAAGATTGTGTTCATGTTGTTTGACAAAGTTCACTTTGTCTACTTTTAACTTACCATCTTTTAACTTACCATTGGATACACTACCTCTACCATAAATGTATCCTCTCACTTCACCTCCAATTGAACAGGACCTCCATCAAATTATTTAAATTTTAAAGAAGAGATTTGTTCCTTGTCATGTGCATGGAGCATCCACTGTCTACAATCCATATATTGCCATTTTTGTCTTATAGATGTCCCTTCACATAAGGTGAAATAATTGGTTACTATTTGAAACCCAAGTCCTGTTGGTCTTGGGTTCTTCAAATATGGATGAGACAATTGAACCAAAATATATTCATGAGGTTCAATTTTGGTTTGTGAAAAAAAGGTTTGGGCTGCAACATCTTCTCTAATCTTCCATTCCATCCTTTGGTTAAACAGAGCCTGTTGGGGCTTGAGGAGCACGACTTACTTCCAATCCATCTTTCATTTCGAAAGAAGTTATCACCACCTTTTCATCTGCATAGGCTGAGATACTATGGTATAATTTCTGCAACAACACATGCATTTTCTTTTTCTTTTGTTTTTCATTTTTTAAGACAGTAATTTAAGATGGTAACAATCTATAAAGATTTAATCAAAAACTTTAAATTACTCCCCTAAAGTTTATATCCACATCTGGATAAAAACTTTAAAGATTTAAAAACTTTTTTCACAATTATATATATTGATTATTGATAATGAAGAGAAGTATATCTTTTGTTGAGATCATATCAATCTTACATTGCACATGTGCATTCTTTATGATAAAATGGACATGTTTATGAACTTGATGATTGAAGGTATGTTTGTCCTCTTAAACCCATACCCGGTTAATATTTTGATGCAAATGATATTTATCATGTTTTTGGTAAATTAATTATTCAATATGTACCTCACACACAAGCATGGAATGATCAACCATCCTTATACAATGTATGGTAGAACTTTTTCACAACTTTCTTTACCAGCTTACTTAAATTATGAGAACTCATTTTCGCTGATCCTCGTTTGGATTCTTTTACTTTGATCTTTTTCATGATGATCCACATTGGGATTCTTTTCACTTCACTTTGGAAGGTGATCCATGATAGGATTCTTTTGTTCATTCACATAGAATGTATTGCTTTTATAGATTCATCCAATTTGGATGTGTTCCTCATTAGGAATCTTTTGAATCATTACATCTGTACTATGTGCTTGTTTCATCAGGTCGTTGCTCAGCAAAACAAAGATGAAACTTGATGTGGGTGAAAGAGATTCATAAAGCCTCATTACCTAATGTGTTTAGGTTACTACACACACATGCACTCAGATAAGCCAATACATACATGTACTTGTGATGAGTGTTTCACTATTGAATAAGATTTTAATTCATCACTGCATGAATCTTCTCTTCCAAGTTAAGCCTACCAACATATCTGGTAAGTCATGACAGTCTTGCAATATTTGAAATTAAGCACAGTGAATGATATAATGACTGTAATTATCTAGTATTTTTTGAATTATTTTTGATGTTTTGAATTATTTTTACTCAAGTTTAATCATGCCGATTGACTGAACCAGGAATTCAAACCTACCAGGTTCAAATGCCTTAGTAAACAAATCAGCTAATTGATTTTCAATGGGTACTTGAATCAATTTGATTAACCCTTTTTCAGCATAGTCTCTCAAAAAGTGATATCTAATTTCAATATGTTTTGTTTTTGAGTGTTGAACTGGATTATTGGTTATGAAAACAGCTGTAGTGTTGTCAATGTGAATTGGTGTGTGCAAGAAGTTATAACCATAATCAAGCATCTAGTTTTGAATCTAGAGTACTTGAGAGCAACAGGTTGATGCTGCAATATACTCAACTTCTGCTGTTGATATAGACACGTTTGTCTGCTTCTTGCATTGCCAAAAGAACAGTATGGGACGAAGAAATTGACAACAGCCAGAGGTGGATTTTTTGTTGAAGTTGCATCCTCCATAATCACTGTCTGTGAAGGCATAGAGATTGAAGTCTCCTTCCTTTGGATACCATAATCCAAGAGCTGGTTTGCCCTTCAGATATTTGAATATCCTCTTGACTGCATTCACATGAGATTCTTTGGATTAGCTTGATATCTGGCACACACACAAACACCAAAAATAATGTCAGGCCTACTAGCTGTTAGATACATTAGTGAACGGATCCTAGATCAATAGTGAGTCGGATCCACTGATTTGCCTTTAGGGTCAGGTCCAATCTTCACTTTAGTATCCATAGGAGTTTTGATAGACTGACAGTTAGCAAAGTGGAATTTCTTCAGCATAGTTTCCATGTCTTTTGATTGATTGATGAAGATTCCATCTGCTGTCTGTTGAACTTGCACCCCTAGAAAGAAAATGAGTTCGCCCATAGCACTCATTTGAAATTTTGAATGCATAAGGTCTTCAAATTCTTTGTAGAGCTGCTTGTTTGTTGAGCCAAAAATGATGTCATCCACATAGATCTGGACTAACAACATGTCTTTTCCTCTTCTTCTTCTGAAGAGAGTCTGATCAATCTTTCCTCTTTCGTACACATGTTCAAGGAGAAAAGATGACAGAGTCTTACCACTTTCTTGGCGCTTGGTGAAGAGCATACAGAGCTTTGTCAAGCTTATAGACTCTATGAGGGAAATCTGGATCTTAAAATCCCGGTGGTTGACTCACATAGAAATCTTTAGCAATCTTTCCATACAAAAAGGCACACTTCAAATCCATTTCATAAACATTGAATTTCATGGATGCAGAATATGCTAGAAAGATTCTGATTGTTTCTAATCTGGCAACAGGTGCAAACACTTCATCATAGTCGATTCCTTCTTCTTAAGTGTATCCCTGCGCCACTTATCTTGCTTTTTTCTAATGACGATCCTTCTATCATCAGTCTTGTTTCTATACAGCCATCTGGTACCGATAGGATATTGTCCTTCGAGAAGATCTACCAGTTGCCATACTTCTAGCTTCTTGAATTGGAGCAATTCTTCCTGCACTGCTTCAATCTAGCTATTGTCTTGAAGATCCTCTTTGATATTTTTAGGTACTGTTTGACAGAGGAAGCATGAGAACAAATAGATGTTTGCAATACAAGACTTGCTTCTTGTCACCCTCTTATTAAGATCACCAATAATGGTTTCAACTGGATGATTCTTATGTATTCTGGTGGTTGGAATGGAGTCACCAGCAATAGTTACATCAAGATTAGAGACATTCAGTTCATTATGGTCAGAGGCACCTTCATCATGTAATGTTGTTGAATTATAAAGGTTGTCAGACTTCATTTTAGTTCCTGCTTCAGCTTCAGCAGCACTGTGATTACTTTTATCATTTGATGTTCTTTGTGTTTCAGATGGAGGAGTGGCTTGTTTTTGATTTCTTATCTCAGTTGAAAGGTCATCTGAATGTGATGGTAACAAGCTTGGACCTCCTTCAGTTGAAACACTCTGATTTAGTGATGGTTGTCTAATAGGATCAGCTTGGAGAGGAACATCTTCACTCATGTATTCAGCAGATGTAGGAGGAATTAATGGAAAGTCATTTCTTCTTTCTATAGCTAAAGACGTGTCATCTGAATGGAGATTTCCTACATCAGACAAATGAAATTGATCAAATGATTTTGTAAAAGAGTCAATATCAAACAACCAGTCGGGACTATTTGTAGATTTAGGAAACGAATGTTCCTTGAATTGAACATTAGTTGATTCATCAGTAATGTTTAATCTAGGATTAAATACTCTGTAAGCCTTTGAAACAAAAGAATAACCTACAAAGAATCCTTCATCAGACTTAGATGAAAACTTTCCGAGATAGTCTCGGGTGTTTAATATTGAGACAGGACTACCAAATGATTTAAGAAATCCAATGAATGGTTTTCTATGAAAAATCAGTTCATATGGAGTAATGATGCTTTCTTTTACAATTAGATTTTGGTTTTGTACAAAGCACAATGTGTTAACTGCCTCTGCCCAAAAGGTTATTGGCAGCTTAGCATCGACTAAGTTGATACATGTGTCCCTAGTTTCTGAACTTAATGTAAAATTTCTTTATTGTCTTACACATATGTAATTGAATGGGTACTTGATGAAATACAATGTGTGGTTATGCTTATAATGTTGAATATTGCATTGCTTGGTATGTAATAACGCTTATTGAACTAATTATATAGGTTTGTGGTTGTTTGAATAGAACTAACTTAATTAATCATTGTGAAACATATTCAAACTTAATCATATGAAGTCCTCATGTGATTGGCCCATGCTAATAGACCATACGCATGAACAACTAATGCTAATGAACCAATCGTACGAATGAACCAGGAGACTGGATCAGTCGCATGATTGAAACATGAGTTTGACTCAGTCGCACGACTGAACACTCAGTCATGCGAATGGATCAACCGCATGACTCAATTGCACGACCGAACCATGCTAATGATTCAGTCGCCCGAATGAGAAACCCTAAACCATAAATACCACATAAATCGTGGAAAAACAAAACACTTTGAATACCTACGTACTAAATCGTACCCTAGCTGTCCAGAGACCTCTAAGAACCTATTCCAAGTTCATAGATCGCACTAGATCGATTCCCAATCATTCTTAATGTTTAGATTCAATCCATAATTGTTTCTATGTGCGTTCTCACTGAATTGATCGCCAATCAAATAGGATTCCGCACTATTTGATTCGGTATACACGTATTTCAGTTAGTATTTCGTTTGATACACGATCCTAATAGGCTAGCATCGTTCTTGCCGCTTCAATCAGTGTTCTATTTCTCCTTTCAGCTACCCCATTTTGTTGAGAAGTTCTAGCTGCACTAAATTGATGAGCAATGCCTTTGGTTGTACAAAAAGAACTCATGTCTTCATTTTTTAATTCAGTTGCATTATCACTTCTTATTTTTTTTTTACCTAAGATCAAGTTGATTTTCAATTTGTGTGATAAAGTTTTGAATTATTTGGGATGCCTCATTTTTATGAAGTAAGAAGAACACCCATGTGAATCGTGAAAAGTCATCAATGATCACCAAACAATACTGTTTCTTTCTAATACTCATGACATGAGTTGGTCCAAACAGATCCATATGAAGTAGCTTCAATGGAGTATTGTTTGTGTTCACCATCTTGGATTTATGAGAAGATTTGTGTTGTTTTTCTTTGAGGCACGCTGAACAGTGATCAAGAAAGTGAAATTCTTTTTGTGGAAGACCAATGACATGGTTTCCTTTGACCAATCTGTTCATGTTTTTAAAGTTGATGTGCCCCAAACGTTTGTGCCAAAGCTATGACTCATCAAATGATGCGTTTGACAAAAGACATGTTTCTTCTTTAGGTGATGCAGAACACAGGTTTAAAACATAAGTATTATTCTTCCTCAGGGTCTTTAGGACAACCCATTCTTCAGAGATCTGAAATCCAAGTTTTAGAATATAGCAGTGAGTGTCTATAAAGTGAGTTTATTTCTTGTCACAGATCTGAGACACGCTTAACAGATTGAAGTTCAGTTGTTCAGAGTAGTTCACTCTGTCAAAGCTCGAATCCCATTTGTCACAGATCCTTCACCTGTAATTCTACCAGCTTGTGAATCTCCACCAAATGCCACCGTAGTTCCTTGTATGCTTGAAGTCATGAAGGAGGGAACAATCTCCAGTCATGTGTCAGGAGCATCCACTGTCCACGTACCATAAGCTGTTGGACCTATATGGATGACCCTGTAAGCATAAAAGAACTAGTTAGAATGTGGAACCCAAGCCATGGTGGTCTTGGGTTTCCCGTTTCTATCTGTTATGTGACTTCTTGATATTTTCCTCTAAATTATGATCTATTTAGAGGAGATCTGGAAGATTGCTTATGATATCTTGCTAGAGTCTTCTCAACAACATCAATAGAAGAGTCAGATGAGTAGTAAAACCTTTGATCTCTGTTCATTTGAAGAAATTTAAATCGTTTTTTTTATTTTTCGAAGATCATTTTGGGTTTGAAAATTAAGACTTTTGATTGATGAAATGGTTGTTTCTTTGACTTTTCCATGTTTCTTTTGTTTTACTAATGTCATGTAGTGATCTAGATATTCTAGATTGATTGTTATGCATATGACTCCTGACTTGAGTTTTGCCTAATAATGTTGTTGAGATGGGTTTATTTTGGGGAATTCTTAATCCCTTCTGATTGAAGTAACAATCAGATGTATTGTGGTCGTTCATATCACAGACTGAACAATATTTGTTGAAATAACAATTTTTGGTTGAGTGGTTGTTCATATCACAGATAGAGCAGTATTGATTATAAAAGCACTTTTCTGTCTTGTGATTGAACGTATCACTAATGTCACAATACATTTGTTTGTTGCTTGAATCAGATTTTGATTTGTTTGCCTCAATTGATTTTCTTATTTGCTGCTGAGCCACATTCTGTTGCTTAGGGGATGAATCAAAATCAGCCATTTTTGTAGTTTGCTTCACACACTACATTTGTTTGATATTCTGGGCTGTTTTTGTTTCTTCAACCCATTTCTCACCTCTTTCTCAAATTGGTCAACGTGTTCTTTGTTGCAAATATCAAGCCCAACTCCCTGTCTTAGTTTTGAAGACTGAGGGTCTGATAGAGTTTTATGTGTTGAACTCAGTGATTCGTTTTGTATCTTTTTTAGTGAAATCTTTTCTGATTTGCTTGAATTGTTTAGAGATATGATCTCATTATCAAAATTTCTTTTAGCAGTGGTTTCACTGATTTCGCATACTTCTTTTTACCTTTTAGAACAGAAGGTATGAATTTTATAAAAGGAACAATTGCTTTTATGGGGCTTGTGGGTTTCATGACACTCACTACCTTGTATGAGCACTCTTTGATTTTGATTGTATGACCTAACTTGATTTTATCCTCACTGGTTTCAACATAAACATCAGGTTTGTTTTGAGGATTGGTCACTTGTTTTACTATACAGTTTCAATTTCCTCATTGAGTGAGACAGATTCAGGCATGACATTGTAGTTGTCATTGTATGGTGGAGGACATGAATTATACCTAATCCCCAACATGTCCTTTGGATCCTTTTGAGAATCAAGCATCTCTTGCAGCTTGACTGAAGATATTTGAAACTTTTCAAGTTTCACTTCAGTCAGTGTATTTGAAACATAATCACTATCCCATAATCATCACTATAACATACATACATACATACAACATTCAAACATAAAGCTGTAAACCCATGGTTTCTTTCAAAATGTTTACTTAGTATGCATAATAGCCCAAAATCAGTTAAAAATCAGTAAAAGAGGGGTTCAAGAAACTCACCTTGAGAAGCTTTTGAACAACACTCTTCCAGTTCAAGACCCACTTTGATTCAGCTCTTTGAGTCTCGAAAACAAACTCTAAACAACTAGAACTTTGGTCAAGAGCTCAATACTCAGCTGAAACCAAGCTCAAACAAGAGAAGGCTTACCTTTTTCAGCTTCTTCTTCCTATTTCTCTCTCTAGAACCGATCTCTCTCTCTCTCTCTCTCTTCTTCCTCCGAGAGCAAAGCAGCTTTCTGCTTTGATATGGGCGACCATGCCCTTTAAAATCTTAAAATAATAAGATTTTTACTTTGTACACTTTTTCCCCTTCCATTTGTGCACAATTTCCATTCCTTCCACTTACTTTTCTTTTCCTTCCGTTTAAATAGATTTCGGGGTGTTACAAGTCTAGCCCCCTTAAAGAGATTTCGTCCCCGAAACTTGCCGCTTCTCAAACAGTTACGGGTAACACTGTCTCACCTCTTCTTGATCTTGCATTTAAACTCAGATCTCGTTAGGCTTCACTGCACTCGCACAAGTGAAACCATCATCCTCCTTAGTCTATCCTCTCCTTCTTATTAGTAATGGTCACCAGTTGCTCCTCGTGGTTGGATACTCTGTCCATCTCAGTATTCCCTAGTAGCATGATCATATCCTCATCGATTGAGCTCTTTCTTAGACGAGATGTATGGAATATCGGATGAATTCCACTTAACTCATCGGGTAGCTCCAGTCGATGTGCCACTTCTCCTACCTGAGCAACAACTGAGAATGACCCTCCACACTTTAATATTAGCTTAACTCGATTTCAAATCAAGCAATCCGCTTTCCTGGTCCAAGCCTTCCTCATACTTCATTGTCGTAGGTCGTCACCGAACTCTAGTTATGCACGGTTGATCAATCCATCTTCTTGCAACACTTGGGGTTGAGTCATAGACTACTGATCAACTCACCCGGAGATGCATGTCTACCTACCTATGTCTGTCTTGAATAGCCTAGCAGGAACAAGCGCTCTCTCTCAATTCTATCGTGCAACCCTCTAGGGCATTAGGTAACCTAGTAGACTTACTTATAGCAATTCCTACATCAAAGGGCTCATCGATCTCCCTACCCCTAACGTGCAACATCACAGAAAATAGTGGCAATAAAACTACTACTAGTGTCACAATTAAAGAATAGATGCATAAATCTAAACTTGCAAGAATCTACCTGACGTTACCTCGGAGTCAAACCTAGCCTCCTCCCGGTCATAGCGAAGGCTCTAGCCCTCACCCTCTGTTCTCCTTCGTCGTACTGGAGCTTCCTTCGATCTTCTTCGTTCCCAAACCTTCCGCTCTCAGCTTCTTGCAATCCCTGCTTATGTGACCTTCCTCACCACAGGAATAACACCTCCCCATACAACAGTTCTTCGCCACATGTCTGGTCCTCCCACAACGGAAAAAGACATTGCCCCCAGTCTACATTCCCCAGGGTGCCTGTGTCCACACTTGTCACACCTTTTCGACCTCGCACCAGTTATAATCACATGCTGATCATCCACTTGTGCACCTTTGTCACCTGGAGCGGTTCCGCAACGTTCCAATCACTTCCCATTCCATTCTTGATCACCGTCTCCTTTCTTGCTACTTTCAGTCGCCATCACAGATCATTCATCATACAATCTCCCCGCCAAATCGACCGCCGACCTAAACGTGCTCAGTCGGGCAGCAATCATGTGCCTACGGATGTCCACCGGCAAGCCTTGAATGTACCTCTTGATCTTTCTTGAAAGAGGTGTCACCTGATCCGGAACCAGACGAGTCATCTCATTGAATTTAGCGGTATATTGCTGATGTGTCATCGTTCCCGCCTCCAGCTGCAAGAACTCTCTTTCAACTTTGTCCATCTCACGGTGAGGACAGAATTCCTCAATCACCAGCCTTTTCAACTCTGGCCATCACATCCTCCCGATAGCCCTGCTTCCCTCAACCTAGACGATATTGTCCCACCAACACAAGGCTGAGTCCACAAAAGAATGGGCAGCAAACTTCACCTTCTAATCCTTCCGGCACTCGCTGATATTCAATACCGCTTCTATCTCTCTCACCCATCGGTGAGCAGTAGCAGAAGTGCCATTTCCATCAAAAGTTGGGGGTTTGCATCATTGAAACCCCCATAGTTACAGGCTCGTTCCGCTTTCGGCGCAGGCTCTTCCTCTTCGTCCTCTTCGTCATCGAAGAAAACCGTTTCAGTATCTGGTCGTCTCCTTTCTCCCGAATGTCTACCCCTTTCCTGTCTCTCCTCGTCTTTAACAGCCTTCATAACTTTAGTCACCACAGACGGTAGGATAGTCTGCATAACCTGATGCACTTCCTCCCTGACCGCCTCTCTCATCGAGGCTCTCTGATTAGCAATCTCATCACCGCCCTCCTGATGAGGGGTCTCGGGTTCCTCATGGACTACTCTTTCAGCCCTAGACCTTCCACTTGTGACACGTGGTTCAGCACCACGTCCACCACCACCTCCACCTCGTGAAGCTTTCGAAAATCTACCGCCAACCATCTTCTAACACACTATAAGATTCAAACACTAACGCGGTCATACAAGGTAATAACTCAGTTTATGTCAAGTATAGTAAGTCCCTAATTACAGTGGCCAGTTGTGATTAGCCACTTACTTTACTCTTCATACCCCAAGCATTTCCTATCCCGACTACATCAGTATCTAAATCTACACATAAGCACACATGCCACATAACATACGCACATAATGTCGGCTAACATTAACTTACATAAAACGTTTACATAAAACCTTTACCTGCAGACACGTAGCTACTATGACTGGCATCCCTTTTCCTTTTAGTCCTATTCTCAGTTTAAGATTAGGTTTTTCCAAAATATTTACCCAATTCACCTAAACTTTTGCTCTGATACCAACTTGTAAGGCCGCGTTCCCGGGACGCTTACAGCTGGTCATTCATTGCACTCAAACATTATAAAATGTAGATTAATTTTGTAGTAGAATTTAAAACTTTTATTTATAATAAAAAGATGTCAATTACAACACCTGTTTTCATCTCAAAATACAAGACATGTCAAAATACGGATGCCAGCCTCCAAACGCTCCTAGTAGCTTATGCATCCATGCCTGCAACTCCTCAACATCAACATAATCCTGCCAACTATCATGCATACAAAAGTCAGCGACGCTGAGTGAGTCCTAGTTTTATAATAAAACATAATCTTCTCTGTTAAAACCGTTCTTTACTTTATTTCAAAACATACTATACTTTACAACCGTTCGTGATCATGCATCATACATACATCCAGATAATATCATTATTATCTTCGTCATTACGTTCATTAGCTTTGTTCATTCAACGTATTACACTATCGTTCACTTCTCTTTCTCGATCCAGTCAGACTTTACCCTCTTCGTGGCACTCAGCCACGATTACTGAGGTCGAATGATAAGGATCCCGTTCAGTACATTATTACGATAATTCATTTACGTTCATTCATATGTTTGTTCTTTACATCATTATCCTTGCTCATTACTCTTATTACTCGAATCTTGTCTCTTGCAATATCCCCGACTCATGCTCGAAAGCTGATGTTGTGCTGGGGCCTGCTCACCAACCCCCGACTCATGTCTGAAGACTGACACAACACCGGGATACGCGATAAAGATCCCATATGAGTCAATCACAGAGATTGAACTCCATCCGAGTCTGTTGCAACACAAAGTCGCTCATTTCATTATCTCGTCTCTTGGACAAAGACCTCTGTCGAGTCTGTTGCAACACAGAGTCGCTCAGCTCTTATCTCGTCTCATGGTCAAAGACCTCTATCGAGTTTGTTGCAACACAGAGTTGCTCACCTCTTATCTCGTCTCATGGTCAAAGACCTCTGTCGAGTCTGTTGCAACACAGAGTCGTTCACCACATATATCGTCTCATGGACAAAGACCTCTGTCGAGTCTGTTGCAACACAGAGTCGCTCACCTCATAACTATGCTTGGCTTTATGCCACCCCCCCCCCCTCCGAAGTTATACATAACTCGGGTAACAACACCCCCACCAAAGTGGGTAACAACACCCCCACTGAAGTGGGTAACATCCCCATAGAAATGGGTAACACCCCCATAGAAATGGGTAACACCCCCATAGAAATGCGTAACACCCCATAAAAATGGATAATACCTCTGAAGGTCAGTCACAAAGAGTGGAACCCTTGCGGCACACTTTAGGATTTGCTGAACCTCACGTGGTAGAGCTTAAGGAATTAAGAGTCGTGCACCTCTGTACATATTGCTTTCAAGCCTCTCTATACTTCTCTCTTTATTCATTTATTCATGCATGCATTCATTCATTACGTTCCTCTTTTCATTATCTTCCACTTTACGTTACATAATACTTTCATTACATTTATTAACGTTCAACGCAAAGCCAAGGGAAGGCATACATACATAATAAGGAACATACACATAATAATAAACATACACCATCACCAATACAGGCACATCATACATGCATAACACACACCAAACATAAGCCAATTGGGCGCATGGGACCTTCCAGGCGCATGAGCATGAAAATTCTAAGTATAAAACTGTCTGGGCGCATGGTCACTGTTTGGGCGTTTCTGCCCTGTTCAGGCGCATCACCAATCACTTAGCCGTTTCAAGCACTTGGGCGCATGGGCACTGTTTAGGCGCATGGCCAATACTTAGCAGTTTCAATCACTGGGACGCATGGGCACTGTTTAGGCGCATGGTCCACACTTAGCCTTTTCATCACTTGGGCGCATGGGCACTATTTTGGCGCATAGCCAACACTCGGGCGCATGGCCAATACTTAGACGCATGGGCCACTGTTTAGGCGCATGGCCAACACTTAGATGCATGGGCCACCGTTTAGGCGCATGCCCAACACTTGGGCGTCTGGTCTCTCATGCTGGACGCATGGACAACTGTTCGGGTGCATGAACCACTGTTCATGTTCATCAGACATTCTGAAATCTTTTCTATGCTACCAATTTCACCCGATTATCGTTCTAAGCATACCCAAACACAGATCTAACATAGTAAGGCCATCGAAGCATGCTAAACATCATCACTAACCCATAATTATCACTATAACATACATACATACATACATACATACATACATACATACATACATACATACATACATACATACATACATACATACATACAACATTCGAACATAAAGTTGTAAACCCACGGTTTCTTTCAAAATGTTTACTTTGTAAAAGAGGGGTTCTAGAAACTCACCTTGAGTAGCTTTTGAACAACACTCTTCCAGTTCAAGACCCACTTCGATTCAGCTCTTTGAGTCTCGAAAACAAACTCTAAACAACTAGAACTTCGGTCAAGAACTCAAAACTCAGCTAAAACCGAGCTCAAACAAGAGAAGGCTTACCTTTCTCAGCTTCTTCTTCCTCTTTCTCTCTCTAGAACCGGGCTCTCTCACTCTTCTTCTTCCTCCGAGAGCAAAGCAGCTTTCTGCTTTGATATGGGCGACCATGCCCTTTAAAATCTTAAAATAATAAGATTTGTACTTTGTACACTTTTTCCCCTTCCATTTGTGCATAATTTCCATTCCTTCCACTTACTTTTCTTTTCCTTCCGTTTAAATAAAAATTTCGGGGTGTTACAGTTCTTGACAGAAATCGCTTGAGTAGTAACAGGTTTATGTGAATGTTTTGGTAAGAACTTGTTGACAGGAGTATATTCTATTGTTTACTAATTAGAGGTAATGGAATACTCTATTAGCAGCTCAATCACCAGATCAATCGAATTCTATTCAGGTCTTGGGTAGATCATAACAAGAACCGAGAGCCAAAGCTCTGATACCAATTGACTGGGTTAGTGAGATTGAGATTCTCACTAAGGATCGAATATAGTGACTGAGTTAATGATTGAATGGCGGAATCAAACAATCAAGAAACATTCAATGTAGAAGAAATATTCATAAATGCTTTTGTATATATTAATAAAGGTGATTGATTACAAAGACTGCTAGGGTTTAGCAAGAAAAGTAATAATACACCTAGAGAATACAAATATTATGATTGTCTAAATTCTATCACCTCATGTACGAGGTTATCTATTCTATTTATAGGCAGACAAGATGCCTTTACAAAATGACTAAATTACCCCTGACCTATTACATCAGAACGAGTCTAAGTCTTGATCCGCATCTTTGCTTGTTCATCCGCATTGGTAAATGCGGATGAGTTGACTTGATCAGCATTTCTTCACTTTATCATCCGCATTAGTATGTTGTTCATCCACATTAGTTAATGTTGATGAACAAATACTTCTGCGCATTTTTCCGGTCATCCGCATTGGCAAATGCGGATGAACAAAGTCTTATCCGCATTACCAATTGGTCTTCCGCATTTGTTATTACGGAAGAACAAATACTTGTTCGTATTTGTTTTATGTCTTCCGCATTGACAAATGCGAAAGACCATACTTGGTTTTTTTCTTTTGCAGGATCTTCATTCGCATTTCTTCTTGGACTTATGGGATTCCAGCAAAACAACCATCAACTTAACCATTGAATTGGCATGTATGATCCTTTTAAGGTGCAACAAACAGGATGATTTATGCAAAGTTAGCATCCTTAGAAGAGTCAAGGATTGCAACCTAGTTATGTTGTGGTTTAGAGCCATTGTTTGGAAAGTAGAGTGAGATTGAAGGAATTTGAGAGTGAGTAAAAAAGAAGATGTTGGAAATTTAGGGCTTTTGTGCAGGTAGAAAGATTAAAGAAAGAAAGCCGAAAGTTTTAAATGGGTGTAACGGTCAGATGGATAATGTGAAAAGACAATTTGGCTTTTGATTTGATAGGGGTGGTAAGGATAAACCATTTAAAATATTCAAACATCATTAATAAAATCTTAACATTTTACAAAGTGGGGCCCAAAAATTTCCATTACATAGTAAGGCTTTCTTCCGAGAGTATTATCTACCGAGGAAAAATTTACTATCGAAAGCAAATTATGTCCTAAGAGAAATTTGCTTCTAATAGTAAGATGGTCTTTCGAGGCCAAATTTACTACCGAGACTTAAAACTCTTCAGAAGAAAATACTTATTTAGAGGAATTTGCCTTTGGAAGATATAAAAAGATATCTGTCAAGGATAATTTTCTCTTCAGAAGAATCCATACTTAGAAAATTTTGAAGAAATACCTTTTGTAATAGGGACTAGATTGTATAAAGACAATATAAACAAGAGACGTATTAAAAGGTTTTCAAAAGAGATAAACTAGTTTATATTAATCATCCTAATAGTTATGATAAAACACTTAAATCTTTGTTCATCAAAAGATTTGGTGAACAAGTCAACATATTGTTAATTTAAGTCAACTTTGACTAGTTTGATCAAGTTTTTCTCTTGGATATATCGAATAAAATGATATATGATGTCAATGTGCTTTGTTTTGGAGTGCTTGATTGGATTTGTAATAGAAATAGCACTACTATTTTCAATGTGGATAGGAGTCTCCATGAAGTTGAAGCCGTAGTCTAACATATCCCAACAGAGACAGTTGTTGGGCCATGAAGTGTTAGGCCATGATTTTGAACCCAAAGCAGCTAAGCACAACAACTTGTAGCAGTAATGTATTCAGCTTCGGCAGTTGATGTAGAGACACATGATTGCTTCTTACGTTGCAAGGAGATGACTTTTCCACCAAGAAATTGACATCTACTCATATGGATTTAATGTTTATATTGCGCCGATCATCACTGTTAGTGTAGCCATAGAGATTGAGGTTTTGATTTTTAGGATACAAGAGTTCCAGTTTAGGAGCTCCTTTGAGGCATCTAATGATTCTCTTGGCAAAAACTAGGTGAGACACCTTTGGAGCAGCCTGATATATTGCACAGATACAAATTACAAACAAGATATCAGGTCTACTTTCTGTGAGATAAATCAGAGATCCTATGATTTCCATGTACTGATGCTAATTAGTATCCTCCCCCTCAGAGTCAAGACAAAGATTATGATTTCTTCGTATAGGTGTCTAGCTGGTTTACAATCTTTCATCTCAAATCTTTCAAAAAGTCTTCACATACTTAGATTGATTAATAAAGAATCTTTCTTTCATCTGCTTCACTTGCATTCCAAGGAAAAATTCCATCTTTCCCATGGAACTCATCTCAAACATCTTCTTCATAATGATTTCACAGTCTTTGCACATCTGGTCATTTGATGAACCAAATATGACGTCATCCACATAGACTTGTACAAGCAAAATATCTATTCGAGACTTCTTTATAGACAAATTCTTATCTGTTGTGCCTCTGGTGTAGCCATGCATGAGGAGAAACTAAGAAAGTGTCTCATACCACAACCTAAGTGCCTGGTACAGCCTATAGAGAGTTTTATCCAGTTTTACACACATATTTGGGATGTTGTGGGTCTTTAAATCCTAAATGGTTACACACATAGACTTCTCTGTCTATATCCCTATACAAAAATGCAAATTTGACATCAAGTTCATAAACTATAAGCTTTTGGAAGCTTTATAGGCAAGGAAGATTGTCACAGCCTCAAGTCTTGCAACTGGTGCAAAGACATCAATGTAATCTATCCCTTCCTCGTGTGTGTATTATTGAACTACAAGTTTTGTCTTGTTCTTGATAATCAAACCTCTATCACCCTTTTGTTTCTGAGCACCCACTTTGTGCCAATGGGTACTTGACCAGGTGGTAGTGAACATAGGTTATATACCTTTTGTCTCTTGAATTTAAGCAATTTCTCTTGCATTGATTCAACCCAACTATTGTCTGGATCACCATTTGTTGTTGCTGAATCACCTACAAACACTTGCACAGATCTTATTGAGTATCAAGAACTAAAGAATCATCCCATGTCTCAGATCATTGGTGACATCAATGCTGGTATTTCAACTAGAAGTCAATTGTCCAATTTTTGTTTTTATGCTCTCTTCATCAGTCAGCAAGAGCCAAAGAACTATCATATTACATTAAGAGACAATGGATGGGTTGAAGCTATCCAACTTGAGCTTCTTTAGTTTCAAAAGCAGCAAGTGTGGGAACTAGTTCCTCTACCCCAAGGTAAGTGTGCAATAGGCACTAAATGGGTGTTTAGGAATAAAACTGATAAAAAAGGCCAAATTGTCAAGAACAAGACCAGACTGGTGTACAGGGGTTTTCACAAGAAGAAGGTATTGATTATGATGAAACCTTTGCCCCTGTAGCCAGACTGGAGGCAATCAGATTGTTCTTAGCTTATGCTGCTTTCCATAATCTTAAAGTTTTTCAAATGGATGTCAAAAGTGCATTCTTATATGGTAAAATAAAAGAAGAAGTTTATGTGTGTCAACCACCAGGTTTTGAAGATCATAAACATCTAGATTGGGTGTATAAGCTTGATAAGGCTCTTTATGGGCTAAAACAAGCTCCCAAAGCCTGGTATGAAACACTGTCTAACTTTCTTCTTCAAAATAATTTCACTAGAGACTCTATAGATAAAACTTTATTCATTAAGAAAGTAGGCATGCATAAGCTCCTTGTTCAAATTTATGTAGATGATATCATTTTTTCATCCTCTGATCCACAGTTGTGTGATGCCTTTACTGTGTTAATGCAACAAAAGTTTAAAATGAGTGCCATGGGAGAATTACAGTTCTTTCGGGGTTGCAAATTGAACAATTGGCTAATGGAACTTTCACTCATCAGTCAAAATATACAAAGGATTTATTGAAAAAGTTTGATTTACAAAACTGTAAGCCATGTTCTACTCCCATGTGCAGCACCACACAACTGGATGCTGATCAAATAGGTAAAGCAGTTGATGAAACTCTTTACAGATGTATGATTGGTTCCTTGATGCACCTTACAGCTTCTAAACCAGACATTATATTTGCAACTTGTGTCTGTGCTAGATTTCAGGCTGCACCTAAAGTATCCCATATGATTGCAGTCAAACGGATCTTTAGATATTTTCAAGGAACTCAATCTCTAGGACTTTGGTATTCCACTGGGCACTCTTGCAAATTAGTTGCTTTCTCTTATAGTGACTATGCAGGGTCTAAATTAACCATAAAATCAACCTCTAGTGGATGCCAATTTCTAGGCAACTGTTTAGTTTCTTGGCAGAGTAAGAAACAAACTTCAGTTGCTACATCCACTGCTGAAGCAGAGTACATTGCTGCTGCAAGTTGTACATCTCAGGTACTCTGGCTTCAGAATCAATTACTGGATTATGACATTACAAAGACTAAGACTCCATTACTGATGGACAGTGCTTCAGCTCTTTGTATTGTTAAGAATCCTGTCCAGCATTCTAGGACCAAACATATTGAGATCAGACATCATTTTGTCACGGATTGTTATGAAAAAGGTCTGATTGATCCAAAGTTTGTTCCTAGTGCTGATGAGCTTGCAGATATATTTACTAAGCCTTTGGACAGTGCAACTTTCCAAAATCTAGTGCTAAGGCTTGGTATGCTGCAGCTTGAATGATTTGACAACTACTAATGATCTCAGTTCATAAGTACTGATGAGCATTAGTATACAATTGTCAAAAATAAGTACTGATAAGTTATTTTATCTTCAGCAGTTTTCATAACTACTGAAGACTAAATTACTTAAAAAGTACTGAATTACTTTATTTGTTGCAAAGTACTGATGTGGTTCCAACTACTAAAGTTTGTTCTAATAGATAAGTACTGATGACCAATGAAACATCTGAAAAACAGATAATCTGCTGAGTAAGTGTTAAGGTCAAATGAAACAACTGAGATATGTGAATTGACGATAACAACTGATGAGTAATTTTATTCTTCAATTGTTTCAAACAACTGTTGTTTCATTTCAAAACAACTGAAGCCAAACCCAAGTCTTTAGTAGTTTTCAACTACTGATGACAAACACCAAGTCTTTAGTTGTTTACAACATCTGAAAGTTAAAACCATGTCTTCAGTTGTTTTCTAACAACTGGTGACTAAAACCAAAACTTTCAGCTGTTTTCTTTCAGCCATTTCATAACCTATAAATACCTAACCCTAACTTCAAACTTTTCATAAATCGATTTCCAAACGTTCATCTTCCATTAATGGCGACCATGCAAATCAAACCACGACACAACTGTGTTGCCTACATCACAAAATCGGCCTTTTGGACTAAGTTTGATGATGCTATTGATCTGATGGTTGATTCCCCGTATCGAACATCTATCCCGACTCTCTTCGTCAATTCTGGACAAATGTCACCATCCATACTAGTGAGAATGATGTCGCGATCACTCTCCAGTCATTTGTAAACCAGAAGAAGGTGGTAGTCACTCCTGCTATCATTCGCCAAACGCTAGATCTGAATGATGCCACCTTTGTCACCAAATACCCGAAGGGCACCATTGATCTATCATTCATCTACCACGGATATGCGGGCAACCTAAGTGCTACAACCATTCTGAAGAAGCACTTCCATGATGCTGAACGCTTAATCTTCCACATGATCAATGTTTTCCTTGCCCCAAAACCTCTTCATGGGATCAAATGTCATCCAGGTGGCAGCAGGTATTGTATTCTATCCTTGAACGCCAAAACTTAAATTTTTCTGAAATTATATTTTTAGAATTAAAAGATCTGGCAATGAAACCTGTGGC
Organism: Flaveria trinervia; assembly: GCA_025506515.1. Taxonomy (NCBI): domain Eukaryota; kingdom Viridiplantae; phylum Streptophyta; class Magnoliopsida; order Asterales; family Asteraceae; genus Flaveria; species Flaveria trinervia. The sequence goes on along the minus strand of CM046453.1, from coordinate 30,392,521 downwards.
TAACAGATAACTATTATATCCAAGGTTTCTAATGGCCATAATCATGAATCAGTTAAAATCTGATGGCCCTGTTGGCCTTGAAGTCCCTGCTGTGGTAGTTTTGCCAGAGGTATACTCCAGGCACAACTCTGACCCACACCTCAAAGAGGCTGCCAAACTGCTAAAACCCAAGCAGAAGGAACCCACAGCCTCATCCTCCAGATTCAAAGTCCCCTCCAAACCACATTCCAAACAAAACAAAAAGGCTACTCAGGGAGTTGAGTCCCCTAATGATGCCCCTGCAACACAAAGGCAGGATGAAACTATGGGTAGTAATCCTCGTGTAGTTTCCACGACTCTACCAGCTGAAACCGCTCAGGTATCCTCTCAATAGGATCCTGATGCAACCAAAAATGGGGAAACCACATTACTGTAATCTCTCTCACTTGAGAAGATTGCCATTGAAGAGCACCATTCACCCTAGGTGCAATCCTCTTCACACCTATCTCCCACTGAAGCCACCCCTACAAGCCCAACTATGGTTATTGCACAAGTGCTGACTCAACTACATTCCTCTACCCCTCCCCAGAAACCTATTACCACTGGGAAAACCTCAACAGTTAAGGGAGAGGATTATAATGTGGCTAATAACCCACAGCACAGGGATTACATATTTCAATCTCCCTTTGTAGAGGAGGAGGTAGAACATCTGGTGAGGCTGCCTCTTCTCCTGTTTCAGCATATGATCAGGATGAAGATGGTATCATTTCTAAGTCCTCACCAGAGGCAACTACCAATGAAGGACATCATCCTGAGGCAGGAAGTCCCCAGTTCCAAGAAATAGGGGCACATGTGAATACTGATCTACACTCAGCACATGCTCATCCTAATTTCATCAGGAGGTCAGATGATTCAGCAAAGACTGATGATGACCTGGTCTTTTTCTTTGATGTTCTAGCCCACAACACCATTCTTGAGAGTGAGGTATGCAGACTACAAGAACTACTTGCCAAAATGTCATAAGAATCAAGTCCATCTGCCCACATTCACCCACAGATAGCAGTTTCTTCTGAAACTATCCCAAACACTGAGCCACTCCCAACAAATTTGCCACCAGCCTCTGATTCAGGCACCATTTCTCAGGGACAGAACCCTTCTGAGCTAATGGTTGCTATCTTTCAATCATCCTTACCTCAAATCACTTCCATAATCACAAACATTGTGCATCAAGCCATTGATGAGAGGCTTTCCTCAAATCTTCAATCCTTAGTTGATGTTGCTGTTTCTCAGAGACTTTCTGACATTCACACCCCTAAACCCAATGCAACCAAAAAGGGGGAGTCTAAGTTAGCGAAAGTAGACAAAAGAAAGAGAATTGAAGAGGAAGAAGAAAAAGAGAAGAAAGAAAAGGAAATGATTACCTACAAGAGAAAGAAAAGCTCTAAAAAGACTGAAGGTGAGAAAAAGTTAGAAGAACTGATCAAAGAAGCTGATGAGCAACATAGCAGATCTATGGATAAGATTATTGATCAACTCTTCAGACAAGGATTTGACACAGCCAAACTTGACTCTGAAATCAAAAGGCTAGAGATTCAAGAGATTGAATAAAGATGGGAAAGTTGAGTGACAAAGAAAGGGAAAGGCTAGAAGCTATGGCAAGATTTATATCAAAACATCTGGGAAGATCAATCATTGAAGTGAAGTCATGGTCCAGAGACAGTATTTTGGAGATAACCACCAGAATCTGTTCTTTTGAAGTATTCAACAAAGGATTGATCATAGAAGCCCTTGATAAAGCTGGTGCTGGGAAAAGGTCTGATATGGCAAAGTTATCCAAAGCTTCACTCACAACCAAGATGCTAAAGTAGCCTGCACAATTTCCTACACCAAAACAACCACCCTCACAACCCTCAAAACCAACTCCTTTACCCAAGAAACTTACTCAACCCAGTACCAATGATGCACCCAAGAGGAAGAGAAGGATGTTGAGGATGGAAGAAGAAGAAGATGATGATGAGGATGATAGTCTGCCAATCTCTGTTGTTCTTAAAATAAAGATTCCTGAGCCCAGGAGTCAACCAACAACAATCACACCTGACTTCCAAAGGCAAATGGTAAAAGTCAAACTTGAAGAAGAAGAACAGCACAAACAACATGATGAGCAGCTGTTAAGGATGATTGATAAAGAGTTTCCCAAGTCTTCATCCATACAAGCTATGAAGAAACATGCTCAGAGGTTGTATGCTCTCATATTTACATTTTAATATCAGAAAGAAAGAGTGAGAATTTGGCCTGACCCTAGAGTAAGTGACAGAATTCATAGAAAGAAAATTCCAAGTAGATACAATGGCCAAGTAAAGAAGATTGTAGATGCTGTGATAATGCTGGCCATTGTAGTGTCACCCTGTGAAATCCTTGATGACTTCAAGAGAGCTTACAAGTCTAAGATGACTCCACAATCTTTACTAGAAAACAAAATGGTAAAGAAGGGGTTGATTTACAAGAAGCTTGAAGAAATAAGAAGAAATGAGCTCCAGTTATTGCTTGAAGGCACTCATCCTGATGAGTTTGCATACAGAGAAATAACGACTATGGAGCTGAAGAATGGAAAGCATATTAAGTACTTATCAGAGTACTATGGGCCTGAGTTCTTTGAAAGTGAAGCTGAAGAACTCAAAATGGAAGAACAAGTTGTTTTCCTTGAGGCCTATGTCAGAGAGTCTTACAGACTTATCATTGGGAAGTAGGTCTCATGGATGGGGTAACAGCTCTGTGTCCAATTCCCTAAGACAGAGTTCCCATTCATCCTTTGCCAATCAAACCTTTTGAAACCTCTTCCCTGGCATGAGCTTAATTTGAAGATTTCTAAGCTGATCTAGATAATGTTTCTGCCAATAAGTGGGATTTCAATAATCTTAAAGGTTTTGGCTGCATTGGTTCAGGGGGAGTTTGTTGGACCAAAAGAACCAATGAGCCAGATCAAAAAAAACCTTAAGTCCCACAGACATCAAAGCAACTGAAGTGGTCTACAACAGCTGAAGATAAAGTCTAAAGACAAAGTCTGAAGACACAGCTGAAGACAAAGTCTGAAGATAAAGTCTGCAGACAAAGTCTGAAGACAAAGTCTAAAGACAACAGTTGAAGACAAAGTCTGAAGATAAAGTCTGAAGACAAAGTCTGAAGACAACAGCTGAAGACAAAGTCTGGAGACAACAGCTGAAGACAAAGTCTGAAGACAAAGTCTGAAGACCAAGTTCTCAGAAGTTGTCACAACAGCTGAAGTAGTTCTCTTCAGTAGTTGTGATGGTTTACATTTCAGTAGTTTGTAATCAGTAGTTTTATATTATGTAAAACATCTGAAGTTCTTACACTTCAGATGTTATAACTTCAGTTTTGTAATGTTAGCTTATACTTAGCTTTTAGTGAAGGTGTCCTCAGTTGTTGTGGATATCTTTAGTAGTTTAGTTTACTTCCAGTTGTTTGTATAAATTAGTTAGATGTCACTATCAAGTGACGTCAGCTGATGTCAAATTCCTTATAAAAGGAATGTTGACCTAACTTCCTTGTACGGGAAGCTTGTGCATGAATGAAAACATTCTTTTTGCAGAAAACTCTCTCTCTATAACCGTTACTGTCTGATTGAATATTCATATTACTCTTGCTATAATTTAGTCTAATTCGTGTGCTATTTTGCTGCAAATATCAATCTAATTGATCAAACTAGATCTCGATTCTTTCGGTGTTTGTTGTGTGCCAGGTATCAAGCTGATCCAAAAGAATCACATGTGAATGCAGTTAAGAGGATATTAGATATCTGAAGGGCAAACCAGCTCTTGGATTATGGTATCCAAAGGAAGGAGAATTCAATCTCTATGCCTTCACTGACAGTGATTATGGAGGATGCAACTTCAATAGAAAGTCCACCTCTGGCGGTTGTCAATTTCTTGGTCCTAGAGTGGTCTCTTGGCAATGCAAGAAGCAGAAAAACGTGTCTGTATCAACAGCAGAAGCTGAGTATATTGCAGCATTAGCCTGTTGGTCTCAAGTACTCTGGATTCAAAACCAGATGCTTGATTATGGTTTTAACTTCTTGCACACACCAATTCACATTGACAACAAAACAGCTTGTTTTCATACAAATAATCCAGTTCAGCACTCAAAAACAAAACACATTGAAATTAGATATCACTTTTTGAGAGATTATGATGAAAAGGGTTAATCAAATTGATCAAGTACCCCCACTGAAAATCAATTGGCTGATTTATTCACTAAGGCATTTGAACCTAGTAGTTTGAATTCCTGGTTCAGTAATGGCATGATTAACTTGAGTAAAATCAATAAAAACATCAAAAAAACAAGTCTCAAAATTCATGAAAAACCCAAAAGAAGTCAATTTTATGAAGATCAAAATATCATAGGAAATGATATAATTACAGTCGTTATATCATTCACTGTGCTAAATTTCAAAAATTGCAAGACTGTCACTACTTACTAGATATTGTTGTAAACCTCCTTGGAAGAGAAGATACATGCAGTGATGAATTAAAATCTTATTTAATAGTGAAACACCTCATCACAAAGTATAGGTATGTATGGCTTTTTGAGTGCATGTGGTAGTACCTAACACACCAGGTAATGATGCTTTATGAATCTCTTTCACCTACATCAAGTTTCATCTATGTTTTGCTGAGCAAAGACCTGATGAAACAAGCACATAGTGCAGATGTACTGATTCAAAAGATTCCCAATGAGGAACACATCCAAATTGGATGAATCTACAAAAGCAATACATTCCAAGTGAATGAACAAAAGAATCCTATCATGGATCACCTTCCAAAGTGAAGTGAAAAGAATCCCAATGTGGATCATCATGAAAGGATCAAAGTAAAAGAATCCCAATGTGGATCAGTGAAAATGAGTTCTCATAACTTAAGTAACCTGGTAAGAAAGTTGTAAAAAAGTTCTACTATGCATTGTATAAGGATGGTTATCATTCCATGCTTATGTATGTGAGGTACATATTGAATAATTAAATCACACAAAAACATGATAAATATAATTTGCATCAAAATATCAACCGGGTATGAGTTTAAGAGGCAAACATACCTTCAATCATCAAGTTCATAAACATGTCCAGTTTATATAAAGGATGCACATGTGTAATGTAAGATTGATATGATCCCAACAAAAGATATATTTCTCTTCCATTATTAATCAATGTATATAATAGTCAAAAGTTTTAAATATTTAAATTTTCTATCCAGATGTGAATATAAACTTTAGGGGGAGTAATTTAATTTTTTGATTAAATCTATATAGATTGTTACTATCTTAAATTACTTTCTTAATAAATTAAAAACAAAAGAAAAAGAAAATACATGTGTTGATGCAGAAGTTATACCATTGTATCTCAGCCTATGCAGATTCTTGGAAAGCAGAAAAGTCCAAGATCAGTCAAATAATGGGAAACTTGTATCACTTTTGACATACAAGTCATCCAAGCAAGAATTGACAACCTTAACAGTCAACAACTTCATAAAAAAATCAATCATGACATCTCTTCATACATGAAAAACCAAACAGTTATATTAACTTATGATTAATTCAAAAGTTAATGCAGGTAAGTGCATTGGTTAATGCGGGTGAAGTAACCATGCTATAAACCAATGTGGGTAGCTTTTGTGATCACATCAGTGATCACAAGTTTGATGTATCAGAATATAAAGCAGCGGAATACACACACGAATTAGACAAATTGTAGCAAGCAAACAATATATGTAAGCGTTAGATCGGGCATACGGTTATAGGGAGAGAATATGAATTTCTGATTTCTAGGAATGTTTATAGATGTATATTTCTAATCAAATCAATCAATCATTCCATTCAATTGCTCATATCGCTCAATGATTACAATAGGTTGTCACTCCTTATATAGAGTGCAACAGTCACTGCTGTTATCACGGAAAGTGACAACTGGCAGATCCAATACAGAAATAACTAATCTTAACAAACTACTGAAATGTTCACAACTACTGAGAACATATCAGCAAGTTAAGTACAAAATATAAAACTACTGAAACTACAACGACTGAAGAACAAGCTCTTCAGTCGTTTTACAAAACTACTGAACAAAGAAAATAAAACTACTGATGATATCACAACTACTGAAGAAGTACTCTTCAGCAGTTGTGACAAACTACTGAGGCTTCAGTACTTGATCTTCAGACTTTGACCTTCAGGCGTTTCATCAGCTGATGACTTCAGTAGATATCATCAGCTGATGTCTTCAGTCTTTGTCTTCAGACTTTGTACATCAGTTGTTGATCTTCAGCACTTGTGAACTCTTCAGCTGTTGTACTTCAGTACTTTGGTCTTTCAGCTTCAGCACTTGTGTTCTTCAGCTGTTGTACTTCAGCACTTTGGTTCTTCAGCTGTTAAGGTCTTCAGCACTTGATCTTCAGCTGTTGAAGTCTTCAGCACTTGTCAAACTACTGATGAGGCTTTCAGCAGTTGTTGTGATACCGTGTGGGACTTAGAGGTTTTCTGATCTTGGCTCATTGGTTCTTTTGGTCCAACAAACTCCCCCTGAACCAATGCAGCCAAAACCTCTAACTTATTTATACTCCCACTTATTGATGGCAAAAATGTTGGTCTTTTTCCTTCTTGATCAGTAGAGAAGATGACCCATGTACGCTCCGGCCTGGGAAGAACCTCAAATATTTGTTTGGCAGAGTATGAATGGGAACTCTGTTTTGGGGAACTGGACACAGAGTTGTTATCCCATTCATGAGATTCACTTCCCCATAATGAGTCTGTATGACTCACGCATAGGCCTCAAGGAGAACAATTTGTTCCTCTTGAGAGAGTTCTTCAGCTCCTCCTTCGAAGAAGACTCTGGACCATAGTACTCTGATAAGTACTTCATGGTCCTGCCATTTTTCAGCTCCACCGTAGTTACCTCCCTGTATACAAATTCATCAGGATGGTTGCCTTCAAGGTAACTGGAGCTCATTCTTTTGGATGTCTTCAAGCTTTTTGTATACAACCCCTTCTTAATCATCTTGTTTTCTAGTAAGGCTTGAGGTGTCTTCTTTGCTTGGTGAGCTTTCTTGAATTCATCAATGATTTCCCAAGGTGAGACTACAACGGCCAACATGATGGTAGATTCTATTGTTTTTCGTACTTGGCCGTTGTATCTGTGTGGGATAGTTCTTTTATGGATTCTAGAACTCACCCTGGGGTCTGGCCATACTCTCACTCTCTCCTTCTGATACTGAAAGGTGTGTCTGAGAGTGTACAGCCTTTGAGCATGCCCTTTCATGGCTTGAATAGATGATGACTGAGGAAATTCCTTGTCAACCATCTTCAACAGTTGCTCATCGTGCTGTTTCTGCTGTTCTTCTTCTTCTATCTTGACTCTGACCATTTCCCTTTGAGAGTCAGGTGTGATCATGGATTGACTCTGGGGTTTTGGTAGCTTCAGAACAGCAGAGAGTGGCAGACTATCATCTTCATCCTCTTCTTCTTCTTCTTCTTCCATCCTCAGCACCCTTCTCCTTCTACGGGGTACATCACTGGATGATGGTTGGGTTGGTGAAGGATTGGTTTTGAAGAGAGGGATGTTTGGATTTTGGCTTAGAGGTTGGTTGGGAGATTTGAGGGATAGGATCTGTTTGAGTGGGTGGAAGGGAAGGTTGATCTAGCATCCTTGTAGTTAATTTTGCTTTTGTAAGTTTAGCCATCTCTAACCTTTTGCCAGCCCCAGCCTCATCAAGGGCTTCCACAATGATCCCTTTGTTGAATTGCTCAGACAGACAGATTCTGGTGGCTATAGCCAAATGCTGTCCCTGGACCATGCGCGGATCTCCATTAATGATCTTCCCAAGTATTTTGCAATAAATCGGATCATTATTTCCAACCTCTCTTTCTCAAGAGCATCATACCCTGCCCATCGGTTTGTATCTCTTGTCCTCTAACCTTCTGATCTCACTATCCAGTGTGGCTGTGTCAAACCCCTGCCTGAATAGTTGTTCATTATTTTATCCATGGAGCGGCTGTGTGTGGTGTCAGCTTCTTTGACCAGCTCCTCCAAGGATTTTTCTTCAGCAGTATGATCATCAGCACTTCTCTTTCGCTTGTACGTGAGCAGAGGTTGCTTTTCTTGTTTCTTCTCCCTTCCTCAGATCTTCTTTCCTCTTTCTATCTTTCACTGCAGTACTCTCCCCCCGCAGAAAGAGTCTTGTGGACAGCAGCATCAACCAGAGGCTGTAATGTTGAGGAAAGCCTCTCATCAAGGGCTTTGATCACTATATCAGTGATTATGGGGGTGATGAGGGAGGGAGTTTTGGAGGATAGCACCTATTTGCTCAGGAGGGTTCTGTTCCTGAGAAGTAGGGCCTGAAGCAGAGGCAGGTGGTTGATTTTGGGTGGCTCTGTGTTTGGGAAACCTTCAAGGGAAGGTGCCATCTGTGGTGTATGATGGTGGCAGATGGACTTGCATCCTGAGACATCTGGCCAGCAGCTCTTTGAGTCTGCTAACCTCATCCTCTAGAATGGTGTTTTGAGCACTACATCATAGAAGAAGCTCAGGTCATCATCAGTTGATACTGAATCACCTGACCTCCTGCTTAGAGCAGGATTTACATGCACTGGGTGTAGACCAGTTGGTGCATGTGCCCCTTGTGCTTGGTACTGGGGACTTCCAGCCTCAGGACAATGTCCATCATCAGCTGTTGCCTCTAGGGAGGTCTTAGCAATGTTACCAGCCTCACTCTGGTCATGTGCTGAGTCAGAGGAGGTGGCAGCCTCACTAGATATTCTAAGCTCCTTCTCTACACCAGGAGATAGAATTGGGAAACCCCTGTGCTGTGGGTTCTCAGGTGCACTGTGTTCCTCCCCCTCAATTGTAGAGGTATTCCCAGTAGGAAGTGGTTTCTGGGGAGGGGTGAGGAGTGCAATTGAGTCAGCACTTGCAACTATTAAGTTGGGCTGTGAGGGGCGGTTGTTTGGGGTACAGGGGTAGAAGCAGTGTGCACCTGGGGTGGATGGTGCTCTTCAATGGCAATCTCCTCAAGTGAGGAAGATCCCAGATAAGTAGGTGCCCCTTGGGTTGCTGCAGGCTCCTGTTGAGAGGAAGCCTGAGCGGCTGTGGCTGGAGGAGTCATGGTATCCACTAGGGGGTTTGGACTAGTGGATATATCCTGCGTTTGTTGTGCAGGAGCATCCTCAGGGGACTCAATTCCCTGAGTAGCCTTTTTGGGTTTCTTTTTGGTGGTTTGGTGGGGACATTGGATTTGGAGGTGGTGGCTGTGGGTTCCAGCTGCGTGGGTTTTCGCAGCTTGGCAGCCAGTTTGAGTGTCCGGTCAGAGTTGTGCCGGAGTATACTTCTGGCAAAACAGCCGTAGCAGGGACTCCCAAGCCAACAAGTCCCTCAGCATTAAGCTGGTCTATTATAATGGCCATTATGAACCGTGGATAGAGTATCCAACGGTTGGCAGTTAGTTTTTGAGCCATATCTTTGAGCTCTGAAAATATTAATTCTGAAAAATTCAGTGGTTGTTGCTCAAGGATAGAATACATACCTGCTGCCATTTGGTGGACATTTGATCCCAAGACGATGTCTTAGGGGCCAAACATACATTGACCATATGAAAGATCAGGCGCTCAGCGTCATTAAAATGTTTCTTCATGATGGTGGTGGCACTGAGATCACCTTGATATCCATGCTGAGCAAATGATAGATCTATGGTGCCCTTCGGATATCCAGCAGGAGAGGTAGCATCACTCAGTTGAAGAATTTTCGGATTGTTGCAGGAGTAATCACTACTTCTTTGTTGTTGACGACTGACCGGAGGGATTGTGTGTGGCTCTCCTCAGTTGTAACAACGTTTCATCCAAAATTGGTTCAAGGATTCGGCATGTAAAACGGGGTTCAGAAGGAATGCCTTGTTGTATTGGGACTGAACCATAAGATCGATAGCAGTATCGAACTTAGTCCAGATCGGCGATTTTGTGAGGTAGGCAACACAGTTGTGTCGCGGTTTAATTTGCATAGACGCCATGGAAGTGTTTTTGGAGAACGTTAGGTTTGAAGAAGATAAAGCATGGAGAGCTCAGGTTAAGGGTATTTATAGGGTACGGGTGAGGAAACGACTGAAGGATGTGGTGTTAGTCATCAGTAGTTTTAAACGACCGTTGACATGGTATTATCCTTTCAGACGTTGAAACAGCTGAAGTCGTGGTGTTAGGCATCAGTAGTTTAGAAAACTACTGAAGACCGTGGTTTTGACTTCAGATGATTGAAACAACTGAGGACATGGTGTTTGTCATCAGTAGTTATGAAACTACTGAAGACAGTGGTTTTGTCATCAGCTGTTGTAAACAACTGAAGACTTGGTATTGGTCATCAGTAGTTATAAAACTGCTGAAGACGTGGTTTTGCTTCAGTTGTTTAAAATGAAACAGCAGTGGTACAAACGACTGAAGGGAAAGTTCTCTTCAGCTGTTTTCGTCAATTCTTAGCTTTTCAGCTGTTTCAAACTGTCCTCAACACATTCATCAGTCTTTATGGCTGATTTCAGTTGTTTCATAGGACATCAGTACTTATCTGTTTTTACTGATTTCAGTAGTTATGACTGCATCAGTAGTTGTAACTACTTCAGTAGTTTAGAGCAGATGAAGTACTTCAGTACTTGTGAGAACTTTTAGCCTTCAGTAGTTATAAAAAGTACTGAGGTTAAAAGAGCTCATCAGTACTTATGTGACAGGCACTCATGATCATCAATATGAATTACTGAGATCATCAGTAGTTGTCACCTATTCTAGCTGCAGCATACCAAGCCTTAACACCAGGTTTTGGAAAGTTGAACTATCCAAAGGCTTAGTAAAAATGTCTGCAAGCTCATCAGCACTGGGCACAAACTTAGGATCAATCAGACCTTTTTCAAAACAATCTCTTATAAAATGATGTCTGATCTCTATATGTTTGGTCCTAGAGTGCTGGACTGGATTTTTGACAATGCAAAGAGCTGAAGCACTATCCATTAACAATGGAGTCTTAGTCTCTGTAATGCCATAATCCAAAAGTTGGTTTTGAAGCCAGAGTACCTGAGATGTACAGCTTGCAGCAGCAATGTACTCTGCTTCCGCAGTGGATGTAGCAACTGAGGTCTGTTTCTTGCTCTGCCAAGAAATCAAGCAGTTGCCTAGGAATTGACATCCACCAGAAGTTGATTTCCTGGTCAACTTACACCCTGCATAGTCACTGTCAGAAAAAGCAACTAATTTACCAGAATGTTGGTAGAATACCATAACCTAGAGATGGAGTGCCTTGCAGATATCTAAAGATCCTCTTGACTGCAATCAGATGAGACTCTTTAGGTGCAGCCTGAAATCTAGCACAAACACATGTAGCAACATAATATCTGGTCTAGAAGCTGTTAAATACATCAAGGACCCAATCATACATCTGTAAAGTGTTTCATCAACCACTTTACCTTTCTGATCTGAGTCCAGTTGTGTGGTGCTGCTCATGGGAGTAGAACAGGGCTTACAGTTTTGTAAATCAAACTTTTGCAAAAGATCTTTTGTATATTTGGATTGATGAATAAAAATTCCATCAGCCTTTTGTTTGATTTGCAACCCCAGAAAGAACTGTAATTCTCCCATGGCACTCATTTCAAACTTCTGTTGCATCAACTTTGTAAAGGCATCACACAACTTTGGATCAGAGGATGCAAAAATAATATCATCTACATAAATTTGAACAAGTAGATTATGCTGCCCAGCTTTCTTAATAAATAAAGTCTTGTCTATGGAGCCTCTAGTGAAATTGTTTTCCAGAAGAAAGTTTGATAATGTCTCATACCAGGCTCTGGGAGCTTGTTTTAACCCATAAAGAGCTTTATCAAGCTTATACACCCAATTAGGATGTTTGTTGTCCTCAAAGCCTGGAGGTTGACATACATAAACCTCTTCTTTAACTTTTCCATAAAAAATGCACTTTTGACATCCATTTGAAAGACTTTAAGTTTTTGATAAGCAGCATAAGCTAAAAACAATCGAATTGCTTCCAGTCTGGCTACAGGGGCAAAGGTTTCATCATAATCAATACCTTCTTCTTGTGCAAACCCCTGAACAACCAGTCTGGCCTTGTTCTTAACAATAAGCCCATTTTCATCAGTTTTGTTCCTAAACACCCATTTAGTGCCTATTGCACACTTACCTGGAGGTAGAGGAACCAGTTCCCACACTTGCTGTTTCTTGAACTGAAGAAGCTCAAGCTGCATGGCATCAACCCATCCATTGTCCTTTAAAGCAATGTGATAATTCTTTGGCTCTTGCTGACTGATGAAGAGAGCATAGAAGCAGAATTTGACAATTGACTTCTTGTTGATACACCAGCAGTGATATCACCAATGATTTGAGACATGGGGTGATTCTTCAGATCTTGATACACAATGAGATCTGTGCAAGTGTTTGTAGCCGGTTCAGCAGCAACAGATGGTGATGGTGAATCATTTCCTTGAAACCAATCAGTGGATGGTAATTCAAAGGAAGTTGAATTCGAAGAAATCTCTCATCAGCATTTGTTGTGGATGGTGCTACTGGCGCTACAGGAACATCAGGTCTAGTTGAATCAGGCAGCTGATCACTAAACCTGAAGAGGTGAGTACTGCAATCATCATCATCATCAGCAGTACCACCAGGTGGTGAACTGTTGACAGGAGCAACAGCAGGAGTTTGATAAGGAACATATTGCAGTATGTCCAGATCAAATAACTCCACAGGACTTTGTGGAATCTTGTCCTTTGGAGATTCATTAAACTTAACATGTAGAGTTTCTTCAACCATCTTTGTTCTGCAGTTGAAGACTCTGTATGCCTTGCAAGTAGATGAATAACCAACAAAGTATCCTGCATCCACCTTAGGATCAAATTTGTGGAGTTGATCCTTTGTGTTGAGAATAAAACAGGGACACCCAAATGCTTTGAAAAATGAAATCAGTGGAGCCAAATGATGGAGAACTTCATATGGAGTCTTCATCAACCTCTGATTTACTAAAACTCTATTTTGCACATAACAAGCTGTGTTGACAGCTTCGGCCCAAAAGGTCAATGGCAAACCTGAGTCAGCCAGCATGGACCTTGCAGCTTCAATGAGGGTCCTGTTCTTCTCTCCACTACTCCATTTTGTTCCGGAGTCCTTGGAATGCTGAACTGCCTTTTGATTCCCTTTGAGAGATAGAAGTCATCAAGTGTATGATTTCTGAACTCAGTTCCATTATCACTCCTATACACTTGACTGGAAGGGAATACTGCTTCTCAATGTACAGCACAAAGTGGATAATCTTCTGAGCAGCCTCATCCTTTGAATGTAGAAAGAAAGTCCATACAAATCTGGAGTAATCATCCACAATTACCAGACAGTATTTCTTCTTTGCCATGCTCATTACTCTCACAGGACCAAATAGATCCATATGCAGTAATTGCAAGCAGGCAGTGGACTTGGACACTTCAATAGGAGGAAATGAGACCTTGTGCTGTTTTCCTTTTAAACAAGCAGTGCAAGTTTCATCACAGTGGAACTCCTTTATTGGTAAGCCTCTGACTAAACTATTGTGGCTAAGCTGATTCATGTTTTTGAGATTAACATGACCAAGCCTCCTGTGCCACAGTTTAGATTCTTGAGAAGAGGCTTTGGAAAATAGGCAAGGATTACCTTTGAGATCTATCTTCTTAGAGAGATCTAAGGCATACACTCTTCCTGTCCTGTTGGCTTTCAGGAGAGTGTGATCATCCAACACCTTGTCAATCAAGGGCAAAACTTTGGATGACAGAATCCTACAGTTTTGACTTGTGAAAAGGGCAACATGGCCTTTATCACACATTTGACTGACACTCAAGAGGTTGTACTTGAGATTTTCCACATGATTAACATCATCAAATTTGATTTCTCCATTGGAGACAAAGCCCTTACCGATGATGTAACCCCTAGCATCATTGCCAAAGAGACAAATCCCTTCTTTCCTTGAGAGTAGTCATGAAGAAGAGAGATGTTCCCAGTCATGTGCATGGATCCCCCACTGTCTACATACCAGATGCTATTTTGGCATGTTGAAGAACCCTGCAATAATAAACAATCAGTTAGTTTTAGAGACCCAAACCTTTTTGGTTTTGGGCCTGGTCTCATCAATAGATGGTAAACTAGCATGTTTATTTGTAACAACAGCCTGAGAAGAAGAAGATGGTGCAGAAGAGGAGTCCTTTGGCTTAGACCTCCTTTTCTGTGGTTTCAACATAGGAGAATCTAGTTGGTTAACTCTACCCAACAGATGTTGTACCATCATCACCAGCTGTGTCTGATTTTGTGATAAAGCTTTCAGCTCATCAGACACATTGCTAGTGGAGTTAGATAAGGTCCTATGTTGCACCTTCTTCTTTTGAGCACCCTCAGCTGTCACCTGTTTAACTCCTTCCTTTTTGGATTGCTTTAAGGACTTAAGGGTTACAGGATTTGATGTTGCTGATACAAATGTGGTCTCAAACTCAGTTTTCATTTTTACCATTTTCTCATTAATTTCTCCTTTGTTTTGAGTTTGGAACCTCTTTTGTACCAACAATCATCTGTAAGATGATTGAACAAACCACATACTTCACATGGTTTCTTCTTCATCTTAGGTTGATCATCAACTAAAGATGGTGAAGCAACAGAAGACTTGTTCTTCAATGCTTTGGAAGCATTGGTTGCTTTCTTGACAGCATCTTTAGTAGTCTTCAAACTCTTTCTACTGCCAGTTTTCTTCTCTTCAGTACTGACAGCAGTTGAAGTTTGAACTTCAGGAGTTGAATCCTGCTCTCCAGTCCTTTCAGGACCTTCAGGATTGACTCCTGAGTTGATCAACTTATTGATCATGTGAATGTCAGCATTTGGACCATCAACATCAGCTGATAGGTTCAAAGAGGACTTGATACTGACTGCTACTTCTGATTGTGCTGTATCAGAAGGTAGATCACATGACTTGATGGATTGGTTATCACTCTCACCATCAGATTCTACCTCTGCTCTTGGGGTAAAATCTGTAGGTGGAGCAGTGTGATTGTAACCAATTCCAAACTTCACATTTGAAGCAGATTGCTTACTAAGAAGCATTTCAAAACCTTTGCATGATTGTACCCATCTATCACACTCGACCTGGGTAACTGCAAGGGTTTCTTTGAGATCTTTGTACTTCTCTAGAAGTACATCTTCTCTAGCCTTATCATCAATTATTTTGCAATTCAGTTTATAACCTCATCATTTTTATCTTTGAGCACAAACTCAAACTCAGCTTTGTTTTTGGAAATTACTTGTTCTAGCTCAATGTTCTTATTAATTAAAGCTACATTTGCTTCTCTAATGGAAGCAAATGCTGCTATGCATTGTTCAGAACATAATTTGGCTTTTGCCTCAGAGGATACCTGTGATACCTGAGGTGTAGAGGCATTGGAAGATGAAGTATCAGCAGACTCCAAAGCCATAAGAGCTAGATTCCCAAAGGGACTCACCACCATGTTGACCAGCACCTGAGAACAGTTGATCATGACCAGACAAGTCATCTGGTAAACTGCTCCAGTCAACAACTCCTGGGGTGAAGAAGCTGTGTTGTTGAGATGAAGGTTGTTGATGAGATAGGGAAGGCTGAGGTTCTGGTAATGCATGAGGTTGTGGTGTCATAGGAACTTGAACTTGGTTTGACTGTGGCATGTAATAACAAGGGTACTGATATGGCATTTGACCCTGAGGAACAAAATATGCCGGAGATTGTTGTTGAGGATGATGGCTAGATGTGACAGGATGTTGCCCTCTGTTTTGTTGACTATTGCCAGGAAAAGTCACAAAGGGTGCAGTAGAGTTAGATCCAGTTGATCTACACTCTCTTGCAAAGTGTCCAAGCCGTTGGCATTTGTGACACCTCAACTTGCTCTTGTCAAAACCAACTTTGGTTTTGCCAGAGAGTCCTGGGAATTTTCTTCCAGTTCTTTTGTAGAACTTCTGAGATCTGATATTATCAAGGCCATTTGGCTCAAAATATCCATCTCTTCTAAGTCATCATCAGCAATCCCCTTGAGATCATCCATAATGAAACATAAATTGTCATTATTACCTCCAGTAAACTGACCATCAACACTTACAAATGCAGAATTAGAAGTGCTCGAAGAGAAATTAATATGCTCATCATACTGGCATTCAGATGAAGCATATTCTGACTCATGACCCACCAAGGCAGTGTTGCCTTGTATAAAGTCTTCAGTGAGCTTTCCAGATGAAGACAGCTTTCTCTTCTGTTCTATCTCTCTCTCAAAAGTGAGCAATTTCCCATGGAGTTGGGTGAGAGATAGTTTGTCCAAACTTGCACTGGAGCGTAGGACAATAGTATATGTGTCCCATCTCTCAGGCAGTGATCTGAGAAATCTGTTATTCATCTGAATATTGGTGTATTCAAGTTTGACCATTTTTAGTTCAGAGATCAAACAAGAAAACCGCTCATATTGTTGAGTCAGTGTCTCACCCTTTCTATGAGAGAATGTCTCATATTGTTGGGCAAGAATTTCTCTATTATTTGCCAAGACCTCATCTGTTCCTCCAAATTGTTCTTTCAAAGCAATCCAGAGGTCATGGGCAGTTTCATGATGCATTAGCCCAGAATAGATTTCATTGGGCAAAGCCATGGCCAGAATTCCATGGGCTTTTGCATCAATCTCAAGCAACTTTTTATCCTCATCTGAGTATTGCTCCCTCCTCTTCGGAACCATTTGATTGGTTTCCGGGTTATTCACCATAGGCTTGTGTGGACCATGTACCACAGATGTCCAACACCCTGCGCTGTTAACAGACAGGTGATGGAGCATACGTCTTTGCCATATGTTATACTCATTCCTAACCAGCATAGGAGGCTTGGTTGAGGAACCAGTATTGTGAGGATCATTGGAGGGAGTGGTCATTTTCAGTTCAAAAACAGTTTAGTTCAAGTTTTAAAAGAGTTTTAGACAAACCACAACAAACTCAATGAGAACCAAGAATAAGATCTCAGGATGAATGAGCAGAAATACAGAAAATTCAATCTCTATAACCGTTTCTTGCAAAAACAAAAGCTAATTCAATCAAACTTGGATCTTGAATAGCAGTTTCAATGATCAATTATTAGATCGATCAATGATTAACCTGCTCTGATACCATTTGACAGGATCAGTGATCACAAGTTTGATGTATCAGAATATAAAGCAGCGGAATACACACACGAATTAGACAAATTGTAGCAAGCAAACAATACTGTAAGCGTTAAGATCGCATACGGTTATAGGGAGAGAATATGAATTTCTGATTTCTAGGAATGTTTATAGATGTAGAATATTTCTAATCAAATCAATCAATCATTCCATTCAATTGCTCATATCGCTCATGATTACAATAGGTTGTCACTCCTTATATAGAGTGCAACAGTCACTGCTGTTATCACGGAAAGTGACAACTGGCAGATCCAATACAGAAATAACTAAATCTTAACAAACTACTGAAATGTTCACAACTACTGAGAACATATCAGCAAGTTAAGTACAAAATATAAAACTACTGAAACTACAACGACTGAAGAACAAGCTCTTCAGTCGTTTTAAAAACTACTGAAACAAAGAAAATAAAACTACTGATATCACAACTACTGAAGAAGTACTCTTCAGCAGTTGTGACAAACTACTGAGGCTTCAGTACTTGTCTTCAGACTTTGACCTTCAGGCGTTTCATCAGCTGATGACTTCAGTAGATATCATCAGCTGATGTCTTCAGTCTTTGTCTTCAGACTTTGTACATCAGTTGTTGATCTTCAGCACTTGTGAACTCTTCAGCTTTGTCTTCAGTACTTTGGTCTTTCAGCTTCAGCACTTGTGTTCTTCAGCTGTTGTACTTCAGCACTTTGGTTCTTCAGCTGTTAAGGTCTTCAGCACTTGATCTTCAGCTGTTGAAGTCTTCAGCACTTGTCAAACTACTGATGAGGCTTTCAGCAGTTGTTGTGATACCGTGGGACTTAGAGATTTTCTGATCTTGGCTCATTGGTTCTTTTGGTCCCATTTTGTTTCCAAGTGAAACAATGCGGACAATGATTGTCTCTACCACATATGTGTTCAAGTATACACGAAATTTTTGAAGTGTTAAACCCTATCGGAACAAAATTGCCTACTGTATTTTTCATGCGGATAAAATATTTTTTAAGTGTTCCAACCGCATTTTATGCTGATAACATTTTAAGTGTCCACCCGATTTGTCAATTACGTATGAATTTACACTTCCGCATTTGTTTTACCTAACCGCATTTGTGGATGTGGAATCTTCATTTTCATGATTTTTCAACTAAAATAAATAAGTGCTTATCTCTCTGTCACAATGAATGAGATCAAGTCAATGTTTGATTTTATTCTATCGCATTTGCTACAGTGAGCAAATGCTGAAAAATTCAAGTTAGCCGCATTGCTACATTGAGCAATGCTGACAAATTCTGTTCAGCCGCATTTGCTATAGTGAACAATCTGACAAGTTTTGGGTCAACCGCAATTTTTGCAGTGAATAAAAAATCTGATGAACTCTTTCTTCCTACCCCGCATTGCCAGTGCACAAATGCGGATAAAGAAATAGAGTACCAAAACTTCCGCATTTTCTATAGTGCGTAAATGCGGATGCTAAAATCACAGTTAAACTTCTTCCGCATTTACAACATAAACAATGCGGATAGCAAATTCTTTAAATTTTCAATTCGCATTTACAACAGTAAACAAATGCGGATACCTAAATACTTAAAATTTCCACTTCCGCATTTCTACAGTGATTTAAAAATTTTGAACGCATTTTTTCTGAACTTGTAAAAATTTTGTAAAAGCCATTTTTGACTATTTAAAGCAAGTTCAAAAGATCATTTATACTTTTCAAATTTGAGAGACTCTATAGTGCGACGAGTGAAAACCACTGTTTCTTTCTTCATCATCTTCTTTTCTTTAATAATCAAAGATTCAGGTCATTTCAACCCATCTGTTCTCATATTAGATACTACACAACTGCATTATCAAACAAAAGGTGAAATTTTTACATTGCGTTAACCTAATATGTCAAACATTTTAACTAATAATCAACTTAGAACCCTAGGATAATAAAGAACACCCAAAATCATATTTATTCTAAGAAAAGATGAACATTCTCGACTTCAATGAACATGCAAACTTGTAGAATACGATTCAATCTAAAATCTCAAAGTTATTTCATCGCATGAACAGAGCATCATGAAACCGAAAATGTTGAAATCAAAACTTGAAATATATCCAATTAATAGTCAAAACATCAAAAATTTGATCTTCAAAATGGTAAATCAAATGACAATGAGTATTCATGACAATATCTCATCTGAAATGATTCCTATAGAACAGTACCGTCAAATGTTCATATTTGACCCTCAAAAGTCAAAATGATGAATGTTGCTTAAAGTAGTACATATATTATCATTAATCTAACCCATATGCCTCTAATGCAGGGTACATGGCTGATCTCTCATGGAGCAAGCTCCATAATGTCAGTGGTTTTCTAGACCCTGATGTACCTGAGGCAGAGGGGCTCAGAGACATGATCAGATTCATCTCCACAACTAGATTGGCTCATACTTTCACTGTCAGACCTATCATATATGAGAGACTCATAAGGTCATTCTGGAACTCTGCTAAAGTGATAGAGGAAGATGGTGTTAGGTCTTTATCTTGAAGGATTGATGATGAGCATACACTAATCATAACTAAAGAATCTGTGAGAAGGTGCCTGCAGTTTGGTGATGATGCAGATGCACCAATTGAGCTAGAAGATGATGATATCACTACCTTCTTTGTAGAAATTGGATATGAAGGGGGTTTTAAAGCAAAACAGATTGTGAAGGGGTTAGTAGACTTACCATAGAGGTTTCTAATCCATATCTATCACACTGTTTGTCGCAACTTTGATGAAAACAGGATGGAATATATCGCTATTATTACTTCATCAGCAATTTGTGCTTTATGCACAAATAGGCCATTCAATATGTCAGCTTATGTCTTCAATGGCCTAGTATCCAACATACAAGAAGGAAGGAGATACAAATTCTTGTTGTACCCAAGATTCATCCAATGTCTCATAATAAAGCATTCCCTAATCTAGCTGCTGATGGACTAGTTCTAGATATTCTACACTATATGTGCTAAGTCATATAAATACATTTAGAAGAGGGATCCTAGAAATTTTTATAGTGGAGCTCACTCTCCTCTTCTACGTTGGATGCTTCAACAGATTAATCCTGATGAACAAGGTGAAGAACAACATGCTCCTGCTAATGTGCATATTGAAGAACAAGCTGCTGATGAGTAAGTTGAAGGCATTGATAGGCAAAGGTCAGTGTCACCCCAAGATGGTGCAGGGGGTAATTCTCACACTAAACTTGAAATTCATGATCTTGTATCTCCATTTGTACCTCTACCAATCCCATCTCCACAAAGAACCCCACAACATCCCATTACCATCTCCCCATAAATCATCACCACCACTTCAATTCATAATCACCCATCCCATCACCATAGCTCAACCAATTACATCTCCACCTCATCACTCTCCAACACCTCCACTTCATCACTCTCCAAAATTACCACCTCACCACTCACCAAAATCACCACCTCAACCATTACTTACTAGTGATAATCCAACTAAATTTGGAGATTCAACCAGCTCATCTAAAGAATCCAAATCATCTTTGGATGAGGAGATCAACCTGTGCAAATGCCTGTGAAGAGAGTCCTTCTGAGTCTGCTCCTTTAGAGAGCTTTGCTAAATCTAATGTGAACAGCCCAGATGAAAAGGATGAGTTGATTTCTGAGCTCATGCAAAAGATTGAAAGGATGGAAAGAGCACTTAACAGAAGGGCAAGAGTCATTGATGATAGAATTCTTGAACTTGATGAAAAGAAAAATGAGTTGAAAGAGCTAAAAGAAAAATATGAAGTTGAAAAGAAAGAGAAAGATAAGGAGATCAACTACTTAACAGCTGCTCTTAATCATTCTAGAGAAGAAATCAGTGGGCATGTTGATACTCTCCTATTCAAACCATTGCTATGGATGAGCAAGAGGATATAACTAAAGAACAAGCATAGATTATCTCCAATCTGCAAAATCAAATTGAAAGTCAAAAAAAAGAATCTCTGTGCTTGAGATGCTGATTGAAATTCAAAGAAGAGCTGAAGCTGAGAAAGTGAAAAAGATAAGGAAAGAGTTATAGCTGATGAGAACAATCCTCTTCTGAAAATGATGAAAAAGAAGAAGATACAAGCAAATCAAAGAATGAAGAATCAAGCCTAGAGATGGTGGTCTATTTTGTAAAATCAGATGCTACACACATTGAAAAGGTTGAATTTGAAGAACTGATCAATGCACTAGACAGCTTCACATCCAAGATTTCAATATTAATGATGAGTTCTGGGATTTTGTAGCTGATCAAAGAACTTACACTGAACCTATTGTGATTATCCCTCAATCCCCTGTCCATCTGGAAAAGGAGTTGAGCCTTCAAATAATCCCAGCTGTGTCTTTGTCAGATGAGCAAAAAGAAATAAGCAGAAAACTATGTCAAGAACAAAGAGAAAAGGAAGAAAAGTCTGCTGATGCCCAAAAACAAGTACAATCTGAAGTTGAAAAAGTGCCTCAAAGATCTGAAATGCCTGAAACCTCTTCTGGTCCTCCACTTCAAACCTATACCAGAAAGAGAAAGTATCTGTCTGAGAAAGCTAAAGGAAAGAGACCAATGAAAGAAGAAGAACCAGTAAAGAAAACCAAACAAGATGATCCCAGAAGTCTTGCTACAATAGCAGAATTCTTGGAAGATCATGAACAAAGAAACATTGAAGAAATCAACGGTCTTTATTGATCTTGAAGAAGGAGAGATTGAAGGAGGATATGATGCTAATAAGTCTGTAGATGTTGACAGGCCTGTACAAGAAGAAAACTTTGTGATGAAATGGTTGTAAAGGCACAAACAGATGACCTCATGATAAAAGCCATGTTCTTGATCAATCATGGGTATGATGCTGATGAAGTATTTAGCATGACATATGAGGGAATGAAAGAAGAAAAGAGAAAGTCAACAAACTGCTAGACCCCATGGTTGAAACAGATTATGAAAAGTCTATTGCACCCAAAGTTCACAAGTCAAAGTTGTTTGTCATGAAGAAGCAATCTCCAACTCATGAACCTCTACATCCTAATCCCTATAAAATGACTGATAAGGAAATAAAGAATTACCTCACCAGTCAAGGCTTCAGTAAAAGGAAATTGGGAAACATGAAAACTAACTCACTGAGAGCTGCCACACTCAGATTAATCAATGAAAAGAAAGAAAGGTTAAAGAGGTTAGAAGAAGAAATCCTCAACCAAAAGCCAAGATCAAGAGTCTCTGCACAAGACATGCAACTTACACATAAAGATCAAGACTATCTGGCACCTATTCTTCACAAATATCTAGAGTGGTTTGATGAATCCTCCCAACTGAAACTTCAGGAAGGGTTAATCACTACTAAGATGATTAGAGGTTTATCTACTCCAAAAGGCAAAATTGACCAGAATATCATTGCCTAGAAGTATGATAGTTCATGGAATATGTTCATGGTTAAAAGAATCTCAGGGCTGGTGCAATTTTTACAGAGTACTCTACTCTAGTAAATGCCCTTGAGATTCATGATCTGAAAGAACTGGCTAATCTAGAACTGATCAATCATAATGCCATGTTCAAAGGGTATCAATTTGAAGGTATACTTAATATGTTCAAGAGAACCAACAACTTCAATTAATAAAAGCCATATGCATGAGGAAAGACAAATCATTCAAGAACCCTCTAGAGATGAAACAGACAAAACCAGCAGAAGTAGTAGTGTTTCCAGAACTAAAAGTGAAACCTACAGAATCATTGAAAATAAAAATGGTGGTTGGCACTCATTCCTCAATACCAATCTCAAATGTTTATTATGATGAGAAGAACTATGAATTGGTGATTGAGAGGAAGTGGGGAGGTAAAGAAGGTGCAGAAATCAGACTATTCAGTGGGTATGAAGTGAGACTATTAGATCAATCCTATATTCACTACATATACACAAAGCACTTCAGAGATATATCAAACAAATTGGGTGAAGAAGATCTGCATTTCGTTCTAAAGTGCATCAAAATATTAAAGATGGCATATGATGAGATTATTGCCAAGAGGGAGAAAAGAAAGAAGAAGAAAACACCTCTATAGTTGGCAACGTTGTCAAACTAGAAGTTGATATAGATGGTGCTCTTTTAATTCATAGGGATGGGCTATCTATAGTGTCTATTTGGGAACCAGATTCACTTAAGAAACTACCACTAGAAGCCATTCACAATATGAGCAAAATGAAGATCCATGTACTAAGCAGGGAAAAAATGCCAGAAGCTCAAGACGTTGTCAACATTATAAAGGCAATTTTGAATACAACTCAAGCAGCACCTTTTACACCATCACAAGACCCAGCAGAATCATCACAACCTCAATCACTACCCAAACATTAAAGAACATAGGCTGTATAATCCTTAGGGGGAGTATTGTTGGACCCTGAAAGTGTAGATACATGTGTCCCTAGTTTCTAATCTTAATATATTATCTTTGTATTGTCTTACACTTATGTAATTGTAATTGTATGGGTACTTAATGAAATACATTATGTGGTTGTGCTTAATGTTGAATATTTCATTGGTTGGTATGTAATAACGCTTATTGACTTGACTATGTAGGTTGTGGTTGTTTGAATACTATCTAAATAATTAATGACTATGAAACATATTCAAACTTAATCATGTGAAGTTCTCATGCGATTGGCCCATGCTAATGGACCATACGCATGAACAACTTCATGCTAATGAACCAGTCATACGAATGAACCAGGAGACTGGATCAGTCATATGATTGAAACATGAGATTGACTCAGTCGCACGACTGAACACTCAGTCATGCGAATGGATCAACCGTATGACTCAATCGCACGACTGAACCATGCAAATGGTCCAGTCGCACGATTGAGAAACCTTAACCTATAAATACCACTTAAATCGTGGAAAACTAGACACTTCGAATATTTTGATACCCAGACGTACCCTAGCCGTCCAAACACCTCTAGCTACCTGTTCCAACTTCAAAGATCGCAGTAGATCGATTGCTAATCGTTCTTAACGTTTAGATTCAATCTTTAATTGATTCTACGTGCGTTCTTACTGATTGGATCGCCAATCAAATAGGATTCTGCACTATTTGATTTGTATACACGTAAATCTGTTAGTATTCGTTGAGTACATGATCCCTAACAAGTGGTATCAGATCTTTGGCTCTAGATTTACGTGTGATTCAATCGTTTTGATATAAAAATTGTGATTTTGCACTCAAAAAACGCAATATTTTGTGTCAAATCGGGTTTTAGACATCGCCTAATCGTAAAGTTAAGTTTTTTCCGGCATACGGCAATAAGGGTTAGAAAAAAATCGTGTTTTTGCGTTCAAACACATTAAACCTAGAAATATTTCAAAATCCAGCAGGTTCAGTTGCACGATTGACTCAATCACATGACTGAGGTCATACGCATTCCCCGTACGCACGATTGGACTCAGTCGCACTTCCATTCGTCTAACTGAGAAGACTATTCGCATTGTTCATCCGCATTAGTTCATTCAACCGACTGAGTCATCCGCATTAGTTCAGTCTCATGATTGAACCATCCGCATAGTTCAATTGCCCGAATAGCCCAATCGCACAACTTCATTCGCATTATACAAAAGCTTGGTTAAAAGTTAAAGTTAATAGCAATGGAAGACCAATATTCATCATTCACAGTAGGGAGAGACTCGCGTATACAAACCTACTGCTACTGGAGAATGAAGTGGGGAATCATAACAAACCCCCAAAGCTGATCACGTTAGACGAATATCCACAATGGAAAAACGTTTCGAGATCTACTTAAACGGAGTAGATCCAAATCTGTGGGAGTCTATAGAGTCGGGGTACAGCATGCCTGTAGGAGCTGATGGTGTCAAACTCACACCTGGTGGCATGACTGACGGACAAAAGGTGAAATACAATGCAGAGAAGAAAGTTTATGCTTTCCTTACTCAGTCAATTCCGAAGGATATTTTCCATCAATTCTTGGAATATACACAAGCAAAGAAGCTGGGATGCATTGGAGAAACGGTATGACAGAAACGCATCATTGAAGGCCATAAAGGCTAAGGCTTTAAAGAAGGAGTTTGACAACTTCTCCTTGATGGGAAAGAAAGCCTAGATGATGTGATCAATAGATTCTACCGCTTGATGAGTGAGATGCACACTCATGGAGTATCGACATTAATGGAGGACAAAGTGTCCAACTTTGCAGACGAGCTGCCAGAGAAATGGGTGTCATTTGTCTCCAATCTCAGATAGAATGGTATGCTAACAAGTTAGATATCAGTGACTTCATTCTGAAACTGAGACAAGAAGAACTGAGGATGAAGTACAGAGCTCAAAAGGCTTCTTATGATCAAAATCCTGCACTGTACAATACAAATCCTCAAGCCAAAACTTTGGAGCACCTCTTCAGACAGCTTTTGTATCAAGCTCGTCTGGTCCTTCACTAACCTCTATGTCAGGGTCAGAAACGCCAGGGTCGTCGGGTACCCAATATATTGCACCTGAAGCAAATTCAGCAAAGCTGAAGACCGAGAACTTCGACAATATGACCGTTGAGGTAGCTAAAGAGCACATGGATCTCATAGTTGTGGTAGTCCACTCCTATGATGGACTAATTGCTGGAAAGATTAGGAACTGCCATTTGGCAAATGAGGACTATGAGTAGGTGGATGAGACAGAGCTGGAGCGGATGGATATAATGTGGGCCTTAGCCAGCGCAGTCTGGAGAGCTAAGAAGTTTGTCAAAAAGACCGGACAAAACTTGATTGCGACTAAGGACACTACCTTCAGCTTTGACAAATCCAAGGTAACTTGCTTCAACTGCAGTGAGAAAGGGCACTTCAAAAGATAGTGCGTGAAGCAAAAAAGAAGACTGGCAATGGGAATCCTTTCTCCTCCTTCAATCGTCAAGAGAAACCCATTAACAGTCCTACTTCATGAAGCAAGGATCCCAAAGCCTTGACTGCTCATGATGATGAAGGACAGGACTGGAGTTTTCGGCTTGTCTCACTGGGAGAATCCAATATCGCTAGTGTGGAGGATATCGATGATGACTCTACCAGTGAAGGAAATATAGTAGTCGAACTTGCGATGTCAACATTAGAAGAAACTGCACCAGTGGTCACCTACACGGGAAAACTACTACAACGTCAGGATCACCAGCTCCATAAACATCAGATTCTGCATTGATGGCTGATTCTTCAGAAAACACTGAGGTAAGTACTACTAACCAACTCTTCAATAATCATGCTTGTTCTGATTGTACTAAATTTAGGGAAAGAATTGATTTAAAATTTTCTAGGTTATTAGATCATAATGATAACTTAGTAAAGGACTTGGAACTGTACACTGAAGCAAACAGAGAGTTAAAACAAAATGAGCATAGTTACAAAGAAAAGATAGACCTTTTGAACAAACAGCTTAGGGAAACAAAAGTAGTAGCCTTTAACCAAGCTAATGACATTAGGTACTATCTAAACTCCTTAGAGGACACTAAGAAACAAAAGACAGTTTTAGAAGTAGAAGTTAATTCCCTAAAACAAAAACTGCATAGTTGGACTA
Organism: Flaveria trinervia; assembly: GCA_025506515.1. Taxonomy (NCBI): domain Eukaryota; kingdom Viridiplantae; phylum Streptophyta; class Magnoliopsida; order Asterales; family Asteraceae; genus Flaveria; species Flaveria trinervia. The sequence goes on along the minus strand of CM046453.1, from coordinate 30,365,728 downwards.
GTTCTTCGCACATAGTCCAAAACTTAGTGTGAGAGAGAGAAACAACGGGGAGGGATTGGGTTATAAAGTGGTTCCACCACCACATGAGATCTTGATGAACACAAAATGTAAACCAATTAATGATAATCCAATCAAGGATAATGTAGTGTCTACTCCTCTTGTAAGTGATCCAGATTTCACATGTTCATCAAATGAATCTGACACTAAACAAAAGGAGGCCACTTCAAAGGCAAAAGGTAAAATGCCTTGTATTAATCTGGAAAAAGAGTTGAAAAGGTTAGTATTAAGTCTGGTTCAAAAATTGTCAAATTTGAACCTAAAAAGCCCAGTAATGTTAACCAATCACGTGCATCATGTCTAAGTCTAGAAAATAGAAAAGAAAAAGATGTTAAAACTGTTAAAGCAATAAACTTTGTTAAACCAGACGAAACATCTAAAAATCAGAGTCAAAACCCAAAAAAAGTAAGGTCATCCGGGTGTCACATACATCTCCACAAAAGCAGTTAAATCATAAAGTCGAAAGCAGAGCTTGCTACAGTTGTGGAGAGTATGGACACATTGCGTCTCATTGTCCTTACTATCAGACACCGAGGAGGAAAGTTGAACTCCCTGAACAAAAACCTAGCTCTTTTAAGAGGAACTCAATGATGCCACCTAAAGAGATAGTGAACCTAAAGTTCAACACATTAGCCAGTCGTCTGTTTATCATAAAGGCCTTACACAAAGTTGGCTTATGGAAGGAGAAATCAACCTCATTGTCTGATAATGAGAACAAGAAGACATCTGAGCTTCCCTCACCCTTGAATGGTCAATGGGTAACATTTATGATGTGTGATGCCTTTGGGAAACCCAAGCCAGTGAAGGCTTGGGTCCCTAACCTGAACTAATATTTTCAAATTGAATGTGCAGGGTATTCGATATAGTGCTGAAACCAACACGTGGATCATAGACAGCGGAGCATCCAGGCAGATGACAGGGAACAGGGATCTCTTATCAAAAGTCAAACAGATAAAAGGAGGTCACGTTTCGTTTGCTAGAAACAAAGGTGGGTACATCATAGCTCAAGGGGAAGTAGGTAATCAGAAAGTGAAGTTTGACTAGGTAAACTACGTTCAACAACTTCAGAGTAACTTTCTTTCTGTTTCTCAAATTTGTGATAAAGACTTTAAGGTAGTGTTTGACAATAAGAAGTGCTATGTCCTGAAAAAGGACTACGTCATCTCGGAGGATCAAGTATTAATGTCTGCATCAAATATAAGGATCTTTATGTCTTAGATCTATCAAAGGCCTCCACAACGGATCATGAAGTTCAGTGCTTCTTGTCAAAAGCTACTGAGAAGGAATCCATCTCCTGGCATAGGAGAATGGGACACATTAACCCACGGAAGATGACACTTGATCCAAAATGATCTAGTGAGAGGAGTTAATGTCAAAAACTTCCAACTTCCAGATTTCTGTGTTGCATGCAAGAAGGGCAAACAGACAAAGAAGTCTCATAAAGAAAAGAAAGTTCACTCTATCGAACTTCCTCTTGAACTTCTTCACATGGATCTGTTTTGTCCAGTCAGTACAAGAAGCATCGCAGGCGACTTGTACTGCTATGTAGTTACTGATGACTACTCAAGATTCACTTGGGTGATGTTTCTGAAATCCAAATCAGAAACATTTGAGTCATTCAAGGAGTTAGTAACTACTCTAGAGTCCCTATACAAGTTGAAGGTACGTCAAGTGCGCTCAGACAATGGAACGAGTTCAAGAATCAATAGATGGAGGCTTACTGCAAGGAAAAGGGAATTATGCATCAGTTCACTTCTACCTACACTCCTCAGATGAACGGTGTTGCTGAAAGGAAGAATCGACAGCTTGATAGAGATGGCACAGACAATGCTAGCAGACTCAAAACTGCCTATCCAATTCTGGAATGAAGCAGTTGCAAATGCATGTTATACACTAAATAGAGTTCTGGTAGTTAAACGCCATGGAAAGACATGATACGAGTTACTACAACGATGTAAACCCAATCTAGAGTATCTCGAGCCGTTTGGCGCTCCGTGCACCCTACTAAAGAAGACTCAGGAGGTAAAATTAAGCGAGAAGGCTGATGAAGGTATCTTTCTAGGATACAACATACCGAACAAGAGGGTTTACAACAACAACTCAACGGGTCAGGTAGAATGGGGTGTAATGTTGATGTTCAGAGATACACCACACCACCTGTTGGAAAAGGACCCGTCTTCTTTTTCTACTATGATGGATTCTTCAAGTCCTTCAACATACCACTCTCCACTTCTGATGATGAATTAGCAACAATGATGATGTATGATGTTCTAAACACACCATCAGGAATCTACATCATCAACGTACAAGGTGGTCATCTACCAACTCAGGGGGAGCACTTGCAGATAGTGACTCTTCCTCTGATGAAGAAGTTGTGGATACTGATCAGAACAATCAGGAGCAACAGGTTCCCCCTACTGATAGTCCACAAGCATCTGACATTGATGCCTCTGCGTCTTTGGAACCTCAGACTCCTACTGCCTTAGATACTTAACCGAATGTTCATAATCTTGACTTTAAGGTAGTTGTTCCAACCATTCTTGGTTCACGACTAAATGTGTATCATCCTTTGGATAATGTCATTGGAGATGTGAGATCAAGAGTTCAGACCAGAAATCAGTTGTATTCAGCTGATTATGCCTCAGTGATGGAAAAGGGTTACATTCATGATGGTGCATATCATTTCTTTGTGTCTTGATCAAAAGTATGTTAGTGAAGCCTTGAATGACGAGGCATGGGTGAGTGCCATGCAAGAAGAACTTCTTCAGTTCAAGAAGTTAGGTGTATGGACTCTAGTGGATAGACCTAAATGTGCTTAGGTTATTGGCACAAAATGGGTCTTGAAATGCAAGAAAGATGATCAAGGTGTGATCATCAGAAACAAGGCTTGACTTGTTGTCCAAGGATTTCAACAAGTCGAAGGCATTGACTACAATGAAGTGTTTGCACCCGTGGCAAGAATGGAAGCAATCCATATCTTCCTTGCCTATGCATCTTATATGAAGATTAAAGTTTATCAACTTGATGTGAAGAGTGCTTTCCTTCATGGTGAAATAAGAGAGACAGTATATGTCAGTCAACCCGAGGGATTTGAGGATCCATACCATCGGGACAGAGTTTACAAACTCGACAAGGCTCTATATAGGCTTCATCAAGCTCCCAGAGCCTGGTATGAGAAACTCTCAACTCACTTGTGAAACACGGTTTCGCAGAGGTGTCATTGACTGTACACTATTCATAAAAGAAAAGGATGGAGATTTACTGCTTGTTCAAATCTATGTCGATGACATAATCTTTGGTTCAAAGAACGAAGCTCTTGTAAAGAGTTTGAAGCAGTAATGAAGGCTGAGTTTGAGATGAGTGCCATGGGAGAGATGAAATTCTTTCTCAGGTTACAGGTGGATCAGACACCAAAAGGGATTTTCCTACATCAGATCAAGTGTGTAGGAGATATCCTCAGTCGGTTTGACATGGAGAATGCTTCCACAGCTGGAACTCCACTTGCTATAAACCATGATGTAGCACCCGATGAGAATGGTGATCTAGTTGATGCCACCATGTACCGAGGTATGATTGGATCTCTCATGTACCTCACTGCCTCAAGACCTGATATCATGTACGCAACATGTTTATACTCAAGATATCAGGCAAAGCCAAAAGTTAAACATCTGATAGGGTTCAAAAGGATCTTTTGTTATCTGAAGGGTACTCCAACACTTGGGTTGCGGTATCCTCATGACGATGACTTCGAGCTGACACCATATAGTGACTCGGATTAAGGTGGCTGCAAGATGAACTACAAGTCTACTTCAGTGGGATGTCAATTCTTTGGGAGGAGATTAGTGACCGCAGTGTAAGAAGCAGACCTCGGTTGCTTTGTCAACCTGTGAAGCCAAATACGTTGCTGCTGCAAGTTGCTGTTCATAAATCATATGGATTCAACAGCAAATGCGGGACTACGGTTTGAAATTCTCTTCTACTCCTATTTTTGTTGATAACTCTGGCGATTGCAGTAACTAAAAATCCGGTCCAACATCCTAAGACCAAACACATCGGCATAAAATATCACTTTATACGTGATTGCTGTGAAAAGAACTTAATCGATGTGATTAAAATAAATATTGATTTTCAACACGCTGACCTCTATACAAAGGCTTTTGACAAACCATGTTTTTATATGTGTAGAGGTCAACGGCGTTAAAAAGAAAAGTGATGTAATTCCGATGATGACCATGTGTAGTCCGATACGTACTGTCCATTTGTTTTAATTTATATTTTTTATTTTTTTTAAGTAGCTTACTTACATTAATGTTATTCAGTCGCCTATTAAAATCCTAAAAAGTGTAAATCGGTTACGGTTTTAGAATTTTAGGGGGAGAATAGATCAGTTAGTAACATTAACAAAAAACGAGGGAGAAAGAGAGGCTAGCTGATAGAAAGTAGATCGTATATGTGATACTGATTCAATGACTTTGGAAAATAATAGTACACAGGTACAAATCACTTGGGACTTTAAAAGATTAAATAAAATAAGATGCGAAGTTCAAAATATAAGTTTGTGTAGTCTGAGCAATAATAAAAGGAAAAATGATAGCAAGACTAGCTACTACTAAGGTAACACAAAGAAAGTAGACCTAGAGGTTGTTAGACCACAGATGATATGTCGGTAGATTCAACACAATAGACGATTAGACCTTATTGGTGACCTCAAGAACAAACTAAGCTGTTCAACAAGCTGTGGGTTAACATCTTATCCCTGGTTAACCAATCAACAAATTCCAATAAGGGGTGACGAAGAATAAACGCCACAAATGTGAGCATAAGACCAAAATATGAGCAAAAGCAATCAAACTAATAACTCCTGTTGTTGGTGAGATCTGTGCAAAAAGATGAAAATTGCTCAAACAAGAAGATAGGTTATGTGCCTCTCTGCTATGCGATGGCACTGGCCTAAGGATAAGCATAACCTATATATTCAAGACTTCATTGTTGCTTGTCATCTCTCTGCTGTGCGGTGGCACTGACCTGAGGTTTTGACTTCTCTCGGAATGTTCTAAGAATAGTTTCTTCTTGAAAATGACCCTGAGACTGCTCAAAAATCTCCTGAGGAATGTTGATACCATATAAGTTGGGATCCACAATGCTTGTTGAAATAATCAAACTTAACTATCACCAATCTGTGTCAAAAGCTGTGTATGGATTTTAGAGGACCAGTATACTGACAATGATCGGGGCTACAATTCTTGAAAGTCCAAATCAATGTGGGATCTAATAGTACTAGTATGATTTCCTAAACTTTCTAACAACTCTAGATGAAACAACCAAGAATTGAGCATCAAAAGGTGTTGATACAAGGTCCAAAATGATTTGACTTGCTGTATGATTCCAAATTGAATTGGTCTTTTATGGTCAAATAAATTGAAGCTGCCTATTCCGGAACCGAATCCATTAGATTTCTATCTTAGGATTTATACTCACACAAAAAGTCAAAAACAAGTTTAGTTTTGTATTTTAGTTTAAGTCTTGTATTTTGTTTCAATTTAGTCAATTCAGTTTGTTTGATATCAGACTACATCATGGAATTCATTAGGGGATTTAATCATCTAAAAGGGTCACTCTGAGGTGACCACACGTGCTTTTCAATGATAAAATCAGTCACGTCTAAGGTGACAAATTTGTTTAAGGATCCGTCTGAGGTGGTCAAAAGTTTTTCAAGTTAAATGATCATGTCTAATATGATCAAATGCACATAAGTTTAATCAAAGTTAAAAAGGGTTAAGTGAGAAATGGTCATAAAGTCAAAATATGATCCAATCGCACGACTAGACCATGAGTATGGACCTACAGTACGAATGGACCATACTCATGCACTAAACAGCCGAATGGCACGTGAGTATGGACCATTCACCCAATGGCTTATCAGAATGAGCCATTCGACCGAATGGAAGTGTGCGAATGAGTCAGTCGCCCGACTGAAATCTAGTCGACCGACTGAATGTAATCGACTGAGCCAATCGCACGACTAAGGTCCATTCGCCCAAATGAACCGACTGAATGGGTCCAGTCGGCCGATTGAAATCAGATTCAGTATAAATAGGTCCACAGTCGATCGCATTCAACTCATCACCCCCTAATCGCCCTCATATCGCACAGACTACCGTTACCTTGCCCAAATTTCATTAGACCCAAATTTCTGACTTCTGTAGATATTCTACGATTGTGGATTTTATACAGTACAATGTGATGATATCTCACTGAAATCTGATGAAATGGTGCCCTAATTTTAGAATGTCGACCCACACAAGAACCGAACCGTTTACTAGACAAATAACCTAACTAAACTTAGTAAAATGTTGAAATTAAATTATTAGGTTATTAGTTAAGTGATTGTGAGTCTAAAGAACCATTACATGACGTCTAATTCAAGAATTGGTTAAAATTCAAATCTCAGTCGACCGAACAGTGGGTCATCCGACTGGACGCCAGGATGAACTCCAATCGCACGATTGAGCTGATCGAACGGCTCAATCGGCCGAAGAGATCATACGAATGAGCTCAGTCGGCCGACTGAACCAATCGCAGGTTCAGTCAACCAATTGAACTCAGTCGCATACTCAGTCACCCACTGTATCCAGCGCATGCCAAGTCAACTGACTAAACACAGTCACATGGTTCAATTGCATGAGTGAACTAGAATGAATTCAACCAAGTTAATTGAACTGATTTGTGTCGTGTGGTTAGCTAATGTTTATGTGTTTTGTGTTACAGATTGATGGCATACTAGTGGTCCATTAACCCCAAGCACAACAATCTGTGCTCACTTAGACTCCACAACTTGGAATGGTGCCGAGTTTGCAGGGACTCGCTTTCCTCAAGCGATCAAGGATCCACAAGGTATACTACACCATACACCCCTACAGGTCTATACAATAGCCTTCTGGGAGAATGCATCGGTTGATCGATCACGTGCCGTACCGCATAAGGAGTTCTATCTTTGGGTTGGATATAGAGATCACTGCTGAAGACATTCAGTGTGTACTTGGGTTGGGAAATGATACAGACCACCCCGCTAGACTTCACCTGCTGACGGTGAGAGGGTGCTTCATAAGGATGAAGTACGCTGGGGATATAAACAGGGGTGCTCAAAAGAGCAATCTGTGCCCCCAATACAAGTACTGGCACACGTCATCCTCAAGTGCCTGGCGTCACGAAGGGGTGGGTTCGATGACCTATTAGACCAGATTCAAATGCCTACGTGGCATTGGTGCTGAACCACCCTTTCAGCTTTTCTAGCATGATCTTCTCCTACCTGATTGAGAACATGGAGGCGAAGGGCAAAGAGGGTTTCTGCATATACCCTAGATTCTTACAGATGATCTTTGATGAGAAGCTGCCCACCCTGCCAAGGAGAGCCATGAGGCTGTGTCGTTGGAGATTATGGACGATACGATACTGGGTCGTATGAAGGTTTACTGGGGAAAGCAAGTCAAACCCCTGGTAAAGAGACTCATAGGCCATCTGGCCAAGGTGGACTACGTGGCGCCGGGGAGGCGTAAATGGCGTCACGTAGACAGTGATTCGGATATCGAGCAGTTAGAGCTACCTAAAGACGACTCTGACGACGACGACAGCGGTGATGGTGGAGATGCAGGGCCCACTCAACCGAGGGCCCCCATTGCTGATATAGCACTCCAGCATCCACCCCAAGGTGGAGCAGAGGTTGCAGGGTTCCATCAGGACTTTCGTCTTGATGAGGAGGAGATACAGATGAGGAGCCCCTAACCCGTACTATGGGGAGCCGGTGGTTGCCACCGACTGAGGTATTCGGGAGGTTGGAGGACGCCCTGGCGAGTCGGGGGAGGCTGACCCTAATCCTACGTATGCTCTGATCAGTCCAGCAGTGTTCTAGGGGAGCATCCACCTTGAGGGGATCAAGGAAGAAAAGGATGGCCCGACCCCATGGGTTGAAGAAGAAGAAGAGGAGGAGTATGATCTTCATCACCACCACCACTACTACCACCTCTTCCACCACTCACCCCTAACCACCATCCCATCCACCATAGTATCTACCACATCAGACACCACTGCCACAACCTCTCCACCACCACCTTCATCTATACCACCCCCAATCCTCACCACTCCACCACCACCTTCATCTATACCACCTCCAATCTTCACCATCCCACCACCACCTTCATCTATACCACCCCCAATCTTCACCACTGCCACCACCACTAGCCACCCAATAGGACCGTCATCTTACCCATCTTTCCCATCTGGATCCTTTCTACCTCCTAGTGGGGTAGAGGAACAGCTCTCGGCACTTAATCATATGGTGCTGAAGCTGTTGGCAGCCGATGACGAGAAGACTGACCAAATTCGTCAGCTAGTAGATCTTACTGTTGCACAATCTCAGTAGATATCTCAGCAGGCTCAGATGATTGAGCAGTAGGCACAGCAGATTGCTGCACAGAGCTCAGGTGTCCCAACTCCAGGAGCAACGTCCAATCAGCCAAAAGGATAGAGGAGTTGGAGACTACCAACAAGACCATCATGCTGAAGCTCAAGGATCTAAATAGAAGCCACTAAAGATCAAGAGGGAGATGGATATATGGTGATGATGATGATAGTGTGATGACGATGATGATGGTGATGAGCAAGGAGATGATACTGATGTTGGTGATGATGCTGGTGATGCTACTGATGATGATGATGATGATACATCTGCTGCGGGTGCCACATCTGCGAGTGAAAGGAGGACAAAAAGTGCTCAAGATCAAGGTGCCTCCACTTCAGCCTCTCAGTAGAAGAGCACGTGATACAAGACAGAGTAATACTTAGTTGTTAATGTTATTTAATCATATGTATTTGAATCTTGTATCAAATTAATGTAATGAATGTTTATATTTATGTGATGTTACTGCTTTGATTGTTGACTAATGGTTGATATGTTACATGTTTTTAAATCAAGCAAATCCAAACTACCAAGAGATGAATATGATGTTGCTCCCTCTAACAGATCAAGACTCAGCTCACGATGATTCTTGATCTGCAGGGTATCGTCAGGAGATCAGTGAATTTACATTCCTGAAGAAGGAGAGATAATTCATGATCTCACAGACGAGCAACTTGCTGATATATTCAGACTTAATCCGGATGAGATCGTGAAAGACGCTCCAACAGTCCAAGTGGAAAGTGACGACGAGCTCAACGATGTTGATGAGATCGAGATAGAAGATGTCACAGACAAACACTATCCAGAGTACACTGACATTGAAGGTAATGTCGTTCCAATCTGGGAGACAACCTTGTCAGTGAAACTTTTGAGACTCTGGATAGAATGGAAGAAGAGTCAGACAAGAAAGAAGACACAGCCCAAGCCTCAGAAGCTGAAGTTAATATCAGAAAGGTTGAGTGGGCTGCATGCTTTGAAGAATAAGAGCCCAACGTGGTGTTTCAATGTCACTGCCTACACCAAGCTATACAAGTGAAGAAACATCAAATGGTGTCGGGAATGGATCAACCGCATGGCTCAATCGCACGACCTAACCATGCTAATGGTTCAGTTGCCGAATGAGAAACCTAAACCTATAAATACCACTTAATTCGTGGAAAAACGTAAGCATTGAACAAACTTCGACTCCAGACGTACCCTAGCCGTCCAGAGACCTCTAAGATCATACTCCAAGTTCATAGATCACATTAGATCAATTCTTAATCGATTCTTGACATTAGATTCAATACATTATTGTTTCAACATGCGTTCTCACTAATTGGATCACCAATCAAATAGGATTCCGCACTATTTGGTTTGGTTTACACGTTAATCAGTAGGTATTTCGTTCAAATACCAGATCCTAACAAGTGGTATCAGAGCTTTGGCTCCTGATTACGTGTTGATTCAATCGTTTGTGATACAAAAGTTATGTTTTTTCACTAAAAACACAATCTTTTTGTGTCAAACGGAGTTTTAGACGTTTCCCGACCATAAAGTTTAGTTTTTCCGGCATACGGCGATTAGGATTTGTGAAAATTCGAGTTTTTATGGCCAAAACACGTTTAACCTACGAATTATCAAACTTCAGCAGGTTCAGTCGCATGATTGGCTCAATCGCATGACTGAGCTCATTCGCATTCTCCGACCGCACGATTGGACTCATTCATACACTCATTCATACGATTGAGAACCCTATTCGGATAGTTCAACCGCATTAGTTCATTCGGCCGATTGACTCAGCCGCATTTGTTCAGTCGCATGATTGAACCATTCGCCTAGTTCAATCGCCCGAATAAGTCCAATCGCATACCTTCATTCACACACATAAGCAGTTTGTTAAAAATAAAGTTAAGTGAAATGGAGGACTAGTTTTCAGCATACACAGCAAGTAGAGATACACTAATTCAGAATCTACTGCTGTTGGAGAACGAAGTGGGAATTCATAATAAACCCCCTAATCTTATCACGTTAGACGACTACCCACAATGAAAGCAACGTTTCGAAATCTACTTAAATGGAGTAGATACAAATCTGTGGGAGGCAATAGAGTCGGGGTACAACATGCCAGTAGGAGCTGACGGAGTTCAAACTTACACTAAGTGGCATGTCTGAAGCACAAAAGGTAAAACACAATGCTAAGAAGAAAGTCAACGCTTTGCTCACTCAGTCTATTCCGAAGGATATCTTTCATCAGTATTCGGAATACACTCAAGCAAAGAAACTATGGGATGCGTTGGAGAAGAGGTATGATGGAATGCCTCACTTAGGCCATTAAGGCCAAAGCTTTGAAGAAGGATTTGACAACTTCTCTTCAATGGGAAGGAAGGTCTGAATGATGTGATCGACTATTCTACCACTTGATGAGTGAGATGCACACTCATGGAGTAACTACGTCGATGGAGGATAAGGTATCCAATTTTGCTGATGGATTACAAGAGAAATGGGCTTCTTTCGTTTCAATCTCAGACAGAATGGAATGCTCTCCAAATTAGATATAAAGACTTCATTCTGAAACTGAGAAAAGAGGAGCTTAGGATGAAGTACAGAGCTCAAAAGGCCACCTATTACCAGAATCCTGCACTCTACAATGCGACTCCTCAGGTCAAGACATCTGGAGCACCACTGCAGGCTGCCTTCAATCTCAAGCTCAGCAGTTCCAGCACAAACTTCTACTTCAGGGTCCGAAACGTCAGGGTCCTCTGGCACCCGGTATATCATACCTGAAGCTAATGCAGAAAAATTGAAAACCGACAACTTCGGTAATGTGACTGTTGAGGTGGCTAAAGAACACATGGACCTCTTAGCTGTTGTAGTCCACCCCTATGATGGACTGTTACTGGAAAGATAGGAAATTGTCACCTGGCAGATGAGGATTATGAATAGGTGGACGAGATGGAGTTGGAACGAATGGACATAATGTGGGCTTTGGCAAGTGTTGTCTGACGAGCTAAAAAGTGTGTCAAAAGACTGGACAGAACTTGGTTGCAACCAAGGCACGACCTTTGGCTTCGACAAGTCAAAGGTAACTTGTTTCAACTGCGGTGAGAAGGGGCACTTCAAGCAGGAGTGTGTGAAGCCAAAGAAGACTGGTAATGGCAATCCCTTCACGTCCTTTAATCATCAGGACAAGGCCACATCTAGCAGTTCTACTTCTTCAAGCAAGGACCCCAAAGCCTTGACCACTATGATGATGAAGGACAGGACTGGAGCTTTCGTTTGTCTCACCGGGAGAGTCCAACATAGCTAGTGTGGAGGACATTGATGATGATTCCGCCAGTGAGGGAGATATAGCAGTAGAGATCGCGATGTCAAATTCTGAAGACATTGTACATGTGGTAAACCACCTAGCTGGAGAAGAAAAATCTGCATCAACATCAGAATCACCAGAACCAGAGACAACAGATTCTATTCGCCTCATGGTTGATTCTTCTTCAACATCTCAGGTAAGTATACTGACAGCTGTTTATAATCATGCTTGTTTAGATTGCAATAAATTTAGAGAAGTATAGATTTGAAATTTGCTAGTTTATTATATCATAATGATAGCTTAGTAAAGGATCTAGAACTGTGCACTGAGGCAAATAGAGTATTAAACAAAACAAGCACAATTATAAAGAGAAGATAGACTATTAAACAAACAGCTTAGGGAAACAGAAGTAGTTGCCTTTAACCAAGCAATGACATTAGGTATTATCTTAACTCCCTAGAGGACACTAAGAAGCAGAAAGCAGTTCTAGAGTAGAAGTCAACTCCTTCAAACAAAAACTGCACAGTTGGACAAGTTCATCTCACATTGTCCAACACTTAGTGAGAGAGAGAAACAATGGGGAGGGATTAGGATACAAAATGTTCCACCACCACCTGAGACCTTGATGAACACCAAAAGTAAACCGATTACAATAACCCCATCAAGGATCATGTGGTGTCCACTCCTCTTGTAGTGACCCAGATTCCGTAAGTAAATCCAATGAATCTGACACTAAACAAAGGAGGCCACTTCAAAGGCAAAAGGAAATATGCCTTGTGTTAACCTGGAAATAGAGTTTGAAAAGGTTAATTTAAAGTCAGGTTCAAACAAAGTCAAATCAGAACCCAAAAAGGCTTTTAAACCTAATCAATCACGAGTATCATGTCAAGTCCAGGTAAACAAGAATAAAAGATGTAAAACCAGGTAAAACAATTAAGTTTGTAAAACCTGACCATACATCTAACAAAGAATGTCTCAATCTAAACAAAATAAGGTCATCCGTGTGACACCTACATCTCCACAAAAACAAATAAACCGTAAAGTTGAAAGCAGATCTTGCTATAATTATGAAGAGTACGGGCACATTGCTTCTAATTGTCCTTATTAGACACACACTGAGGAGGAAAGTTGAACTTCCTGCATCTAAAACTAGATCTTTTAAGAGGAACTCAGTGACGCCTCCTAAAAGAGATAGTGAACCCAAAGTTCAACCCATCAGCCAGTCATCTTTTATCACAAACAGGCCCTACACAAAGTTGGCCTATGGAAAGAAAAATATCCTCAGTGTCTGAAGATGAGAACAAACAGAAATTTGGGCTTCCCTCAACCTCAAATGGTCAATGGGTTGAGTTTATGATGTGTGATGCCTCGGGAAACCCAAGCCAGTGAAGAATGGGGTTCCTAACATAAACTAATGTTTTCATTGCATGTGCAGGGTGTTCGCTATAGTGCTAAACTATACGTGGATTGTAGATAGCGGAGCATCTAGGCACATGCAGGGAATAGAGCTCGCTTATCAAACGTCAGACAAATCAAAGGAGGGCATGTTTTATTTGCGGGAAACAAAGGCGGTACATCACAGCCAAGGGAAGTGGGAAATGAGAAAGTTAAGTTTGATAAGTAAACTATGTCCAACAGTTATAAATAACTTACTTTTGTTTCTCAAATATGTGAAAAGGCTTCAAAGTAGTATTTTACAACAAGAAGTGCTACATTCTGAAGAAGGACAACGTGATCCCGAGGACCAAGTCCTAATGTCAGCTTCAAGATATAATGATCTTTATGTTTTAGATCTCTCAAAGGCCTCCACAACTGATTGGGAAGTTCAATGCTTCTTGTCCAAGCTGCTGAGAAGGACTCCATCTCCTGGTATAGGAGAATGGGATACATAAATCCGAGGAAAATAAATCACTTGATCCAGAATGATCTAGTGAGAGGAGTAAATGTCAAAAACTTCCAACTCCCGGATTTCTATGTTGCGTGCAAGATGGGCAAACAGACGAAGAAGGCTTATAAGGAAAAGATAGTCCATTCTATAGAACTTCCTCTTGAGCTCCTTCAAATGGACTTGTTTGGTCTAGTCAGTACAAGAAGCATCGCAGGCGACTTGTATTTCTATGTAGTTACTGATGACTACTCAAGATTCTCTTGGTAATGTTTTTGAAATCAAAATCAGAAACATTTGAATCCTTTAAGAATTGGTAACTACACTGGAATCCTTATACAAGCTAAAGGTACGACAAGTGCGCTCAAACAACGGAACCGAGTTCAAGAATCAATGGATGGAAGCCTACTGCAAGGAAAAGGGAATTATGCATCAATTTACCTCTGCCCACACTCCTCAGATGAACGGGGTTGCTAAACGAAAGAATCGCAGTTTGATAGAGACAGCACGGATAATGCTGGCAGACTCGAAATTGCCTATTCAATTCTGGAATGAAGCAGTGGCAAAGCATGTTATACACTTAATCGAGTTCTGGTAGTTAAACGCCATGGTAAAACATGCTACGGAGGTACTACAATGACGTAACCCTAACTTAGAGTATCTCGAGCCGTTTGGCGCTCCGTGCACCCTGCTAAAAAAATTCAGGAGGGAAAATTCAGTGAGAAGGTTGATGAAAGAATCTTTCTAGGATACAACATACCGAACAAGAGATTTACAACAATCAACAGGTCAAGTAGAGGTGTGGTGTAACATTGATGTTCAGAGATACACCACTCCCCTGCTGGAAAAGGCCTACTTACTTCTTCGACTATGATGGATTCTTCAAGTCCTTCAACATACCTCTTACTTGCTTCAAAGATGAGTTGGCAAACAAGATGATGTATGATGTCTTGAACACACACCGTATCAAGATTCAACACCATGCAGTTCACAAAGTCAATTATCTACCAACTCAGGGGAACATTTGATGTAAGTGACTCTTTCCTCTATGAGAAAATATAGACAATAATTAAACAACCAGGATGTACAGGTTCCACCTACCATAAGTCCACAAGCATCTATAGTGATGATTCTGAGCCTTTAGAACCTCAGACTCCTATTGCCACAATCCAGAACCAAATGTTCACAATCTTGATTCTAAGGTAGTTGTTTCCTATAACTCCCGGCTCACGTCTAAATGTCTATCATCCTTTGGATAATGTTATAGGAGATGTGAGATCAGGGCCAGACCAAAATCAATTGTACTCAGCTGATTATGCCTCTGTGATGGAAAAGGGATACCTTCATGAAGTGCCTATCGTTGCTTTGTGTCTCAGTTGAACCAAAGTATGTTAGTGAAGCACTGGATTATGAGGCTTTGGTGAGTGTCATGCAAGAACAACTTCTTCAGTTTAAGAAGTTGGGTGTATGGACTCTAGTGGATAGACCTAAAGGTTTTAAGGTCATTGGCACCAAATGGGTCTTGAAATGCAAGAAAGATGATCAAGGAGTGATCATCAGAAACAAAGCTCGGCTTGTTGTTCAGGGTTTTCGACAAGTTGAGGCCATTGACTACAATGAAGTGTTTTGCAACCTGTGGCAAGGAGGAAGCATCCGCATCTTCCTTGCCTATGCATCTATACGAAAATAAAAGTTTATCAACTAGATGTGAAGAGTGCGTTCCTTCATGGTGAGATTCGAGAGATAGTATATGTCATCAACCCGAGTGATTTGAGGATCCTTATCATCGGACAGAGTTTACAACTTGACAAGGCCTATACGGGCTTCATCAAGCTCCGAGGGCCTGGTATGAGAAACTTTCGACTTATCTTGTGAACACGGTTTCCGCAGGGGAGTCATTGATTGTACATTGTTTATCAAAGAAAAAGATGGAGATTTACTGCTGTACAAATCTATGTTGATGACATAATCTTCGTTTCCAAGAACGAAAATTATGTAAAGAGTTTGAAGCAGTAATGAAGGCAGAGTTTGAGATGAGTGCGATGGGAGAGATGAAGTTCTTTCTTGGGTTACAGTGGATCAGACACCAAATGGGATTTTCTTACATCAGACCAAGTATGTAGGTGATATTCTCAGTCGGTTTGACATGGAGGATGCTTCTACAGCTGGAACTCCACTTGCTACAAACCATGATGTAGCACCCGACAAGAATGGTGATCTGGTAGATCCCACTATGTATCGAGGGATGATTAGATCTCTCATGTATCTCACTACCTCACGACCTGATATCATGTATGCTACATGAATATGCTCACGATATCAGGCAAAGCCTAAAGTGAACCATCTTATTGGGGTCAAAAGGATTTTTTGTTATCTGAAGGGCACACCCACACTTGGGTTGTGGTATAAACATGATGATGACTTTGAGCTTACAGCATATAGCGACTCGGATTATGGCGGCTGCAAGATGAACTACAAGTCTACATCAGCAGGGTGTCAGTTCTTTGGGAGAAGATTAACCTGGCAGTGTAAGAAGCAAACCTCAGTTGCACTGTCAACCTGTGAAGCCGAATACGTTGCTACTGCAAGCTGCCGTTCTCAAATCATATGGATTCAACAGCAAATGCGAGAATACGGTTTGAAATTCTCTTCTACTCCTATCTTTGTGGATAACTCTGCTGCAATTGCAGTCACTAAAAACCCAGTCCAACATCCTAAGACCAAACACATCAGGATTAAATATCACTTTATACGTGATTGCTTTGAAAAGAACTTAATCGATGTGGTAAAAATAAACACAGATTTTCACGCGCGGACCTCTATACAAAGGCTTTTGACAAACCACGTTTTCTATATCTGTTAGAGGTCAATAGCGTTAAAAAGAAAAATGAGGTCATTCCTGAAGATGACCCTGTGTAGTCCGATGTGTCGTGTCAATTTACTTTTCTTTTTAATTTTATTTTTATTTTTCAATTTTAATTTAGTCGCTTAATTTTACGTTGGTTAATTAAAATTGGTCTTATTGTCTTGCCTATATAATCCTAAAATGCTAATCCATTACGGTTTTAAAATTTTAGGGGGGAATAGGTTAGACAGTATAAAACAAAAAAAAAAAAAAAAACAAGGGAGAAGGAGATGTAGATGATAAAATAAGATTGTGTGTGTGATACCGATTCAATCTTTGGAAAGTGATAGTACACAGGAGCAAACCATTGGGACTTTAAAATTTAAATTGAAAATGATGCAAAGCTCAGGTATAAGTCTGGTAGTCTGAGCAAAATAAAAGGAAATATTATAGATAAACTAGCTACTACTAAGGTAACAAAAGAAAGTAGACCTAGAGGTTGTTGGACCACAGATGATATGTCGGTAGATTCAACACAATAGATGACTAGACCTTTTTGGTGATCTCAAGATTAAACTAAAATGTTTGACTAGCTTTGGGTAACACCTTATCCCTGGTTAACACAATCAACAAGATTCCAATAAGGGGTGACGAGCAATATAAATGCCACGAATGTGTGCGTAAGACCAAAGCATGAGTAAAAGCACATAAGAAATGCAAATACAATCAAACTAATAACCTATGTTGTTGGTGAGATCTGTGCAAAAAGAATGAAATTGCTCAAACAAGAAGATAGGTTATATGCCTCTCTGCTGTGCGGTGGCACTGACCTGAGGATAAGCAACCTATATATTCTAGAATTCATTGTTGTTTACCGCCTCTCTGCTGTGTGGTGGCATTGACCTGAGGCTTGGCTTCTCTTTGAAAGCTCTATGAATAGTTTCTTCTTGAATACTACCTTGAGACCGCTCAAAATCTTCTGAGGAATGGTTGATTACCATATAAATCTGGGATCCACAAATGCTTGTTGAAATAAAACAAACGTTAAACCATCACCAATCTGTGTTGAAAGTCTGTGTATGGATTTAAGAGGACAAGTATACTGACAATCATTATGGCTACAATTCTTGAAAGTTCAAATCAGAGTGTGGACCTAATAGTACTAGTATGATTTCTAAATTTGCTAAATGACTCTAGATGAAAAACAAGAATAGAGCATCAAAGGTTTTGGATAACTTGTCCCGAATGATTTGAATATCATGTATGATTCCAAAGTGAAATGGTCCATGTATGGTTTAAATGAATTGAAGCTTGCCTTTTCCAGATAAATTTCTTAGATTTATATCTGAGGATTTAACCCTCACAAAAACACAAAAACATATCTTAGCTTTAAGTACAGTTCTATTTCTTTTATTTATGTTTAAAGTTTGTCAATTTTAGTTTTGTTCGGTATCGGACTATGTCATGGAAGTTGACAGGGAACCTTATCATCTAAACGGTCACGTCTGAGATGACCACACATGCTTTCAAGTAAAAATGGGTCACGTCTGAGGTGACAAATTATTTTAAACGGACCACATCTGAGGTGGTCAAAGGTTTTTCAAGTTAAAATGATCATGTCTGAGATGATCAAATGCTCATAATATTTAATCAAAAGATAAAAGTGTGGAATGGTCTTAAAGTCAAATTCAGGAGTCTGACCCATTCGCACGAATAGACCATGAGTATTGACCAATCATACGAATGGACCATACTCATGCCCTAAACAGCCGAATGGACATGAGTATGAACCATTCAGCCGAATGGATTATCAGAATGAGCCAGTCGACCGAATGGAGGTGTGCGAATGAGTCAGTCGCCCGACTGAAACCCAATCGGCTGACTGAAGGAAATCGACTGAGCCAATCGCACGACTGAGGTCCATTCCCCGAATGAATAGAGCGAATGAGTCCAGTCGGCTGATTGAACTTAGACTTAGTATAAATAGGGCATAGTCGATTGCATTCGACTCATCACCCCCTAATCGCCCTTATTCGCACACACTACCATTACTCAGCCCAAATTTCACTTGATCAAGTTTTTTGACTCTTATTGATATACTGACAATTGTAGATTGATATACAGGTACAATGTCATGATATCTCACTGAAATTTGACGAAATGGTGCCCTAACTTTAAGATTCTCGACTCAAACAAGAACCGGACACTAACGGGCTAATGACCTACTTAAACCAAGTAAAATGTTAAAATTGAAGGTTTTAGGGTATTAGATAAGTGAATGCGAGTCTAAAGAACCGGTGCACAACGTCTAATTTCATATCTTGGTTAAAATTCAAATCTAAGTCGGTCGAACAGTGGGTCATACGACTGGTCATTAGGTTGAACAACAATCGCACGATTGAGCTAGTCGAATGGCTCAATCGGCCGAATGGACCATACGAATGAGCTCAATCGGCCGACTGAACCAATCGCAAGCTTAGTCAACCGACTGAACACAGTCGCTTGTTCAATCACCCGACTGAATCCAGTCGCATGGCAGGACAAACGACTGAAGACAGTCACATGGTTCAATCGCATGAATGAAACAGGATGAATTCAACCAAGTTAATTAAGACTGGCTTGTATTGTGTGATTATCTAATGTCTATGTGTCTTGTGTTGTAGATCGATGGCTGATAGATGGTCTATCAACCCCAAAGCACAATATATGTGCTCACTTAGACCACACAACTGGGAATGGTGTCGTGTTTGCAGAGATCGTCGCTTTTCTCAAGTGATCAAGGATCCACAAGGCCATTTCTACTCCATGCACTCCCTACAGGTCTATACAACAGGCCTTCTGGGAGAATGCATCTGTTGATCAATCACGTGAGTCGTACATCATACGGAGTTCTATTTGTGGCATAGATATAGAGATTACCGCTACTGACATTCAACGGGTACTTGAGTTGGGAGATGATACTGATCACCCCACCAGACTTCACCCACTAACGGTGAGAGTGTGTTTCATAAGGATTAAGTACTCTGGGAATAAACTCAGGTGTGCCCAACAAGAGCAACCTGTGCCCCCAGTATAAGTACTTGGCACACGTCATCCTGAAGTGCATAGCTTCACGAAGGGGTGGGTTCGACGACCTCTCAGACCAGATACAAAATGCCTACGTGGCACTGGTGCTGAACCACCCTTCAGCTTTTTGAGCATGATCTTCTCTTACCTTATAGAGAACTTGGAGGCAAAGGGCAAGGAGGGCTTCTGTATGTACCCTCGGTTCTTACAGATGATTTTTGATGAGAAGTTGCCCTCGCTGCCAAAGGAAAGCCGCGACGCTGTGGCTTTAGAGATTATGGATGATACAACATTGGGTCGTATGAGGGTTTACCGGGGAAAGTAGGTCAAGCCCCCGGTAAAGTGACTTATAGGCCATCTGGCCAAGGTGGACTACGTGGTGGGGGAGGCGTAAGTGGCGTCACGTAGACAGTGACTCTGATGTAGAGCAGTTACAGCTCTCGGAGGATGACTCCGATAACGACGACAACAGTGATGGTGGAGATGCAGGGCCCACTCAACCAAGAGCCCCACTGCTGATATAGCATCTCTGGCATCTACCCATGACGGAGCAGAGACTGCAGGATTCCATCAGGACTTCATACCTAATGAGGAGGAGGACATAGATAAGGAGCTTCTAACTTGGACTATTGGCAGTAAGGTTGTTGCCACAGAACGAGGCTCCGAGCGGTTGGTGAATGCCTGGTGGATCGGGAGAGACTATCACTGATCCTACATATGCTCCCAATCAGCCAAGCAGCGTTTCAGGGGGAGCATCCTCCTCGAAAGGATCGAGGAAGAAAAGGATGGCTCAACCCCACGGCCTGAAGAAGAAGAAGAGAAGATTGACCTTCATAACTACCACCACAACCACCACCACACCTACCACCACTACTACCACCTCTCCACCTACCACTACTACTACCACCACTACCACCACTCCACCTACCACCACTACTACCACACCCACTCCACCTACCATCACTACTACCACACCCACACACCACCACCACCAGCCACCATGCCGGACCATCTACATTCCCTTCCTTCCCATCAGGACCCACTCTACCTCCTAGAGGGGTAGAGGAACAGCTTTCGGCACTAAATCGTATGGTGCTGAAGCTGTTGGCTGCCAATAACGAGAAGACTGCTCAGATTCGACAGCTAGTAGACCTTACTGCTGCTCAATCTATGCAGATATCTCAGCAGGCACAGCAGATAGAGCAGCAAGCCCAGCTGATGGATGCACAGCGTATAGAGATGTCCCAACTCTGGGAGCAACATGCTTAAGCAGCTAAAGGATAGAGGAGTTGGAGACCACCAACAAGACCATCATGCTGCGGCTAAAGGGATCAAAGGAAGAGCCCTTAAAGATCAAGGAAAGAGATGGAGATGATGATGATGATGACAGTGATGATGATGATGATGATGATGATGATGATGATGATGATGATGATGATGATGATGGTGATGACATTGAGGATGATACAGATGCTGCTGATGATGATGATGAGATGATGAGGATGCATCTGCTGCGGGTGCTACTTCTGCGAGTGAAAGGAGGACAAAAAGAGCTCAAGACCAAGGTGCCTTCACTTCAGCCCCGTCAGTAGAAGAGCACATGATACAAGACAAGAGTAATACTTAGTTGTTTATGTTATTTAAATCATATGTATTTGAATCTTGTATCAAATTAAGGTAATGAATGTTTAAACTTAATGTTGACATTTACTGCTTTGATTATCGACTAATATTTGTTGTGTTACATGTTTTAAATCAAGCAGATCCAAACGTTCAGAGGGATGAACATGATGTTGCTCCTCTCCAACAGATCAAGACTCAGCTCATGATGATTCTTGATCTACAGGGTATTGTTAGGAGACCTGTAATGTACACTCCTAAAGAAGGATAGATCATTCACAATCTCACTGACAAGTAACTTGCAAAAATGTTCAAGCTTAATCTCGATGAGATTGTAAAGGACGCTCCAACCTTTGTAGAAACCAGTGACGACGAGCTGAACGATATTGATGAAATAGAGATAGAGGACGTCACTGCAGAGCACTATCCCGAGTACGCTGACAAAGAGGGAAATGCGGTTCCCAATTTGGGTGACTCCCTGGTCGGTGATACATTTGAGATGCTGGGTAAGATGGAGCAAGAGTCCGAGAAGGTTGAAGGACAAGCCTAAGCCTCAAACCCTGATGTTGATATCAGAAAGGCTGAATGGACTGCTTGTTTTGAGGAGATCCGAGCCCAACGCGCTGCCCCTAAACAGAATGTCTACACCAAGCTCTACAATGTGAAGAAACATCACAAGGTGTCAGGCAGAATTATTGCGTGGGCACATTTTAATGATCTTAATGTTTACGCAGTGAAGAGAGAGAAAGGTATTGAGTATTTTAGATTCCCGCATGATCTAAAGACTCTACCTGGTTTTGAGCTCAACCAGCTGGCTAAACTAAAGTTGTTATATGCTGACCCGAGAAAGATGTCAGGCTGGTTTGAGGTTGCGTTGAAGAAAGAGTACCACACCAGGTGGGTCAACTTCAAACCTCAACAACCTACAAGGTATATCAGACGTTCTAAAGTTGATCCCATAACTGGAAAGCCAAAGATAGTGCAGAAGTGGAGTCCTCCACGAACAATGTCAAAGATCCCTCTATGGGAGATGCCACAGGACTTCACTCCTCACTTCAAATGGTAGTACTATGATTGGAGAATAGGGGAAGCTGTCATAGTTCTGAACAAGAGGGTAAAATGGATACTATCAGGGTATTCGACCGGATGTGGCTTACCAACTTGTCAGCTGACGAAGTCTACACTCTATACAAGTGGCCACTGTTCTATGACACGCAGGATATTGTACAAGCCCTCCAATTCCAAAATGTTATACGACTCTGCTTTGCATTTGAAATACATGTAGGAGTCACAAGAGAGGAAAAGTACAAGAAGTATGATGAGGTTATGAAGAAGGTAAGACGATAGATAAATCTAGGTCCAAGGGGGAGTTTGTTGAAACATATGTACTTAGATTTGGATCTTAATGTAATATGTCTTGAATGTCTTACGCTTATGTTATGTTTGGGTACTTAATGAAATGAGAATGTTTGATTGTGATTTATAATGTTTAATGTTCATTAATGAGTTGTGTAGCGCATATTGACTAGATTATATAGGTTGTGATTGTTGAATTGATATGCATAATGTTACTGCAGGATCGTTGAAGGGTGTAAGTTACAACACAGCAACACAAAGAGGAGATTAACCAAACTTTAATTAAGCAGTAAACTGGATTAACCAAGATAAGACACTAAGAACACAAGTAATGAAAGAGACAGAACACAAAGAACACAAGTATATGGTTTTCAAGAATGCAGTATATTGCTTTCTCTATGTTCTATTACAAATGTTACAAAGCATAAATAAAAGTTACAAGAACATGAGATACTTATATCATCCTACAGCTGGCTAAACTTTGAAAGCCAGCTGGATACAATGACTAGACACAAACAAAATCAATTGTAGAGTCAAAGGCAGATTGCCTTTTGACTTGTGACTATGACATGCCATAGCTCACATCTTTTCTATTACAAAAGGATAAAGTACAAAAGTAGAAAGAATACAGACTCAAGACCTCAATGTACAGTTACCAAAAGCATGGACCTTATCACCAAAACATGTTAGTTGATGACTTGCAGAGTTGCAGCAGAAAGAAAGATGTCCAGCTTTATGGAACAGTACATCAGATAAAGCATATGTTAAAAGTCTTCGGAAGAAATCTGTCTTCATGAACTTGAAGCTTCGGAAGACTTCATCTTTGGCTTCGGAAGATGTTGTTCTTGGCTTCGGAAGATGTTGGTCTTGGCTTCGGAAGATTCACACTTAGAGTATTTCTGTTGCACATGTGAAACTTCCGAAGCATTCACTTCAATGCACTTGTGCAGCATACAGAAGAGACTAAAGATGTTTAGGTTGCATCAGCCTCTTCATTAATCTCTACAGTTATAATAATGAATACATTCAAACTTGGTTAAGTGAAGTTCTTATGCATCCAACTGGACCATGCGCCCCAACAGTGATCATGCGTCTGAATGGCCATGCGACTGAATGTCCATGCGCCTAAATAGTCCATATGCCTTAACAACTTCATGCGACTGACTCAATCGCACGACTGAACACTCAGTCGTGCGAATGGATCAACCGCATGGCTCAATCGCACGACTGAACCATGCTAATGGTTCAGTCGCCCCGAATGAGAAACCTAAACCTATAAATACCACCTAATTCATGGAAAAACATAAGCATTGAGCAAACTTCAACTCCATACGTACCCTAGCCGTCCAGAGACCTCTAAGATCATACTCCAAGTTCATAGATCGCATTAATCGATTCTTAATCGATTCTTGATGTTAGATTCAATACATTAATGTTTCTACGTGCGTTCTCACTAATTGGATCGCCAATCAAATAGGTCCGCACTATTTGGTTTGGTTTACACGTCAATCAGTAGGTATTTCGTTCAAATACCAGATCCTAAAGAAGATCTCAACGTTTATGCAGTTAAACATGAGAACGGGATTGAGTATTTCAGGTTCCCACATGACCTGAAGACTCTTCCTGGATTTGAGCTAAACCAGTTAGCAAAGTTAAAATTGCTATATGCTGACCCAAGGAAAATGTCAGGCTGGTTTGAGACTGCTCTTAAAAGAGGAGTACCACACCAGATGGGTCAACTTCAAACCTCAACAGCCAACGAGGTATCTCAGACGGTCTAAGGTTGATCCCATAACTGGAAAACCGAAAATAGTGCTGAAGTGGAGTCCTCCGCGCATAATGTCAAAGATCCCTCTACGGGAGATGCCACAGGACTTCACTCCACACTTCAAATGGTGGTACTATGATTAGAGGACAGGAGAGGCAGTCATAGTTTTGAATAAAAATGGTGTAATGGAAACCATAAGGGGTTGACCCAATGTGGCTACAAATTTGTCTGTAGATGATGTTTATACATTGTACAAGTGGCCATAATTCTATGACTCTCAAGATATTGTACAAGCTCTACAATTTCAGAATGTTATAAAGACTCAGTTTGCTTTTGAGATACACGACGGAGTCACTAGAGAAGAGAAGTATAAGAAGTTTGAGGAACTTAAGAAGGATGTAAGACATTTAGACGAAACTAGGTCCAAGGGGGAGTTTGTAGATACATGTGTCCTAGTTCTGATCTTAATGTAATATCTTTGTATTGTCTTACACTTATGTAATTGTAATTGTACGGGTACTTAATGAAATACAATATGTGGTTGTGCTTAATGTTGAATATTTCATTGGTGGTATGTAATAACGCTTATTGACTTGACTATGTAGGTTGTGGTTGTTTGAATACTATCTAAATAATTAATGACTATGAAACATATTCAAACTTAATCATGTGAAGTTCTCATGCGATTGGCCCATGCTAATGGACCATACGCATGAACAACTTCATGCTAATGAACCAGTCATACGAATGAACCAGGAGACTGGATCAGTCGCATGATTGAAACATGAGATTGACTCGGTCGCACGACTGAACACTCAGTCGTGCGAATGGATCAACCGCATGACTCAATCGCACGACTGAACCATGCAAATGATCCAGTCGCACGATTGAGAAACTTAACCTATAAATACCACTTAAAATGTGGAAAAACTAGACACTTCGAATATTTTGATACCCAGACGTCCCTAGCCATCTAGTGACCTCTAGCAACCTGTTCCAACTTCAAAGATCGCAATAGATCGATTGCTAATCATTCTTAACGTTTAGATTCAATCTTTAATTGATTCTACGTGCGTTCTCACTGATTGGATCGCCAATCAAATAGGATTCCGCACTATTTGATTCGGATACGCATAAATCTGTTAGTATTCATTGAGTACACGATCCTAACAGAAAGGATTATACATGGCAATTCAATGGATGAGTTAATGGTTTGCTCTGCTGAATTCCCACAGTTCAAGAAGTAATACGGATGAAGATCCTGCACAGAAGAAAAACCAAGTATGGCTATCCATATTTGTAAATGCAGAAGTCATAAAATAAATGTGGATAAGTACTTGTTCTTCCGCATAACAAATGCGGAAGACCAGAAGAAATGCGGACAAGATTTTGTTCATCCACATTTGCCAATGCGGATGACCAGACAAATGCACAAAAGTATTTGTTCATCCACATTAACCAATGCGGATGACCAACATACTAATGCGGAAGATCAAGTAAAGAAATGCCGATCAAGTCAACTCATCCACATTGCCAATGTGGATGAACAAGATGTAATGTGGATCAAGACTTAGACTAGTTCTGATGTAATAGGCTAAGGGTAGTTTAGTCATTTTGTAAAAGGCATCTTGTCTGCCTATAAATAGAATAGAATACCTCGTACATGAAGTGAGAAATAATAGACAATTAGAATATTTTGTATTCTCTAGGTGCATTATTCCTTTTCTTGCTAAACCCTAGCAGTCATTGTAATCAATCACCTTTATTAATATATACAAAGCATTATGAGTATTTCTTTTGCATTAAATGTTTCTTGATGTATGATTCCGCCATTCAATCATTAACCCAATCATTATATTCGATCCTAAGTGAGAATCTCAATCTCACAACCTAGTCAGAGTTTATGATGTGTGATTCCTCTAGGTCACCCAAGCTAGTTAAGGCTTGGGTCCCAAATCTGAACTAACAAGTTTCTTTGACTGTACAGGGTGTCCGCTACAGCGCTATCACTAATACCTGGATTATTGATAGTGGGGGCGTCCAGGCACATGACAGGAAATTCATCCCTCCTTTTCAAAGTCAAACAAATAAATGGGGACATGTCTCATTTGCTAGGAACAAAGGTGGTTACATCATAGCAAAAGGCGAAGTGAGAAACGAGAAAGTAAAGTTTGACAAGGTCAACTACGTTCAACAACTACAGAACAACTTACTTTCAGTCTCCCATATTTGTGATAAAGGATTTAAAGTTGTATTTGACAACAGAAGTGCTACATGTTGAAGAAGGACTATGTGATTGAGGAGGATAAGGTTCTTATGTCAGCTTCAAGATATAACGACTTGTATGTTTTGGATCTATCAAAAGCCTCCATAACTGATCACACTGTTCAATACTTCTTGTCAAAGGAAACTGAAAGGGACTTAGTCTCATGGCATAGGAGAATTGGACACATCAATCCTAGGAAGAATCATTTAGTTCAAAATGATTTAGTAAATGGGTAACTGTCAAGAACTTCCAGCTTCTAGACTTTTGCATAGCATGTAAGAAAGGGAAACAAATCAAGAAGGCTCACAAGGCAAAGAAAGTTAATTCTATTGATATGCCTCTCGAGCTTCTACACATGGATCTGTTTGGCCCTGTCAGCACAAAGAGCATTGCTGGAGATCTGTATTGCTTTGTAGTAACAAATGATTACTCAAGATTCTCTTGGGTGATTTTTGAATGCCAAATCAGAACTTTTGAATCATTCAAACATCTGGTAACTACATTGGAATCACTCTACAAGCTGAAAGTAAGGCAGATTCGATCAGACAACGACATAGAGTTCAAGAATCAGTGGATGGAGGCATACTGTAGAGAGAAAGGAATTGTACATCAATTCACCTCTACCTACACTCCACAAATGAATGGCGTTGCTAAAAAGAAAAATAGGAGCTTGATAGAGACAGCCAGAACAATGCTAGCCGACTCAAAACTGCCTATTCAATTCTGGAATGAGGCAGTGGCTAATGTTTGTTATACACTCAATCGAGTCCTAGGGTCAAACGACATAGGAAAACATGTTATGAATTGCTCCAGCGATGTAAACCCAACCTGGAGTATCTAGAACCATTTGGCACACCATGCACTTTATTAAAGAAAACTCAGACGGGGAAGTTCAATGAGAAGGCAGAAAAGGTATCTTTCTCGGATACAGCATTCCAGACAAGAGAGTTTATAACAACTCAACAGGTCAGGTAGAAGTGTGGTGCAACGTTGATGTTCAAAGATACACCCCCCTGCTGGAAAAGGTCCGTCCTTCTTCTTTGATTATGATGGGATTTTTTTAAGTCCTTCAACCTAACCCCCTCCCATCCAGATGATGAGTTATTTGCAAAAATGATGTACGATGTTCTGAACATTCCTCCACAAGACTCGACATCAACGGCTCCATTAGATGATACTTCTAGACCTTTAGGGGGAGAGCTTGAAGTGACTATTTTTCTAATGATAAAGCAGTTGAGACTGCAAATGTGGAACAGGAGGAACAGGTTCCCACCAATGAAAGTACACAAGCATCAAATCCCGATGCCTCTGACACTTCAGAACCTCATACTCCAACAGCTACAGAGACTGAACCGGGTTTACCAATCTGGATAATGAGGTAGTTGTTACAAAGACTCCTAGATCTCGGATAAATATGTATCATCCCTTAGACAACATCATTGGGGATGTTCGATCGGGAGTACAGACACGAAATTAGCTATACTCAGCTGATTATGCCTCGGTCATGGAAAAAGGATATCTTCACGATGGTGCATATCGATGTTTTATGTCTCAGTTTGAGCCAAAATATGTGAGTGAAGCCTTAAACGATGATGCATGGGTTAGCGCAATGCAAGAAGAAACTCCTACAGTTTAAGAAGTTAGGAGTATGGACCCTTGTGGACAAACCAAAAGGTGCTAAGGTGATTGGCACTAAATGGGTGTTGAATGCAGGAAACATGACCAAGGGTTCAATATCAGGAATAAGGCTCGACTTGTAGTTCAAGGATTTCGACAAGTCGAAGGCATAGATTATAATAAAGTGTTTGCAACGGTGGCAAGGATGGAAGCAATATGTATATTTCTAGCCTATGCATAAATGAAGATTAAAGTTTATCAACTGGATGTGAAGAGTGCATTTCTTATGGTGAAATCCATGAGACGGTCTATGTTACTCAACCAAAAGGATTTGAGGATCCTTATCATCGGGATAGAGCTTACAAATCGGACAAGGCTCTTCACGGGCTCCATCAACCCTAGAGTCTGGTATGAGAAAACTCTCAACTCATCTTGTGAAACATGATTTCGCAGAGGAGTTATTGACTATACATTGTTCATCAAAGAAAAAGATGGATATTTATGCCGTACAGATTTGTGTGGATGACATAATCTTCGGTTCCAAAAATGAAGAATTATGTAAAGAATTCGAATCTATAATGAAAGCACAGTTTGAGATGACTGCCATGAGGGAGATGAAGTTCTTTCTCGGCTTACAGGTGGATCAGACACCAAACGGAATCTTCCTGCATCAGACCAAATATGTAGGAGATATCCTCAGTCGATTCGACATGGATAATGCTTCGACAGCTGGAACTCCACTTGCCACAAACCATGACGTGGAACCTGACGAAAATGGTGATCTGGTTGATGCCACCATGTACAGAGGAATGATCAGCTCTCTCATGTATCTCACAACCTTGCTTCCTGATATCATGTACGCCACGTGTCTTTGTTCGAGATATCATGAAAAACCTGAAGTAAATCATCTTATCAGGGTTAAAAGGATCTTTCGTTATCTGAAGGGTACTCCAACACTCGGGTTGTGGTATCCTCATGATGTTGACTTTGAGCTTACAGCGTATAGTGATTCAGATTATGGTGGTTACAAGATGAATTACAAGTCAACATCAGCGGGATGTCAGTTCTTTGGTAGACGATTAGTCACATGGCATTGTAAGAAGCAAACCGCAGTTGCTCTGTCAACATGTGAAGCTGAATATGTTGCTGCTGCAAGTTGTTGCTGCAAGTTGCTGCTGCAAGTTGCTGCTCGCAAATCATTTGGATTCAACAGCAAATGCGCGACTACGGTTTGCAATTTTCTAACACTCCTATTTTTGTTAATAATTCTACTACAATTTTTGTAACAAAAAATCCAGTCCAACACCCTAAAACAAAACACATCGGTATTAAATATCACTTTATACATAACTGTGAAAAGCACTTAATCGATGTTGTTAAAATTAATACGGATTTTCAATGCGCCGACCTCTACACAAAAGCATTTGACAAACCTATGTTTTTATATCTTTTAGAGGTTAATGGCGTGAAAAAGAAAAGTGATGTGATTCTAGAAGAAGAAATTCCTTAGTCCGACATGTATTTTTAGTTTTAATTTGATTTGATTTTATTTTCCTGTCTATTAAAATCCAAAAACACAAAAAGATTTTCGGTTTTAAAATTTTAGGGGGAGAATAGTTTGTTAGTATTTAATTAGTTACAGTATTTATTTTATAAAAAATACGAGAGGGGGGCAGATTAGCTGAAAGAAATGAAATCAAATCTGTGATTCTGATTCAAAGTTTATGGAAAATGATAGTACACAGAGAACAAATTGTTTGGGATTTCAAAAGGATTTTAATGATTAAGATGCAAAGTTCAAAGTATAAGTCTGAGGAGTCTAAGCACAACAAAAGGAAATGATAGTAAAACTAGTTTGCTACTGAGGTAACATAGAGAAAATAGACATAGAGGTTGTTAGTTCATTATATGATGTGTCGGTTGATTCAACGCAATAGATTAGTAGACTTCATTGGTGAATCTAATTCAAACTAACTTGTTCAATTAGCTATGGGTTTCCATCTTATCCCTGGTTAACACAATCAACGCATTTCCAATAAGGGGTGACGAGCAAAATAAATGCCACAAATAAATGCTAAATGCAATCAATCTAATGACTTATGTTGTTGGTGCAATATGTGCAAAAGAAAAATAAATGCTCTAACAAGAAGATAGGTTATGTGCCTCTCTACTGTGCGGTGACACTGACCTGAGGATAAGCATAACCTAAATATTCTAGAATTCATTATTGTTTGCGTCTCTCTGTTGTGCGATGGCACTGACCTAAGGCTTGGCATCTCTTTGAAAGCTCTTAGAATAGTTTCTTCTTGAAATATACCCGTAGACCGCACAAAAATCTTCTGAGGAATGTTGATTACCATATAAGTGCGGGAACCACAAATGCTTGTTGAAATAATTAAACCTAACTCATCACCAATGTGAGTCAAAAATCTATGTTTGGATTTAAGTGGACAAATATACTGACAATCATCGTGGCTACAACTCTTGATAGTCAAAATCATTGTGTGCATCTTATAGCTCTAGTATGTTTTCCTGAAAGTACTAGTGACTCTCGGACAAAACAAGAATCTAGCATCAAAGTGTTTTAGTAAAATGTCCCAAATGATTATGATATACATGTATGATTCCATAATAAATCTGTCCAGAAATGATCAAATTAACTGAAGCTGTTCTATCCAGAAGGAAAATCTGATAGAAGTTTCTAAAAGGTTTTAAATAAGTCATGTTTTGATTTTAATTTCAAGTCGTTTTTCTAGTCTTTTGTTACGTAATTGTCAGACTATACAACTAGATGAGATCTATGACACTCACTAAAAGTGGTCACGTCTAAGGTGACCAATCTGGTTTTAATTAAAAAGGATCACGTCTGAGGTGATCAAACAGTTTTAAATTAAAAAGGATCCGTCTGAGGTGATCAAACAATTTTAAATTAAAAAGATTATGTCTGAGGTGATCAAATGGTTTTTCAATTAAAAAGGTATTCATAATGTAAGATAGCAAAAGGTAAAAGTTTAAGTGTTTGAAAGTGTATGAGGTCAAACTCATAAGTATGAGCCAATCACACGATTGGACCATAAGTATGAGACATTCGCACGATTGCACCATAAGTATGAGCCAATCACACGATTGCACCATAAGTATGAGCCAGTCACACGATTGGACCATGAGTATGAGACATCCATACGATTGGATCACAAGAATGAACCAATCGCACGATTGGATGATGAAGTCTAAGCCAGTCGCACGACTAAAGCATGCGTATGGATCCAGTCACACGACTCAACTTTAAAACAGTATAAATAGAAGGGTTATTCGGTCGCATTCCTTACCACCTTTCACAGCTTTCAAAACCCTCTCATACGCAAACACTCTGACCGAATTTCGTCTACCTTGATTACTCACTTATTCTGATCCTAACTGATTTCTCATTCATCTACAAGTATTGTGAGACTAAAATAGACCCTAATGACCGTTTATTTGAACCGTAAGGGCCGATTATGTTAAAATCAAGAATCGAGACCAAATCTTAATAATAGACCACTTAACTGGACATAATCGTTGGTATAAAGGACATTAAGTGATATTTCGAGTCCCTGTTATCCAATGAGTCTAAACACGAAGTCCTAATTTAACGATTTGACAAAGATTCAAGGTTGGAGTGTCGAACAGAGCATATGCGAATGGACACTCCGTATGAACCTCAGTCGCACGATTGAGCCAGGCACACGATTCAATCGCATGAACGAATCAATCGGTGACTCAGTCGCATGACTGACTCATCCGCATAGCTTATCATACGACTAAGTTCAGTCGCAGGATCAATCGCACGACTGAACTCAGCCGTGGGCTCAATCGCACGATTGAACTCAGCCGCGGGCTCAATCGCACGACTGAACTCAGCCGCCGGCTCAATCGCACGACTGAACTCAGTCGTATGGTTCAATCGCATGATTGAACCAGGTTGATCAAAAACAGCTTAAGTTTCAACTGTCTTCTGTTATGCATTAATCTAACGTATATGTTTCTTGTGTTGTAGCAACATGGCTGGTAGATGGACTATGAGCATGAAGCATAACATCTGTGCTCACTTAGATGCGACTACTCAGAATGCTTCCGAGTTTGCCGGATCATAGTCTTTCTGAGGAGATCCAGGACCTTCAAGGCCATATCTACACCCTGCACATCATACAGATCACTACAGCAGACCTTCTGGGAAGGTGCTACAGTTGACAGGTCCATAGAGTCCCATTGTATCTGGAGCTCTATCTTCGGATAGGAGATTAATATCACTACTGCAAACCTAAGGCGAGTCCTTGATCTGGGTGAGGATAGTGACCACCCAACCAAGCTACATCCTCTGACTGTTCGAGGTTTCTTTTTGAGGATGAAGTACACTAGGGCCATTAACGCAGGTGTGCTCAACAAGAGCAACCTGTGCCCCCAGTTTAAGTACTTGGCCCATGTCAACCTCAAGTGCATTGCGTCTAGGAGAGGAGGGTTTGACGAGATGCCTGATCAAATCCAGAATGCATATGTTGCTATGGTGTTGAACCACCCATTCAGTTTCTCCCACATGTTATTCTCTTACATGGTAGAGAACATCAAGGCTAAGGGCAAGGAAGGCTTCTGCATGTGCCTGAGGTTTTTACAGATGATTATTGATGAGAAGCTTCCTTCGCTACCAAATGAGAGAGATGATGCTGTGATTTTAGAGGTTATGGATGACATGACATTAGGTAGGATGAAAGTCTATCGGGGGAAGCAGGTGAAGCCCCTGGTGAGGAGACTGTTTGGTCATTTGGCCAACGAGGAGTATGTGGCGCCCTCTCGCAAGAAGTGGCATCAGGAAGACAGTGACTCGGAAGTTGAGCCCATCATGGCACCCACTAATGAAGAAGACGACGATGATGACGACCATGATCAGGGTCAAGGTGGTGAGGTACCTAGTGGAACACCAAGGGCTGCTTTCCACCAAGATAGATGAAGATGAGGAGTCGGATGATGAGCCACTAGGGAGGACTATCAGGAGCTGGGTTGTGGCCACAGACAAAGGGATAGAGGCGGTTGGCGAACACCAGACTGGGTCAAAGGGTGCTGCTACAGATGTCAGTGATCCTTCTTACACCCCAGACCAGGCACATAGCTCAGGGGGAGCTTTTGTCTCCAAGGGCTCAAGGAAAAAGAGATGGCCCATCCCTATGGGAAGAAGAGTAAGAGGCGAAGGTTTACTTTGATCACATCTTCTTCTACCACCACTCCAGCCACCACCACTACCACATCTCCTACCACTATTACTACAGCCACCACTCCAGTCACCACACTACCACATCTCCTACCACCACCACCACAGCTACCACTAACACCACCACTCCTCCCACTACCAATATCACTCCTCCCACCACCACTACCACAGCCACTCCACCACATCCCACTCTCATTCCACCTCCCATCTTCACCACATCCACTACTACCACCATTCACCAAGCTGGTCCCTCCACCCAATCCACATTCTCACCTGGACCAACTCTACCCATGGTCGGGTTAGAGGAGAAAATGGCTAACCTCAACCGTATTGTGCTAAGGTTGATTGCCACCAATGAGCTAAGGGCTACTCAGCTACACAAGATGATGGAGGTGAATGCAACTCAAGAAAAGCTATGGTACAGCTGAGTGAGAAGAACTCCATTACAAGAGAGCTCTAAGCTGAGCCCACCAAGCACTCACGAGTCAAAATGAGCTGGTGTTAGCGTCGGTGAAAAGGATAAAGGATCTGAGAAGAAGAATAAGAAGATATTGCTAAAGCTTAAGGGATCAAAGAATGAGCTGTTAAAGATTAAGGATGGTAATGATTATGATGATAATGATGATGATGAGGATCAAGATGAATCTGATGGAGAAGAAGATGTTGATAAAGGAGGACGAGTGGAAAAGATAAAGAGGATGATGACGATCATGAAGGTGATGCTGTTGCATCAGCCTTCACTCAAGCTCAGGAGAGGCGCACAAAAAGAAACCAAGATCAAGGAGCCTCGTCCTCAGCTCTTCCAGCTGAAGAAATGATAGATCAAGACAAAAGTAATGATTAGATATCTGTGTATTTAAAAAACTTTTGTACTTGAATTATATATTACATTAATGTAATTAATGATTATCTATGTTTGTTTATGTTTCAATGTCTTGATAATTGACTTGTGTGATGTGCTTAATGTTTAATCAAACAGATGAAACTCTACAGACAAATGAATATGATGTTGCTCCCCTCCAGCAAGTCAAGACTCAACTTACCATGATTCTTGACTTGCAAGGGATTGTTAGAAGATCTGTAAGCTACACTCTGGAGGAAGGAGAGATTATACATGATCTAACAGACGAGCAACTCGCTGAAATATTCAGACTGAATCCTGATGAGCTTGTCAAAGATGCTCCAGAAGTTGATAATATGAGTGATGATAAGCTGAAAGATGTGGATGAGATAGATATAGAGGATGTCACTGATGAGCATTATCCAAAGTACACTTACCATGAAGGTAATGTTATCCCTAGCTTGGGTGATACTTTTGGCAGTGCTACATTTGAGAAGCTGGAAGAGATGGAAAAAAAGAAAGGAAAAGAAGAAAGCACAGCCCAAGCTTCGGATGCTGATGTTGATATCAAGAAAGTTGAATGGCCAGCTTGTTTTGCAGAGATGAAAGCCCAACGCACACCCCAAAAGCAAAATGC
Organism: Flaveria trinervia; assembly: GCA_025506515.1. Lineage (NCBI taxonomy): Eukaryota > Viridiplantae > Streptophyta > Magnoliopsida > Asterales > Asteraceae > Flaveria > Flaveria trinervia. The sequence continues at coordinate 30,330,784 of CM046453.1, read as the reverse complement.
CTACATAAGCTCTATAAAGTCAAACGACATCAGAAAGTGTCAGGCAAGATTATAGCGTGGTCATATTTTGAAGAATTAGAAGTTTACGTTGTTAAAAGAGAGAAGGGGATCAAGTACTTCAGATATCCGCATGATCTGAAGACTCTTCCTGGTTTTGAGCTCAACCGACTAGCATGCTTAGATCTATTGTATGCTAATCCAAGAAAGATGTCAGGTTGGTTTGAGGCTGTGTTAAAGAAGGCATACCACACCAGATGGGTAAACTTCAGACCTCAACAACCTAAGAGGTTTATTCATAATTCTGAAGTTGATCCTATATTTGGGAGACCTAAAGTAGTGCTAAAGTGGATTCCCCCATGCACAATGTCAAAGATTCCCTTACGGGAAATACCTCAAGACTTCAATCCACACTTCAAAGGTGGTATTACGATTGGCGGACGGGAGAAGCAGTCATAGTTCTGAACAGAGATGGAAAGATTGATACTATCAGGGTATTCGACCCAATATGGCTTACTAACTTGTCTGCTGAAGATGCCTATACATTATACAAGTGGCCACTATTCTATGACTCACATGATATTGTACAAGCTCTACAGTTTCAACACGTGATAAGACTCTGCTTTGCATTTGAAATACATGTAGGAGTTACAAAAGAGGAGAAATACAAGAAATTTCAAGAACAAGTAAAGAGTGTTAGACGATAGGGTAAACTAGGACCAAGGGGAGTTTGTAGATACATGATGTTCCTAGTTTATGAGCTAAAATGTAAAAGTCTTTCATGTCTTACACATATGTAATGAAATGATTCAATGAAATATTATGTGATTGATGTTTATTAATGTTTAATTATTTCATATTATTATCGTGTTAAGTATAATTCATATATATGAACTTATTATATAGGTTTGAGGTTGTGGTGCATGGTTCTTAGTCAATAATGATTGAGAAATGTGTTCAACCTTGTCGGTGATTATTCATGCTAATGGACCATACGCATGAATACAACATGCTTATGGACCAGTCGCACGACTGAACCAGGAGACTGGATCATTCGTATGATTGAGACATAAGATTGACTCAGTCGCACGACTAAACCTTCAGTCGTGCGTATGACTCAGTCGCATGATTCAGTCACATGACTGAACTATGCTAATGGTTCAGTCATACGAATGGAAACTGCAAACCTATAAATACCACTTAATTCGTGGAAAAACATAACAATTCGAAAACTTTCGATAACACACATAACCCTAGCCGTCCAGAACGTCCAAGACAGCCAATCCAACTTCAAAGTCCGTTCTTGATCGATTCCTACTCGTTCTTAGCGTTTAGTCTATTCTTATATCGATCGGGTTACGTTCTCACTGATTGGATCGCCAATCAAATAGGATTCCGCAATATTTAATCTGGTCTCATGCAGAATTAGTTAGTATTCCGTACGTACACGGTCCTGACAATAGAGATGACTCAATACTAATCTAACCACAAATATGCAAAAACAAATATGATTATCTGATGTCCAGAATTGGACCCATTTCCAGTATTTTTAGGGTGGTTGTTGGACAAAATTCAATGCTGAAGCGACTACAATGGACCTTATATAACGCTACAGAATAGTGACTAAATATACATGCTGTTAATGAGGAATTTCTAGTAGAGGATAAGTTGATATCGGTAGTGATTCGGGGGTTCACGTCTGTATGTTAATAATATATCTAATAGACGGAAATCCCCTAGTTATGGATAGATTTTAACAACAAATGCATGAATTCTGACATTTATTAGCAAAAACATTTTATAAGAGTCACTTCTTACCTTGCTAAGATGACTCATAATTTTATTGTTAAATCTAATAGTCGCATATTATTATGTATTTTTATCTAAAGTTTAATTTTATTTATTATTGTTTTCTTAAATAGGTAATGTTATTTATATTTATATTTAATTCATAATTTATAATACTACAACAACTAATAATTTTAAAACAACGACTTATAAATTTAAACAATAATAACTAATAATTTTAAAACAATAATAACAAATAAAATTTTTAAACAACATAGCTAATAACTTTAAAACAATATTAAGTAACAATAAGTAATAAAATTACATCAACAAAGGGTGCAAGTTTGGACAATTATCTCTTCTATGACTGCTTTGCTTACATATTCCACATTTTTGGATACGCGTTTTCATCAAGATGATGAACATACATCTCGTTATGTATTCTTCTTGACCGCCTTCTACCTCGTGTTGTGGTAATTTTTGATGAATCTGGTTTAATAGTCCAACCTGGGTCTGTCAAGAAAGTTGGGTGTTGTAGCGGGTGAAATTCACTATCGTACTGAGCTTGGTAAGCAACAATAGTGTAAAATTCATTCACTACATTCAATGGTGATTCCCCTCTTTGATGGTAAACTACGATAGCATTGGAGCATGGAAATCTTTGCATTTTCCACTTACCGCATGTGCATGTTCTATTATTATACTCCATGGTATAATCGTTACCACCGACTTCATTTGTTTGTAAGTTTGATAAAACCCTATACCTTCCCTGTCTATAATCGAACTCTAATATAACATACTCTTGTGATCAAATGTCATGATTATAAAGCAAGTGCCAATTACGAGGGGGCAATAAAGTATCTCAGTTATATGTGAATTCAGTGTTCTTCCTAATATGCTCACTGTTTTCTCAAACGTTAATAATGATAGCCTTTATTGGTATAAGCTTTATTCCTCGTAACATGTTGTTAAAACTTTCAGACATGTTTGTTGTTAGGTTTCCACAATTTCGATGGTGTTTATTGTTGAGTAACATCCACTTGCTTTCCTTAATATCTCTTAGCTATTCCTAAGCTTATGAATTTAGTTTTCTCATTAGACTTACGGATTGATCGTACTTCCTTTGTCGTTTGGTGCTACCGATATCCCAACACAATCGTTTCAAACTAGACATCTTAAACTTATGCATCAAATTGCTTCGGACTTGTCTTAGACAAAATTGATGAATGATTATCTTTCCACACTTGAAGATTTTCATGGTGCTAGTTATTCCTATGTGTCTATCGGAAATAACACACAACTTTTCCTCTTTTTGCATTGCAATGTGCAACCAAAATTGTTGAAAAAACTCTAACTTTTCACGATTTCTTCATCAACAATTGCATAAGCTAGACGCAATATGTAATTGTTTGTAATTTTTTTTACCGCGATAAGCATCTTACCTTGGTATGATCCCTTCAGGTGAGTGGAATCAACAAATATAATTGGTTGACAATACTTGAAAGTTTTTATTGCCAGCCCAAATGCCCAAAACACATAATTAACTGTATAGTACTGAGACAATCCAACATTATGATGTAACATTCAACAACAGTAGATGAGTTTGACGTTTGTAATTCTGTGATGTACTTAGGTAGCTCCTCAAATTTACTCACCAACTTTCGTAGATTCTCTCTATAGAAGCTTTTTGAGTCCGCCACACCTTACTGCAAGAAACATCAACATTTAGCTGATCTTTTAAATGCGCTCAAATTTGTTTGATTGGATATGCAATGTCTTGACGAATGGCATGGATGAGGCATATCACAATATCTCTGGATTTTAGGCTCCTATTTTTGTTTCCAACCACTATCCCATAACAGTTATATGAACACCACCCATCTAACAACTCTCCACATATGATCATTGCCCATTTTGGTGGCGTACACAAACCATTTACGGGGAGGAGAAAATTAGTGTCGCAATAGGGTTTGTTGACATGCATTTTGCTCTCCATTTAAAATGTTTACTTATAACAACTATCAGCTCTTTGTTACGAACAAGATTCCACAACCAAAGAACATGCATGACTTCAGATTTGTCTTTGAAGTACATACCAACACAAATTTCTTTAAATTCTTCATTCCATATAACCATGTCATCGTCATCATCAAATTCAGCAACTTTGTAAACTCTTGTTCTTCAAGATCTTTAGAATAATTTGCGACTCTTTAGGAGGATTCTTGAATATTCATAGAATTATATTGTTCCAGAATTTCATGTTCATCAACATCATCATCGGAAGATTCATTTGTTGATGAATAACTTCTGATTCTTTGAAACTTTGTGGTGTAGCTTCATATTCACATTCATCATCTTCTTGCCTATCATTAAGCCTTGTATAGGTTGATGGACAAGCTTAATGTGGATTGTTGTTAACTTGATAAGAATATATTGTTTATTATGAAGCTTTAGATATTGGAAAACCACATAGGAGATCTATACAACTGGATTGTTGGATGGGTACTATTGGCTCCATATGAATGTAAATATCACGAAAATTTCCTTCCATTGCCAAATAATACATCACTTCTAGACTTGACTCATCAAAGATTTCAGTTGTTTGAGAAAAACTTTGATAAGTGTAATATAAATTTAACTTTAGCTTGTAAAAGTTCTTCTCGATTTGAAAGTGAAGATAAATTATGTCAATGGATTCTTCATATGACATCTTTCGTGAACAACAATTGTTGTACTTCTGGTGGAATCATCACATAACATAGTTTTATTTTCATAAGAAACAAAACAACCTCAATATAGTTGAACAAATATTGGAGAATACATATTGAAAAAGATTAAATTGGGTATGAAAATGAAGATACAAGTGTGGATATATATATGGTCTTCTTTTATATATGTAGGGGCTGTTTTATTTGTTTCTAACCCGATCACAATCTGGCCCATTGACCCGGTCAGACATTATGGCCGGTAAGCGTGTTTGATTCTTACCCTTTTGCGTCTGACCCGGTTCGACACCATTGACCCATGCATATTTGTGCCCTTACCCGGTTAGTTTTGGAACAACCCCTTACTCGGTCAACCATTCTGACAGAGACTTGAAATTCAAACAACCTCATAGTTATTTTTTTTTAAAAATTGATGTGAAAGCAGAAGGGTTTTGGAGTTTATTGAGAAATTACACTTAGTAAGTGTGATGTCTCAAGTATTAAAAGTTGTGATGATGTTTGAAGATGCCTATTTGGAATTTTGTAAGAAATCACACTTAACAAGTGTGGTGTCTGAAAAGTTAAAAAGATGGATGTAGGGCTCTAAGATATTACACATGTCAAGTGCAATGTCTTAGTTTCTATCATGATTTTATCAGATAACACGAGAAATCACACATACCGACTGTGGTAACCATGTAAATGAAACATAATCCTATACAACCCAAGTTGTGATTTACCCATTAAGAGCATTAATAATGAATTCCTTATTTTTATTTATATATACACTAAAAATCATTATACTTTCTTTCTTATTATTCAATTATATAATATTTTATACCCTTATTATTATTATTTTTTCCTCCACTCACAACCACTTTCAAAAATATTAAAAATTTTATAAGGATTAAATAGTGATTATTTAAATATACCAACCAACAATAACATTTTTTATCTCTTTCACTCACATTCACTCAAAACCATTTTATATAATATGCCAAACACACTCTTAATCATATCCTATTTTTTAAAAAAGAATTCGCAAGTTTGACAACATATATAGACCATGTTTGACAACCGAACTTTTTGATCAACTTTTAACTTATTAACTTTTGAAAAATTCATAAGTATGTTGAATAAAATTTTAAAAAGTTAGATTTAAAAAAGGTAAATAAAATAAATACCAAAAGGTGCATCAATAACAACGGTTTGCTAAATTCCTAGAGAAACAAGAACAAAATTTCTCATTAGAAAAAGGGGCAACCCTCAATCATCAAACACCAATCTTAGCATCAATTTCACACAAAAGCCCTAGTAATCTTTGATGATGGTAGACGTATTGCAAGAAGATCGAAGTGAAGGTCCTCCACGGAAGCGATTACTGACAGATCCAAACTCTAAAGCAAGCGTCATCACTGAATCACCGGAATCAACTGTATCTTCGATTCATCCTCTGATCGGTTCGCCAAAAAGACCAGAGAGTTACCAAACTTATCCGATTGCCACAGCTGCGGTGTCCGGATTAACCACACGAACCCTAGGGAGAGACTTCAACCGCTCGACAGTTTGTGGCGCATAGTTCTGTTGTGTAAGAAATGCACTAAGCGAGTGAATTCATCTGATATCTGTACGTATTGTTTTTCTGCTGTTGTTGATGATAATGATTGTTTTAAGTGCCGTAGTTGTCATCATAGTGTTCATAAGCTTTGTGTTGCGCAGTATGGGTCGGGGTTAGGGTTTTCTGTTTGTGTTGATTGTTGGGTTCCTGATGCAGTCGCTAAGTCTATTAGGGCGAGGAACAGGAAGTTCAGGAAGAAGAACAATGAGTCTTGTGGACAGATTGTTACTTTGCCTGAATCTATGGTTTGTGTTGGAGAAATGGAAAGAAAGGATACTGGTGCAGCAAAAGGTAATGAGAATGCTCTGAGGAAAGCTGTGGTTGCGAAAGGTTTTGTTCGACCCACTAAAGTTGTTCTGGGTATTGCTGCCAGTAGAAAGGTTGCAGCGGGTTGTGAGGCGAAGGGTGCAGGTGATACTGAGCTGGCATTTTTGTTGCATAGAGCGATTAATAACTCTTCTAGGATATCTCGGTGTGCTTGTTTGGTGAGTTCATTTAGAAGGGATAATGCACAGATGATATGCTATTCAAGAAGGTCTGCCTGTAAGAAGATTGTTTTGATGGATTCGAGCAGTATGGATGTACCATTGATTTGCTATTATAGAAGACGCCAAAAGGGTTGCTTGAGGGCGTCAGAATCTTTAAATGCACCATTGATTTGCTATTCTAGAAGGGGATCTGGTAGTAAACCTTGTTCACAGAATATAGAGTGTGAATGTTTTATCTGCAGCGCGAGTAAGAAGACTGACAAACAGGGGTCAGTGTCATGGGCTGGCTTGAAGGAATATAGTCCTAGTTCCAATTCAGAGAATAGTCTCAGTGGAAACAAATGCCAAGAAACTGATGGTGAAAGAATTGAGACAAAACCATATCGCCATCTCTTAAAATACTACAGAATTGGAAAAGGCACACCAAGGCCTCCTAATATGTATACTGAAGACATGCCTGACACAAGGAATTATGGAAATGACAATGAATACCCTGAATTTTCCGAGAACAATGATGATGATACAAACCGCTTTTTGTTGAAATACAAGAGATTTTCAAGATATAAGCCAAAATTTAGTTGTAAAGCTGAAGTGTTTTCTCCAATGTTAATTTCAAAACATTGCCCGGAACCCTCAACTTTATCTAATACTATGCCCATCTCTTCTTCACAAAAGGAACTCTGAATTTTCAGGTATTCTTACTGTAGTTAGTTGTTAGTTTTTGTTACTGAAGTCTCGTATCATGTATCTATGATTTGGGGGTACACCTATTTGTTCTCATGATTTGAACTTCCTTTGTAAGTTTTCACTTTCAGTGTAATTTCTATAAATGTAGTTATTTTTGTTTAATGATGGATATGCTCTTCATGTTTGCCTCGTTGTGTGTGCCTTGATGTTCTTAAATTCCAGGAATTGGTGTCAAAATATAACCTCTTTCACTTAGCATGCACTTCAATAGTTTTAATTATAAGGAAAAAATAGATATGAGGTTTTAGTTAAAAGCTTGAGTTTCTGTAGAGTGATATTGTAGATTTTGTTATGATATGGAGGATGAACTTTGAATCTGAAACTGTTTGCATGAAAAGTAAAAGGTTGATCTTAGTACAAGATGCTAATGAATGGGCTGGGCCATTGGAGTAACAGGCAATTAACCATAAGGTTGTTTGTGACTTGGCTCCAGTCATAAAGGGATGGGACTGAGTGATTGACTATGCTTGGGGGTTTTCATGTGGAATTTAACACCATGGTATGATTAATATAGATTTGAAAGCTAAAATAACTATTCTTTTCATTTAGAAATTGATATAATGGCGTGTCTATCGTGTTTTATTGTAAGCTTTCTCGTAAGTATTAGTTCCTATGAATTTGTTAGTAAGATTCTTTTCTGTTCAGTTACTCATTCTCTATATTTGTGCTGAGAGCTAAAAGTTGATTTCGTGCACTTAGCATTCTGTTGTTGTACATTACACTAAAGCAGACTTATAACTTTTTGGTTGTTTTTGTTTATATTTGTATTTTTGGTGATAATTATTTACATATTAGAATGCATATGAGTTTGGCAGTTCAGTGCGTTTGTACTTGTTTTTCATATTATTCATAGACAGAGAGTGTGCATGTGCACATGAAGATGAATGAAAGAAAATACTTATACTTCAAATAGACATGACATATTACAAAAGTTAAAAACAATTGATGAAAATTATATAGAAAATGAAAACCATTAAACACAATTGGCAGTGTTTATGTGGCATCTCTAAATGAAAAGTTAGTTATGCTCGTTTCGAGATTCATTGCTTTACATATTGGAAGATGTAACAAAATATATAGCTTGATTTATAGCTAAAATGCCAAACAGGACATAGGTAGGTTTTACCTTCCATTTAACACATCAATACTACATTCAAAACTTGGCACTGAATTTTTCTAAATTCATTATAACTTTGATGCAAGTGCTTTCCTACTCAGCAGCCCTCCACTTTCCTAGTGGCTTGTTATGTTTTTTAGTTTGATATTTCGTAATATAACAACTTAGTTGCATGTAACTTTTTTCTGCTAATTGCTAAATGTAGCTAATTAATTACCCTATCCTTACTGTTATTTACTATCATTATTAAGGTTCATAAATGCTATGTGACAGTGAACAATGAACAATCATTTGATCTTCAACACTTTCATTTGACAGTTGGTTATAAAATGCCTTTTAGTAGACAAAATATGTATCAACTTATATTCATCACCCATTTTTATGGAATGTTGGTCGATATATAATCATATAATATCAGACAAGGATCCTTCTGTCTTGTAAGGTTCATTGATATGATTGGTCTTTTGATTCTCATTTTAATACTGAGGATTCAACAGCCTTCAAATTTTTAACTGTTTAATTTATCCATGTTCACTTTGGACCCTTGCATTCTTTTGATTTTTGTATGACAAACTTTGGCTACTACGATCAGCAATTAAAGTATTATTCTATACTACCATTCTCATTGGGGCTCTTTATGTTTCACTTTGTTTCTTTCTTACACTGATGAAGCTGGTAATGCAGTAAAATATTGATGAAGCTGGTAATGCAGTAAAATATCTTCTTTAGGTTTTAGCTTACATGCCTTTTATAATAGTATTTTATATTTGTTAGATATCCACAAATACCGGTGAGAACTTACATCTAGACGACAATACAGTGCATTATGAACTAGTGCAACATAGAATTACTCATTTTTTGCTTTTTTATTTCTTTTCTGATTGTGTATATATTCAGTTTTAGCTCTAATTTACATGCTTCTGTAAGCTTGTAAGTAGTCACCAAGGCTGCAGATACGATTCAATCTATTTCTTGGTATGCTTTATTTAATATCATTATCAGGGGCTTGTGGGTTGCACACTATCTTTAACTTTAAGCCATCTACACATTAACCAATGCAGACATACACACATACACATACGCACACATTATCAGGGACTTGTGGGTTGCACACTATTTTTAACTTTAAACCATCTACAGAATTTCTGGAAACAACAATCAAGAAATTACAAAGAAGGAAGCACTGCCAAATCCTGTTCAGGCTGCTGCAGCATCAGCTATTGCGTTTATATCTGGTGCAATAATGCCCTTACTTGCTGCTGCTTTTATAGTGGACCACAAGGTTAGGCTTGGTGTGGTTGTAGCCACAGTGAGCTTGGCACTTGTGGTTTTTGGGTGGATTGGATCTGTTTTAGGGAGAACTCCGGTGGTGAAGTCATGTTTGAGGATTCTGGTTGGGGGTTGGATGGCTATGACAATTACTTTTGGATTGACCAAGTGGATAGGTTCTACTGCTTTGTAGTGTTGCATTAGATTGTATTTTCCCTTTTGCTATAACATGCTTGTTGTTGAGAATAGAACTTCGATCACTTAGTGATTCGCTCTTAGTGATCTTAAATGATCCAGGGGCTTGTCTTGAATAAATTGGAAACATCTATCCTATGTCTCCTTCAAATCCCCTATACCTCCTTTTTACTTCGTTTTGTTGCCAGGATGTTTATGTAGTGTCTGAGAGTAAGTACATATGAACAACGTATATTGGTCCATGCATACAGACTTATGTGTGCATGCATATATATAATGCATATTTGTTAAAAAATAAACACCATTAAACTGGCCTGGGAATGTACAGTCACTGTGTACTACTAGTCAAAAGCTATTTAAGGAGAATGACTGGTTATATTTAGTGCAGCTGTTTAAGGGAGTACTATCTTGTGTGAAGATGAGTACTTGGCATATAATAAATGGTAGATATAGTCTAGCAACCCACCCATTGTTCGATATGTAGTTTGCTTTTGTGTATGTTGTTACTTTTTGTTGAATACATGTAAAACATAATTTATGGAACCTAAATTAAACCCGAACGCAGAGTAAAGATGCCACCACAACCCAAAAATATAGAAAAGATTCAAGTAAAGTGTCTAGGCAGCCAGGGGTTTGTATTGTCCTTTGTACGTTTCATATGCCCATATTAGTTCTAGTTGCTTACTTTATACTTTGGTCATGGTTAATGTCTTCTTATGTTTGAGTGTTTTTTCCATATAAATAGGGAAATATATAGGTATCTAGACCTTGGTTTTAAAAGGCGCCGGGCTCTTTGAGGGGTTTAGGTCCTAAAAGCTGAGACACTAGCTTCATATACACGAGGCGCTCGGTATTCATACAATATATATAAACTAATAACTATTGATAATATAAGTTTTGTTAATCCTTGAAAACTGAAAATAGGATAACAAAAGAAAAAATATCATGAACAACCTAAAAAAGCTAATATACAGCCTAACAAAATTTTGTAGATAGTATTTTACTAATTGGTAACATAGGATAAAAGAAAAACTTCAATATGTAACCGAAAAAGCTTATACACAAGCTAATAAGCACGAATATATGTGCAACCTTAGATTCAACCTAAGAAACCTAGGAGCACAATTAATGGTCAATAATCAATTTCATTCAAAGGTCGAAGGTCTCTGTTTACATCCTTTGATTTATATGTGTCCATGAACATGAAAGGTGATATGATAAATATACCCTCTTATGGAATATGCCTGAAAGTAAAAGTTTATACTAGCTGAGGATATTAGAGAAGGAGCCTTTCCCTTATCCAATTCATATTTATGTTGTGGCCTGTGGGTGGTGTGGATTCAACACTCTTTTTCATTTTTTTAATCCTTCTTTAATGACTCGTGGACTGCACAGTTCTTTCCGTTTTATATTGTTATATTTTTATATTCAACAGATTGTGGCAGTCGTGTGGATTCCACAATCTTTAATTTTGTCACCTTGATTAATCCAACTTTAGCTTTCAGAGTTTCAGCTGCACACTCTTTCCCATTTGTTTAGTATGCATAAGTTTATTTTTTTAACTATGAATTATCTGCAGATAGATTTGGGCAACAAACAGCCAAAATATCAGGACCACCAAAACTGGTTTCTTATAAGGCAGGTTTAAATTTTGACTTGAAACTGTCAAATTTCCAGTGATACGTATGGGTTGTAACAACTTTTGAAAAAGCGCAACATATAAACCTCGTCTTGAATAATCGTTCTTAAAATTTTCAGTAACCAACCTTTCCAAGTTCTGTGTGTAGTAGAGGTGACAAATAGGTTGGTCGACAGGTTGGTTGAAGGATTAAATTGCTAGGGTAGAAACAGATAACTTATTTTATACCTGTACAATAGGTTGGGTTAGTTTGTGCAGACCTCACCACCTTTTTGACTTCACACTTATTTTGTGTATTAAATCAGAAAAAGATGTACATGAATGTGTAAGCTTTAACCATGGCTGTTGACATGATTCAATCTATTTCTTTGCGTGCTTTATTTGATTACCATTATCAGGGGCTTGTGGGTTACACACTATCTTTAACTTTAGTCACCACTCAGACATGTCATTATAGACTAATATGTACTGCACACACATATATATGCTCTATGCAGGACTCTTATCTTCCACAAGTTGGTTCATTTGATCATACACCAGTGATATAATATTATCTTTCTTTCTTCCACCAAAATGACTACACAAAATGATGTATGCATTCCAGTTTCTGAGAACAAAACCGAACGACTTGAGCAAGAGGAAGACTTTGACTACTCACAGAGGGGACAATGGCTGCGTGCTGCTGTTCTTGGAGCCACTGATGGTCTAGTTTCTGTAGCATCTCTGATGATGGGTGTTGGAGCTGTTAAACATGATGTGAGAGCCATGATTATTACTGGCTTTGCTGGTTTAGTTGCTGGGGCATGCAGCATGGCAATTGGAGAGTTTGTTTCTGTCTATTCTCAACGAGACGTTGAGGTGGCTCAGATGAAAAGAGATAATAGAATTGCTGGAAACAATGACGAGGAACTTAGTGAGAAGGAAGCACTGCCGAACCCCATTCAGGCGGCTGCAGCATCTGCCCTTGCATTTATGTTAGGGGCCATCGTGCCATTACTTGTTGCTGCCTTTATAGTCAACCACACGATTAGACTTGGTGTGGTTGTAGCCACAGTAAGCTTGGCACTTGTGGTTTTCGGGTGGGTTGGAGCTGTTTTAGGGAGGACTCCTGTGGTGAAGTCATGTTTAAGGATTCTGTTTGGGGGTTGGATGGCTATGGCTATTACTTATGGTCTGACCAAGTGGGTTGGCTGTATTGGAGTGTAATGTTACATCAGATCGTGTTCTCTCTTCTATGCTTTCTACTATGGATATGATTATTGTTTAGATTTGAGCTGTTTACGAATTCCACTTCGCTTGGAGGGAACTTCAGTATTCCAAAGGCTTGTCTCAAGTAAATCAGAAACATCTTATCTCATGTCTCCATCAAATCATTACCATTTTACCATACTCTATATGGTAATCATATAAGTAAAAGCAGCAACTATATTTTTACCATTATTAGTTAGCTCTATATATAAGAGATTATTAGATTCTGTATGTGGTATGTTTGATTTGAATATTTGATTTGAATATTTGACTATGTAATCAGTTTAACATGGGGAGAGATAATCGTCTGTAATTCCTCATATTTCCTATATTTCAATAAAAATATTATTCAGGCCCTTTCATCCAGCAAGTGTTATGCTATTGTTCAATCACTCTATTTACTTGTTCTTTTTAATGTCTGCATTTTGTCAGTATGAGAACTAGGAATAGGGTTGTTTAACTAGCAAGCTGAGCCGTGCTCATCTTACTACGAACTGAGCCGGATCATCTGAGTTGAAAGCTAAGCTCGTATTCTGGTCAAATTCTGCTTGATAATTTGTATGAGCCAAATGTGCACAATCCAAATATATCCAAGTTTAAAGCTTGTTCCGAGTGAGTTAAGAGCCACGACTTAGTTCAGCAGCCTTATTGTGTTTCCTGAATATCTGTTTGGAAAGTAGTTTAATATAGTAAAGGAGCCTTCTCCTTTTACTATTCTTTTTCATGTATGGGTGGTATGGATTCCACACAACAATTATTTTCATGCATTCTTTCACAATCCTCAATAATAAGTAATTTTTAACACTTTCCAACTTTGGTGTGTAGTACACACTCCTTCCATTATAGATAATAAACTTGGCATTAGGTGATGGGTTTGTTAGAACACAAGAAAACAAGTTTAACCTTTTAAACTTTCTGAAAAACGCAGCGGAAGATAGACATTATAACATGTTTATAATTTGAAAATTTTGTGTTCTTAATGATGTTTTAAGATGGAAAAACAAACCCAAATCAAAAGGATCATTAATATGTGAATGAACAAGCTATGAACATATGTTAAACTACATAAAATCACAGCCACAATGAGTTGTGATTACTACCTCTTTGTCCAGCTGAAAATCGACCAAAGGATGATAAGATGCTAGAAAATCGGCCAAGGCTCCAAGGAAGGACCCCTCAAGCTAGTATACCCAAAGCCTCCTTGCAAACACCTCTTCTTGCTAGGGAGATGACACCAAAACAACCACAAAACCCTCTTCTTGCTGCTGGCCGAAAATTTAGAGAGAAAAGTGGGAGGTTTTTGTCTATTGCATGTGAAGAGAGAAGTAAGAGATCAAGGGGACAAGACTTAATAATGTGTGATGTGTTCAAAGAAAAAGGTCCAATGACAATCAGGGGGGGCCGAAATTTTTTGAAACCAAAAGGGTTTCCCCCTTTTAATTTGAACACATACACACATGTTAAAATGTCTTGTAACTAGACATACAATTAACCATTTAATTGTATGTACAAGTTATATAACTTATACAATTGATCATTTATCTTTATAAGTTATATTCTCTCATTATTATTTGGTGTTATCTAACCAATTAAATAACACATCAAATAATATTATTGAACAAAATATCCTAATAAGTTGTTCCCTCTCATATGCAACTTATTTAGAAAACACATTTTCTAAATTAGTGTAAATATTTAATTGCATGATCATATCATCAATTAAATATTAATTGGTGTTTGCTAAGCTTGTTATTGGGTATAACCCGACTTGGATCATTACGTACTAACCACATCAATATTCTAAGTGTCTTGGGCACTCAGAATCCTACAATCTCCCACTTGCCCAAGATTCATAGAAGATTGATGCAAGCAGTAAATACCGCCTAACAATGGTTTACTACCCTTAATACGCATGTCTTATAGCCATTCAATAACATCATCCCTTTCAAGTACCCTACTTGAAATGATTTAGGTGAATCAATCATCTATCCTTTTGTTACAGATGTCATGTTAAATCCAAGGACACAGAATGATCATTCCTTGTTGATTTAACTTAATCAGGCCTTAGACATCTAACTCTCAACGAATAAGAGGAACAAATTCCATCTCGACTACATACGTTCTCACAAACACCTCGTGTCATACCTGAACATACCCTTATGTGCTGTCCACTATTTCAGGACAGTGAAGAAGAAGCTCAAGGTATAATACTTGGTGAATATCAAAACCCAATATGTATCTCAGGTCGGAGGATACCAAATGATATTCTCCTTTACTCAAATTTACTTATGATCAATCAATAAGATTCCATGTAGTAAAATTTGAGATGCGGGTTAGTCCAATATTTGCATCCCACAAATATCTATGAACCTTGGTAGCAACCCATTGCTCTATATTCATCCTTATGAATATCAACCAATCCAAGTTCATAATAATCTTACCCTCACACTTGTTCCACAAGTATGAATGACTACGGACATTTAGAGTAAACAATTTACTCATGGATTAAACATGCTAAATTGGAACATTATTGAAACATTATAACCAAATAATTTTATTCAAATAATAAAGAGTTCCACATATCGAAATACAAAGTTTACAGATCAAATCCAATCACTAGAATATCGAAGTCCCATGGCACAAGTATGACCTTCATGCTTTGCCTTTTCAAGGAGCTTCGTGAGAGGATCCGCTATGTTTTGATCCGTGTGAACTTTGCGAATACATATCTTTCCCTTTTCAACTTCATCCCGTATGTAGTTGAATCTCCGCTCAATGTGCCTAGTCTTTTGATGAGCACGGGATTCCTTGATTGAGCAATCGCACCCTCGTTATCACAAAAGATCTCTAGGGGGTCCTGAATGGAAGGGACAACCCCTAGATCGGCAATGAATTTCTTCAACCATGCAGCTTCTTGAGCTGCCAATGAGGCGGCGACGTATTCTGATTCTGTAGTTGATAGAGCCACCACATCCTGCTTGGAGCTCTTCCAAGAGACCGCTCCTCCATTCAGAATGAAAATATATCCCGATTGTGACCGAGATCATCACGATCGGTTTGGAAACTCGCATCCGTGTAACCTTTTACAACGAGTTCCTCATCACCAGATCCATAGATTAGGAACATATCCCTTGTCCTCCTTAGGTACTTAAGTATGTTCTTAACAGCCATCCAATGACTGTTTCCAGGATTTTGCTGGTAAGGCTTGTCATGCTTAAGGCGCATGACACGTCCGGTCGAGTGCATATCATCGCATACATGATGGATCCAATAGCAGATGCGTATGGGATTGCCTTCATTTTATCTTGCTCATCCTTTGAGCTTGGACATTGAGTCGTACTCAATATCGTTCCTCTTTGAATAGGTATGGTACCTTTCTTAGAGTTCTCCATCTTGAACCTTTTCAAGATTTTATCAATATACGCACTTTGATTTAAACCAATCAACCACCTTGATCTATCCCTATAGATCTTTATTCCCAGAATATAGGCGGCTTCTCCAAGATTCTTAATGGAAAAACAACTTCCAAGCCAGTTTTTTACACCTTCCAAGGTTGGAATGTCATTTCCAAATAGTAGTATGTCATCAACATACAATACTAGGAAAGTTATTGTGCTCCCACTAGCCTTCTTATACACACAAGCCTCATCAACGTTTTTGATGAAGCCAAATTTCTTTACCTCCTCATCAAAACGATGATTCCAGCTTCTAGATGCTTGTTTCAATCCATAGATTGATTTCTTTAATTTGCATACTTTATTAGGATGTTTTGGATCGACAAAACCTTCAGGCTGAACCATATAGACATCTTCCTCAAGATATCCATTTAGGAAAGCCGTTTTGACATCCATTTGCCAAATCTCATAATCATAATGAGCAGCTATGGCAAACAATATCCTTATAGACTTTAGCATCACAACAGGTGAAAAGGTTTCATCATAATCAACCCCTTGAGTTTGAGTGAAACCCTTTGCTACAAGTCTAGCTTTATAAGTATCCAAGTTTCCATGCATATCGGTTTTCTTCTTGAAAACCCACTTACTTCCAACTACTTTGGAATTAAGAGGTGGTACAACAAGTTCCCAACTTGATTGTCATACATGGATTGCATCTCAACGTTCATGGCCTCAAGCCATTGTCACAATCCAAATTGGACACTGCATCATGGTATATGGTTGGTTCATCTGAATTTACCACATAGTTCCATCCATGAAAAATCCGTATCTTTCAGGTGGATTACTAGTTCTACCACTTCTGCGAACGTTTTGTGTGTATTGATCAACCATTTGATCATCTTCAACATCCTCATGTTGAGTGCTAGTTTCAACCAAACGTGCATCGGGTTATGGTTCTTGATCTTCCTCAAGATCCACTATTCTACTGCTAGCTCCTTCCATAAGGAACTTTGCTTCTAAGAACTCACCCTTTCTGGCAACAAACACCTTTTGTTCCAGTGGATCATAGAAATAATATCCCATAGAATCTCTAGGATATCCAACAAAGATACACTTGGGGGATCAGACTTTTAATTTGTTTGGGGTGGGAGTCTTAACATAAGCTTCACAACCCAGACCCTTAAGTATGATAGGGATGGAACTCTTCCATGCCATATCTCAAAAGGTGTCCTTTCACCTTTTTGGTTGGGGCCATTTAAAATACTAGCCGCGAGAGCAAAGCGAAACCCTAAAATGATAGAGGTAATGTGCTTCTAGCCATCATAGATCGAACCATATCCAATAAAGTTCGATTCCTCCTCTCAGACACACCATTATGTTGTGGTGTTCCAGGTGGAGTGAGTGTGAGACAATCCCACAACTCCTAAGATGATCTTGAAAAGCATCACTTAGGTATTCACCTCCTCTATCGGTACGGAGAACTTTAATTGACTTGTTGAGTTGATTTTCTACTTCATTCTTGAAGATTTTGAACATTTCAAAAGCTTCATCTTTGTGCCTTAATAAGTACACATACCCATAGCGACTATAATCGTCGGTAAAGGTAATGAAGTATCTTTCACCATTCCTAGTCATTGGCTTAAAAGGACCACATACATCCGAATGTATGATTCCTAATAAATCTTTTGCCCTTTCGTTAGTCCCACTAAAGGGTGCCTTAGTCATTTTACCTTGTAAACAAGATTCACATACATCAAATGAATCACATTCATTTGTTTTTAAAAGACCATTCTTTTGAAGTATTTGTATACGTTTCTTGTTTATATGACCAAGACGACAATGCCAAAGATAGGTATCATTCAAGTCCAACTTGAGTTTCTTGGTGTTAGTTTGGTACAATGAACTATTTAAAGCGTTTTCATGAACCAATTCATAAATACCATTAATGGGAATTGCTTTAAAATAGAACATATCATTTAAAGAAACATGAATATCATTTTCAACAAAAGATAATACATAATCATAATGTCTTAATTGGGATACAGAAATAATGTTCCTAGTCAAACTAGGAGCATACAAAATATTCTTCAAAATAACATCCAAGCCACTTGGAAGTTTTAGGATGTAGTCCCCACGAGCTTCAACTTGGACTTTGGTTCCATTGCCCATGAAGAGACTAACATCCCCTTGATTGAAGTCCCTACTTCTTGTGAACCCCTGCAACAAATTGCAAATATGAGTTCCACATCCGGTATCCAATACCCATGTGTTAGAAGATGTAACATTAAGATCAATATGAATCATGTATATTGTACCTGAGGTCTGCCCGGCATCCCTCTTGGCTTTCAACTCTTGGAGATGGACAGGACAATTCCTTGCCCAATGTCCAATCTCCCCACACTTGAAGCATGGGTCATTGGTAGCAACCTTTTGCTTCTTCTCCTGTGGTTTGGGTGGTACCCTTACCACCCCTTTCCCCTTTCCCAAGACGGGTCCCTTACCCTTGGCAACCTTTGCCTTGGGTGCGGGATAAGGCCTTTTCTTGTTCCCACCTTCATTGATGGTGAGAACGGGTAAAACCCTTTTACCCATGGCCGCCTCAGTCGTTTTGAGCATTGAGTGAAGCTCACCAATGCTCTTGTCCCAAGCATTCATGTTGTAGTTCAACACAAATGTCTCGAACTTCTTGGTAAGGCCATTAAGGATCAAATCCGTGGCCAATTCCTTCGAGACGG
Organism: Flaveria trinervia; assembly: GCA_025506515.1. Classification (NCBI taxonomy): domain Eukaryota; kingdom Viridiplantae; phylum Streptophyta; class Magnoliopsida; order Asterales; family Asteraceae; genus Flaveria; species Flaveria trinervia. The sequence goes on along the minus strand of CM046453.1, from coordinate 30,311,843 downwards.
GACAATTAAGCCTCTCGAGGCGGTCAATATGACTTTTCATCTTAAGAACATAAGATGAAACAGATTGGTTGTCGTCCATACGACATGCATGGAGTGCTCGAACCGTTTCGAAGCGCTCAACCCTTGCTTGCTGTTGGAACGTTTCCTTCAGCTGGGTTATCATGTCATAAGCTCCGTGATGTTCATACTCCTTTTGGAGATCCGGAGTCATGCTCGCTAGCATGAGACAAGACACTTGGACGGAGTCCTCAGTGTACTTCAACCAATCGTTGAAGGCCTCCTGATCATCCTCAGTAGGTTGATCGGGGATAGGGTCGTCTAAAACATATGATCGTTTCTCTTGCTTGAGAACGATTCTCAAGTTTCGATACCAATCAATAAAGTTGTTATGATTTAGACGTTCCTTTTGGAGGATCGCACGTAATGATTGGTTGGACGCGGATGAGTTATCGTGATTTTCATTGTTGGTGGCCATCTACAAAATTTAACAAAGGTCTATTTAGTATTTTCGATATTGCTATTTTTAATAATTAACGCCTTTTAAGGTCATTTTTATATTAAAATCTAGAACCCAACATTACATTTAATTGTGGTTAGGTGACCTTTATCCCACGATTTAAATTAATAAGGTGGTCAACGATTGACGGTTGCAACCATTTGCAACTTCTAGAGGCATGGGATCGACTTAAAACATCATATGCAAAGTCGGCATGTTAATCCCATCAACACCATTTGGAAACCATATTTAGGTGATCCATTTAACATGGTTTGCAAATCAAGTTATCCTACTTGCCCACACGTGTGAGTTTACCCACATAAGTGGTTAGGTGACCTTTATCCCACCAATGTGTCCTCTCCCCAAATCACAAGTTCCCTCTAAATGGTTAGGTGACCTTTATCCCATTTAGAGTTTCCAAATGACTCAAGTGTTGTGCAAAAGGACGGTGTTAAACTTGTTTGTCAAAAGTTTAGAGATTACTTAATTCTAGTTTTAGAAAACTCTATGTACTTGTATTTGCATGCTTTCAAATACAAGATACCCTATGGTTCTCTTTTAATAAAACTTCTTTTATTTTGAAATCATTAATCCTTTTAATAACCTTTTATTAGTCACTTAATGATTAGGAACCCAAAAAATTCAGCTTGTTATGATAATTTATTTAGATTGTTAAGCATATCCATATATCAAACAATCAACATAAAATGAATAATCAAACAAGCATATTTCATACAACCACATGTGCATAACCATAGCCACTAAGTTGACTACACTTGTTTGCCATCACAAGTGTTGTCATAAGGTCTTTCCTAAGGGTTTACAATGACACATCATATGTGTCCATGAACTCCCACTTGATTCCACATCCAAATGCTTCAAGTGTACATGTCTTTGATGTCCATCTTTGGGTCTTGATCTTGTGCATCTTCCTTTTACAAATTTGTATCCTAATACATTTTTCTAATAAAAGAAATGCACCTATTCTATTTATTACATAACCAAATGAATAAATAAATACAACCCAAATGATAAACATAAATATTACAACCCAATTGAATGAATAAAACCAACCATTCCAATCATCCAAATCAAAAGGCCAAAAGCTAGGTTATGCACACTAACATCTATTGATCATATCATCCAAACATATAATGAAACCCCACTTAAAACCACCAAATTTCAGCCAACATAAACTGAAATTTTGGGTTTTAAACATTGTCCAAACAATCAACATTTCATAATATATATCTTTCAAGATCTAATCACTAGCATGTGTGATATGACCTTGAAAGTTTGGGGAATCATTCATACAAAATATAGCAGCCCAAAATCAGCCATAAAAGGTAGATAATACTTCTTTAAAACAATTTTAAAGACTATGAACAAGCAAGTTATCCACATAACCGGCTCTTGATGCCATTGATGGGTTTGTTAGAACACAAGAAAACAAGTTTAACCTTTTAAACTTTCTGAAAAACGCAGCGGAAGATAGACATTATAACATGTTTATAATCTGAAAATTTTGTGTTCTTAATGATGTTTTAAGATGAAAAACAAACCCAAATCAAAAGGATCATTAATATGTGAATGAACAAGCTATGAACATATGTTAAACTACATAAAATCACAGCCACAATGAGCTGTGATTACTACCTCTTTGTCCAGCTGAAAATCGACCAAAATAGGATGATAAGATGCTAGAAAATCGGCCAAGGCTCCAAGGAAGGACCCCTCAAGCTAGTATACCCAAAGCCTCCTTGCAAACACCTCTTCTTGCTAGGGAGATGACACCAAAACAACCACAAAACCCTCTTCTTGCTGCTGGCCGAAAATTTAGAGAGAAAAGTGGGAGGTTTTTGTCTATTGCATGTGAAGAGAGAAGTAAGAGATCAAAGGGGACAAGACTTAATAATGTGTGATGTGTTCAAAGAAAAAGGTCCAATGACAATCAGGGGGGGGGGGCGAAATTTTTGAAACCAAAAGGGTTTCCCCCTTTTAATTTGAACACATACACACATGTTAAAATGTCTTGTAATTAGACATACATTTAACCATTTAATTGTATGTACAAGTTATATAACTTATACAATTGATCATTATCTTTATAAGTTATATTCTCTATTATTATTTGGTGTCATCTAACCAATTTAAATAACACATCAAATAATATTATTGAACAAAATATCCTAATAAGTTGTTCCCTCTCATATGCAACTTATTTAGAAAACCCATTTTCTAAATTGGTGTAAATATTTAATTGCATGATCATATCATCAATTAAATATTAATTGGTGTTTGCTAAGATCGTTATTGGGTATAACCCGACTTGAATCATTACGTACTAACCACATCAATATTTTAAGTGTCTTGGGCACTCAGAATCCTACAATTTTCAACAATCCTACATTGTTATTTTCATGCATTCTTTCACAATCCTCAATAATAAGTAATTTTCAACACTTTCCAACTTTGGTGTGTAGTACACACTCCTTCCATTATAGATAATAAACTTGGCATTAGGTCCCCTAATCCATCCCATCATTTCTTTATGCAAGTGCTATCCTACTCATATCTCAACTTCCTTGTTATTTGCTATATACTGAACTAGGTTGGCATTGTAGAAGTTAATGAGTTTAAGACGAAACATATACTTTTGTGACAACTTTGTGCAGTCTGCAGACTTTGTTTAAGACAGTAACCAGAATAAAAATAGTCTGCTACTTACTTTAATGTTGATAACTTTGAAATCCACGTGTCCTACTCGCTGAAAAAGGTAGTATTTTTATCCTACCAACTTGAAGATATCTTGAACAGATAAGTAAAGCGAAGATTATAATTATGTTAGTCGAATAAAGCTTTTACAAATTTTCTTGGAGTATGACATCTTTCAAACCAACACAATTAATTTATCTTTCCAACTACGGGGGAGTGATGAGTGCTTCTTTGTGAATGGATTTTATTGTTTTTCTCGTTTGTAGCAGTTGTGCGTATTACACGCGCCTTGAATTTTTTAAAATCAAGGTCTTATTTCTATATATAGTTTTGGCTCATTGTAACTTTGTTCAATCTATTTCTTCGGATGCTTTATGTACGGCCACTGCTTATTTTGTTGGCTGAAAGTCATTGTTTGGAAATTAGTTCAATATGAGTGGGGGCTTCCCTTTTTACTATACATAATTATGTTGTTGGTAGTGTGGACTGCACACTCCATTTTCTGTTTTATATTGTTTCTTTTTTATATTGACCAGATTGTGGAAGTCGTGTGGATTCAACAGACTTTTCTTTTGGTAATCATATTGGTCGATCTAACTTTAGCTTTGGACTGCATTCTGTTTTCTTTCATATAATATGCTTAAGTTCTTTAAATTATACCAACAATTGTTACTTGCAGATTAATTTGGGCAGAAAGCAGCCAAACTACCAGATGCCTACCATGACTAGTTCTCTTAAAGTCGGTTTGTATCGAGACTTAAACTGTTGGATCAAAGATCTCTTATAATAAGTTCCCCTCTCTATTGTTACGTGAATATCCTTACTGTTAACACTTAACACCACGATTCTACTTGAAAAAGAATATTCTTGGCATAATGCAAAGTTAGGCTTGCAGGTGTAAAGCAGCATCCACTAATTATTGTCCACATACACTTGTTAATGAACTTTAATTCAGTAGAGAATATTGTGTTTGCAACAAACCAAAAAAATGGAGAAAATAAAACGAAACCAACTAGTAATAAGCAGAAGCCATGAATAGGGTCATAAAAACAGTATTTTGGAAAAGAAGTACCAACATTATTCCTAGAAGTGACAGAAGACTGGGTCTTGAATTAATAATATGATTCTAGTTTAGCGTTTGACATAAGGATACGGTCATAACTGAAAAGAACAGTACTTGATGATGTTTGTTTAATTTTTTTTGTTCCGTCACTTCAGGTTCTAGTTTCAGTACTTCAAATGTCTAAACTATAATGCTTGTTGATTCTTGTGACTTTTTCTGGGGACTTGCACACTCCTCCGAATAATGATCATGATGATGAACATAAATTGGGGACCTAAAACAACTAGAACAAGCAGATTCTGCCACTCAAGCTAATGTCGATACTTGTAAGGAATTTGGGGTGGTAAATTCTGTGCCACTTTTAATTAACTTAGTAATTTTCCTGCATTGATGATATATTAATAGAAAATTAAGAAAACAGAATAAGCATTATAACCATCTTGATTGTATAATACTTCTATAATCCTGTTAGGGGTATCACATCATGATACGAAGCTGATTCAAGAATTTCAGACTCATTTTTAAACCAATTGGACACAAGCAAGTTGGGTAGAAAGGGGCTTAATTTAAAACGGGCATTACTTTTGATCCATCGGCATAATTCCAGACATATCAAAAGTTATGCATGTTTTATGTTGGACCCTTTCTATCTTGCTTGATTTTGTCTTACCTATCGTGGATGTAACTTCAAACTGATCAAAGTTTCTCTTTCTTATAAGCTTACATTTGTTCGGTTGGTCCAAATACGAGTCACCCACTTCTCGGATGTGCTGCGTATCACACCATCAAACCACACAAATAAAAAAAACAAGGAAATAGGAACTTATAGTTTTTTATGTTCATTGATAAAGTAGTGGCCGTGGTGTGTATTCCATGGTTCCTTGATTGTATAATAACAACCCTTGCATCTTGCATGTGTGGTGCACATGCCTATTAATTCATATACTGATATTTCATGATTTGCTTTGAGTGCTGTCTGTGGGAGATTGTTTAACTGTTTTCATACAACTAATAGACATGACGCCAATTTTCAACTTGGAAGTAGTGTTAGTGCCATTACTTACGCCAAAGGTGGTTAAAGTATTCTTTTATTCATTTTCATCAAAATGCATATGGTTTTTTTGTATGCATTCCACTCTCCTTTCTTATATTATACTTATGTTTCCACTACTTAGTAGGGCACACTTGCTTTTTATTTCTTCATTATGGGCTTTTGATGTTTTCCTCACTTGGCAGTCTTGTGGATTCCACAAGCCTTGATTTTTTTAATTATCCATGGGTTCAAGTTCTTTACTGAAACTATCTAATCTATTTCTTTGAATGCATTATTTGAATCTGTCCTTAATTAATTATGCACTATGCATACTATATATAACTTTAGGGGTGAGGGACTTTCATCTTCCACAGATCATCTGTGGCTCGACTCAATACATGTTATCATTCTTTTACAAAATTGTCTTTCTGCTTTGATCATCGTGGGTGCTATCGATGATGTATGTGTTCTGGTTTATGAGGAAAAATCTGAAGAGAAAACATGTCAATAGAGAAAGCCCGACTCTTTGCAAATGCGGCAGTGGATGCGCGCTGCTTTTCAGGGCTCCACTGATGGTCCAGTTGCTGGTGCGTGCAGTCCGGCAGTTGATTAAAATGTTTCAGACTGCTCAAAGAGATGTTGAGGTGGCTCAGATGAGTAGAGTTACTGAAAAAATACAGGAAAGTGAGAAGGAAGCACGTCAATATCTTGTTCAGGCAGTTGCAGCATCAGCATTGCCTTTTCGGGTGGATGGGTCATGTTTCGGGTCAAAATATGTGGTTGAATGGTGTATCGCTATGGCCATGTTTTGCACACGGACTAGTAGTGTAAGATCATGTAGCATTTTCCCTTTTACATTTTGATTTATGTATTTGTGAATATGAGAAGCAATAAAATAATATACCACTGCTTATTGTGTTTGCTAAAAGTATTTGTTTGGATAGTAGCTCAATATATTAGAGAAGATGCTTCTACTTTTAGTGTATCTTTCCAATTATTGTGGGAAGCACACCCCTTGAAATCACTGTTTTTCCTTTTAAAATCGATACAGATTCCTGCAGCAAGCTAGCTACAGCATCAAGTGCCAATTCATGGTGTACGAGTCGACCATTCAGACTATCAAACTATCAATTCCTCATCATTTTCCTCACCTGAAAGAATTTGTCATCAAGTTATTGGAATCCAGTTCCTCTACTTGATGTTGATTTGACTTCCTGACTTTTCACCTTGCGTATATGATTTCTTACGACCAACATTATGTTTGGGGTTTCGTTACTCTTATTATCAATTTCTATAGCTTCACGAGATACACCATCATTTCAAGACCATTATTTTCGAGGGTCATCATCATCGTCAATATCATGGATTAATTAGCCTCTTTATCCATCGCCTCCTTTGGGATTATCACCATAGGAAGTAACGTTGATTTTTTTTTATACCATTCCCACCACCTATGATCATGGCACATAGTTTTCATTTACAAGCGATCATGTTCATTTTTACAGCCCTAAAAAGAGACCACAAACCAAAACAATACACACCAAGATCTTTACCATACGAACAAGGATGTTGATTTATTCCTACGCGATGTCACGAGGATACGAACAATCTCTCATGCCATTGATGCATGAGGTAGTTGCAAATTTGACAAGATAAACACCAATATATCCAAAATATTTGATGGGGATCTAAGCTTATTTAAGAAGTTATGGAAAATGTAGTATTTTGTTAATTTTGTGAAGTATTAAGTTAAAACTTTATTGATTGATCAAGTGATCCCATTATGAAACATTATGTCGTAGAGCAAATTTGAGTTTTCGCTTTCAACTATCAAATCAATGCAAAAATGTATTAAAAGTCTTTCGTGTAAAACCTTCCATAGTCCTGAGTGATCAGTAAAGAAATAGTGTCGTGTGGCTTCAATGATCCTCTTGTATACTAAATGGTCCAACTAAGTTTGAGTGGAATGCACACTTAAATTTACATTTATTAAACATTGATTGCCCAAATCCCATCATTTCTTTATTCAAGTGACATCCTACACACCCCTCCACCTTCATTCTTGTCCTTAGATAGTTTGGTTTTGTAAAATTTCTTTGTAAATAAAATATGGCTTCTTTATACGCAACCTACTTAGCGGCCCTTTCGCGACTCAAACCGCAGGTACGTGCATTTTATCCATACTAGTGATTTGATGGTGTCTCCGGTTTCATTAGTTTTTTGATAAATAATTCTAAAGGGTAAATATACAACAAATAAATAAATAAATAAACAAATAAGTAATAAAAGATAAAGGTTTTATTTTCTTTAAACATCCACTACCTAGAACTTATAGTATTAAAACACATTTGACCTAAACATATTGCCAGTGTAACGATCCATTTAAGACAAAAGTGATTATAATATCATCTTTCAATATTTACATATATTCTACCAGAATACGAATGTTATCGTGTTTACTTTAACTAGTAGTCATTCATGTATAGTGGTGGTGTTTTGATCAAGTCCATCAAGAATACTCCCTACATCCGTTGGTCGATAATATCTTCATCAAGAATGTGCTTTATAAAAAATCGGATTAACACTGTCTACTTATTTATTAGCTGAGCTTCTTTTCGTTATCTCTAGCTATCAACAGCATTATCCCTTGCTTAAGTTTAATAATAACTACAGGTGGCAACAGATATATCACTTACCATTACAAATAAATATTGAGAATAACATTAAACATGACATTGTTTTTACTAAAGCAAGATTATTAACACAACGACGGGAACAGAATTATAACACTAAAATAATGTTATTAGGATTTACGCATCTATATCTCATTAAATAACAAAATTACATAGATAACATGTCTAATTTAAATGTTGATTTTCGAGTTGACACGTCCCAACCCCTTAGATTTAGATAGTTTAGTATACGTGGATTGACTAAATGACCAATGAAATTATTATATTTATCAAACTAGTCTCGAGGTGAAGAGTGCATGCTAGGTTGAGTTACTATGACTCCGATATTATAACCTCAACGATTCTTAGGGTGAAACGCCCAAGTAAAGGGAGTTTCAAGAGGGTTACGCCCTCTGGTTAAAGCGGGAGTCTAAGCACAACGTCCTTTGTAGCTGGGTCCAAGGGGCAATACTCCTTGCATGGAAATTTTATATTTTGATTAAAATTCCTACATTAAAAGTATATTAAATGTGTATTTGAATAAAGTTTGATGTGTTTGTCACGAACAGATATATGTTGTATTTGGCTTTAATAGTCCAACTTGTACATGATTAACATCCTTATTGAGCACCTCTAAACATAGAAGTAACAATAATTTATTGGTGTTACTAGGATTCATGCATACTAGCACTTTCATTTATATTAACATAGTTGGACGTATACGCGTATGAAAAAGACAAACAATTACAAGTTTATTCACTTGTTTATTATCGTAATCTAAGTTGATCATTAAGTTAAGGTCATGTTTGTGTTAATAAAAGTTTAACTCATATGATATCTCCTAATCATATTTAGTCACTTAATTAACAATTTAGTTAGTTTAACTAATTAATTATACATCTAATATATAACTGGGGGAGAGTTTAAATGAGAACTCATTTTTTTGTAACAATTTTAGAAACCAATCTTAGTCATTAGTTTTCAATGACAAAATGGTAACTAACAAAGACATAATAAAAAAGTATAAAATGAAAAATAAAAAAAATAAAAACATAAAAATGTTCCCCTAGTTTCTCTCTTTCATAAAAAAAATTAAAATTTAAAAAATAAAAAAGAATCTTGTTTTTTTACGAAATTCGTTTTACACATGTGTAATACTGGATTTACACATGTGTAAATCCAGTATTACACATGTGTATAACCAGATTTATACACATGTAAACAACAGATAAACGATTTTTTTTACAAAAATATATCAATATGGTAGACGTTGGAAAGATAAAAATAATGAATTTTATGGTGAATTTTTTTTTGGAAAAATGATGTGGTGAAAAAAGTTATGAACGTTTTAAAAATTAAAGGGAAATAATATGTGATCTGCATGTGATAAAAAATGAGTGACTCACGTTAGTTTCTATCATATATAGCTGATGGTACATTTAAGGCTGATGCTACTAGAACATATTTTATCTATTGATTAAACTGTTTGCTGAAGAACTGCTTTCGAAAGAATAAAGTCTTTGAAGAAATCATTCCAACTATCGAATACATCATTATATGCTAGATAACTGTGAGCTTTTAAGAGTCCGTGTGCTTCCGATCTCCTTTCGATAAGCAAGACACTTCCGGTGACATTTCAATTCCGATGAACTTTCAATCCCGATGAGCTGCCTTGTATGAATTCTTATAAATAGTGGAACAACTATAGCTCTGTACCAAAAGACGATCTTCTACTCATCTGCATAGCAATTTTGATTGCTTGTTTCTTACTTCTTTTTGTAAAAAATCAAAGAACAAAATCGTGGTATGCAACATTGTATAAATCGATGACTATAGCTAGTCATCGATCTCAAATCTTTTAGAAAATGGCTTAAAAATGTTTAGTGTTTGTTTACGTTGGTTGTCTACGCCCGGCTATCTAGCTGCAGTTCTTAGTATATAACATCTTAATGACCACCAATGATCTGGTTGTGTGATAAACTCATTACTTCTTCTAGGGGAGGTTGTGAGTTTGAATACTGCCGCAACAAAATGTAGTTGGTAGGCTGTGTTTATCACAATGGCCTTCGGGTGCCGTTATCCTAGAACTGGTGGTTGGTGGGCTAGGGATACCCAGCGCAGTTTGTGCTCATGGAGCGTATGAAATGTATTTCGTCATTGAGTATCCCCAATACGGTAACGGACTCTATTAGTTCACCATTAAAAATAAATCTTATTGTAATAGGTGATAGGTGCCATTTTCATGCTTCCTATATTTTGCTATTTTGTTATAACATGCCAGCGATTGAGTGAAATATACAAATAAACTTGAAGTAATGCTTGTCTATTGTTTCATTGTTCTTCTAATCATGTTTGTGAGGGTTGCTAGTCTGTTTAATACAGGACCTGTTAATTATTGTCACTGAAACTTTCTTGTTTTTATTCCTTACACGATCCAGCAGTAATTAATCATCAACCTTGTAATTACAAACAATTTAATTAATTTAGTTAATCACATATATCTAATACATAGTTACTCGTTTGTAATTTTAGATTCCAATTTAGTTAACAATTTTATATGATTAAATAGTCTGTGTGAAGTTCTTGTATAACTCGGTTTACTGCATTGTAAATGGATTATTTCTAGTGATAATAATGTAATCAACTTATACCAGAATGTATATTAGGGTGCTCACCACTCATACAATCTCACTTCCTCAATATGCCATCGTCTTCACACAATTTCATCAAACCAAATTAGTCTCACCGGTTGATTATTGTTACTAGCTGTTTAAATACTCCACCACGATTTTCACAACACTTTCACAGGTATTGTGTTTCACGACCAAACAAATCCTAGATATTGTCTACACACATTTGATTTATTACAATGTGTTTCTAAGCTTTCTTCTTGTCTACACACATTTGATTTCTCACAATGTGTTTCTAGCACTTCACATTTTGTCTACTACGGAGATTATGTGACATGATACGTACATACTTGTTTATATCGAATTATCCTCACCAGGAGTTCATCCACTTTTATAGTTACGTGATTACAATCTCAATTTGCTCTCAAAGATCTTTGGACATTAATCTATATCTTTGGTATCCAGAGTACATTCTCTATTGATACCTTTCACCTCTCATGACAATGTTATCTTATTGACCTTCTACAATGCTTTTGACTTTCTTAGGGTAAGTTGTAGAAATTTTTGGGTCCAGAACAATAAATCAAACATAAAACAAACCAAAACGTGCCAGATTTAGGTTTCATCTTCATACAATCAAACTTATTTAGATTATCTCTGAATCATAAAATACTATCAAATAAATCAGGTTTCATCTTCATACAATCAAACTCACTTAGATTATCTCTGAATCATGAAACACAATCAAATAAATTAGGTGTCATCTTCATACAATCAAACTCACTTAGATTATCTTTGAATCATCAAACACTATCAAATAAATCAGGTTTCATCTTTATACAATCAAACTCACTTAGATTATCTCTGAATCATGAAACACAATCAAATAAATCTATTTTGCGGGTTACAGCGATTGATTTACCGAATTAAAAAGAGATATGATTGATGGAACAAGATTTCTTCTTAGACTTCATGTTCTTTGTGATAGATATGCCCATTGTTCACTGTTGTTTCTTTTTCTTTTTGATCCAGAGAAAGAGAACACCATTCAATCCTCGGTCAACACTTCCTTTTATGCCATAACCCATGTCCCTGTTTAAGCCCAATTCAATTACCCAATTTTTGAATAAATACAATAACAAATTTTATAAGCCTAATATTAATCAAATAATTATATGAGTAAAACCCAAAACTTAATATAATTAAAACTAATAAGTTAACTAAAACCTAAATAATATTTAGAATTAAATCGAGTCCATCACGACACCTAACTCATCTAATCTCTAACGTTATTTACTCGATCAACAAGTTATTAATATATATACTAAAAAGTATGCTTATAACACTAAAATACCAACAATCCTCCTCCATTTTAGTACTATCCATAACTAACTTAACCATCCTCACAGAAACAAAAACGTATACATAAATGAAAATGTCCTGCGTATTAAATTTTCATCTTAGTATATTACACGATACATATATTAGAATAACAAGGTATCACAAGAGATTGAACCCAAGTTATATATTTAAATACATATACGTTTACAAATCCAAACTCTACTTGACATGACGCTTTACTATCCTGTGTCCAATCATTCAAAGAATATATCAAAGCTTAAGTCCAAAAGTTCTTGAAGCGGTTAACTTCATAATTTTATAGGTAGTTTATTATTCTTGCACCTGCACTGCAATTCATCAATAAACTATTAAGAAATTAATTTTAACATCATTTATTTTGCAAGCTGAACACATAAACTTTAAGATAACTTGCTAATGTGTTCCAACGTCTTTATAACAAGTTTACTACATTGAATTCAACATCTAACATTGTATTAGATGAGAATTGGACGTCTTAACATAAGATATTAAAATTGACTTTATACCCATCTCTATAACTGATTTATTCATGAGATATCTTTCTAACTTTGTGTTGGATCTAGAAAGGTCGGTGCAACCAAAACCAACATTTAGACTAATTTGATTCAACTATAAAGAACTTCCGAAGACAATGGAGTTTTTCCGAAGTCAAGTGCAAGACAACTTCCGAAGGAAACCAACTTCCGAGAAAAAAGTCTTTGCTCTTCCGAAGCTTCAACACTTAGAAGAAATGAAGACACAACTTCCGAATTGGAATCCCAAGAAGCCTCAAAGAATATCCACTTCCGAAGTATAAGCGGCTTCGGAAGAACCAGTTCTTCCGAAGCCAGTTTACCTTCGAGTAGCTACTATGAACCAAAACCAAACATTTAGACTATTTCATTAACGGTGACACATCGCCGCTAAGCGTCGCTGCTAATGTTTATGTACTTTTTACTTAGCCGTTACATCTAATGGCTAATGAACTGTTAGGATCAGTGATCTACGTTTGATTGATTAGTGAGTATTGCAGCGAAAATCAAACAATGAATTAGACAATTCACAAGAATACAGTTGATATTCAAAGTAAGAACAAACGATTATAGAAAGAATTCTGCAGATCACATATTTTATTCAATACGCGCTTTCGTGGTGGCAAAATGTCACACTTACAATCAGGTCAATCATCCCTTATATAAGAATGTCGTGGTGGAACATTCCTTATATAGGAGATGTGACGTCTGCTGATGTCATTTGATAGTGACATCTAACAGAATATTTCAAACTACTGAAAGTTACACAACTACTAAAGATGTCAAAACAGCTGACATCTTCTTACAAAAATACTAAGTGTTACTGTCACTACAACTACTGAAAGAAACTACTGAAACTACAACGACTGAAGAACATGCTCTTCAGTCGTTTTACATACTGAAACAAAAAGAAAACTACTGAAAGGAAACCATCACAACAACTGAAGAATGCTTCTTCAGCTGTTGTAACAAACTCTGAAGGCTTCAGTACTTGTACTTGAACTTCAGCTGTTGTCATCAGCTGATGTCTTCAGTCTTTGTACTTCAGCTGTTGATCTTCAGTACTTAGTCTTCAGCTGTGATCTTCAGACTTTGGTCTTCAGCTGTTGAAGTCTTCAGTACTTTAGTCTTCAGGTTGAAGTCTTCAGTACTTTAGTCTTCAGCTGTTGAAGTCTTCAGACTTTGTAAACAGCTGATCAAGTCTTCAGCAGTTGTTGTGATGTCTGTGGGACTTAGAGGTTTTTCTGATCAGGCTCATTGGTTCTTTTGGTCCAACAAACTCCCCCTGAACCAATGCAGCCAAAACCTCTAAACTTATTGAAGATGTCCCACTTATTATGGCAGAAAGATTTGGTCTTTTTGTCTTCTAGATCAGCTCAGAAGTGACCCATATAAGCACAGGCCTGGGAAGAAGTCTCAATGATCTGTTTGGCAAAGGATGATGGGAACTCTGTCTTGGGGAACTGGACACAGAGCTGTTACCCCATCCATGAGATCTACTTCCCAACAATGAGTCTGTATGACTCCCTTGTATAGGCCTCAAGGAAGGTTATCTGTTCCTCCATGGTAAGTTCTTCAGCTCCTCCTTCAAAAAGTGATTCTGGCCCATAATATTCAGATAGGTATTTGACCTGTTTCCCATTTTTGAGTTCCACAGTTGTTATTACTCTATAAGCAAATTCATCAGGGTGATTACCCTCTAAGAACAACTGGAGCTCATTCTTTCTACTTCCTCAAGCCTCTTATATACTACCCCTTTTTCACCATTTTATTTTCCAGCATCTTTTGTGGGGTCAGGTTAGCTTTATAGGCTTTCTTGAAGTCATCTAGGATTTCCCAGGGTGATACTACAAAGACCAGTGAGATCACTTCATCTACAATCTTCTTCACTTGGCCAATGTATCTCTGTGGAATGTTTTTCTTGTGAATCCTATGAGACACCCTGGGATCAGGCCAAATCCTCACTCTCTCCTTTTGATATTGAAATGTATGTTTAAGAGTGTATAATCTGAGAGCATGCTTCTTCATGTTGATGATTGAAGATGTGGCAGCATATGCTTTGTCAACCCTCCTCAACAATTCCTCATCATGTTGTTTGTGAAGCTCTTCTTCTTCTAGCTTCACTTTCACAATTTGTCTTTGAGTTTCAGGAGTAATTGTTGGAGAGTGACTTGTGGCCTTCGGCAACTGTATAACAGCTGAGAGTGGCAGCCTATCTTCATCTTCATCATTATCTTCGTCATCTTCTTCTAGCCTCAGTACCCTTTTCTTCCTCTTCTGGGGTACTTCATCGGCTACTGGTTTTGAGGGTAGAGGAGTTGGTTTTGGTGGGTTGTGGTTGTGGTGTTTTTGGTGGTGGGAATGTTGACAGGCTGTTCTAGCATTCTGGATGTGAGGTCGGCTTTAGATTGCTTGACTAGTTCAGTCCTGCTCCCAGCACCAGCTTCGTTTAAGGCTTCAATAACCAATCCTTTTGTGTATACTTCAGACGAACAGATCTTGGTGGTTATTGCCAAGATGCTGTCCCTGGACCATGCCTTGATCTCAATCAATGATCTACCCAGATATTTCGCTATGAACCTGATCATGATCTCTAACCTTTCCCTTTCCAACACATCATAACTTGCCCATCTAGCTTGGATTTCTTCAATCTCTAGTCTTCTGATTTCTGAGTCAAGTTTTTCAGTGTCGTGGCCTTGCCTAAACAACTGATCAATGATGTTATCCATTGATCGGCTGTGTTCAGCATCAGCCTTCTTCACCATTGTCTCCAAGTCAGTCTCCTTCTCATTCTTCCTTTCTTGTATGTGACATGAAAGTCTTTAGTACTTTCAGTCACTTTCTCCATGTCAGCATCCTTCACCTTCTCCTTTTCAGTTTCTTTCTATCTGCCATCCTCTTTCTTTTTGCTTTCACTGACTGAATCTCCCCCTTTTTGGTTGCATTGGTTGCAAGGGTTTGATTGTCAGAAAGCCTTTTGCTCACAGCATCCTCTATCATGGGTTGTATAACTGAGGGAAGCCTCTCATCAAGGTTTTAAGGACCATATCAGTGATAGTTGATGTGATGAGAGGTAAGGAATGTTGAAAGATAGCAGCTATTTGCTCAGGGGGTTCTGTCCCTGAGAAATAGTGCCAGAAGCAGAGGCAGGTGGCTGAGTGTTTTGGAGTGGCTCAGTGTATGGGAGACCTTCAGAGGAAGGTGCCATCTGTGGGTTGTGAGGGGTAGATGGTCTTTGATCCTGAGAAATGTTGGCAAGCAGCTCTTTGAGTCTGCTCACCTCATCCTCGAGGATGGTGTTTTGGGCTAAAACATCATAAAAGAAGCCCAGGTCATCATCAGTGTTTACTGAATCACCTGACCTCCTGATAGAATCAGGATGAACATGCTCTGAGTGTAGATCAGTAGTAGCATGTGCCCCTTGGTCATGGTACTGGGGACTTCCTGCCTCAGGACCATGTCCTTCATCGGCAGTTGCCTCTGGTGAGGTCTTATGGACAGTACCAAATTCATCCTGATCATTTGCTGAAGCAGGAGAAGTGGCAGCCTCACCAGAAATTCGAATCTCCGTTTCTACACTGGGAGATTGAATATGGTAACCCCTGTGCTGTGGGGTGTCAGAAGCACTTTGGTCCTCCCCCTCAATGGTTGGGCTATCCCAGTTTGATTGGTATCTGGGGAGGGGGTGAGGAGTGCAACTGAGTCAGCACTTTGGCAATTATGATGGTAGGACTTTGGGGGCGGTTGCAGTGGGAGAGGGTGTGAAGGCAGTATGCACCCGGGGAGAGTGGTGCGTTTCAATGGCAACCTCCTCAAGTGAGGAAGGTTCCAGATGTATAGGTGCCCCAGAGATGGTTGCTACAGGCTCCTGTTGAGAGGAACCTGAGCGGTTGAGGGTGAGTGAGTCGTGTATCTACTGGGGGGTTATGACCAGTAGATATAACCTGCGTTTGTGTTGCAGGGGCATCCTCAGGGGACTCATTTCCCTGAGTAGCCTTTTTGGCTTTCTTGTGTTTGGGTTTGGTGGGGACAAAGGATTTGGAGGTGGTGGCTGTGGGTTCCAGCTGCGTGGGTTTTCGCAGTTTGGCAGCCAGTTTGAGTGACTGGTCTGAGTTGTGCCTGGAGTATACTTCAGGCAATACAGCCGTGGCAGGGACTCCAAGGCCAACAAGTCCCTCAGCTTTCAGCTGGTTTACTATAATGGCCATTAGGAACCGAGGATATAATATCCATCGGTTAGCTATAGGCTTGGAGGCCATATCCTTGAGTTCAAGAAATAATATTTCAGAAAAATTTAGTGTTGTTGGTCAAGGATAGAGAATAATACCTGCTGCCACCTCGTCGACATTTGATCCCAAGAAGAAGTCTTAGGAGCTAAGCATACATTCACCATATGAAAAATTAGTCGTTCCGCATCATGGAAATGTTTCTTCAGGATGGTAGAGGCACTAAGGTTACCCTGGTATCCATGTTGGGCAAATGATAGATCAGTGGTGCCCTTTGGATACCCAGTGGGGAAAGTGCATCATCATCCAGTTGTAGGGTTTGGCGAAGGATTTCTGGAGTGATGACCACCTGACGATTGTTGACGAACGACTGGAGAGAGTCGGTGTCATTCTCCCCAGTGATGAGGGTGACGTTCGTCCAAACTGCTGGAGGGATTCGGCATGAATGGTAGGATTTAGAAGGAAAGCCGTTTTGTATGGAGAGTGATCATTAGATCAATGGCATTATCAACTTTGTCCAGAAGGTGATTGGTAAGGTAAGCAACACAGTTGTGTCGTGGTTTAAGCTTCATGTTCGCCATTGATGTGAGAGAAGGTTCTGAGTTTTTGAACGTTAGGTTTGAGATGATGAAGCTCTGTAAGACAGGTATTTATAGGGTATGGGTTATAAAGCAACTGAAGGGTTTGGTATGAGTCATCAGTAGTTTTAAGCGACTGATGACGTGGTATTAACCTTCAGAGGTTGAAACAACTGAAGTCTTGGTTGTAGGCATCAGTAGTTATAAAACTACTGAAGACCATGTTTTAGCTTCAGATGTTGGAAACACTGACGAGTGGTTTTAGTCATCAGTAGTTAAACTACTGAAGACATGGTTTTGTCATCAGTTGTTGTAAACAGCTGACGACGTGAAGTCACAGTATTGTGAAACTACTGAAGTTTTGTCATCAGTTGTTGTAAACAGCTGAC
This sequence comes from Flaveria trinervia, assembly GCA_025506515.1. Lineage (NCBI taxonomy): Eukaryota > Viridiplantae > Streptophyta > Magnoliopsida > Asterales > Asteraceae > Flaveria > Flaveria trinervia. Next base: position 30,294,149 of record CM046453.1, on the reverse strand, counting down.
GACGTGGTGTTAGTCATCAGTAGTTGTGAAACTACTGAAGACGTGGTTTTGTCATCAGTTGTTTAAGATGAGCAGCAGTTTTAGAAACAACTGAAGAGAAAATTCTCATCATAGTTTTTCGTCAATTCATAGCTTTTCAGCTGTTTCATACTGTCCTCAACACTTACTCATCAGTCTTTTTGGCTGTTTTTCAGTTGTTTCATAGGACTCAGTACTTATCTGTTTGTACTTATATCAGTAGTTATGACTGTATCAGTTCTTGTAACAGAATCAGTACTTATTTGTGATATGGTTACAAAAATGATCATCAGTAGTTATCACTTATTCTAGCTGCAGCATACCAAGCCTTAACACTAGGTTTGGAAAGTCGAACTATCCAAAGGCTTAGTAAAAATGTCTGCAAGCTCATCAGCACTAGGCACAAACTTTGGATCAATCAGACCTTTTTCAAAACAGTCCCTAATAAAATGATGTCTGATCTCTATATGTTTGGTCCTAGAGTGCTGGACAGGATTCTTGACAATGCAAAGAGCTGAAGCACTGTCCATTAATAATGGAGTCTTAGTCTCTGTAATGCCATAATCCAAAAGTTGGTTCTGAAGCCAGAGTACCTGAGAAGTACAGCTTGCAGCAGCAATGTACTCTGCTTCAGCAGTGGATGTAGCAACAGATGTTTGTTTCTTACTCTGCCAAGAAATCAAACAGTTGCCTAGAAATTGACATCCACCAGAAGTTGACTTTCTGGTTAACTTACACCCTGCATAGTCACTATCAGAAAAAGCAACCAATTTGCAAGAGTGTCCAGTGGAATACCATAAACCTAGAGATTGTGTACCTTGCAGATATCTAAAGATCCTTTGACTGCAATCAAGTGAGACTCTTTAGGAGCAGCCTGAAATCTAGCACAAACACACGTTGCAAACATATATCTGGTCTAGAAGCTGTTAAGTACATCAAGGACCCAATCATACATCTGTAAAGTGTTTCATCAACAGCTTTACCTTTCTGATCTGCATCCAGTTGTGTGGTGTTGCACATGGGAGTAGAACAGGGCTTACAATTTTGTAAATCAAACTTATTCAAAAGATCTTTTGTATATTTAGACTGATGAATGAAAGTCCCATCAGCCTTTTGTTTGATTTGCAATCCTAGAAAGAACTGTAATTCTCCCATTGCACTCATTTCAAACTTCTTATGCATTAAATTGGTAAAGTCATCACACAACTGGGGATCAGAGGATGCAAAATAATATCATCAACATAAATTTGAACAAGTAGCTTATGCTGATCCACCTTCTTAATGAATAAAGTTTTATCTATGGAGCCTCTAGTGAAATTATTTTGAAGAAGAAAATTTGATAATGTCTCATACCAGGCTCTAGGAGCTTGTTTCAACCCATAAAGAGCCTTATCAAGCTTGTATACCCAATCTGGATGTTTATTATCCTCAAAACCTGGTGGTTGACACACATAAACTTCTTTTTTATTTTACCATATAAAAATGCACTTTTAACATCCATTTGAAAAACTTTAAAATTGTGAAATGCAGCATAGGCTAAGAACAATCTAATTGCCTCCAGTCTGGCTACAGGGGCAAAGGTCTCATCATAATCAATACCTTCTTCTTGTGAAAACCCTGAACAACCAGTCTGGCCTTGTTCTTAACAATAAGCCCATTTTCATCTGTTTTGTTCCTAAACACCCATTTAGTGCCTATTGCACACTTACCTGGGGGTAGAGGAACCAGTTCCCACACTTGCTGTTTCTTGAACTGAAGTAGCTCAAGCTGCATGGCTTCCACCCATCCATTGTCTCTCAAAGCAACATGATAGTTCTTTGGCTCTTGCTGACTGATGAAGAGAGCATAGAAGCACAAGTTAGACAATTGACTTCTGGTTGAGACGCCAGCATTGATACCACCAATGATTTGAGACATGGGGTGATTCTTCAGCTCTTGGTGCACAATAAGATCAGTGCAAGTGTTTGTAGCCGTTTCAGCATCAGCAGATGTTGATTCAGATTCTTGAAACCAAGTATTAGATGGCAAATCAACGATGTAGAGGAATCAGAAATCTCATCAGCATTTGTTGTGGATGGAGCTGCTGAAGGTACAGGAACATCAAGTTTAGCAGACTCAGGCAGTTGGTCACTGAACTTGAAAAGGTGAGTACTGATATCATCATCATCTTCAGTACCACCAGGTGGAAGACTTGCTGCAGAAGATGATTTATCCACATGATCTGCAACAGCTGGAGTTTGATAAGGAGCATATTGCAGTATGTCCAGATCAAACAACTCCACAGGGTTTTGTGGATTTTATCCTTAGGAGATTCATTGAATTTCACATGCAAGGTTTCTTCAACTATCTTTGTTCTGCAGTTGAAGACTCTGTAAGCCTTGCAAGTGGATGAATAACCTACAAAATACCCTGCATCCACCTTAGGATCAAATTTGTGGAGTTGACCCTTTGTGTTGAGAATGAAACAAGGACATCCAAAGGCTCTGAAGAATGAAATCAAAGGAGCCAAATGATGTAGAGCTTCATATGGAGTCTTCATCAACCTCTGATTTACTAACACTCTATTCTGCACATAGCAAGCTGTATTGACAGCTTCAGCCCAAAAGGTCAAAGGCAAACCAGAGTCAGCCAACATGGACCTTGCAGCTTCAATTAAAGTCCTGTTCTTTCTCTCCTCCACTCCATTTTGTTCTGGAGTCCTTGGGATGCTAAACTGCCTTTTGATTCCTTTTGAAAGATAAAAATCATCAAGTGTATGGTTTCTGAATTCAGTACCATTGTCACTCCTTATACACTTGACTGATAGGGAATACTGCTTCTCAACATACAGCACAAAGTTTATAATCTTCTGAGCAATCTCCTCCTTTGAATGTAGAAAGAAAGTACATACGAATATGGAGTAATCATCCACAATTACCAGACAGTATTTCTTCTTTGCCATGCTCATCACTCTCACAGGACCAAATAGATCCATGTGCAGTAACTGCAAGCAGGCATGGACTTAGGTTCTTCAATGGGAGGGAATGAGACTTTGTGCTGTTTTCCTTTCAAACAAGAAGTGCAGGCTTCATCACAGTGGAACTCCTTGATTGATAAACCTCTCATTAAACGATTGTTGATCAGTTGATTCATGTTTCTGAGATTGACATGACCCAGCCTTCTATGCCATAGTTTAGATTCCTGAAGAGAGCTTTGGAGAACAGGCATGGATGACCCTTCAAATCAATCTTCTTTGACAAATCCAAGGCATACACTCTTCCATTCCTGTTGGCCTTCAGGAGAGTACGTTCATCCATTACCTTGTCAATCAGCCTCAGAAGTTGGGAAGACAGAATCCTGCAGTTCTGGCTTGTGAAAAGTGCAACATGCCCTTTATCACACATCTGACTAACACTCATCAGATTATACTTGAGATTCTCCACATGGTTGACATCATCAAACCTGATTTTTCCATTAGATACATATCCTTTCCCAATGATGTAACCTCTGGCATCATTTCCAAATGAAACAAATCCCTTCTTTCCTTGAGAGTAGTCATTAAGAAGAGAACTGCTCCCAGTCATATGCATAGATCCTCCACTGTCCACATACCAGATGCTCCTTTGGCATGTTGAAGAACCCTGCATAAAAGAAAACTAGTTAGATTTTGAGACCCAAACCTTTTTGGTTTTGGGTCTGTTTTCATCAACAGATGCAACCATAACTTGTTTCTTATGATTAACAGCTGAAGAAGGAGATGGTGCTGAAATGGATTCCTTGGATTTGGGCTTGGAATGCCTTTTCAGTGATTTGATCACAGGTGCATCTAGTTGGTTAACTCTCCCCAACAAATGCTGAACCATCATAACAAGTTGTGTCTGATTTGTAGCCAAAGCTTTCAGCTCTTGTGACATATCAGTACTTGTGTTTGATGAGTTCCTGTGATCCACCATTTCCTCCTTAAATTAACAGACTTAGTCTGATGTTTATCATGAGGAGCACCATCAGCTGTTTTGTGATGAACCTTATCCTTCTTTTTGAATTTGGTTGAAGGCTTGGGTTTATCACAATGGAATGATTGCGGTACAAACTTGGTCTCAAACTCAGTTTTCATTTCATCCATCTGGATTTTAATGAGCTTATCTCTGTTGAGTTTGGAACCCTTTCTGTACCAACATTCATCAGAAAGATGATTGAATTTACCACATATTTCACATGGCTTATTCTTCATCTTGGATTGATCAACTGCTGATGAGGAAACTACTGAAGGTGTGCTCTTCAGTACTTTCCTCCTTTCAGTAATTTTGTTCAGTACTGAAGAATCTGTAACAACTGAAGAGTTGTTCTTCAGCTGTTTATTGTCAGCAGTTGTTAATCCATTTATTTCAGCTGATTTGAAATGCTTTTCAGTTGTTGTAACTTGCCCTTCAGTACTTAAGTTACTTTGAGGGACAACATCTGAAATACTCAGCTTCATGTGCTTATCAGTAGTTAACCCATCAGCCAATTGACTTGCTGAGGTATCAACCCTTATTTCATCTTGTGATTTTGGGAGATCACTTGTGGATGATGCACATGATAATGTGGTTTGGAGATTGCTTTCACTTTCAGATTTTACTATTGGTTTGGAGTAAAATCTGTTGGAGGTGCAATATGGTTATAACCAATTCCAAACTTCACATTCGAAGCAGATTGCTTACTGAGCAGCATTTCAAATCCCTTGCAGGATGACACCCAGCGGTCACACTCAACTTGGGTAACTGCAAGTTTTTCTTTGAGTTCCTTATGGTTCTCAAGAATGACCTCTAGCTTAGCCTTTTCATCATTTAATTGGCATTTAAGCTTATAAATCTCATCATCTTTGTCCTTAAGGACAGACTCATATTCAGCTTTTCTTTTGAAATAGTTTGCTCAAGCTCTAGATTTTGATTAATTACTACATTTGCTTCTCTAATAGAGACAAATGCATCTATGCAAGATTCAGAACAAAGCTTGGCCTTAGCCTCAGAGGATACCTGGGTTACCTGTGAAGAAGATGCATTGGAGCATGAACCCTCAGTAGATTCCAGGGCCATGAGAGCTAGATTCCCAAAAGGATGTTCACCACCATGTTGACCATCACCAGTAAATAATTGCTCAGTACCAGAGAGATCATCTGGTAAACTGCTCCAGTCAACATTACCAGGGGTGAAAAAGCTGTGATGAGGTTGTGATTGAGATGGTAGAGGCTCAGGTAATGCTTGTGGTTGTTGTGCAGTAGGAACTTGAACTGGATTTGGCTGAGGCATGTAATAGCAGGGATACGGATATGACATTGGACCCTGAGGGACAAAATATGCAGGCGAAACAGGTTGTGAATGATGACCAGAACTAGCAGGTTGTTGCCCCTGTTTTGTGGACTAGTGCTTGGAAAGTCACAAAGGGGCAGAGGAGTTAGATCCAGATGATCTACACTCTCTTGCAAAGTGTCCAAGCCTTTGGCATTTGTGACACCTCAACTTACTCTTGTCAAAACCAACTTTGGTTTTGCCAGAGAGTCCTGGAAATTTCCTGCCAGTCCTCTTGTAGAACTTCTGAGATCTGATATTAATCAAGGCCATTTGGCTCAGAATATCCATCTCTTCTAGATCATCATCAGCTATTCCTTTCAAATCATCCATGATAAAACATAAATTGTCACTATTACAGCCTGAGTGACTATCAACACCAACAATGCATGATCTGAACTGTTTGAAGAGAAATCTATATGCTCATCATAATTACTTTCAGATGCAGCATATTCTGACTCATGACCAACCAAGGCAGTGTTCCCTGGTACAAAGTCATCAGTGAGCTTTCCTGATGATGCCAGTTTCCTTTTCTGCTCTATCTCTCTCTCAAATGTAAGCAGTTTCCCATGAAGTTGGGTGAGAGATAGTTTATCCAGATTTGCACTGGAGCGTAGGACAATAGTGTATGTGTCCCATCTCTCAGGCAGTGATCTAAGGAATCTGTTGTTCATCTGGCTATTGGTATATTCATGTTTGACCATTTTTAGCTCAGAGATCAAACAGGAAAAACGCTCAAACTGTTGAGTCAGTGTCTCACCCTTCCTATGAGAGAATGTTTCATATTGTTGGGCAAGGATTTCTCTGTTGTTTGCTAAGACCTCATCAGTTCCACCGAATTGTTCCTTCAGTGCATTCCAGAGGTCATGAGCAGTTTCATGATGCATAAGCCCTGAATAGATTTCATTCGGCAGTGCCATGGCCAGAATTCCATGGGCTTTAGCATCAATCTCAAACAGTTTCCGATCTTCATCTGAGTATTGTTCCTTCTTCTTCGGAACCATTTGATTGGTTTCCGGATTGTTCACCATAGGCTTATGTGGACCATGTACCACTGATCCAACAACCTGAACTGTTAACAGACAGGTGATGAAGCATTCTTCGTTGCCATATGTTATACTCAGTCCTAACCAGCATCGGAGGCTTGGTTGAGAACCGGTATTGTGAGGGTCATTAGAAGGAGTAGTCATTCTCAGATTCAACCAAAATCAATTAAGTTTTAACAGATTTAGAACAGAACACAACAGACCAAATTGAACCAAGAGAAAAGAAAGCAATAAAACGAAAGTAGCAGAATTCAATTTAACTATAACCATTTCTTGCAAATATGCCAATTCAATCAAATGCAGATATCGATTAGCAGTTTCAATGATCAATTGTTAGATCGATCAATGATTAACCTGCTCTGATACCAAGGATCAGTGATCACGTTGATTGATTATTGAGTATTGCAGCGAAATAACAATGAAATCAAACAATTCACAAGAATACAGTTGATATTCAAAGTAAGAACAAACGATTATAGAAAGAATTCTGCAAATCAAATATTTCATTCAATACGCGCTTTCGTGGTGGCAAAATGTCACACTTACAATCAGGTCAATCATCCCTTATATAGAATGTGGTGGAACATTCCTTATATAGGAGATGTGACGTCTGCTGATGTCATTTGATAGTGACATCTAACAGAATTATTCAACTACTGAAAGTTAACACAACTACTGAAGATGTCAAAACAGCTGACATCTTCTTACAAAAATACTAAGTGTTAACTATCACTACAACTACTGAAAAGAAACTACTGAAACTACAACGACTGAAGAACATGCTCTTCAGTCGTTTTACAAATACTGAAACAAAAAGAAAACTACTGAAAGGAAACCATCACAACAACTGAAGAATGCTTCTTCAGCTGTTGTAACAAACTCTGAAGGCTTCAGTACTTGTACTTGAACTTCAGCTGTTGTCATCAGCTGATGTCTTCAGTCTTTGTACTTCAGCTGTTGATCTTCAGTACTTTAGTCTTCAGCTGTTGATCTTCAGACTTTGGTCTTCAGCTGTTGAAGTCTTCAGTACTTTAGTCTTCAGCTGTTGAAGTCTTCAGTACTTTAGTCTTCAGCTGTTGAAGTCTTCAGACTTTGTCAAACAGCTGATCAAGTCTTCAGCAGTTGTTGTGATGTCTGTGGGACTTAGAGGTTTTTCTGATCAGGCTCATTGGTTCTTTTGGTCCAACATGAACGACCAAATATGAGTTAGTACAATAAACAGAGGATCGCCAACCTTTAGTGGGACTTGTCGCCACTAATAGTGGTCATCCGCTAAAGTGTCGCCACTAAATGCATATCGCCGCTAAAGGTGTCGCCGCAATTTTTTAAGTCTTTGTAGTGTTAAAGACATACAGGGGGGAGAAAATCAATGGGTTTAATTTCAAGAGCTGAGCTATGTTCAACATAACTTGAGTTACTCTGATTTTGACTACTTTTCATAATAAGATTCATATTTGCATCACGTTGTAATATATCAAAACTCTAATGAGTTCAAATTGTTTTATTTTTAGATAAAGAATAAACTTTAGAAAAAAAAAAAAAAAATCGTACATTAGTATTGAATACAAACAAATATTTAGAGATTCGTAAATTATAAATCTAATTTTTTATTTTCACTTTCAATAGAAGAAGTTACTTCATAAAAAAAATAAGACACATACACTAGATTTACTATTTTGCATAAACGATGTGTTTTGTATGCCTAAACCCACAATAAAGACAATTACTATCCAACTTTGGTTTATTTTTTAACAATATGTTCATACAGGTTTAACCTACATTAAAAATCCGCGAGTAATTAAAGTATAGACGCTTAAATTATTAGAGAAAAATATATTGTTAACCAACATAACTCAAATATTATATATACATAAAGTCTTCGATGTTTATGAATCAAGTATTGGTTTCGCATGTTAATGTATTTGTTAATTACCTATATTATTCTTTAAGTTTCATTTCATCTACCATAAATACATTTAGATTTATAGACATCGATAGAATATACGACTACTATAGATGTAGAAATGGTACAAATAAAATTAAGAATCAATATGCAAATAATACCAATAATATTAGAACTTACACTTTTTACTCACTTTTTATTATTGATTACTTACAAATACAATGTGAAAAATCAATATGCAAAATATTGATTCTTATCATATTATATAATAAAATTATATAT